>CM027124.1:19822803-20460290 GCA_015476505.1 Urochloa ruziziensis
AGGCCTGGTGGGCTCGCAGGGGCGGTTTAACCGCCCCCCAGGGCCGGTTTAACCGCCCCCCCCTGGGCTGGCCCAAAAACGGCGTCGAGGAGCTTCGATCCGGAGGACACGCGGCGTGACTGCAAGGCTTGCGTCGGAGGGAAGCTAGCTTGCAGTGGAAGGTGCCCGAGCCGGAAAATATCTGAAGACCAAATGTCAAATTTGCCCCTGAGGGGTATGTATCACTTAGGGGTAGTTTAGTCTTTAGGACACCACCACTTGGACTACTAATAGGCCCCTTCAGGGCTGGTGGCTGTCATCTCTCTAGTTATCTCTTTAGGTTTTACTTTGAACTTGTTTTCCCCTTCATCCCTTCCACCTAGAACTACTTCGAATCATTCCTAGTTTGTATAGGTGAATTCATGGTTATGTGATTGAGTTTGTGCTGCTCATCTTTGTGCCATGATTTGATTTCCCAAGCTCCCTTTTCTTTTTCTATTTTCGTGGGTATTTTCGGAGCTATTTTTGGGGGATTTTCGTTCTTCTTGTTCCCGAGCGTTTTCTCTCGGATTTCTTTGGGGGATTCACGTATGAGTGCCTTGTGCCTCTTTTGCTGGTGATCCTTTGCCCCCAAACGCCGAGAATCGCTCTGGATTTGAGATTTTCGGGATGAACTCGAGGTCATGGTGTTCTTCGCGAGATCTGCGATTCCGGGAGTTTTACTGAGTTAGAGGCCGAGATCTTTTGGGAAAACACTCCACTGGAGGTCTAGATCATCTGACCAAAATCTCGCCTCAAGAGCTCAAGCGGTTTGGGAGATCCACTTTTGTTTTGACTTTTACCCGAGGCTCCCAGGCCCGGGCGGTTTAACCGCCCCCCCTGGCCGGTTTAACCGCCCCCCTCTGGGTGTGTTAGATCGAGCCGAGTTTCGGGTCGTTTTGGTGTTCGATTCGATTGGTTCGAGTTCCGCTGCTCGTTTCTTGTTCCTAGGGTCAGTAGCTTGACAGTGGCTACGTGATCTTGGCAAGATCGCTCTCGGAGGTTTCGGAGTTGGTTTGGGAGAATAGCCGGATTGTTTGGAAAGATTTTTTATCGGCTCCCATTCACTCCCCCCCTCTCTGGTCGCCGTTTCGGTCCCTTCACGCGCCACTCGGCGGTTTGCTGGTCGGGGAGGATGCCGTCGATGACGTGTTGTTCGAGGCGCTTGGTGGTGGTGATGGACTCCCTCCACTCGGCGGCGCGATCCACGGCGACCTCGGCGGTGGCCTTGGCCTTGGACGACCGGGCTCTTGCAGGCGACCTCTCCTTCCGCTTCGGGCCTTCCTTCCTCTTGGGCGCCATGGCGATGAGCGGGGCTGAAGAGCGAGGAGGAAAGCTGCGGGAGCGGATCTAGGGTTTGCTCTTGCGCGAGGAGGAGAACTGGAGCGTCAGGGAAGGCAAATGGCAAGTAAAGGAAGAAGATTGCGGTGGGGATGGCTTATAAAGGAATGAACCGTTCCTCCCGCGCGCGGCGCGGCGCGTGTCTCGGGAACTCAACCGATGCAGGCACGTCCCGTCGCTTTGAATTCAAAGATGCGGTAAGGAGTTGCGGTATCTCGCGATATTTCGCTTTCCGTAAAGCAACCGTTAGGGACGCAACAGACTTTGCAGAGTAATGGGACTAAATGGGCTGAAATATAGCACGACCTTTCGGTTCTGTTACGATAATAAATTTGTGGGTTCCTGAGCTAGGGTTCAGGGGCAGAAACCACTCGGTCGTGAGGCTAAAATTAGTCGACGACCAGACTTGATTTTGCAATTAATATTGCATCCTTGCAATTGATTTTTTACGTAAGGCATGCGATACTATCGCTAAAATTGACTCAGAAATCTGGGTCAAATGCTGACAAGTATAAATCTTGTGAGAAGATGGCTTACCATATGGTCAAGCTGAGTCGTGGGACACGACTCGGAAGTCATGCCGAGTTCAAAGAACTTGAGGACAAAATCCTTATAAAGGGGAAATAAAAAAGCCTCTGAAGGAAAAGATTATCTAAAATCCATGTCCAGAGGCATGGGGGCTGAAAAAATCAGTCGGAATTCATGGCTTTCAGAGTCTTGACATGATCATGCTGAGTCGTAACAAGACTCGGGGGCTACACCCAATGGGTGCACCTGGAGGTGCACACCATTGATGGATTAAGTTTAAAAAGAGATTCATAATATTTTGCTTTTTGACCCTCGACCAGAATATTCTATTCTGCTCAAGGCTCGGGGGCTACACCCAATGGGTGCACCTGGAGGTGCACACCATTGAAGATCAAGATACAGATGGGTAAAAATTGAAGACCTTTGGCCAATTTCATACTAAAATTGCCCAAAGCCCGGGGGCTAAGTGTATTCACTTCGCTGTCGTGTCGTGAAAAAGAGCACTCCTTCCCCTCACTATGACTATAATTGAAGAATTGTTTTCAGGAACGTCTGAGCATGCACTCGGATCTTCCTCGAAACCACTCGGATCTTCTTCGAAACCACTCGGATGAGATCTAAGACAGCTTGAGAACACTCGGTTTATGCAAGAAAAGACGGAACAATTACAGCCAAACGATCGGTCAAGAAGTGCTCGGGGGCTACTGTGGGGGATATAGTACCTGGGTGCCTCACGAGCAAGCTTAGCAGCCCACCAAAAGGGGGCGGCCCACCTCATCGTTCTGGACCTGAAGACGTGCGGGACAAGTCGGCGCACGGAGGAAGGATCTGGAAGAAGAAGTCCTAGTTGGAATAGGAATTATTGTAAAGAAGGAAAGGATTCTTAGAGATAGGATCGGATACAAACCGACTTGTAACCCTGCCCCCCGATATATAAGGCGGGCAGGGACCCCCTCCAAAACATCTGAACACATCTCAACTCACAATCTACGCAATACAACACCCCAAAACAGGACGTAGGGTATTACGTCGAGTCGACGGCCCGAACCTGTATAAACCCATGTGTCTGTCCATCCTAACCATCCTGCTTCCGATCTTTGCGATCTTCCCTGCATTACAAATCACTTCCGTGGGCTACCCCGTGGAAGACTGCCGGAGATAATATCACCGACATATAATGAAATGCAACATTAAAGCAAGATAATAACCCTACGTTGTTCTGGTTAAAATCATGCAAAAAATAACAACTTGCATCATCGTTGGGGAAAACAAGCGAAATTTTATCTTAAGACTCATGATTAAAACAACGTTGGTCAGTATTAATCACAAGTTTACTCTAAATAAATTTTCCGTTGGTTCCATTTATCTAGAGGCATCTCAAAATATAGTGGTGGATCAAACTTAAATAATAATTCAGTGACATAAAATAAACATCAACCACTAAACTTAAAATAGACTTATGCAACAAATAGCTCATCTTAATGCTGAAATAATGTGTGTTGAAATTGAAAAAGAGAAACTTAAATTCGTAAAAAGAAAACTCAAGTCAGCCCACTCATCAAAAACAGCCCAGCAGCGGCCCGCGAGCGCACAGCAACGCAGCGGGCGCGACGGCCCGCAGCGCAGCCCAGCGGCCCAGCTAAACGCGGCCCAGTCTTAAACGTGCGGCCCAGCTAACGGCCCAGCGACGCAGCAGCTCGACCCGCGAACACGCGACGCGTGAGCGCGGCCCAGCCCAGCGCGCTATCCCTAACGCGCAGCTGATCTCGGTCGTCCGTTCAATCGAACGGCTGATGGCGGCCCGAGCGCCCTTAAAACGCCGAAATCGGTGGGGGGAGCGAAACCCTAACTCATTCGCTCCCTCCCGAGCCGCTCCTCGGCGCCTCCGCCGCCGGCGAGCGCGCACCGCCGTGCGCCACCGCGCCTCCCCCATTTCCGATGAGCGAGGGCCAAGACCGAAGGATCCAGGCCGCTGCGCCCCCGAGCGCCCCCATGCCGGAGCTCCGTGGGCCTCCTCTGCGGCGCCGCGTGCGTGACGCGCGCGGTCCGTTGAGGGGCTCCGCCGGAGTTCCAAGGCCGGCGACGGCGCGTGCTGATGCGCCGCCGTGGCGAGACCCGCACGCACGCCGGAGGGCGCGCGCACAAGGCCGAGGCCCCCTGTCCGCGCCGCGACGAACTGAAGTCGCGAGCGCTCTGAGTGCCAGGGGTCTCGCCGGAGCTGGAGGTGGCGGTCGCGTGCGCAACAACTGACGCCGCGCGCGGCCGCCATGGCTAAGGTAAGCCACTGTTCTTAGCTTAGGGTTAGGGTTAGGGTTAGGATCTTAGATCTAGGGTTTGGGTGGGGAGTTGCGGGGTTTCTTGGGTTTTGGGTCTGAATTTGCAATCCCCTCCTTCTAATTTCTCTGAGTTTTGGCTCTAATCTCGTGAACTAGTGCGAAAAACAGTAGAGTCTAATTGAAACCGAAATCCTAACCTTCTTAACCTTCTTAACCTTCTTAACTTAAGCTAAAATATGAAAACTTTGAACTTTAACATGAAAAACACCTAGAAAACGTCACTGACTTAACAATCTAGGCATGATTCATCTCTGACTTAAAAGGAAATCAACTAAAACTTGATCTAAAACATGGCAATTAGGCATAAAACTCACTGACTAACTTAAACATGAACTAAAAGTTGAAGTAGATCACCATCTACACCTTCCTCAGGATCAAACCGAACCTAAAAGCTTATGATCTATGGCTAGGAGGATCTAAAACGACTAGGCTTAGGTCATCTGATACCAATTGTTAGTTCAAACTAACAATACTTAGAATAAAACTTTAAACTCAGGATCACTAGTCAAAAATAGATCACACCTAGAACATAAGCTAATGCGGAAAACAGAGAGAAGTTCGGCTTATACCAGCGGCAGCGTTGTCCATGTCGTTGGTTGGAGTAGGTGTAGCAGAGACGGTGAGGGCGCGATCAGGGATGTAGCGAAGTCGCTCCTTCAACGTCTTCGGTGGGTAGCGGTGACCTTCAGGGCGCCAGTAGCACTGCCCTGCTTGGCGACGGGCTCGAACTTCCGAGTCTTCCAGCGCCCTTAGCGATCGGTGATGGTGGAAAGTAGTTTAGGCTAAAACCCTAAAATTGATTAAGGAGCCATGGGGGGTCTCCCTTCCTTATATAGATGGCGCTGTAGACACGGGGCCGAGTCCGTTTACGGGCTGATTGTTGCCTCCCGATCAAGGCAACGAACTCTATCTGTTGGGAACGAGATCCCGAGATCCACGGGAACATAACGCCCCGTTTCTCTCTATCTCGTTGGTTGACCGAGGTCAAACCAAATATCCAACATACACATCCCCGCACTGTAGTTTGTCGGCAATAAAAGAAATTGATGGCACGGATATCTATTTGCGTTGGCTAGTTTGGCTGTATACAAATGGTACATTGCATAGCATCACTGATGTGTTGCTCTTTTGTTACAAATGCCTAGATCTGGATTCTCCTGGAGGGGCAGAACATAATGCAGTAATCCCTCCATTTCAAAAATGTAAGGCGTGATTTGACTTGGCGCGATCTTCAAAACCATACTTCAACTCATAACTTGTCTTATAAGGCCAATCTTAGCGCACAGTTTTATTGTATAGTTATCTAGACTGAAAACTAACTAACTATGCCTCACTACCGGAAACCCGGTCTTTGCCGTGTGTCAAGCTCTTTACCGAGTGTTTTTTTTAACACACGGCAAAGAAAAAAACACTCGGCAAAGTAAAAAGAAAAACACTCGGCAAAGAAAAACGCTCGGCAAAGAGCCCTCATAGCCGTGTCTCAACCTTTGACACACGGCAAAGAGCTCTTTGCCGTGTGTCTTTTTAAAAACACTCGGCAAAAAAATTTTCAAAACAAATTTTGAAGCCCTAAACGAAATCAAATTAAAAAGTGTTCAACTACAAAGTTGTATAACTTCTGAAGATCTACAACTTCTACTTTGATCATTTGTTTATATAACAAAGTGGTACTAAAAGTGTTTACAAATCATACACCTCAGATATAGTTTTCTAAAACTAGAAGAGAGATTGTATAAGATTTGTGAATAATCTTACTATCGGTATGTTGTATGAACATTTGACCAAGATGAAAGTTGTTTAGATCGAAAAGTTATGAAACTTTGTAGTTCACAACTTTTTTATTTAAAATCATATTGTTAACGAAAAACTAAGTTTGTATTTCTCAAATTTGAAATTCAAATTTTGTAAACAACCTCGGATGAACTTTTGACCAAAATGAAAGTTGTCTAGATCGACAAGTTATGAAACTTTGTAGTTGATCACTTTTTATTTGAAGTCATCTTGTCAATGAGAACTAAGTTTGAATTTTTCAAATTTAAAAATTAAATTTTATAAACGACCTCGGATGATCTTTTGACCAAAACGAAAGTTGTAGATCTTGAAAAGTTATGAAACTTTGTAGTTCACAACCTTTTATTTGAAGTCATTTCGGACCTCAAATAAGCAATTTACACTCGAAAAGCATTTATACGAGGAGAATCAAAATAGGATATGAACACAAAGACTCTAGCGGTGCAGTAGTAGAGGAGGTCACACGCGTGGGGGAGGTCGCAGGGTTCGAATCTCACCGGCCGTGTAGCGCATGTGACCAACAGGGGCTTTCTCCATTCATGTGTGTGGCCAATGGGGGACCTTCTCCATTTAAATAAAATGTTTTGCTATTTTAGGTTTTTTTCGGGATCGAAAATTTGTTGTGTCGTTCTCTGGCGTGTGCCAGATCCGCCTTTGCCGTGTGCCCCGTGATCTGACACATGACACTTTGTCCACTAATCTTTGTCGTGTGCGCGCCGTGTGTATTTTGACCTTTGCCGTGTGCTTTTGGCACACGGCAAGGGCGGGACATACAGTAGTGCCTGATCAGTTTCATTGGGATAAAACTCGTAATGATGTTTGGTCCATGTAGAATAGTACCGGTTACCCGAAATCTGGTACTAAAGTGGTCAACATGCCATTTTAGTACCGGCTCCAAACATTGAAAGCCTCCAGAGCCACTTTAGTACCGGATCATAACACCAACCGATACTAAATGTCATCATTTAGTACCGACCGATGTCTTGGTCCGATACTAAAGGTTGACATTTATTACCAGTTTGTGTTAAAATTCGGTACTAAATGAGCCTCCACGGGTTTCTTTAGAAAGAAATCCATCTCCCACCCAATCATATGTGATGCATAGGTGGGATAGTAAGTAAGCAACACGTAAGGTCGAAGGTCACAGGTTCGAACCCTCACGACCACGTTCACAAATTTATGGCGTGAAAAATATGCGTGACTTGGACGTTGCGCGTGTGCGGGCATCAGTCATTTAGTACCAGATTTTAACACAAACTGGTACTAAATGGTGTCCTCGATAGTTTAGTACCAGTTTGAAAACCGGTACATACCTGGCATCCCAACCGGTACTGATAATGGATCCTCCACTAGTGCACCCCTCTCATCTCAAGAAACTCCCTCCACTCTCCTCGCCACGTCTTGTGACATAGAATTTAATGCCATAAAATTCTTTATAAGACCTGGTTGAGACTGGCCTAACTTAAGAAATGAAGCTAGACATGAAGACAGTGAACACCTTTTCCTTGTGAAGAAATGTTGACCACTGATAAAAAGGACTGTTACGAGTTATGCAGAGTTTTGAGATTGTGAATGAAGTTGTAACACAGCGCATTTTCACTATCAAAGTAAAAATGCCAGCTTAAGGATAATTGCCCGACAAAGCAACGCTATCTCAAATAGCGACCCTAATTAGAGTGATGCAATAGATAATAGTTAGGACTTTATATTTTCCAATACATTTCATCATAAAAAAGTGGCAATAAAATATTAACTAACATAAAAGAAAGTAAAAATAGTAAGTGAGATAGCTAGTTGACTGCCTTGCATTATTTCGTTGACACCTATTTAATAATCATTTGATCTGCATCTAAGGCCATAGCCTGTTGTCTCCTTTTTATCAGAAGGGGGAAAAAAAGATTTGATTGCCCACGAACCACACCGCCGCTGGGCACAAAAATAAAAAGAGGGAACAAGATTCGCGGCGACCCAAATCGGCCCGTCTCCAAACGGTCAAATTTCGGTTGGGCTGTCAGCGTCGCCAGTCCAAACGTGTTGTAGAGAATGGAAATCCTTTTGGTTTTTTTTACTCAGTTTTGAACTGTGGGGATTCGCACATTATTTGGAAATCTTTTCCCATGGTGTCATTATTCAGTGGAGTACCCGAATTCATCAGTTGGTTTATGAATAGCTTTATTTTTCGCCCATGCCAACACCACTGTTTTCAAACATCCATGCTCTTAAACTGATCCCAATTTTTTTCTCCTTCTGTCATTTTGCCGAATTCTCCAAACGTCCATGCCCCCAAATATCTACAGCAAGAACTCCCTTTCATAAATTCGTTTTTTTTTTTTGCCATACCATTTATCTACATCATGCTTACTAAAATTAAAATCGATATATGAATATCTATCAACATTTCCCTTCTTATTTCTTGACTTTTTTTTAATAAATAGAGTTTTGTACTACGAATAATTTTTGTACGAAACTTACTTGTGCAAGTTGCTCTCTAGTTTGAACAAGTTTGATCGATGAAGTAGTGTGTGTAAGTTGTCTGGGAAAATTTAAATAGTTAAACATAGTGAAAATCTGTCTAGAGAAGTTATTTATAAAAGTTGTCTTTTTAGCCGTCTTTGCTCATCTAGAGGGGTCTAGTGCAAAGTTATAGCATAGATACTACAATATTTTGTATTAGCATTCAGTACATTTGTTGTTCAAGGCGGAGACGTCCCCTCAAGACTATACTTACTGCAGGGGTCTATTGTATAGATTTCCACTCTGTTAATTGCACATTTATACCTACATCTGAACTGTGTTTGAATGTAGCAGTTATTGATCTGTCATAGAATTCAGTGCCCGAATTCACCTGTTGCTTTATGAATAGCTTTATTTTCCGCCCATGCCAACACTACTGCTGTTTTAAATATAAAAACATTACGTTTTTTTTCAAACATGCATGCTCTTAAACTGATCCCAATTTTTTTCCTCCTTTAGTGATTGAGCTTAATTCTCCAAACGTATATACAGCAAGACCTCCATTTAATCAATTATTTTATTTTATTTTTTGCAATACCATTTATCTCCATCATGCTTACTAAAAACCCAGAAGAATGGTATGGTAAAAAAGAAAGTAAATATCTATCAACATTTCCCTTCTTGTTTCTTGGCCTTTTTAAATAAATAGAGTTGTGTACTACAAATAATATTTGTAAGAAACTTAGTTTTGCAAGTTGCTATCTACTTTGAACAAGTTTCATCGACGAAGTAATGTGTATAAGTTGTATGAAAAAATAACTAGTTATCATAGTGAAAATTTTCTCTAGAGAAGTTATTTATAAAAGTTCTGTAATAAAACTCTATTTTTTTTTAAACTGACACCGGCACGGGAGGCCCCTACCTCTGTTTTTATATATTTATAAAAAAGGGTATGTACAGGTTACAAGGCCTTAAGCCCAATTTTAAAAGAGGGAAACTCATGGGAGACTACTCAACCAAAGATCTATTTTGTGACTTAACTCCAGTTTAGCCCTAAGGGAAACTAGTCTAAGTTCCTTCTCAAAAAAGCTCGCCACCAAGCAAAAGACAAAGCTCCTCCATTAAAGACAATGTGGTTACGGTGACACCAAATGGCCCAGGCAGCAACAATCATGATTTCTCTGAAGATAACCGAACCAAAACGTTGCCTTGTTGTGGTGATCATGGCAAGGGGGTCGAGATTATAGTCCCAGTGAATGTGAAGGAATAACCAGCAAGCCTGACTGAAGAGGCAGTTGAAAAATAGGTGATCAATGTTTTCCTCTGTTCCCTCAATGCATAAGACATAGCTGTAGTCGTCTAGATGCATGTTCTTTCTTTTCAACAAATTTCTTGTGTTGAGGCGATCCTTGAGCAACAACCAGAAGAAGAATTTGTGCTTGTTTTGAACACTGGACTTCCACATCCACTTAAAAGTGGTGATGCTGGCATAGAGCCTTGAAGAAACTTGTATGCTTTCCTGCTTGTAAAGATCTCAGAACCCCAAATATAAGATCATACATCCCTGTGTGTGCCATCTAGCTGTTGATTCTGCAAAAAATGTTGAAGATTAGCTAATTGTTCAGTTGCCAGCAAGGATAAAGGCTGCCAAAAAGAGTTTGAGCATCAGCACTTAAGAATTTGGCCAGGGAGAGATTTTGCTTCAAAGCAAAAGGGTGCAACTGAGGGTATTTCCACTTAAGCACATTATCATTCCAGAAATCCTCCCAAAAAACCACTGTGTCCCCTATATTAGCCTTGCAAGTTGCTATCATCATGTAATTATGCATCAAGGACATCACATCTCTCCACTAGAAAGAACCAACATTTTTTCGAGCATGAGGGGGAGTGCCATTCTTGTATAAACAGTTCCAGGTTAACTGTACCCAAGGAAGTTGAGCTTTGTTATAGAATTTGTCCAAGAATTTGAGTAAAAGGGCTGTGTTTTTAGTTCTCAAATTAATTATATCTAGACCACCTTCCTCTTTGCTTTTGCCGGCCTCAGTCCATGCTACTAGATGGCTCCCTTTTTTGTTCAGTTCTCCTCCATTCCAAAGACAACTCTTTCTATATTTATCCATTTGCTCCAGAATCTCAATTGGCACCTTCAGAGTGCAAAAATAAAAAATGGGCATGGCTGCGTAGATGGAGTTTACCAGGATGAGCCTCCCTGTATAAGTGAGCATTTTGGAGATGCCCATCAGATGTTTCTCCATTCTATTTAGAACTGGCATATAATAAGTAGTATGTGGCCTAGTAGTCCCAAGAGGTAACCCTAAATAAGTAAATGACATCTGACCAATCTGACATCCCATGATTAATGCAAGGTGATTGAGGTTATCTTGTTCTACATTGATTGGGACTAAGGAAGACTTGGAGTAATTGACCTTGAGCCCTGTTGATGTTGCAAATCTCTCCAAAAGTTGCTTGGGATTTGCCAAAGTAGCAGCCTCAACAGGGAGAATTAGCAAGGTGTCATGTGCATATTGAACTATTGGGAAGTCTCCTCCAAAGTGGGACCAAGAGGGTGATTTAGTAGCCCATCATTTGCTGCCTTATTGACCACTGATTGAAGAAGGTCTGCTGCAAGAACAAACAACAATGGAGAAAGAGGGTCCCCCTGCCTTACCCCTCTTTTGCACTAAAATGAATTTCCAGGGACTCCATTCAGCAATACTGATGATGATCTAGAGGAAAGAATGCTTTTAATCCATGAGATCCATTTCAAAGGAAAACCTTTGTGTTGCATTACCTGGAGTATCACCTCATGCTCAATTTTATCAAAGGCTTTTTCAAAATCCAATTTCAGGATAATGATCTCTTTCTTGGACTTATGGCAGATATGTAGGAACTGGAAGGCCCAGGCAAGGTAGTCTTGTATTGTTCTCCCTTTTAGAAAACCATACTGATTTGTATGGATGATATTCAAAATAACCTCTTGCAATCTGTTGTCTAGAAGCTTGGTTAGAAATTTTAGGGAGTAATTCAGGAGGGAGATGGGTCTATAATCATTCACAGTTTCTGGATTATCCTTCTTTGGAATTAAGGTGATGAAAGACCCATTTATGCTAGAGATATCCAAGTTTCCAGATTCAAAGTCATGACAAAGTCTTACAAAATCTTGTTTGATTATATCCCAGCATTTCTTTATTAAGACACCATTAAACCCATCAGGACCTGGAGCATGGTCTGCAGGCATATCTTTCAGCACAACATCAATTTCTTCAGAAGAGAATGGCCTGTCCAAATCAGCCAAGTCAAAATGCTGTAGCAGCTAACCCAATCATATAGTATTCCAGTGAACTCAGAAATGCCAAGACGTTTCTTATAAGAATTCCACAAAGCACCTGCCATATGATTATGTTCAGAGAGCCTAGTGCCATTAGTCAGAAGCAGACTGCCAATATACTTTCTCTTGTAGAAGTATGTAGCCATAGCCTGGAATAGCCCAGTATTTTCATCACCAAATTTAGCCCACCTAGTTGTGTTTCTTTGCTTCCAGTAGATCCTTTTTGCCTCTAGCAGATTGCTCAAATGTTTCTGAACACAGACTCCGAAACTTTTCTCTGAAGAATTCAATGGCCTTTGATCCTCAAGCCCATCAAGCATAGCTAAGACATAATTATAGTTGTGAGTAAGTTTTCCAAGCATGGACAGTTCTTTGCTCCATTTCTTCAGGCCTAAACGTACCTGCTTGAATTTAGCACTTAATGTCTTGGCAGCATTGGCAAAGAAGGGGGAGATGTTCCAGTGAAGGTCCACTACATCTCTGAAATCCGTGAACTCAGCCCAATAGTTCTCAAATCTGAACAGATTTGATTTTGGTATAGAGGTTCCAACCGAAATAACAAATGGGCAATGGTCAGATATTGGTCATCCAAGAACTTTAACTGATGTATTAGGGAAGATCAGGGTCCAATCAGCTGAGGTGAAGACCCAATCAAGTTTCTCAAGAAGTGGATCATCTTGCATATTACTCCAAGTGTACTGCCTCCCTTGAAAAGGTATGTCTACTAGATCATGCAGTTGGATGATGTCATTAAAGATCATCATGTCATTAACATTACCTCCTGGTTGTTACTATTTTTAGGTGATCTAATATAATTGAAGTCACCAGCCAGCAACCAATTCTCAAAGTTAGCAGTGTCCAAATTGTGAAGCCAAAAAGTACAGGCTGCCTTATCGACTGAATGTGAAGGACCATAAATATTGGACAGATGGAAACTGAAATCAGACAGGCATGAAGCAAATTTCACAGTGACAGTGTAGGGATGGATAATCATTGGTGAACCTATGAACAAATTGCCATTCCATATGACAAGAAGACCACTAGATGCTCCCACTGAAGGGGAATAAGCAAACTGATTCAGATGTCTCGGGCAAAACTTCTTCAAATAAGCCATGTCAAAACTTTCCCTTGTGGTTTCTTGTAAGCAAATAATTGAGGCCGAGCTTTCATTTATTTTGTCTCTTAGAGCATCCCACTTGGCTTGTGAATTTATCCCCTTGACATTCCATACTAGAACATTTATGCTTCTATTCGATGTATTCATAGAGAAACCAGGGAATGAGTAACACTGACTGCAGGAATCGATGCTCATGCCAGGAACGAGACAAACATAGAGATAGATAGAGCACAAAGATAAACAGTAATAAAGCTCTGTTGGCAGCGCGAATTGAGCATATCTCAGATGGTAATTTTTTTTTGAAACATGCTCGTAATTGACTCAGCATTTGTGCTCGCATTTTTTTATATTTATTTGAAGATTTAACTGGCGCTATTCTTTTAGCATAGGCGACGTGCCCATCGACAGTGAGGCACAATCTTGAAAATTTGTTAGCTCAGTCTCTCGTTTGTGTGTTCATAGGGAGAGTGTGCCTACATATATGAAAAAAAAATTATCCGTACTGTGATTTAATTTGAACATGTTTCATTGGTCGTTTCATGGCGAGTTTGTGCGTGGCTGGCTTCGGTCAGCAACCAAAGTACTCCCTTTTGTTTCCATCCGTTCTCTATCTATCGTGCCATAATAGTTTCTCTCTCACCATATTATCATATTTTGCTTATGTAACTCACGGTAAAGATCCTTACGTACGGTACGGCAAACTGCAAAGTAAAAAATACACTAATGTTTCATTCTCTCTGCAAGTGGAATGTTGAAAAGCACACATCCTCTGCGAGCACGACGGAGCACGTCAGCAGCATCCCCCGAGCGCGTCCAAACCATGTGCTGGCACAGTAGCGGAGAGCCGGAGGAGTGGGCTTTTCGCTTGTTCTAGACGCCTGCCATTGTGGCACATGCTTGTGATGTGCGCCTGGCTGGATCCCCTTCGCGTTTGTCCATTCGGTGTTGACCAGCTCACCTACTCAGTGTCAGCCACCAACAACCATGTCCTGTTCACGGGTTCGATGCAGCACATGCCATGGCGTGTTGTCGGCGAGCGCACATGAATCCATCTAACCTTAGCATTATTGATCTGTATAGTGGCAGACCAGATTCGTGACAATTTCCAAGTTTATTCAGTTCCTCCATCATCAGTAAGATTAATTTTAGTACATGGCCAAAAAATTATCCTCAGAAGTTACATAGCTATTGCTGTACCAAAAGGACAAGAATAATCACCCAAGAAATCGAAACAAGAACGTGATGATCTACGAGAACAATGGATGCCTGTATATCTGGATGGATCACTCGCGGCTGCATTCTCCGGGGAACCCCTTGGGGAACCGCCACCCGTCCTCGCAGTAATTGTACTGCAAGCAATTCCGCTTTGCCCACGCCACAGTGAGCCTGTCAGTGTCATCGAGCTCCCTATCCATCCACTCATTCCTCCCCGCCGGACACTTGGCCTTGCCGTTGCCGGAGACGACGCAAGCGTCGGCGGTGTACCCTCGGTAGGAGACGACGAAGGGCGCGCCGTCCCAGTCGATGGGGACCTTGCCCTTCTCGGTGGCCCAGTAGCTGCCGTCCCAGAGCGTGGCGTGCACGGCCATGGGCTTGGCGTCCGGGTAGGGGAGGTCGGCGTACCGCCGGAACACGCGCACGGTGACGTCGTCGACGCGGAAGATGATGTTCTTGGGGTTCCAGATGACGGTGTACTTGTGGAAGTCGGCGGACGGGTCGAACCAGAGGTAGAACTGGTGCTCCTTCTTGCCGTCGCCGCTGGCCCACACGTTGGTGTTGAGCACGGTGGGGGCGCCCGTGCTGTTGCCCATGAACTCCATGTCGATCTCGTCGTGGTCGTCGCCGGCGCCGGTCTCGCCGGAGGTCAGCTGCATATATGATATGATGCGACGATTAGTAAATTCTAAACTGCCAGTGTCATTATTTCAGTGGGCTCGAGATCTCTCTAATATATGGCTTAGTACGTAGAAGGAGGTGACGGTGCCGGCGGAGTTGCCGGGGACGAGCTTCATCTCGACGGTGAACTCGCCGAAGAGGTACTTGTGCGTGGAGTTGAAGCCGGCGCCGGAGCGGCGGTCGAGGACGAGCGACGCCACCTGCTTGCCGGAGGCGTCCAAGTGGGCGCGGACCTCGCCGTCCGTGGTGAACTCGTCCAGCCACGCCGACTGCGCCGACGCTGATGGCGAGCAGAGCAAGAGGACGGCGACGGCGACGGCGAGCAGAGCAAGAGGCCGCCGCGCCATGGCGCTAGCTGTCGGTGGCCGTACCGTACGCTGCTCGCCTTCTGGAAGAGAGGCTGTTGGTCAGTGGGGGTGGGGTTGGTTTGGTAGCGACTAGCGAAGCGCACGGGAGGTGGCGGGGGCTTTGTACCAGTGTCAGTGTGAGCGTGACAGGTCGTGTTGTCGGATCCCGCCTGTGCTGGCGCAGGGCCCAGGGGCGCGCGCGCCCGCCGCACAAGTGGCTTGCGTTTTGATGAGTGCGGTGCGGCGCGTTTCATTTCCCTTGGTCGGGTGGGCGCCAAGCCTCGGTGTGTTGGATCGACTGTGTAGCAGTTGGATGGTTAATAAGGACTCATTATACATTTATACTGCCGGTCTATGCACATTCGTCTTTGATGAGTCATTTACAACTTTCTTGCATGTGCCCGGCCTTCCTCCACCCGCTTCTCGTCACCGGCGAGCCGGCCGATCCGATTCTGCTCGATCTACCACCCAGTTAGGCGCCAGGACTTCTTCACTACATGATTTGGCGAGTGCTCTGCTCTAGTCAATGCTGGCGCAGTGGGTTGATGCCTGAGGCACTTTTTAGATTTCCTTCTTGTGGGCATCATCCTGTGGGAGTCTCACACAATTGTTGTGCACTGCAGCGTCTGCCCCTCACCCACCGTGTGCAATCTGCGTCATAACCAGATGGTCTAACTTCTAAATCCTAATCGAGAAACAGGGATCCTTTCTCTCTCTCCCGGGAACTGGCCGTTCCTTGTCTCTATCTTAGAACACCGAACGAATGATCCCGAGACTGGAACACCTGGATGCAGTAAGAGGGCTAGAACTAGATGTGAATCAGTGATTTGGCCGTAGAGAACTAAGAGACGGGCAGTATGTCAATGGTGATTGCTACTTAGTTTCACGGAGTCAGGCTACTTCCAACCCACCACGTGTGAATTCGCTTCATTTTCCCGGTATTGTTCTTTATTTTCCATCCACTTGTTGATTATAGGGGCTATCAGTGCCCATGGCCGTGCAGATATTCATTACATAGTTTAATTTGTGTTTGAAACATTTCTCTGAGTAGCGTTGACGTCATCATCTATGGATGCTGCCATCACGGCATACTGAAATGCAAAATCCGCAGGGCATCGACAGAATCCCATACTCCAAGGGCAGGCAGGAAATTAGTTATATGCGTTAAGGTAACTTTATCCTTGTTGTTCCTTTGCCTCCCATAACGGAGAGAAAATTCATATATGATTCGAAACAAATACTTTGAATTGAAACAAATGTTGATGCACACTGAGTGGATTAGTTCTTAATTTGGTAGTCAATACAATTCATTATATATCCCCTTGGCCCCCTGCTTAATCTGTTACTCCACCTTGTTATTATCTAATTTGATGGAGTTACTTTAATAATTCCAGAGATAAAATGGTTACAGTTGTTTGACAATGACATGATTTTCACAATCTTTTGAGAAACTTGAACTTACTCGTGCTTGTGTTGTGTTGCCTAATGTGAAAAATTGTGCATGCAGACCACTTTGCACTAGAAATAAAATTAAACGATGATGTCCAGCTACGTAGCTTTTGTCCAACCAAACCATAACTGTTAGCTTTGTGAACTCTGCTAATATTATGGAAAATAACTAAATGTTTTGAGAAGTTAATAATAAAATAGGGGAAGTTTACATGGCCTCCACCTATTGCAGATGGACTACATAACTCCCTAACCTACAAAACCAGGTATTTTACCCATCACTACGGGAAATCGTGCGTTTGCCGTATGCCTGGCCACCTGGCACACGGCAAACAGTCCTGTTTGCCGGGTGCCTAACGGTAGGCACACGGCAAACATGCCTGCTGAAACGGCCGTGTTCCCGGCCGTTAGTTTTGCCGTGTGCCCTGAGCCGGCACACGGCAAACAGGGTGCAAAAAAATTGAATTTTTCCTCCAAACTTTTTTTCTAACTTCTTTATCGATGTATTATTCCATGTTTGTTTTGTGCATGTTTTCCGACTATATTTAACCATTTTATTTCATTATTTTAATTTTGCCGATAACGCAAATTTGAACTGTAAGTGTTTCGAATAATGTAATGTAATGTTTGAAAAAAATGTTATTCGGATTCTTAGACTAATACTGATGCCATATGCATTTGATGGAATCAAATTTTGAATATATTGCTTGCTTACCGTGTGCTCGAATTTGGGCTCGGTTCGTTTAAAAATTCTATAAAATGCAAAAAAAGTCAGAAACTAATAATTTTTGGCGTGATGTCATGTTTTCATACGTACAGGCTATGGTAAAAAATGGAGAATGATTCAAGAAAGTTGATGCATTGCCTCTTTACAAACCGAAGCTTCTCGGGAGAAGATCCTAATGAGTTGTGAAAGAGATGTTGTGATTTGAAGCAACGTGACAACTGAAATTAAGTTTTACAACAAAACCTATTTTGTATGTATAGTCTACATACACCTTAGACAGGTTTATGCCCAAATTTGGTTATCTTTTGAATCTGTTTGATATTTTTTAATTTTTTTGTTTAGGCAGAAAAACTTTTGCTGTGTGCTTGTTGCCCTGAGGCACACGGCATAGGCTGTTTGCCGTGTGCCTCAGGGCAAAGCACACGGCAAAGGTGTTTGCCGTGTGCCCAGATCCACGGCACACGGCAAACTCTCTGCCCTTAGTCGTTTCGGGCCACACAGCGCACACACACACACTGCACGCCTCGTCGCGCCGCCGCCGTGCCGTTGCGCCGCCGTGCCACCGCCTCCCCAGGCCGCCACCACTCCCCCGGCCGCCGCCGGCCGTGCCTCCCCCACGTGCCAGCCGTGCCTCCCCGCCGTGCGCCCGGGCCCTGCAGCCGGGCCTCCGCCGCCGGGGGGGGGGGGGGGGGCAGCGGCCGTCGGGGGGAGGTCGCCCCGCCCGCGCCGGCCGGCCACCTCCACCACGACCTCACCGGCCGGGCAACTTCACCGGCCGGTGAGTACGTAATTTTTTTTAGTTTTTTTATTTAGTTGCTTAGTTATAATTAGTTGTTGAATTTAATTTGTTACTTTAGTTAGCATATACTTAGATGTTTAATTATTTTATTAATTTTCAAGTATTTGGTTTGCTATTCACACTGTTATCTTTTAGGAATCGTCGCTTGTCCTCGCCACTCTTCCACCGCCAACACGGAAGCCACCGTCCACACAAGCCCATCTCCGCCTCGCCGCCGTTGAGCCTGTAGGTGAGCCTTGTGGCTTCGGTGGTTAAAGCCTTGTGTCCGGCCATCGAGCCGTGAGCTTAAACATCTATGTAGCCCGACCTTCGTGTCGTGGTTTTTGTTGCAGGTTTTGGAAACCCTCACCGTATAGGGGAGGTGCTGGCGAAATTTTGAATTTGCTATAAGCATTTATTAAATTTTGCAGGAATCCGCTTTCACCTATTCGACGAGGAGCCGGAGCCAGAGCCGGAGCCAGAGCGGGAGCCGTAGCTGGAGCCGAAGCCGCACCGCGAGTCTACACCACGCCGGCCACGCCTACATCACCGACACACCGTAAGCACCGTAATCACGCACGCGTTACATGCATGTTCGTAGATCACGTAACCCAGTTAGGCGTCTCCCGTTCGAAAGAGATACAGTTGGAAATATGCAGAACTTTGCATATCTACGACCGTATCTGTTTCGAATTGTCCACGTTATTTGGACGGCCCGAGGATGCATAGCTAGAGTAGGTTTCCATAGTCTACTCCGATCTGGGACAGAATTTCGGCAGCACCTCCCCGGTGTTCTCCGGATACACAATCTCCCTCTGGGACGTGTATTTGGAGAACAGCGGGGAGGTGCTGCCGAAATTCTGTCCCAGATCGGAGTAGACTATGGAAACTTACCCTAGCTACGCATCCTCGGGTGGGATTAGGACCTATCTTCACCTACTAGAGAGTATAGACATCGTGTAGGACCTACACTATGTACATGTAAAAGAATTTTGTTTTCATTTGCCGGTGTCATAGAGGATGAATGATCGTACCTGGATGCTCACGGGTTGGAAACCTGGGGGTGATGTGACTGTGGATTGGGTTCGAAGGACCGAGACTTTTATAGATGAAGCATTTGCAAAGGTTAAAGGAAGAAACAAGACCACTTGGTGTCCTTGCGATAAATGTGGGAACACGCGTCGAAAAACAAAGGAAGAAATGACTAGACATGTTTTCAAACACTGATTTACGAGAGACCAAACCCAGTGGACCTACTATGTTGAAGGCAATAATCGTAGAAGAGACGAGGCCGTGAGACAACGCATTGAGGAACTTGATTCTGATGCTGGGGTGGCAGACATGTTAGATGACTTTGAGGAAGCACAGTTTGATGAAGGAGGAAGGGAGGATGAGCCAGAGCCAAGCGCGAAGTCGTACTACGACATGTTAGCTGCAGCTGGTCATCCCCTTCATGAGCATACCAAGGTTTCCCAATTGGATGCTATTGGGCGCCTAATGGCCGTGAAGTCCCAGTTTGCACTGAGTCGAGACGCCTTCGATGTTATATTGACGGTATTTGGCAGCCTGCTTCCAGAAGGTCACATTCTGCCAAAGAACATGTATGAGTCACAAAAGGTCCTTCGTGCACTTAAGATGTCTTACGAGAAGATTGATGCCTGTCCTAACAACTGCATCCTATTTAGAAAACAACACGCGACAGCAAAGTACTGTCCAAAGTGTAAATCCTCAAGATTCTTGGAGGTAGACGCTGGTGATGGACAAAAGAGGCAGCTCGCGGTCCCCGCGAAAGTCCTACGGTACCTTCCATTCATACCGAGGGTCCAACGACTGTTCATGAGCGAGGAATCCACAAAACAGATGACATGGCACAAAAATGGAACTCGATACAAACCAAACAAGCTTGTACATCCATCCGATGCTGAATCATGGACCCATTTTGATGGGATCCACCATGTTAAAGCTGCTGAAGCTCGTAATGTAAGTGTTGCGTTGGCGACAGATGGCTTCAATCCTTACGGAATGTCGGCAGCCCCATACACTTGTTGACCTGTGTTCGTTATCCCTCTCAATCTCCCCCCTGCGTTATCTTTGAACGACAGAACATTTTTCTGTCGTTGATAATTCCTGAACACCCGGGGAATAATATGAGTGTGTTTATGGAGCCTCTGATTGATGATTTGCTCCGTGCTTGGGAGGAAGGGGTTTGGACATACGACCGAGCTACAAAGACAAACTTCAGAATGTATGTGTGGTACCACTACTCTCTGCATGACATGCCCGCGTATGGGATATTCTGTGGCTGGTGTGTGCACGGGAAGTTCCCTTGCCCAATATGCAAGGCGCGTCTGAGGTTCATTTGGTTGAAGAAGGGCGGCAAATATTGTTCGTTCGACAAACATCGACAATTCCTCCCTCTTGACCATCCATTCAGACGAGATAAGAAGAACTTTACGAAAGGCGTCGAAGTTAAAGACCCTATACCGCACATGATGACACCTGATGAGATTCGTGCCGAGTTAGAAGCCCTCGTGATGAATGAAGATGGTGGGTTTGTGGGATATGGAGAGCAACATGCCTGGGCAGATAGGTGTGGCTTGTGGAGGCTCCCCTATATGCAAGACCTCCTTCTACCACATAACATTGATATGATGCACACTGAAAAGAATGTCGCTGAGGCGACCTTGGGTTCAATCATGGCCTGGCCTAATAAATCAAAGGACAACGTTAAGGCTAGACTTGATAAAGCAGAGTTATGCAACAGACCAGAGTTGAACATTCCGGCTCCCCAAGAGGGAAAGAGGTGGAAGAGGCCAAAGGCCGATTTCTGCCAAATGTTGTACCAAAGGAGGGAAGTACTACGCTGGATCCAGGACATAATGTTCCCTGATGGGTACGCAGCGAATCTGAGGCGGGGGGTGAACTTGACTACTATGCGAATCAATGGGCTGAAGAGTCATGACTGTCACATATGGATCGAGCGGCTTCTTCCGGTGATGGTTCGAGGCTACGTTCCTGATCATGTCTCGCAAGTGCTTGCAGAGTTGAGCTTTTTCTTCCGCCAGCTTTGTGCTAAGGAATTATCTGTGACAATGATCAAGGAAATGGAAAAAATGGCGCCTGTGTTGCTCTGTAAGTTGGAGAAGATCTTTCCACCCGGCTTCTTCAATCCGATGGAGCATATGATTTTGCACCTCCCGTACGAAGCACGAATGTGGGGGGGGGGGGGGGCTGTGCAAGCATGTTGGTGCTATTCTATTGAGAGATGCCAAAAAGTGCTTCGAACTAAATGTAAAAACAAATGCAAAACTTCTATTGCTGAGGCATAAATTCTGGAGGAGGTCTCCAGCTTCACATCAAAATACTATGCTGACAACTTTCCTAGCATGCATAATCCACCCCCCCCCCCCCCCCCCCGTTACAATGTTGGCGAGCATGAATCGAATCTCAGTCTTTTCCGAGGGCAACTCGGAAGTGCAAGTAGTTCGGGCATCAAGACCTTGAACCATGAAGAGTGGAGCAAAATCATGCTATATGTGTTGACCAACCTTGACGAATACGTGCCGTACATAGAGTAAGTTTTCAACAAGCGTTTAGTATTTCAATACTTTGTATTCTGCATCCAACCCCATTGTTCCTCTTTGGTATACAGGGAATTTCGTGAGGAATTCTGGCACGGACCTAGGGCCCCTACCCTACAGGAAATGGACACCCTTCTTAGACAGGGTGCGGGACATGAAAGACCTAATTTCATTTTTTGGTTCTCACAAAAGGTAATGTCCAATTTGGCTCGTTCGTAGTTCGTAGTATGACATTACAAGTTGCTCCCCTATAATTTGACGAAATTGTATCCTGCTTTGAACTTGTAGGCTCAAAAAGATACTTCTATGAGTGCTGAGTTGCAACAGGTTTCCAAAGGCTTTGCCTATAGGGTCAAGTCATTTGGCGCTTATGATGTGAATGGGTATCGTTTTCACACAACAAGCCACGGGTAGAGTCGCCCCAATCGAAGAACCACAAATACTGGAGTATTTACTATAGGAGACGATGAACTCGAGTACTATGGAATAGTCAAACAAATATATGAACTGGACTTTCATGGCTCGAAACCCCTGAAACCTGTTATATTCAAATGCCATTAGTGTGATCCTCTAGCTGTGAGATGGACCCCGAAACTTGGACAAGTCGAAATTCAACGGTCCTACGTGTACAAAGGAGATGATGTTTATATTGTGGCCCAACAGGCCACACAAGTCTATTATCTCTCATACCCATGCCAAACCGACCAACGTCTCCTAGGTTGTATGTTGTGTACAAAGTATCGCCACAGCGGCAAACTACCTGTCCCAAACAATGAAGATTACAACATAGACCCAAACACATATGACGGAGAGTTTTATCAAGAAGATGGGCTAGAAGAGACATTTGAGATAGACTTGAACGAAGTGATCGGAATGGAAGTAGATAATAAAAGAGTTGAGCAGTAGGATGCCGGAGATGTGATTTATAATGTGAAAGACTTAGAATTACTTGAGAAACTACGATTAGGCAACGACAATGATTCTGACAACGAACCTCCTTTGGAGCACGGTGTTGAAGATATGGACACGCGTGATAGCGATGATGAGACATGTAATCCAGCTAATGTGGATCATGATGACTATTTCTAATTCGTGTAAGATATGTGTACTAATTTATTTTAAATCTATATTTTCATAATTTATTTTTAATACGCGTGAATTTATTTCTACTGCTTGTACTTACTTACTCTTTGTCATTGCAGGTGATTGATCAAATATGGTGGGGGGCGGCAGAAGTGTGATGAGGTCGCTCAGCTCAATCCTAGGGAAGGGCAGCAGTTCGGCGGAGTCCTCCAAGGGGGCCAACAGGGGAAAAGGGAAGGGTTCAGGGAGTTCGTCGGTGGCTGAAAGTACTTACACTTGGTCTTTTTAATTACAGTGGTCTTTCTAATATCTGTACTTACACACAACTCCCTTTAATTACAGTGGAGAGACCGTGGAGGAGTACTCGCAGGAGGGCACCCTCGCATGTATGAAAGTGCATCTAGTCCCTTAAGTGGGTTTTGGTGAATTGAGTGACAAAACGATTAAAGGACTAACATGTCTTGTAAAGATTATGAGCAGGATTTAATTTGAATATTCATGATTCGTGTGTATTCATTGGTTGAATACATAAATGTTTGGCTCACAAAGGAAGAATTGATGGCTCTCATAGTGATATAATATGGTGTACAACAAGTAAGTGTGAAACATGAAAAGAGACTTGGTCTCTTAACCAAGTGAAGACTTGTTGACTCAAATGAGACATCATGATCAAGGTTGGATAAAATTGAGAAATGCAAGTTAAGAAATATATGCTAGAGAAATGGTGGTATGGGACATCAAGACTCTATACACTTGGTGTATGACTTGCATTAGAAGACATGGATATATTGGATAATGTTCTATGGTCAAAGCAAATGGATGAATTTCATGAATGATACAAGTGTATATGTGGCTATATGTGAAGCATGGAAGAAAGGTTGGATTTCGGGATAGTGTTTCTAAGGACCAAGCAATGTGTGATCAAGTTGCGGCTTGAGTCATGGATTCTTTGCTAAGGGTGACGAAACTTTCTACGGATCAACTGGATGATTCATGATCATATGTGGACTTCATATAAGCTAGTATCAATATCTATAGAAGAAAGGTGACTTGAACTAGAAGTGGATTTCATTCTATGTCAAAATTTTAAGTCACTGGCTCAAGTTGATTTTTGCTCAAGCATAAGCAATGTGGACAGACCTCAAAGGAAGAAATGAGTATGTGCGGCACAATTGAAGGCATTCAAGCTCAAGCAAGTAATTGGATTTTATATTTATTCTTGAGTATAGGTATGCCGTACTATCAAGAGGGATGTCACATTGAATATTTGACTTAACACCACATTAGTGCTCAAAACTTAGCCTAAGAGAGATAGCCTTAGAGCTGAGAAGAATTTTGAGCAAGTGGGTGCTCACTGACCCAGGGCGGTTTAACCGCCCCTAGGGGCGGTTTAACCGCCCCTGACCTCTGACAGCTCCAACGGCTAGTATTTTGAACAGGCGGTTTAACCGGCCTCAGGGGGCGGTGTAACCGGCCATGACAGATCTCCAACGGCTAGTTTTTGTTGGATGGGGTATTTATACCCCTTAGCCCTCTCCTTTGAGGGCTGCTGGTTCTGTGTGATTCCTAAGCCTTCTAGACACATTCTAACAGCAGAGGAGCTTGAGAGTTGGGGTTGAGTGAAGTTTTTGGGTGTGAGCTTGAGAGCTTTGATAGCTCAGAGATCTTGTGAGAGCATTAGAGAGCAAAACCATAGCTTGAGCACTCGTGGTTAGCGTCAAAATTTCTTTGTGCATTTGTTACTCTTGGAGCTTGGCTCCTAGACGGCTAGAGGTTGCCGGTGAGCTCCCATTAGTGTGGTGAGCGACCGGAAGTTTGTAAGGGCTGGTCTTGCCTCCTTCGTGGAAAAGGACCATCTTTAGTGAAGGGCTAAGGTGTGGCGTGTAAACACCTTGGCGAGGTTACCTTGCAGGGTTCCTCAAACGGAGACTAGGAACCGCTGAACTTGCTTGGTGCTTGCAGCGGATCCGAACTTCGGTAAACAAATCCTTGTGTCTCCCCTTCACTTTACTTGCTTATTTGTAGCTTTATATTTGCTTCCGCTTCGATATACTTGGGTATACTCTATTTGTGTGCAGGAGCTTAAATATATTGATCAGATATACCTGTACAAGAAGTACTCCAAGTGTATTTGGTGCTAGAAAAGCAAGAGGGGGTTCTAGCAATTCTTTGGGCAGTTCACTGCCTTGGGGCGGTTTAACCGCCTAGCAGGGGCGGTTTAACCGCCTGGAGCTGACAGCAGGCTGAGTATTGGATTAGAAGTTAAAATTGGTCATCTCGCCTATTCACCCCCCTCTAGGCGACATCTAGATCCTTACAAGTGGTATCAGAGCGAGGCTTCAAATTCAAGCTTAACCGCTGTGAAGAAAAGATGACGATTGAGGTAAATTTTGAGCCACTCGAGCTTGATGGCTCAAACTATGTTTCTTGGTCAGCAAATGTTCATTCTACTCTTAGAAATGTAGATCCTGTAGTTGAACATATTTTAGTTGCTAGCATCCTACCTCCTATGTTTGATATTGATAACATTGATCATTCAAAGATCACTCAAAAGGAGCTAGCATGTTCGCAACTCAATGCTTGTGTTACTAATTTCTTGCAAACTGCTGTTTGTGAAGATATTTGGGATAACATCTCTAGAAAGAAAGAAATCCGAGGAGATGCCTATCTTATTTGGTCCATCATCAAGGATATCTTTGATGATGTTGAGAGTGATGATGAGGAGGAGCAGGAAGAGTTGAATTCTTTAGAAGTGTGCTCATCACCCTCAAAAATTCAAACTGAGCTTCAGATGAAGTCAACCATGCAGAAAGAGGAGCAAAACAAGCAGGATGTGCTCACTATGCAGGCAGCGGTTAAACCGGCCTGCAACCCCGGTTTAACCGCCCCTGACAGAGATGCCACATCGCATCATGCTCAAGATACAAGTATGGACCCAAGCAAAGCTTCCACTGTAAAACTCTCATCTTGCAATGATGAGGACATTGTATGCTTGATGGCCAAGAAAGAAAAGAAGAAGAAGAAGAAGAAGGCCAAGAAAGCCAAGGCTCAACCTTGTGAGAGATCTAACTCCTTGACGGAGGAGTTAGAGATTCTCAAGTCATCCTATGCTTCCTTGGTTTGTAAGTACAACTTGATGGCCAACGACTATGCTCTTACTAAAAATGCTTTACCTTGCATATCAAAGTTAGAAAAGGCCAATGAGATGCTCAAAGCTCAACTTGACAAAATCACTAGTGAGCATATGAAGTGCAAGGAACTCATAAAGAACTTAAATATTCTCATGAGATGCTTGTAGATTCACATGTCTCACTAGAAATAGCTCATGAGGTTATAATCAACTCGGTAAAATTTAATCAACCTCTCACACCCACATGCTCATGCTTACTTGTCAATAATGATTTGTCTTGTGCTAATTCTTGTTGTGGTCAAACAAGCCAATCTAGCATTGAGCATGCATTTGTAGAATCTTGTGATGACCTCAATGCCAAAGAGAGTGATCAACTCAAGCAAGAGGTCAAAAGGCTAAACAGTGACTTGATCAACTTAAGAAACTCGAGCCAAGTGCAACCTTCTCAAGATAACCGTGAATACATGGTGAAGAAGCTTGAGAAGGGTTCAAATGTCACTAGCTCAGTTTCCGAGCAAGATCAAGCCAAAAATTCAAGACTCAAGAAAAGATGGAAAAATCAACCATATCCCCATCAAATGGTTCCCTCAAGCAAAAGAGCCAAGCAAGGCTAGTTAGCAGCAAAAGTACAATGAAACTCATAGAGTCTGCTACAAGTGCAAAGAGAAGGGTCACTTGATCAAAGATTGCAAAGTTTCATCAAGTGAAGTCATGACTGGGGACACCCGGTTAAACCGGGTAGACAGGGCGGTTAAACCGGCCCTGCCCCAGATCGCTCAAGTTCCTCAGAACAGAAGCAAACTAGTCACATCAACGACGGGCAAGCAAAAGTTAGATCAGAAACGAAGGTGAAAAAGAAAGGAGCCACCAAGCAAGACCAATAACCGAAGATGCTATGTGTGTCGGCAAAAAGGGCATATGAGTAAGGATTGCCCAAATGGTGAGCTTCTCAAGTCAAACCTAGTTCAATATGATTTCACTGAGATTGGGGATCACAAAGTTGATACTTGCACAGTTAAGGTGATTTGCTCACCTCAAACAAGTGTAAGAGCAATTTGGGTTCCTAAGCACCTTGTGTCTAACATCAACGGACCCAACAAAATTTGGGTACCAAAAATAGTTTGCTAAGCTTGCAGGACCATGGAGATGCATTGAACATTTGGCTATTCAAGAATGTATGTTATAAAATTGAAAAGTCGCCAAATGGAAAGTTAAGACCTATATCCTTCTCAATGACATCTCGGTAACATCTACGCACTGGCATGCATTTGTTGTCATTAATATTATACAAACATTTGTCTTTCTCTAAAGTTTCATACTTGAGTAGAAGTAGATGATGATCATAGCCATCTCAACACTTGAAAATATCTTTATCCCACATGTTGCTATTGACAGCTCCCTGGTAGAGCACTCCTTAAAATATGTGACAGGGATCAAGGCCTGAAATAATCAAGAGGGGTGTTGAGATGAATGGTGCAAGAACATAGAACTTTCCACCTTAACTGCACAGGGCGGTTAAACCGGGTCTCCAGGGCGGTTTAACCGGCCTAACTCAGAAAAGTTCAAGTCACTGGATAAACTCGGATGATCCGGTTCGAGGGTTGTCTTGGACATGTTTTCTTGCACATTTGACAGTAAGTACATATGACACTTGTTCAAATAGTGTAAAACCTTGTGTGTCGTGACCAAGTGGTAGAATGAGCCTCCTCTAAGTTCCTAATAGAATTGAAAGTGCATTAATAAGAAAAGTCAAAACTCTTGTGCACAAATTAAGGGGGAGCTCATCCTAAGACTTGTGTCACTATGGGACTAATCTTTTCTTCTAGTGATTTTGTAGTCTCATTCATGAGAATGTGTTTCTCATCGGAGTATGCCATCACATGTTGATCCAAGTGGTAAAATTGTGAAACGTTTATGTTTGGATTATGTTGCTTTCTTTTACATGGCTACTCACCATAATATAGTTGAAATTCCTTTGATTGGTCTTGACAAGGGAATTTAGTCTATATTATGAGGTTTCATCTTTTAAGTGATCCCTATGTCTCTAAATCAAAAAGGTCACTAAAGATGAAACTAGCCTATGTGCAAATTAATGCTTTCTCTCTCTATGTTGGTTTAGCAAAATTATTAAGAGAGCAAGTCTTGATCTTAAAATCACATTGCACATAATGGGTGACCAAAATGGCCAAGGTACGTTCCTAGAAACTCATGTTGTAAACTTAAGCATTTAAGCTATCATACATGCTAGTGTGTATCTTTGTATTTGTTTAGTCCACTATCTCTTTTGTCTTACCTTTCGGATATTTAGTTGATGTCTTCGCAATCATTGACCTTTGTCAAACACATGCTTTTGGTAAAGACATGAATTAAATATGCTGATTTGGTTATGTTCTTGGACTATCAAATATCTGTGATGACATAGGTTAGAATTTTGAAAAATATTCACTAGCATGATAGGAAATGTGCCTTTTTCGAAAACTTTGGTATTTTGGTCTTTGACCAAGATTGATCTACTGTGACCATTGTTCAAATTGTTTGATTGATGGCTGGTCACTAGTAGAAAGATCCTCTCAAGTCCATAAAAGATCCTCATCTACCCATTCACCTTTTCTTGGAAGAAGCAAGAAAAGATAGAAGTTTTTGGAAAAACATTTTCTTCTGAGATAATTGAAGCAATTATGGATTATTCAGTTTATTATCTCACATCTATCTATCAAAATTCAATCCATCTGAGCATATTGTCCACTGTCTAGCTCAGGGCGGTTTAACCGCCTCCTCCAGGCGGTTTAACCGGGTCTGGCTGGCAGTTACCTTTTTACCCTCCCACGAGCATACAGTATCTAAACCTTATCCACAAGTTACCCCTTCGTCCCAAACACCTCAGACACTCCTCTCCTCGTCCAGAACCGTCTCTCTCCCGAGCTCCTTGCCTCCAATGGCGATTTGAGGATTCCACCAAGGAAAGCTAGGTTTCTTTGCAGATCTGGACCGTCCTTGGTCGGTTTAACCGGGCCCCAAGTTGTATTTGAAGATTCCTCTCGGTTTCCCCTCTCCAAAGGTACTCAAATGATGTTCTTCATCGATCTACCTTTTGAGCCCATAGATTTGAGTTTCCTCTGGTCAATGTCCTAGAAATAACCATTAGAAGAACATCCTAGTATTCCTTTCAAGTTTCCTTGGTCGCATTGCTTGGATTCAACATCTAGGGTTTGACTGCAGGGGGCGGTTTAACCGGCCCCAAGGGGCGGTTTAACCGCCCCAGGCAGACAAGTCCTAGATAGTGACACCTAGCAATGCAACCAGGTCTTCTTTTCCTAGGATGTTTTCATGATTCATCTGCTGTTCGATTCCATACAAAGTGGTCGGAACTTAGGCCGGAAGATCCGACCCACAAGTTCCGGCCGGCTCTGTCTCTTGTTAAATTTCCATCGGAAGATCCGACCCATGCATCGAACTTTCATGACTTAGCCAATTATCTGTTGTTCCTGTACAATATCTATGAATCATCCAAAATGTCTATGATTAAGAATGAAATTTTTGGAGTCTCTGGCTTAGCTCTGCCAGAGGCGGTTTAACCGCCCCCTGTGGCCGGTTTAACCGCCCCAGACAGAGCTGACCCAAAAACTCTAAATCTTTCCCTTCTCAATCTATTCATAAGTTTCTTCTGCTCCTGAGAACTTATACATGTGTTGTTCATCTTCTGTGACTCAGGACAGAGACAGTATGACTGGACGGCTGAGAAAGAAGAGCAAAGTGGATGATCAAGCCGGGTCAAGTTCAGGGACTGGAAGTGGCAGAAATTTAAGGCCAAGGGCGGCCAAGAGAGCAGCCGAGCAGCAGATTGATGATATTGTAGAGGAAGAAGAGGAAACTGAGGAGGAAAATGGGTCAGGAAGTGATGACAGTATGGAGGATGAGGACTATAGAGATGATCCTCATGGCAAGGCACCAGCTGAGGAAAGTGACAGTGATGGTGATGATGAGGGCAGTGATGATGGTGAGAGGGGGGCAGCAAGCCCCGTGGCACACAGTGGCAGCCACTTGAGCTCACAGCCTAGACAGAGAGCACCCAGAGCTGAGAGCATCATACTGAGACCTAGAGCACCAATCTACCCAGCCAGAGTGGTAGCTGTTGATTATTGTGCTAGTGGAATGGCAGACATAGCCAAGAAAAATAGAAGGAAGAATCCTAGTGATACAGTCAGCACCACTGCCACAGATTATAGATTCCATACAAAATTTCAGCAGGATTTCTATAACACCATGCTCGAGAGGATGCCTGATATCACACTAGAAGCAAAATGGATTGACTGGGATCATATGGCTAGAGCCAATCATGTGGTGTTTAACCAAGTCATTGAAGCATGTGAAAGGCAAGGACTGAAGAACTTAATGGGTTTCAGATGCAACTGGAATAGAGAGCTTATAGCTCAGTTCTATGCCACTGTATACTTTGGTTATGAGGATGGAGATAGAGCTATCTTTTGGATGACTGAGGGCACCCCTTTCTACCTCACCTTTGATGACTTTTGTAGATATCTTGAGGTAGAAAACAATCCACAGCATCACATTGTTCACACTCCCACTTATATGGAAGCCAAGGACCTAGGCTTCATGTATCCATCTCGCACAGATCCATCGGAGTTTGGACACATTGGGGAGCTTTACACATACTACAGGGTCCTGAACAGGTTGTTCAGAGTCACTATTTCCCCACGTGGTGGAAACCCCTCGGATATTACTCGGCACATGAGGGACTTGATGTGGCACATGCGTCCGGGTGCTCAGCGCTTCAACATCGGAGACTACATTTGGGAAGAAATCAAGCACATCTCGGAGCATCCATCTAGGGGCTGTGGATACGCACCTTACATCATGCATATCATTAAAGGTGCTACAGATATTGGTCGAGTCAAAGTTGATGTCAGACATGATCCGCTAAAGCCAAACCGACCCTCTAGAGTCAAGTTGATCTCACCAAACAGATCCCCAGGACCTTCCCCAGCAGAGACTGAGCCAGCGACAGAAATTCAGGGGGAGGAGCAGCTGTTTGGAGATCAAGCTGCTCCTCAGGCAGGGGGCGGTTTAACCGGGTCCTCACCCCGGTTTAACCGGCCCAGGGCTGATGAGGCAGGACCCTCACATTCTAGACCTCGAAAACGCTCATCCACATTTAGAAAGTTGTTCAATCTTTTTGGTGGTGTTTGTCAGAATCAGAGGGACATTATGGTTGCTGAAAGGGAAACTAGAATAAAAGAGAAGAAGGCAAGAGATTCTATCAAGATGATGCATACAGCTCAAAACCTTCAACCACCTAGATCACCCCTTTCACCCACAGTTGCTGAGCCAGAGATACCCTCAGTTGATGATATGATAAGAGGATTTCAGAGTACAAACTTCTATGGCACATTTTACCCCGGTGAGGGAGGATCCTCTTCTAGTCAGGCCACTCCTACTCCAGAGGATGTAGCAGCAGCTCAGGCACATTTAGCAGCAGCAGCTAGGGGAGCAGCAGCTAGAGCCACACCGGCAGCTTCTCCATTTATTCCACCACACTCCTACGGGCCAGACTTTCGTGGTTTTGGGACTTCATTTGCCGGAATGACTGAATTCAGTGGCCTAGCACCCCAGTCAGACTCTCAGTCAGATTATGCTTCTAGACTTGGCTATGGAAGTTACCTGGGTGGTTCTTTGCCAGGGACAGGTCTTGGTGACTCTAGTGCATCATTTTCCGGAGCTGCAGGCACTCTTCCCTCCACATCTTCAGCTCATGAGGATTGGGCACATCGTCTATCGGCTGATATCTTTAATCCTAATCCTTCCTCTGGTATGTCTCCAAGCTCAATTAGTATCACAACATCCTTTTCTGAAATCACCCTGCCTAGTTCCTTATACTTAAATCCACCCCTGCATTGGTTAAATGAAGGATATGATCAAGGGTGGAACCCATCTACGGGTGGTGATGGAGACAGAGAAAATCAGTGATCTGACCAAGAGAAGTTCTTCTTCAGGCCCTTTTTGATGATGGATGACAAAGGGGGAGAAGAACATGGATTAAAGCTTGCCTCTCGGTTTTATCTTAGTTGTCTGGGTGGGGCGGTTTAACCGGCCCTTGGTGGCGGTTAAACCGGCCTTAAGGACTTGGATCTGTAAAAATGTCAAAATTTATATTTGTGGACTTGAGAAGAACTTGTAATGTGTGCTACTATGTGTGGAACCTATTTATGTTCTTAAGTGACCTTGTGTTAGAGTGATGCATGATCAATTGATGATTGTTATCTTCTTGTGCAACTGCCAGAGCAGGGTGGTTAAACCGGCCCCAAGGGGCGGTTAAACCGCCTGTCACCTGGCAGCAGCACAAGTTTCTCCTTCTTTCACTTTTGTGCAATTATTGTCATATGCATCACAGTTTTATCATGATTTTTCTTCACACACTTGTTGCACCCCACAGATTCTAAGATTTAGGGGGAGCTCCATGGTTTACTTGAAATATGTGCAAAAATTGGCATGTGAGGCCAAGTTCATGAAAAATTCTCTACCTTTGCACATATTAAGGGGGAGCTCAGTCTAAATCTCTGAATTTAAAAGCGTTATTATTATATCCTTTTGTAAGCTTTAATCGGGTTGTCATCAATCACCAAAAAGGGGGAGATTGAAAGTGCATCTAGTCCCTTAAGTGGGTTTTGGTGAATTGAGTGACAAAACGATTAAAGGACTAACATGTCTTGTAAAGATTATGAGCAGGATTTAATTTGAATATTCATGATTCGTGTGTATTCATTGGTTGAATACATAAATGTTTGGCTCACAAAGGAAGAATTGATGGCTCTCATAGTGATATAATATGGTGTACAACAAGTAAGTGTGAAACATGAAAAGAGACTTGGTCTTTTAACCAAGTGAAGACTTGTTGACTCAAATGAGACATCATGATCAAGGTTGGATAAAATTGAGAAATGCAAGTTAAGAAATATATGCTAGAGAAATGGTGGTATGGGACATCAAGACTCTATACACTTGGTGTATGACTTGCATTAGAAGACATGGATATATTGGATAATGTTCTATGGTCAAAGCAAATGGATGAATTTCATGAATGATACAAGTGTATATGTGGCTATATGTGAAGCATGGAAGAAAGGTTGGATTTCGGGATAGTGTTTCTAAGGACCAAGCAATGTGTGATCAAGTTGCGGCTTGAGTCATGGATTCTTTGCTAAGGGTGACGAAACTTTCTACGGATCAACTGGATGATTCATGATCATATGTGGACTTCATATAAGCTAGTATCAATATCTATAGAAGAAAGGTGACTTGAACTAGAAGTGGATTTCATTCTATGTCAAAATTTCAAGTCACTAGCTCAAGTTGGTTTTTGCTCAAGCATAAGCAATGTGGACAGACCTCAAAGGAAGAAATGAGTATGTGCGGCACAATTGAAGGCATTCAAGCTCAAGCAAGTAATTGGATTTTATATTTATTCTTGAGTATAGGTATGCCGTACTATCAAGAGGGATGTCACATTGAATATTTGACTTAACACCACATTAGTGCTCAAAACTAACCTAAGAGAGATAGCCTTGAGAGCTGAGAAGAATTTTGAGCAAGTGGGTGCTCACTGACCCAGGGCGGTTTAACCGCCCTAGGCGTTAACCGCCCATGACCTCTGACAGCTCCAACGGCTAGTATTTTTGAACAGGCGGTTTAACCGGCCTCAGGGGGCGGTTTAACCGGCCATGACAGATCTCCAACGGCTAGTTTTTGTTGGATGGGGTATTTATACCCCTTAGCCCTCTCCTTTGAGGGCTGCTGGTTCTGTGTGATTCCTAAGCCTTCTTGACACATTCTAACAGCAGAGGAGCTTCCCCCAATCACTCTTTGTGAGTTTGCTTGATTTGGTTGAAATCTTTGAGTTGGGGTTGAGTGAAGCTTTTGGGTGTGAGCTTGAGAGCTTTGATAGCTCAGAGATCTTGTGAGAGCATTAGAGAGCAAAACCATAGCTTGAGCACTCGTGGTTAGCGTCAAAATTTCTTTGTGCATTTGTTACTCTTGGAGCTTGGCTCCTAGACGGCTAGGCGTTGCCGGTGAGCTCCCATTCGTGTGGTGAGCGACCGGAAGTTTGTAAGGGCTGGTCTTGCCTCCTTCGTGGAAAAGGACCATCTTTAGTGAAGGGCTAAGGTGTGGCGTGTATACACCTTGGCGAGGTTACCTTGCGGGGTTCCTCAAACGGAGACTAGGAACCGCTGAACTTGCTTGGTGCTTGCAGCGGGTCCGAACTTCGGTAAACAAATCCTTGTGTCTCCCCTTCACTTTACTTGCTTATTTCTAGCTTTATATTTGCTTCCGCTTCGATCTACTTGGGTATACTCTATTTGTGTGCAGGAGCTTAAATATATTGATCAGATATACCTGTACAAGAAGTACTCCAAGTGTATTTGGTGCTAGAAAAGCAAGAGGGGGTTCTAGCAATTCTTTGGGCAGTTCACTGCCTTGGGGCGATTTAACCGCCTAGCAGGGGCGGTTTAACCGCCTGGAGCTGACAGCAGGCTGAGTATTGGATTAGAAGTTAAAATTGGTCATCTCGCCTATTCACCCCCCCCCCCTCCTCTAGGCGACATCTAGATCCTTACAATGTACCCTCTGTGCACAGCTCTAGTGCGGAGGACGGCCGAGAGGAGGATGCGGAGCAGGGGCAGCAGGACGAGGAGGCAGAGCAGGAGGAGGGGGAGCAGGAGGCGGAGCAGGAGGGGGAGGGAGAGGAGGAGGAGGAGGAGCTGGAGGGGGAGGAGGGAGGCGACTCACCTAAAGTTTGGTTGTGAGGCCCCTCTTCCCTCCCAAGACGACCCAAACCTATGGCTCAACGGCCGGTTATTGCACCCGACCCTCCCAGGTAATTAACTTGACATGTTCTTACTAATGTTTGTTCTCATGTTTTTATGGATAATTAAAACTAATAAATTTGCTTTTTTTCCCTTTGGTAGGGGCTTTGAGATTGTGGAGCCAATGGCATTCCCAATGGCATTCTGGGCCAGCTTTGCAGGACGCGCTACCCTGGCATCATAGAGAAAGGGGCCGAGAGCAGCTGGCGTGGTCGTGGGAGGACTACGCGACCACCCAGGACTTGGAATTAGATGAGAATGGGCAGTGTCTGGGAGCAAGGCGCGACGGGTGGTGACCAAGCTGTTTGTAATTATTCTTCATATTACATTTATCAATACATCGCATTCATCAATCATTTTTGAAATTACTAATACATCATGTGATTTGTGCAGGAATTCTACAGGCCGCTGGATGGAACGATGAACCAGGCGATCCAGGTGGCTGACACGGCCTGCCGCAAGCTGGTGGCCGATATGTGGTACGAGACGAAGCTGTGTGCCATCATACAGTGGTGGGCTAACTTTGCCCCTAGACGCGAGAGGCGGAGCGTGCCGAAGTGGAGGCGAGAAGAATGATGCTGACAAAGGAACAATTTCTACAGGTAAATGTTCAACATTTAGTTCCTTTGATTAATTACACGCAATTTTATTTTATATGTCATACTTGATGGCGTGCACGTGCCTCTGTGGTGGCTAGCTAACAATGATCGATGCTGGGGTATGGTGGTGGACAAGTGATTGACGAAGGGTTTTACGCAGAAGAGTGAGGGTGGTCGGGTGCGGTGAGGGATGATTCCAGGATCATCACACCACCAAGGCAACCGCAACCTCAAGGGGTACAGGAAAAGATGAGTACGTGTATTTATTTATTTATTCCAACGCTAAATTTTGCAGAATTTCTAATAAATTTGCTTTTTTCACAGTCGGAGGCACATGGCCAAGACATCAGCATCGTCGGGGCCTATGCTTGCTTAAAAAAGGGGAAGGCGACCTCCGATGTTAGTACAACCCGGATGACCCCCCGGCATACACCAACTCCTCTGTCCACAGCCACCTGAGTGACTACGCCGAGATGGCAAAGGCAGTGAGGGGGCCGGATTTCGATCCACACACGGAGCCCCTTGATGGAGAAGTCGTCATGAGGATGGGAGGAGGCAAGAAGCTGCATGGGCGGTATGTTATTGCTAACAGCGCAATCGACACGGCTAGGACTCCCACTCTCTCACAGCTTGATGCTCGGCTAACCGACTCCACACCCCCTATACGCCAGCGGCAAAGCGTTGTACAGATACAGATGGAGCAATTCAAGGTTATTTCAGTTGCACTCGTCATTCATTGAGTTTTACACAGGTTAGCTTTGTATTCTAACCCATGCATCATATTTTGTAGGCCCAGATGGAGGCATCGTTCCAGGCGCAGGTCCAGGCGACGGTCTAGGAGCAGTTGCGGGCCCAGACAGAAAGGATTGAGCAGGAGAATGCAAAGAGATGGGAGTCCTATGCTCAGTACATGCAGTCCTTGGGCTTTCCGCAGCCACCGCTGTCACCGTTCAGTCCACCACCTGGAACTCATGCCGGTACTCCGACTCCTGTGAGTGACTTCATAGCCGTTTACTTTCATTTGTTATAGTGACTTAGCACTTTCCATTCTTAGGATACAAAGTACAAAGACTTAGTATACAAACTACAATGACTTAGTAAAATCACTTAGCTTAACACATTCAATATCTTCAACTTTGGACAGAATCAATCGGCTGCATCCAATGAAGGGCCAATCAATCCAGATCTGTCGCCTCTGTGGAGTCAGTGGCCATCTCCGCAGGGGATGCAGGCTCGCTCGTGGCAGGGGCCGCCAACTCAGCTGTGGCAGGGGGCACCGCCTCAGTGGGCGCCGCCTCAGTCGTTGCCGTCTCAGCTTCCGCCATCGTCATCGCAGATGCCGCCCTGGGCTTGGGCTACGCAGCAGATGCATTCGCCTCCGCCGCCACCGCCGGCGGACAAGTGAGTGGTATGTATCATTGTTTCTATGTATTGACTTTGTATGAACTTGGTTCTGTACTATAGACTCGTATGGACTCTGTATGAACTTGTTTGTGGACTTTGGACTCATATCGACTCGTATGGACTGTATATGAACTTGTTTATGGACTTTGTATGAATTTCTGTGTCCGTGTATGGCTTATGGTGTTTGTGAGCTGGTGAAGCGATATATGATTGTCTGTGATGCATATAAACTGTCTAGGATGTTAATTGTGATGCATATGAACTGTCTGTGATTGATTTACTGTTTGGGGACATTTAAAAGCAAAAACGGCAAAATTTTGGGCGGGGAGGGTGTTTGCCGTGTGCAAAGTCCTGGCACACGGCAAACCAGCCATTGTTTGCCGTGTGCTTTCCCTCGTGGCACACGGCAAAGTGAGCCTGTTTGCCGTGTGCCCTCACACGTGGCACACGGCAAACAGCCGCATCCGTCGGCCGCCGTCAGTTACCTTTTTGTTGCCGTGCGGGACCCAACAGCACACCGCAAACCAGAGCAGCACACGGCAAAGATCTTTACCGTGCGCCCATGATACGGCACATGGCAAAGTTTGCTTTGCCGTCGTAGGGTTTGCCGTGTGCCATTTTGCACTCGGCAAAGCCGAAAGCACACAACAAAGCCTTTGCCCTGTGCTTTTATGGCTTTGCCGTGTGCCCCTGGCACACGGCAAATAAGCCGCCTCCCGTAGTGCAATCCGTTTACAAAATCGTTCAAACTACCCCCAAAGGTGGTTTTCGTGAGCGGTTTTGACACTGGGGATTGGGTAGCTGATGTGAACCGGCACGCAAGTGGTTCCCATGCGCTCGTAAGGGTGTCTGCACTCATCATACTCTATCTCCACACTTTAAAAGGAATATTCGATGCTAGTCATCAAGATTTTAACCTTTATACCAACTTTTTTCGCACCGGCCAAACTTTATATCTCATACTCTATACCAACTATCATATCTTTTAAATCAACCATCCTCAACCACCATCTATCCTCTCCTCATTTTTCTTTTTTCTTTTTCCCTTTCTCTCTTTTCCTCCCCCAACCACCCCCCGATCCCTCTAGATCTGGCACCGGCGGCGCGCCCCTCCCCCCTCCCCAAGCCAGGCTGATCTGGCAGCCGCCGTCGCGGTGGCCTCGAGCTCGGACGCGCTAGCCGCGGAGCTGGAGCTCACGCACGCGGAGGCCGGCCGCCGCTCGCCCGCGCGCTCGTCTCCCTACCTACCGGCCTCGTGTTACTCGTGCTTGTTTACTGGGGCCTAGTCTAGTAATGTGTATAATTGTTCATGCAGATCACTTTGCACTTGAAATAATTAAAAAAAATGATGTCCAGCTTTAACAAAACCATAACTGTTAGCTTTTCGAACACTACTTTGCACTCGTACAACTCTTGCTACGCGAGTACTTTCCTTATTTAGCGACTAGTTCCCGTGTATCGTAGTAGTGATTTTTCTATAAAAGCTCATCCACTGAATCTAGTACTTCACAACTCATCATCATATAAGTATTTATTGAGAAATTAATAATGGTTTGATATACGTTTGTGTGCGCGCCATGGTGGTGAGCAGATAGCTCAGCACGTGTTGGTCAAGGGCAATGCATCTGGCGTTCTAAGGATTGGGGCCCTTGCCATCCTTGATATCGATCTCCTTCGGTGGAGGAGGAACCGTGCTGTTGAGGAGGCCTTCTAGCCGAGCTCCACGGATGGCCGGAAGCACTGTGCCTTCTAGAGGACCAGATTCGTCTCGAAAAGCTTTTCGGTGACGGGGAGTCCGGACGGCGAAGCAGTAGCATTGCCGGCGGAGGAGGATGCCCCGATGAACGGGTAGGTAGCCAGGACAGTTGGGTTTGGTAGACCATGGGCCTTAGTTGTTCGGTGGGCTGGGTTAGGTTAGAGAGGTTAGATGGCCCACGATAGGTTAGGTAGGGTTAGTTTTAAAGTTTGTATAACTTCAGTCAAACAAAACCAAATCAAATCCAATTAAATTTGAATAACTCCAAATAAAATCATCCAACTCCAAATAAATTCAAATCACACATGCATGAATGTGAGAAAATATTTTCATGCACAAATTAAATTACTTGAAATTTAGAGAGAATCAATTAACTTACATTACAAATACCTCATGTCTCACAACAAGTCACAACAAAAAATTTTGAATTCCGATTTTTCAATCCAAGTAACAGGCTGCAAATTTGCGGGATGTTACACATATCCTTCGTGGAGCTTCAATGTAGACTAGGAGTGGTATTTGTCTACTGATACCACAGGATAAATTGCCGAGTCAAGTTTGCATTCCCTATCCGTTTCCTTTACGTTTCCGCATTTTATATTTGCAACTTGAGTGCTTTATTTTCTTAGAATAGTATATTTATAGGATTGGCTCTACGTTGCAAAACTCTTTAGGATAGGGTGCAAACACTTAGAGAAACCTTAGTTACACATTTAGATAGCATTTTTAGCTTATATCTTGTGTAAACTAGATTGTGTCATAGGTTAATGTTTTAGAAGTGCCTAATTCACCCCTCCCCTCTTAGGCTATACGAGCGCCGATTCCTTACACGTGGATAAAGTTTTCTATGTTGAAGCTTTGATCACGGCACCGGCACACGGAGAAGCTAGTAGCTATTTATTTGTAGCTAGGATATGCAGTTGCAGCTGATACTTTAGTTCTTACCCACCAGACTTGAGCGAATTGCAGATGTGTAGCATAGAGGCCGAAGACTTGCAGGAGCAGTGTGCCTCACGTGGCCGGACCAGCGAATTCTCCATGGGTTAGTGAAGAACGGATTTGCGGTCTCGGATATGATTGAGATGCTACCTCTCAAGTTGTAAAAGCGTTGGTACGTGGTGCCAAGCTGGCGTACGAAGAGGCTGTCAGGAAGAGTCGCGGTCGTACATTCAGTTAAAGTGCGTCAAGTTAGCATAAAACAGCTCCTACACCTTCTCAATTTCTACCTTTGCGGCTCCGCTACCGGTCGAGCTTGGCGCTGCCAGTGCGAGACATGCGCGCCCGGAGGCTTGCATCCTGCTAGCTGTAGCCTTGAGAGTGTGCCTCACAGATTGGAGATCGATCCAAGTTCGTGTTTGTTGTCGTGTCGTCCCCGGAGTTCCCATTGTCTCCCACTTCGATCCCCAGCGCGACGAGGTGGTGGTCGATACTAATATAATTTTCTTGTCTCTGGTTCTTCCCCTCCCATTCTCGGTTCTTCGTCACAAGCAGGCACTGTGACAAGAAGCTGCTAGCTATTTGTAAGGAACAGTAGTTAATTGCAGAGCTTCATCGACTACTACTGCTGACGACACAGCATTCAGAACAATCTCTCTTACCCCTGCACTGTTGGAATTAATGGGCCTAGCCCATTTATTCCTCAATAATAAAGAATTAAAAGCCCACTAATTAATGTTGACAATAAATGTGATTAATACCGTATGGGAAATTAAGGAGAATCCTAATGGTGGACTATGGGTACACCGCTTGTGAAGTTGGCTAGACGAGATCGGCGAGCCACACGCGCGCGCTCGCTCGCCGGGCCGGGCCGTGTGCGTGGGCGTGGCGAGGCGTGCCTGATGCGTGGGGGGAGGTTTTGCATCGTGGGAAAGTTATTCGCGATAAAGGGAATTTATTGGTCGAATAGAACCCGTCCAGGTGCATCCCCTTTCTCCGCCAGCAATATATAATCTCCTTCCTTTCTCATCCCGGGGTTACCTTAAAATCACACCCCCTCAGCGAGATCCTGCTCGGGATAGCCGGGCAATCAGGTTTCTGGGGAGCGTCTTCACGCGACTGCTCGCCTAGAACTGTGTCGTCTTCACCGGCGCACTGTTCGTCTACTCCACGCGTCGTCGTCTTCCTCCTCTGCTAGCTCCCTTCCTCCTCTGCTAGCTGCGATCGACTACTTCCCGGTGGTCGTACCTGTGTTCCCCAAGGGAACAGCGCGACATCCCGAAGGCCATCTGCACTGCATAGCCGCTTCCTGCATCGCATTCGTACGGCTACACCGAACAAGGTCAACCTATGAGAAACAACATGACGGATGAATCTCCGATTGATAACAGTGCAACCGGTGGCTCCGTCACTGGTCCCACTTTTGGGTATAATCTGATACCCCTCCTATTAATTTTGTTATTTGTGTTCTTATTTAAATATGAGTTAAATCTGAACACGTGCACATATCTGCTATCACTCTTTTTAATCATGAGTATATTGCTGAATGCTATGTTTAATTTTGAAATTAAAATAGCACCGAAAGTACATAATTTTCTAACATGCCCGTCTGCTAATCCGATTCGGCCGCTAATGGAATCAGAAAGAAACATGTGCGGGCGTTGTGGTGTGACTCTGGTGCGCTTGTGTTCATAGCGTTCACGTTGTACTCTTAAAAACTAGTGGAACCAGAAAATTACAATTGAATGTGGCAAAACAATTTCTTTCTATGAGCACCAACTTTCAGGTACGAAATATTTGTAATTATGTATAGCAATGAAAGCATGCACCTGAGAGAGTGGCTAACTGGTGTGTCTCCAAATGGCTCAACGCCAATACTGTACCTGCTATTGTTTAGGACAAGTACAATGGTTTAGACGGCAGCTGTCTTTTCGGCACAAACAGACAGCTTGAAAAGACAACTTGTACAATGGGCTGTCTGTTTGGCTGTCTGCAGGATGTTTAATGCATCCATTGACACACAAATCATGGGAGATGTAGTGCATACTTGATCTTTGTAGCTATTTTGTTGCAACATGGTGCTATCTTTCTTCCTTTTCTTTTTTTCCATCTCTTTTTTAAAAAAATCTTTTTTCCACTACCTTTTCTTTTTCTTTTTCTTCTTTAACTGAGTTCACTTCCTTTTCTCCCATCGCTTTCTCCGCCCAAAGTCCTCTCGTTCTGTCTCGTCCTCTCGTCGCTCTCTCCGCCCAATCTCCGCCCAAAGTCCAGATGCCGCCCGGAGCAGATGCCGCGGGCGCAGAAGCAGCAGCAGCGGGCGCAGGAGCAGGCGCGGCGGCCCCCCTCCCTCTCCCTCCCTCTCTCTCCCCGCTGCGGAGGCCTGGTTCCGGGACCTCGTCGCCGGCGCCCACCGCGTCCGCGAGGTGTCTCCTGCAGGTGATTTGGAGTTCGATTTGTTCTTCTTGAAGCTCGATTTGCTTTTCTTGGAGCTTGATTTGGTCTTCTTAGACGTCGATTTGATCTTCTTGGAGCAGGATTTGGAAACGAGCAGGAAGAGGAGGAAGATGATTTGGGGACGAGCAGGAAGAGGACTTGGGGACCATGGCGCGAACTTGGAGCGGGAAAGCAAACCCTCCCACGTGCGCGCACTCGATCCGTGCCTCCGTCGTCTCCCCGCCGCGGCGTCCTACAGCGTGCTCCGAGCCGTCGCCACCTCCTGGGGAGCACGAGCCGCACTTGTCGACGAACGAGACGACGACGCGGTCGACGCTGGGCTCGCGGAGGGGGTTTCGTGTAAAAAAGCCTTGCATGTCGACGGATGACTACGGTGCGTTGTACGTGGCCTTAGTGTTATGGTAGTGGTCCTTATTTATGTTAGCCGGGCATAATAATGCTGCAAAGTGGAATGCTGCAAAGTGGAATGCTGCACGCCGGCGCAAGGGAAGACAACCAAGAAAAAAGTGTAAAACCGGCAAACCAACTGGTGAACAAGTTAGTTTATTTTTTCTGGAATTTCGATTCTACTACTAATCCTTCGCATAAACTAGAATGATGGTACGTTCATACAGTTATAATAATATAATAGTTTTTAATAAGGAAGCAGGTCTCATTTTAGAGTTTGGTATAGGCCGGGCCTTAAATTTGCCGGTCCGGCCCTGCTGGCGATAAACAAGATAAAAAGGAAAAAAAAAATTGCTGTTGAAGCAAGCATCGTACGTTGTGAAAACAATCTGAATAGATTTGTCTTGAGAAATATTTTTTAAGTCGTTGAGTTTGGAAATGTGAAAACCATCTGAATAGATTTGTCTTGAGAAATATTTTTAGAAAAGTATACATATATTATTTTTTAATAAATATTGTTGTAAAAATAAGAAGTCAAAGTTACGTTTTGAAGACCGTGTCATTGTCCTAAACATCATCTAATACCAGTATGGAGGGAGTATAGTATTGCAGGACTAAATTATTCTCTAGTGGTGTGATGGGAATTTTTGTCGCATCAAATGGAAAAAACAAAAGGTGACGGTTAATTAGGTTTGAGAGAAAAGATGATGACATGTTTCATGTTTGCTGTTATCATATCGATAATCACCATGAACTAGTTTCCATTGTTTGTAGCTGATAACGATGTCCCATTGACAGTGGTGTTCACCAGTTTGCAGTGAGCTTCATCGTGGAAAAGGCTACCCTACAGCAAATTAGCCATTCTCTCATACACGGTCCTGAGAAACGTTGCTTCGAAGAGAAGCCTGCTGGACCTGAGAAAGCCTTGGAGAACTCAGGAGCACAGAGAGCTGAGAAGCTGGAGATCAACGACGAGGTACCCCTCAACTACCGCAGAGAGACCCAAATCATAAAGTTTCAGTTCCCGCCGCCGGCCGCCCTCCACCCACATCACCACCGCGCCGCCGCCTGAGCTGGGCCCCGGAAGCCCGCATGCCGGCTAGAAAGGTGGCGGCGGGGCTATTTTGGCGCGGCTCCCCTTCCCCCGAGCAGATCTAGGGGGCCAATGGGAGAGGAGGTAAGCCACCCGGCGGCGGCCGCGCGCGAGCAAGGCGGCGGCGCGCAGGCTGGGAGGGAGCGGCGTGAGGGCATGCGCGCGGGAAGAAGGTGGTGGTGGACAGGAGGTGGGGATGCCCACCGTCTTCTCCCCCGGCCGCCGGTGGCGACGGAAACTCGCTTAGGGGTGGGCGGTGGCGGAGCTAGACTCCGTCCGGACTCCACCTCCGGGGAGTTCCGACGGCGACCATGGCCGGATGGGGCTTCGGTGGGGGCGGTCTTCTTCGACGGGTTCTGCTCCAGATGGGGAACGAAGGCTGGCGCGGCTGAGTCCCACCCGGCCATCTCTTCCGATATGGCGGCAGCAGCGGAGGGAGCGGGCTGGGGCGGCTTGTGCCGTCGCCCTCTCTGCTCCTCCTTCCTGGATCTGCAGTTTGGTCATGACTTCCTGGGCCGGTGGCGTCCTAAGCTGGCAGCGGCGGCAGACAGGTTTTTTGAGGCCGATTCGGGACTTGGCCATTCTCGTCGGCTCACAGGTATCTCCGCCTATTCGTTTGTGCACAGTGCTGCGCGTTCTGCTGGAAGTTGGGGACTCGACCGAGGCCGGAGCCTAAGTGCCTAGTTCGAACTTGGGTGTCTAGCGACTGGCAGCGGCGCAGTGGTGGTGGACATGGATGGGTGTGCTGTCAGGGTCTGTAGGTTCTCAGGCGAAAGCTTCGCGAGGTCTTTGACCGTCGCCGGCGATGGCGGTGCTGTGATGCATCGTTCTCCTTCTTGAAAGCATTGTTGTGAGCATCTCGACGACTAGATGGAGTTGGCGCTGCTTTGTGTGCTCGACATTGGCCAAGTTGGATTTAGTTGCTTTAGAATGAAGAGTGGTGTTGTTCGTGTTCAGAGATCGACTTAGTGTGGTATCTACATGACTAGCAACGAGTGGTGTTTTGACGATCAAGACAAGGGTTAAGTGAAGTCTAAGAAGAAGGTTGAAGCTTAGTCTCCGTTTTCTTTCTTAGTGTCTTTATTTCTTGTTTTGTTTTTCCTCGTTATGAGGTCCTAGAGCCTAGGTGCTCGTGTACTTTGTGGCTAATTGGCCAGTTGTCTTGGCTGTAAGTGCTCTCCTTAGAGTGGCGGAACCAGATTATTCCTGAATCTAAAAAAAAGAGTACCCTTTGACCGGCACACCCTGCACTTGCAAAATCATGCGAGGTGCTTGTGAGGATGAAGAGGCAGTTGCTGTTCTATGACTGCATCAGAGTTCACAATGGGACAAATCTGCCATTTCCCACTTCACCCTGAATTCTCGGTGCATCCCACTCCCCAGAAAATCCATGTCCTTGTCACGCGCCCATATCTCCTCCTTTTCTCTCTCATTATCCCCACACGCGCGTCTTAGCACACTCTGATCGAGTTCCTCACCTACCACACACGCATCAAAAAGAAGCTAGCTGCTCCTAGCTATTTGTAGGAGTGAACGATTGACCAGCTTATTATCAGTTGCTCACCCACCAGGCACCAGCCACATATATATATTGCCACAAAGTTTGGAGTTGGGTCGACGATCTATAGAGCTAGTTTGATCAGAGATTAACCCAGCCCGGAGCTCGTCCGGTGAAACACGTACCATGCCTACTGCCTATTCTTCAGCACACACCGCGAATGATGAACACAACGGGGAGCTGGCTACTACTATGTGTCGTTAGAGGAAATTAATTATCGTTGGAAAAAGGAAGCACATGTCGTCAAAGCCAAAAACCGAAATGAAAATGGACTATGCGAAATGAATTAATGTGGCCATGGGGCGGCCATGCATGTCCGTCAATCCAGTATCTTGGCGGAGGAGGGACGCTGGGCCATAGTCACCAAGTTCCCGGATCGAAGGGAAAGAGGAACGTGGTACGCTGATTTTTTAAAGCTTGGAACGAAGGCGATATACTTCTTCGGGACGCTAACTTTGGAACGTGGGACGTGATCAATATTATGTTGGAACCATGGTTGGGATGATAAGGCTGGACCTCGGATTTACTTGAGGAAAACTTGTCAACTTCCTTCTACAAATTTTCGTTGCACAATTTAATTCCCTGTTTAATTGTCTGTGGTTCATTATGGTTTAATTCCCCTATGTTTGTTTAATTGTCTGTGGCGCACCATGCATGGTTTAATTCCCCTATGTTTGAGGTGGCTGTTCCCTGTATCAAAAAAAGGCTCTAGTGTTCCTGGGCCTCTTGGCCGCCTGGCCTGCTTGCCAACGTGTGAATGAGCAGCGGTTCCAGTTCCGTCATCCGAAATGAAGACCCCAAGCGATGTTCCACCTGCGAACCAGGCTTCGTTCCAAAGCATCTAGCAGAGTGATCACTAGAAGAATCAAGGATGAGGCGAGAACATGGATTCTAGTCTAGTAGAGGTGCAAAGCATCTAGCAAAGCTTCAAAATAGAGTACAAGTTCTAGTTTGGTTTCAGTACCTCGCAGCACTTAAGCTGCAGTTTGTACTTTTTTGGTCATCAGTCTCCCCTTTCTTTTTAATATAACTGGCATCTCTCGTGCCGGTTCGTTTCAAAATAAAAAGAGTGATAGATTATCTTCTGTTCTTGGGGACCTCGACTGATCTTGAATCCACCTTTGTACTGCAAGTTGAACCTTTCCGTCTAACAATTTTTTTTATGCTTGCATGTGCTTACTTTCACTCAGCAACATATAAATGACAAACAACTTAATGAAAGGAGGGAACAAGTTACAAATGAAGAAGTGCAGTAGACTTATAAACATTACTTATTACAAAAACAACTAAATTTTATCATATTTCCTCTATATTTAGATGAAGTAGAAGAGACTGAAATCAATATACTGTTGGATATAATTACACAAAAAAAACAACGACCCAAGTCTTGCCGGCCACCAAGCTCAGCTACATGAAAAAAGTGTGCATAGTCGAAAATTTGCCTGTGCCTCGTATTCTTATAGTCATCCTAAATTCGTAATGGTATATCTTATATGCAGAAACTTTATGTCGCTTCTTCGTTGCTTCTGTAGCTCCTAGAGGGATTGTGACGGCAACGAAATAAGTGCTTGTGGCGCACACACAAACGTATATGTATGTTTTTAAGCAGAACGGCAGCAGCTCTACCCCTCATTAAAGGTAGATGGAGAATAGGAAGTACAAATTCGGGCTCTTCGAATCCCAGACACCAAGAAATCAAGCACTTAAGCACATCAGTAGCAAGAAAAAAAAATAGACGTACAGCTTGTAGGACTTTGTTCTCCTTCCAAAGACAATAATGGTTCACAGCGTGATTTGGTGTCTACATTACATTCACATTAAGTTGCTTTAACAATTAACAGTACTATGACTAGTATGACATGAAACGTTGTCTTTACTTCAATTTATGTATGTATATTTGCAGCGTTCGAAACAAAGATTGTGCAAGCAAGAACCGCACCTTATAAATTAGATGTGCGAAAGCATGACTTTTAGCATCCATCACCCGAAAATTGTCAGTACTGCGCAGCTGGTTGTTTGTTTCAAAATATCCAGGGCCACCTATGTTTGATCTTGTCAACAGCCAGATTAAGAGTGATAGCGGTTGATGGTCTTATGATTGCATTTCAACCGTATCGTCTCCACCTACGATCATCTCCCACGCTCTCATTATATTTCACAAAAAATTCATCTGCACCGGAATCCCCTGCCTCCAATATAGTCCTTGATTCTAGAGTGATGCGTATACGTACCACGATTTCCAAAGATTTTTTCCCCTCTGCTTCTCTGAGTGCGGCCATGATTAGAAGGCAAGACGCGAGCAGCAGAGAAATTGTTTTCCCATATTTTATTAGGCATCGATGCATGTATGATATGAATGTCGAATCTAGTAGTTTTGTTAACCCTTTTGTAGTTTGTAGTGTACGAGACGAAGCTTAACTCTTTTGGTCTGTTCCGTCTTCACTGCTGCGGTGGCCGAGTTCTCTGCTGCTCCAGGTTCCAAGCTAGTGCTGCTGACGCAGTGTGTTTATGCGGGGGTACGTTTTCCCCCTTGTTCGTTTAATACCTTTCTATTTTGACTTGTTAGAGATTTAATACGTCCCAATACGATCCAATCCTCCTCAATATATACGACTCAAAATGAACAAGGCCGAATCGGTGGGCATGAAGCCGGCCGAAGATTTATTAGTGCAGGCTGTCCGGATGGCTGTGTAAATCACGCACACAGTGGCACATTGAATACTTGAGTGGGGTATATCTGAATTGTGCCAAGCCATTTGCTTTTGTCAAGTCCAATTTTGACGGTGTCTGGTTCCCCGTCAAAAAACGTTTACACATCAATGTTTACACACATGCATGCAGATCACTTTGCACTTGAAATAATAAAAATAAACGATGTCCAGCTAGCTTTAACCAAACCATAACTCTTCGCGTTTTGAACACTGCTTGGCACAAATATTATGAAAAGTTTTGAGAAATTAATTATGAATTGATGTTTTTTTTCATCTGTGTAAGTCAAAGTGATTTTTCTATATAAGCTCATCTACAGAATCTAGTACTTCACAACTCATCATTAGGTATTATTTATTGAGAAGTTAAAAATGGATTGATATAGTTTCATGTGATGTAGGTATTTTTCTATATTGCGCCTAGCATGCAGGTTTATTGCGCGTAGCGGCAGAACCAGGCAGAGGGCGGCGCACTGTATCATCAGCCGCCTGAGTTATAGGCATCCAAAGCTTCCCATAAGCTCCTGACTTTAGCGGGGAGCATCAACAAGCTCCTCAATTGAGCCTTCTGTAAATCTATAACAACTATTGGATAAAAATGTCTGCACCAACTCTAGAACCTGGTCGAACTGCAGCTATCCTGTAATAGTATGCAGAGCTGTAGATGGTCAGCACTGCAAAATTTACCTGTGCCTCCTATTCTTACAGTCATCAGTATGATGTTTCAAACACAAACTCCTTCTATATGTCAGCATCTTTTTTCTGCTAGCTCCAAGATGAATTGTTACTGCAAAGAAATAATCTCTCTCACACATATTATATAGAGGGAAAAGTCCGATTTTAGACCTCCAACTATGACAAAATTCTCATTTTCAATCCACAACTACAAAATTGGATATGAAGCAATCCAACTATCAAAACCAGCAAGATTTGGCCCTTTAGGTGGTTTTCAAGAGAAGTTTGCATTTTCTAGAAATTCAAAAAATTCATTTCAATAAAAAATTATAACTAATTCATATAAAGCAAGAAAAATATCAAATTGGTACCAATTTTTTTTAAAATGCAATGTATCTGTGATACTATATTTGAAATTATTTGAATCTTATTTTGCCATATTTCTTGTATTTTATTACAAGTAATAAAACTAGAAGTAAAAAATATGTAAATAATTCTAGGTAGAGTATCAACAAATAACCTACATTTTTAAATTAATTACTTATGAATTTAAATTAATAAGTTATGATTTTTTTACCAAAATCAAAATTTATTAAATTTTGAAAAAAAATGCAAGATCACACTTGAACCCAGCCAAAGGGTCAAATTTGCCTGGTTTTATCAGTTGGATGATTTTTCCTATCCGGTTTTGTAGTTGTAGGTTGAAAGTAAGACTCTTGCTAGAGTTAGAGATTAAAAATAGTACTTTTCCGTTATATGAATAGGAGGAGGACATTGTTTGTAAGGTTCTTCCTTGAAAACTTATTAATGGTTCCCATTGGTGGCAGCATTCACGGTGAATTGCTTTAGCTGTACAACAACATTTTAAATTCATGCACATTTGCGGCGTCAGGAACACGAATTGCAAGCAAGAATCTCAGCTTATTAATTAGCTCTGCGATAGCAAGATTTCCAATAGACATCACATGAAAATTGTCAGTACTGCGCTGCTAGCTAGTCCTGATCTGGAATTATTGAAGGCCACCAAAGTCTGATCTCTTTGTCAATAAACCTGATTAAGAATGAGGAGTCCAAAACTACGCAAACGTTAACATGTCCCATGAGGCCATGATCATAGTGCGAATACATGTGCCAAGATTGGAGTAAATTACATTATTACAACAAGATTATTCATGAAGCTGACAATTCAATATTGCAAGGTAGAAGAATATGTTGGTATTTTAGTGTTCTAATAAGTAGTTTTCAGCAATTCTTCCGTTTCTCTCGTTCCTTCCACTGTTGTGTGATGAAGGAAATTAAGAGCATGGAAGCGTAGCACACTGTCTGGGACGAAAAAGAAATGAATTCGCTGAAATACGGCTAGTCGACACCACAGGGCACACCAATAACAGCTCAAGGTCCGGTAATCGCTAACCTTCACAGCTTGTATCATAAGCGAACTGTGAGGGATATGATTTAATTTGTAAAAAAATATTCTATTGTCAAACATTTAGAAAAATATCGTTTTTATAGTAATAACATTTTTCCTTATAAGGAATTTACACAAAAGCAACTAGAATTCACCGTAGCTACACATGCTTTAAAGATTACATTTCACTATGTTGCATATTCCACTAGAATGAGTGCTATACTGTATTTTAAAAAAATGTAACGATGCACAATTATTAAAAAACAATACTTGAACACTATTGGTTTTGTAACTATTTTTGAGTAAAAATATCATCTTCATCTTGTTCAACAACAATTACTCAATCAATAATTTATTTCAGATACAAAAGGGTACTCATAAGAAAACATTTTTAATATAAATCTAATGTTTAGGACAATGCATTCTCTTAACAAAACGAGATATGCCTTGTAATTTGAAACAACGGGTGTAGTTTATTAGTTTGCAATAATCATGAACACAACAGAGCTTGTGCTTCACGGTTCATGTTTGGAACTACCGGAGATGTGTGCAACATGCTGTCCCTGTGGTTCCTAATTGGATTTCTATTGATTCTAGCTGGAAGATTCAACCTCATACAGTTCTTAATTTAAGGCATTGGAGATGACATTACCTTACGCAATGTAAGAAAATAACAAAGAATACACTGTATTAAGAGACATGGAATTGAAACATGTCTCCATTGTTATATCACGCGTATAAACGGGCCGCGTCTCCAATGTATTTGTCCCCACCTGCAGGGTTATTATGTAGCTGTACATTACTCTGAACAACTTACGTTTCCAGGACATGATTTCAGAAAACATAAAGTGGATATTATTTTACATTTATTTGCATATATGTTGCCCAATCAACAGATAGAACAACATACATTTATATTTCAACAGAAACTTATGGTTTTTGGCATGATAAAAAGATCACACACTCTGGCATAGTTCATTCACGACCAAAGCTTCGTGTGAGCAATTTCATAAAGTAATTCACTATACTTGTTTGATCCAACAGAGACAAATTTGGCTGTTGTTAAGGGAAGAATGAGCCAATAGATCATTTGACACGAACCATGTTTTTCACATGGTCACCACTCACTTGTCCGTCCTTGCACTGGAGGTTTTCACCAAGCTTATTACCGAGGACATCTTTGCTCAGAGGACGTTTGCATTCCTCTCTTTCCTTTTGACAGTAACCATGAGCCCGTTCTCCATCTGCAGAATGCACGACAAACTTCGGCTTGATGCTCTGCCCTTCCAACACCTCCAAATTGAAGTTCCATACCACTGCCGCAACAATAGACATCTGCATGATTGCAATGTCCACTACTAAAAGAACGTCCTTTGATCCTTGGTACATTAGTCCCGGTTGTCCAAAATCCGGTACTAAAATGGTCACCAAACCATTTAGTACCGGTTTCAAACACTGGAAGTCCGTGAAGACCCTAAATGTCACCTTTTAGTATCAGCCAGTTTTACAATCCGGTACTAAAATGGTGTGCACTTTAGTCCCGGTTTGTAACACTGCACTACTAGAAAATGAGCTATCCGCCCCCCTCAAATGCCTCGGCCTTTTTGGGCCCGGGTCTATAAAAATCCGGTGCTAATGTGTCCTTTAGCACCGGGTCTAAAGGCTAGCAGCCTGAGAAGGGGTATGGAAAGACTTTAGCATTGGTTGGTGGCAACACCCGGTGCTAAACCAACCCATTAGCACCGGGCACAGCCTCCACCCGGTACAGATGGGCACGCGGGCACAGCCACCCATGCCACCTTCCTCATTTTCTCTCCTCCTTCCCTCTTCTACCTTATCTTCTCCTCCCTTATCCTTTTCTCTTCTTTCTCCTCACTTCTCTCTTCCTTCATCTCCAGCAATCCAAGCCAAGGCCGAGGACGCGGCGCGGGCTCTCCGGAGCGGGTGGTCGCGGTGCAGAGGCCGTGGCGCAGGGACGGGGGTGCGGGTGGGCTCGCACGCGGGGCCGAGGTTGCGGTGGCGGCCGGCGGGGGCGCGCGCTCGTCCTCAGCAAGCTGGCGCACGCGCTCATGGGGGCGAGGCTTCGGCGGCGGCCGACGGGGGGCGCGGATGCCAAGATTTCTCAAGATTTTTCATGATTTCTAGTGATTCCTGTAAACTTTCTTGCCGAGACATTTTGATGTATGCGATTTCCTGTGATTTCTCAAGATTTAGTTGTATGCGATTAAACATTTTGCTGAGAGATTTAGTTGTATGCCGAGACATTTTATCTTTCCTGTTGTGATGAAGAACAAGTTCTCGAAGAACAAGTTCTTCAAGAACAAGAACAGAGGAAGAAGACGTGCTGGAAAGAAAAGAGAGGAAAGGGAAAGAACAGGAGTAGAAGAAACAATTTGCATAACTTTTTTTTAGCACTGGGTCATGTTACCACCCAGTGCTAAAGACAGATTTTAGCACCGATTATTTGACCCGGTGCTAAATGACCCCCCTTTAGCACCGGTTGGGAAACCAGTGCTAAAGGGGGGTTCCCAACCGATGTTAATAGGGTCTTCTCCAGTAGTGCTGGCCGGTACTAAAAGGTGACATTTAGTACCGGTTTGTGTTACAATCCGGTAATAAATGGGTCTCCACGAGTTACTTTAAAAGTAATGCATCTCCTACTCAGTCACATGTGATGCATAGTTGGTATGTTAAGTAAGCTACATGCAAGGCCAAAGGTCATGGATTCAAATCCTCGTGACTATGTTCAATTTTTTTTCTTTATTTTTTAGTGCAAAGCAATTTAGGGACTAAAGTGCTGCGTACTAAATGACACGCCACTTTAGTCTCAATTGTTTAGTCTCTGTTGGGGAACCGGTACTAAACCCGACTTTCCAACCAGGACTGAAAGCCGATTTTCTGGTACTCGTCATTGCAACACATCCTTGGCCCAAAGTTCAACGCCAAAAACATGTAAGATGGCACATACAGAAGCTTGGTGCCGTACTCGGATAGCCACCTCTCCGGCCTGTACTCACGGAAATCACTGCCCCACACGCTCTCCATTCTAGCATAGATGGAGACCAGGATGCTATCACCACGGTGCACCTGGTGACCACTTGGCAGATTGTCATCGGCAAGAACAGCCTTGCGCTCTATCGGTCCTGGTGGGTACAGCCTGAGGGACTCAAACAAGGTTGCGTGAAGGTAAACCAGAGATCTTGTACGTCTCCTCTGGCTGGAACACAACCATCATGCTGCCCGGATCCTTGGAGATGGCCATACCACCTTTGTGATATGCGATTGGTGCCAGTTCCTTGCGAATGCTGGACATGACGGATTGGTTCTTTGCGAGGTTGTAGAAGAGCCATGGCAGCGCTGTGCCAATAGTGTCCCGTCCCCCGATCATGTAGTTGATGAGCGTCTTACGCAACATTTCGTCAGTGCATTCCAGGTCAGTGATGTAGTAAGAAAGAATGTCCAAAGAGGCCATGCCATGTTCCCCATTAATACAGACAGCCTTGGCCTTCCTCTTCTCCATCATCTCCTTGACAAATCCATGAAGCACTACATGCCATGTTCCCCATTTGTTTGGATAGGGGCGTTTTGGAGGGGATTGGATCTAAAATGAACTAATATCCCCTCCAATCCCTCTCATTCCACCTCAATCCAGAAGTACCCAAACAAGGCCTATACAGACAGCCTTGGCCTTCCTCCTCTCCGGACCAATATTTAGCCATCTGAACACTTCCCAGAAAGAAGACGATACAGCCTGCCTAAACAAGGCCACTTCCATCACTGTGTTCATGGCAGCTGCAACATGCATTTGACGGCATGTGCGTGGACAGGCAGCCAGGATGGTGCTCGCCATATGGACCAAGATGGGGACGAGTCCCTTCACCAACTTATCATGGCAGCAACGAGCCATCAGCAAAACATCCGTTGGTCGCTCAGGATGCACTGGATCTTCCCTCTTTGCTGACGGCAGGCCTCACCATCAACGGTTAAGATGGTGCCACTCACGATATAGAAGACTTCAGCGAACTCCTCTCCCTTGGGGTAGTTTGCATGGTTTGTGGTGAAGATGTGCTGGACATTTGACGGGTCACTAGTCATGAAGAATCGTTTGCTTGCCGGTGGCCGGTTAACCTTTAAGTTACACCCAGAGGCGGCTAGGACGTCAGTGAGGAAGTCACGGAAGTTGCGGAGATTGGCTACGAAAGATGGTAGTATTCCAAATATTGGCCAGGTTACAAGGAGCAAGGGGTTCTTTGATCTCGTAGACATGATGTGATACAAGTACAATAATACAACTAGGGAAAGTGTGGAAATGAGTAGCTCTAGACTTATGAACAACGCCATAGTTAGTAATATCCCACCACTGTACGTGTATCTGCTCTCTATGGCTGTATGGATGTATATATATGCCGAATATGAAAGAGCAGATCAAGCTGGCTCAAACATAGAGAGAAGCTTCAACTGTAGGTTTACGATGGACCTATTTATGACATTGTTTTGCACATGTTACGATGATGTCCAATCAATACAAATGCGAGAGGTTCTATAGCTTTCGTTAATAAACCTTATGTAGTACAGCTGTACAGGTAACACAACGACATTTGGGACTAGTGATGTTTGGATTCCAAATGCAATTCAGATCTTGTTAGGAGAAAATATATATTGTTTGGTGCATATCTAATTGTCATAAGTTTTTCTTACGAGTAATCAAGATATAAGTCATCTTACGAAATATATATAATAAATTAAATACTTAATTCCCCTTTAACCAAAAAAGTTAATGATCAAAGTTCTAAAAACAGATAATCACATCAAATAGTTGGAAACCACCCTTGCTTATATATGTTGCCTGTTGAGTTATTGGATTGTTCATATGGTGTCAGTTTGCAGTTGATTTTTAGAAAAGATTATCTACACCATACCAGAAGTCACTACTCATCAGGAAGATAGATTTTTGTGACACCAGATCTTTTTCTTTACAACGAAGAGCATATGCCCCGGCCCATAACTCAACAGGCTACTAAGCACCTCAATTGGAGTTATCTGAAACCCAAACAGAAATGGAGAAAAGGGGTGCACACAAATATAGCATTAGCATGTATGGTTCGGCGTGCATTGATGGAAACAGACACCATTCCTGGATATTTCTGTGCCTCCAATTGTTACAATCATAAAAAAAGCATGACCGGTGGGGGCAAGGCAAGCCCCCGGCATTGCACTATGAAAAAATCTCAGCCAAGTACATATTTTCAAGATGAACTTGTTCTATATTTGCTTTTCTATTTGTGTTAGTTAGTGCCTAGATGTGCTACAATGAAATAAGAACATATGTATATATGAATGGTAGAAAGGGCAGAAAGCTAATGCAAGTTTACTACCAACCATTATTTGTCCTCTACATGAAAGAATAATTGGTAATACTTCATAATCATAATGCATGTTTGTTGGCTGAATTCAGTGCGAGTTGCTTAGATGTACAGTAACAGGAGAGGGCACTAATTTTATTTGATTACCTTTTGCAATAGCATAATTTTGGGTGCTGCTCACTACTAGAAAATAAGCTTTGGTCGTGGACGTCAGTAACAATCAACTTTTAGTCCAGTACTAAAGTTGGTACGGAGCCATTTTATTACCGGGTCTAAATTTAAAAGCCCCAGAGCCATTTTAGTACCGGATCATTAACACCACCTGGTACTAAAAAGTCACATTTTAATACATTTTACCATATATAGTTGTCACTTTTTCATTTGTCTCATTATGCACGTGGAAGCCTAAAATATTACGCCAAGCAAATGCAGGATCTCTCGAGGTCCCAGAGAAAAGAAACCTACCCCTGTCTTCAGAGACCGTATCGGAGGTTCAAAGACATTGAGAACTGAAAGACTCTTGCGCACAAGAGTCGTGGAGAAGGGCAAGGATACTTTGAGTCTGAATCCGTGGAACGAGGAAGCTCTGAGCTCGCGCAGGTTGCAGTTTGGGGGCCATTTTTAGGAGTGAACTACTAGCTTGTTTATTCTCGGTGTCTCCAATTCCCCATGTAGTCATGCTTTTCTTCTTCCTGTATGTTTTTGATCTATTTTTTTGGACCTATCAGAACTTGCAGAATATGCGTAGACTACAGATACAATGTACAAATTTTGGGCTAGCTATGAACAAAATTTGTTGCTGCATATATGTTTTGTTTATATAGCACTGTAGTGATGTGACCTCACAAGTTGTTGCCAACATTTATTTTCTGCCATCACTTTACTTTCTCAAAAGTGATTTCACTTCGAACTCACGACCTCCTGCCTCGCGTGAGTGTTCCTTACCATCTCACCTAGACGTCGTTCCTACACGCATAAGGGAGTTCTATTCCTTTTGACCCTTGTTGCCTGAATCTTAGTTCTATTATTTGGGTATCTAAACGGCTTTAAATTGAATGACTTTCAACTACAAAATTGTAGATCTCGTCAAAACATACGATTTTCGTATAAAGTTTCTCTCAATCTGAGACCATATGCAAAAGTTACAACATTCAGAATACAATATGAAATCCAAGATACAAGAGCCGGAATGAGAACGGGAACTGTTTTGGACATCTAAACGACTTCAAATCGAAAAACTTTCAGCTACAAAGTTGTAGATCTCGTTGAAACTTACAAATTTTGTATAAAGCTTTTGTCCATCGAAGACCATATGCAATAGTTACAAAATTCAGAATATAATATGAAATTCAAGTTACAAGAGCGGAAAAGAGGACGAGAACGGTTTTGGGAATTTAAACGACTTCAAATCGAAAAACTTTCAATTACAAAGTTGTAGATCTCGTCGAAACATACAAATTTCATATAAAACTTCTCTCCATCCGAGACCATATGCAAAAGTTATGAAATTTTGAAGCATAACAGTTCGTGTTGACTAGTTATTGGAAGCGGCGCAAATAAAGCCAGTTAGGATAACTAGTTATTGGAAGGGTCGTGAATAAAACCGGTTAGAATAACTAGTTATTGGAAGCGACGCAAATAGAACCGGTTAGGATAACTAGTTATTGGGAGCGGCGCGGTTTGAGCTACTTAGGATAACTATTCGAAACGGAAATAGTGTAGTGTGTTGAGAAATTAATTAATAGATTAATTAGTGATCAATTCCTGTAATTAATTAGTTAATTACTTAATTAGAGAAAGGGGAAAACCCCCTCACGTGGGGGTGCCTCCAAGGGGTGCCTTCAAAGGGCCAAATGTCCCTTCATTCTGTGTATATATATATATACATATACATATATATATATATATACATATACATATATATATATATACATATACATATATATATATATATATATATATATATATATATATATATATGCAAACAGTCCCTATCAATGAGAACATCTATCCCATTCTCTCCATTTCATTTGTCTCTCTCGCTTTTATTTTACAACATATTATCAGTCACTTTTGCTCTTCTGAGCTACCCAGAGAAAGAAACAAAGGCCATTGCCTCACGCATGCTCTCAACAATGAGCGCATCAACAAGAACACAGGCCATCAGGCCTCACGAGTCACGCCTAATACAGAAGCAGCCAGACTTCAAGAACAAGTAAGGCATGAACTTCGGCGACTTACATTTTCTTGCAACCAAGAATGGTTTTCTCGTCATTCCACTTGTCGGCGCTCGTCGTCGGTACACCGTCCTGGCCTCTACTCCCCTGCAGCAGCACCGGAGAATGGCGGCATCAGAATTGGCCCTCAGGCCAGCCCATCGAACACCGGTAACATCACCACCGCCACCTCCTTCACCACCACCAACGCCACATCTGGCTTCGCCAGAACCACCGCGGCGATGAACACGGCTCCGGCACCGACTCCGGCGGTGGCGCCATCGGCGCCCGACACGGAGCAGGCGCTCCTGCTGACCCGCCGTCTTCATTGCGCGGCGGCCATCGACCGCCGACCGGGCTCCAGCGCGGCACATGGAGCCCAGCGGCGCTGGACCTCCCCTGCGACAAGAGACGGGCCGGCCACCGACTACAGCCGGTGCAAAGGGGGCGGCCGGAGTTGGAGGAAAAAGAGAAGAGGGGGAGGTCGACTTGGATCCGGCCGCACCATCACAGGCGGCAACCCCAAGCGGCGGCAACGCCATCCGACCAGAGACAACGATGGTAGGCTTGCGGGCGGGCGGACAAGGATCGAGGAAAAGGAGGCCGGCTTGGATCCGGCGGGGCTCCTCTTGCCGGTGGCTTCGAGCGGCAGCGACGGCGTGAAAGTGCATCTAGGCCCCTAAATGTATTTTGGTAATTAATGACAATCATCATGGACTAACAATTCAATTGAGATGATGAGATTAGGTTAGTCCGGATGAATGGATGAGCTTCAATAATTGATTACGATATATCGCCGGATATTGAAGCAAATGGATGCTAGAGGAAAAGGTCAAAAGATAGGATGTTTCCTTTACCGGTCTCAAGGAGCTTTAGAGAAGAATTTTGACCGGATTAATAGGCTAGATAGCCGTACTATTAAGAGGGGTCAATTATGGTTGTTTGATATGACTCTAGTGCCAACTTGCTCAAATAGTGTAAATGCATGCATGAGAGCTAACTTCATTTGAAAATAGTTGGATAGAAAACGAAAAGATGAAGGTATTTCAACCTTGCTCATTTTGGTAAGGCGGACAGTCCGCCTAAGGGGTAGCAGACAGTCCGCCTCTAACTTTACGGATGGAAAATCGGCTAAGTGTTGGTTTTTAGGTCTGGACGCCTTTTATAAGGCAGACGGTTCGCCAGGTTCTGGCAGACGGTCCGCAGGTGTTTTTCCTGAACGGCGGACCCTTTCGCGGTCCGTTCATGCAGAGACTGTTTCTGGGGTTCCAGAACACTTTTATAAGGCGGACGGTCTGCCTTTGTGAAACGTGGTCCTTAGTCGCGTGGTGACCTTTTTCTAACTATGAGGCGGACGGTCCGGCCCTATTGGGCGGACGGTCCGCTAACCCTGTAATGGTCACTTCTGACACGTTTGTCTTTTGAAATAGTAGCCGTTGGACACGGGCAGACGGTCCGTCACCTCTGAGGCGGACGGTCCGCCAGTACTCTGCTTTCACGAGTTTTACACATAACAGCTAGTTGGATGTGTGGGGAGTATATATACTCATCCCACCGGTTTGGGGAGGTTCTCTTGGCCTTTCTGAAAGCTCATTTGACCCAAGAGTCCCCTCTCTCATTCGTCTCTCACTCATTTGCTAAGGGATTGCATTCTTGTGAGTGTGAGGCTTTCTAGTGCATTGCTTTTGATTGCATTGAGCATTGAGGCACTAGGAGAACATCAAGCAAGCGTCATTGGCTTGTTACTCTTGGAGGTTGCCGTCTCCTAGACGGCTTGGTGTGAGATTTCCATTGAGCTCTTCAAGAAGATTGTGAAGAAGCCTTGGAAGATTGTGAGAGGTCTTGTGCTCACCTCACCGGAGCGGTAAAGGGCAACTCTAGTGGAATCGAGGTTTGGAGAGGTTCATTGCTTTCAAGACGGCTTATACATCAAGTGTGACTTGATAGAGAAGCGGTTGAAGCTTTGAATCCACCTCAACGTGGATTAGGGGTGACCGGCAAGTCATCGACACCACGGGAAAAATTCGGTCTCTTGTGTGATTGGTTATTTCTTTGCTCATCTACGTTTTGGCTATTTACCTTGATCATTTACATTCCTAGAGATTGAATCTTACTTGTCACCCTAGGTTGCAAACCTTTACTTAGTCTAGAATTGAGTAGAAATAGGATTTCTCTTGTGTTACTAATAAATTTTTATTAGTGCTTTGATTTTAGTTAAAAGCGCCTATTCACCCCCCCCCCTCTAGTCGGTATCCTAGATCCTACAAGTGGTATCAGAGCCGTGGTCTCCGTTTTACAAGGATTTAATCATCCCAGAGTAGGATAAATGGCTAGTGATAGCAAGAATCATGCGGGGAAACCACCCTTCTTTGATGGAAGCAATTATGACTATTGGAAGACTAGAATGATGGTCTATATCAAGTCAACTAGTAAGAAGGTGTGGGAAATCATTGAGGAAGGATATGTCATTCTTGATCTCAATGACCCTTCCCCATTGGATAGTGAGAAGGAGAATCTAAATGATCAAGCCTTAAATTTGCTTTATAGTTGTCTTAGTGTGAATGAGTTCAATCGAATCAAGAATCTCAAGACGGCTTATGAAGTTTGGGAAAGATTCAAGGAAATCTATGAGGGTACTACCACCGTGAAGGGAGCAAAACTCTTTGTGTACAAAGGAAAATTTAGTGAGTTTGCTATGAAGAAAGATGAAAGTGTTGATGAAATGTTTGATCGATTGAACAACATTGTGAATGAGCTCAAGTCTCTCAACTTTGATGTGCCGGATCAAGATTTCTCTCACAAGTTTCTTAGGTGTCTCCCGGAGAAGTATGAAACCATTGTAATTCTCTTGGTGAGGGAGGACTTGAGCAAGATCACTCCAATTGAAGTTCTTGGTGAAGTGCAAACACATGACATATTCAAGAAGTCACAACGAGAAGCCCGTGGTTTGGAAAACGATGATGAGAAGAAGAGCATAACCCTCAAGGCAAAGTCTACCAAGGAAGACAACTGTGACGAGGGAAATGAAGTTAGTGAAGGCTCAATGGAAGAAATGGCCCTCATTGTCAAAAAGCTAAAACGAATCATGAAGAACAAGAACTATGGCAAGAAAGGGCACTCATCAAGCAAAAATCCATTTGAAGACAAGAAGTGCTATGAGTGTGGTGAAATGGGTCACATCATCATAAATTGTCCAAACAAGAAGGACAAGTACAAGAAAAATGATGACAAGAAGAAGAAAAGCAAGAAGTTCTTCAAGAAGAAGAAGAATGGTCAAGCTTGCTATGTTGAGTGGGACTCCGATGCTAGCTCCAACTCCGATGATGATGATGATGATGAGGATGACAAGCCATCAATGGGAGTAGCGGGCATCGCCATCAAGAAGGCTCCATCACTCTTCTCTTCTCCTTTTTGTCTTATGGCAAAGGGTGAAGCCAAGGTATCATATGATGATGATGATGATCATTTACTTGATGATGATGAACTAGATCAAATTCATTCATATGATGATCTTGTTAGAATGCTTAACAAGTCTAATGACTATATGTGCAATGAGAAGAAAAAGTTGATGGACTTGGAGAGAAAATACTCATCTCTTCAAAGTTCTTATGAGGAGCTAAAGACCACTCATGAGAATCTAAAAGAAACTCATGAGAAGCTTAAGAAAGCTCACAACATCTCTCTTGCACAAGAAGTCAAAAGTCATGTGAGCATAGGTGTTGGTAGTGATATCTTGAATGATAGATCATGTGCTCCTAATTCATCTAACCCATCTTGTAGCTCAAGCAATACATCTTGCATGAATGATGGATTCACATGTGATGCTTCTCTTATGATTGAGAATGAATTGCTTAAGAAGGAAGTTGATAAGTTGACCAAGAAATTCACCAAATGGTTTGAGAGTCATTCGGATTTCACTAAGTCTGTGGAAACCCAAAAGGTTCCAATCAACAAGAATGGGATTGATTATACTCCCAAGAAAGGGAAAAAGGCTTTCGTTCCCAATAACTCTACCTTTGGCAAGGCTCATGTGCAATATGAAGAGGCGAGTTCATTCAAGTTTTGTCAAACTTGCAAGACTAGAGTTGATCCATCTCACAAGTGCAAAGGCAAGAAAGATGTATCCTTTGATGCTTCATATGTGCTTAGGAAAAATGCTAAGGGTGTAGTGTATGCTAAATTTGTTGGTAATCCTAAAAGCAATACTAGAAAGATAGCTATATGGATACCTAAGGCCTTGGCTACTAACATGCAAGGACCTAAGCAAGTTTGGGTACCTTAAAACTAGTAATCTTCTTGTGTAGGTGGATTACAAGTCCGGAGGAAGACATAGGGTACTTGATAGTGGTTGTTCTCAACATATGACCGGAGAGGCTAAAATGTTCACTTCTATTGATGATGAAGCCACCGGTTATGATAACATCATATTTGGTGATAATGGTAAAGGTGAAGTGAAAGGGTTAGGCAAAATTGCTATCTCAAATGACTACACTCTCTCAAATGTCTTATTGGTCAACTCTCTCAAGTACAATCTCTTGTCTATTACTCAACTTTGTGATCTTGGCTACAAATGTACTTTTACTAGTGATGGTGTTGAGTTGACCACCCTTGATGGAAATAATTGCATTTTCAAGGGATTTAGGCATGAAAACTTATATCTTGTGGATTTCTCACCAAGTCATGCAAATCTAGTCTCTTGTCTATTTACTAAGTAATCAAAAGGTGGGTTGTGGCATAGGAGGCTTGCTCATGTTGGCATGAAACAACTCAACCGATTATTGAAATATGATCTAGTTGTTGGATTGAAAGATGTGAAGTTTGAGAAGGATAAACTATGTAGTGCTTGTCAAGCCGGAAAGCAAGTGGCTAGCCCTCACTCATCCAAAAGCATCATGTCTTCCTCAAGAGCTTTGGAATTATTGCATATGGATTTATTTGGACCAACCACATATAGAAGTATTGGTGGAAATTGCTATTGTCTTGTGATTGTTGATGATTTCACAAGATACACTTGGGTATTCTTTCTTCATGACAAGGCCGACACATATGATATCTTCAAGAAATTTGTGACAAGGGCCGAAAATGAATTTGAGCTCAAATTGAAGAAAGTGAGGAGTGACAATGGTAGTGAATTTAGAAACACAAGAGTTGATGAATATTGTGATGAAAAGGGTGTCAAGCATGAGTTCTCATCCATGTACACTCCGGAACAAAATGGTTTTGTGGAGAGAAAGAGTAGAAATTTGATTGACATGGCAAGGTCAATGCTCTCGGAATACAATGTGTCAAATTCTTTTTGGGCCGAAGCCATTAACACCACCTGTCATGCTTCAAATAGACTCTATTGCCATCGATTTTTGAACAAGACTCCTTATGAGCTACTCATTGGAAGAAAGCCAAATATTTCATATTTTCGAGTCTTTTGGTTGCAAGTGCTATATCCTTAGGAAAGGCTCACGGTTGTCAAAGTTTCAAAGTAAATGTGATGAAGGATTTCTTCTTGGGTATTCATCTTGTAGCAAGGCTTATAGAGTATACAACAAAACTCATGGCATAGTAGAGGAAACATGTGATGTCAACTTTGATTAATCAAATGAGTGTCAAGATAAATTAGACAAACCAAGTGATGTTAGAGATGCCATTAAGAACATATCAATTGGTGATGTGAGACCAAGAGAGGAAGATGAGGATGATGATATGGATCCAAATATTTCTGTAAGAGTAAATCCATCCACCTCAATTCAAAATGATCAAGTTGAACAATCAATTGAGCCTAGCCGTGAAGATGCAACAAATGATATTGCTCAACCGGAACCAACTACATCTCCATCTACATCAACTCAAGAACCGGTTGTTGAAACAAGGATCCCTTGTGCCATTGCAAAAGATCACCCCATTGATCAAATTGTTGGAGATATAAGAAAAGGTGTTCAAACTCGGTCTCGTGTTGCTTCATTTTGTGAACACTATTCTTTTGTGTCTTTTCTTGAGCCCAGTAAGATAGATGAAGCACTTCAAGATCCGGATTGGGTGAATGCTATGCATGAAGAATTGAATAATTTCACTCGGAATGAAGTATGAGAACTAGTTGAAAGGCCCAAAAATTACAATGTGATAGGCACTAAATGGGTATTTAGAAACAAACAAAATGAGGATGGCATAGTGGTGAGAAACAAGGCTAGATTAGTTGCACAAGGCTATACTCAAGTTGAAGGGTTGGACTTTGGTGAGACATTTGCTCTGGTAGCTAGATTGGAAGCCATTAGAATTCTATTGGCATATGCTTGCTCTCACAACATAAAGCTCTATCAAATGGATGTGAAGAGTGCTTTCTTGAATGGCAAAATTAGTGAACTTGTCTATGTTGAGCAACCTCCCGGTTTTGAGGACCATATGAAGCCAAATCATGTGTATAAGCTTTCCAAGGCTCTTTATGGACTTAAACAAGCCCCTAGGGCATGGTATGAGAGGCTAAGGGATTTTCTCATCTCACAAGGCTTCAAGATTGGGAAATTTGATACTACTTTGTTCACTAAATGCATTGGTAAGGATTTATTTTTATGCCAAATATATGTTGATGATATAATCTTTGGGTCAACCAATCAAGACTTTTGTGAAGAATTTGGGAAAATGATGTCTAATGAGTTTGAAATGTCTATGATTGGTGAATTGAATTACTTCCTCGGCCTTCAAATCAAGCAACTCAAGGAAGGAACATTTGTTTGCCAATCTAAATATGTGAAGGATTTGTTGAAAAAATTTGGCATGGATGATGCTAAGCCAATAAAGACCCCCATGGCTACAAATGGACATCTAGATCTTGATGAGGGAGGTAAACCGGTAGATTTAAAGCTTTATAGATCTATGATAGGTAGCTTGCTTTATCTTACCGCATCTAGGCCCGATATCATGTTTAGTGTATGCATGTGTGCAAGGTTTCAAGCCTCACCTAGAGATTGTCATTTGACCGCCGTCAAACGTATATTGAGATATTTAAAGTATTCTCCCAATATTGGACTTTGGTATCCCAAGGGTGCTCAATTTGAGTTAGTTGGATATTCGGACTCGGATTATGCCAGTTGCAAGGTTGATAGGAAGAGCTTTTCCGGTGGTTGTCAATTTCTTGGAAGGTCACTTGTTTCATGGTTTTCAAAGAAACAAAATTCCGTGGCTCTTTCCACCGCCGAAGCGGAATATATTTCGCCCGAAAGTTGTTGTGCTCAATTGTTGTGGATGAAGCAAACTCTTCTTGATTATGGTGTGAATTTTAAAGAAGTGCCTCTCTTATGTGATAATGAAAGTGCCGTGAAGATTGCAAATAATCCGGTTCAACATTCAAGAACAAAGCATATTGATATTCGGCATCATTTTCTTAGAGATCATGTGAGCAAGGGTGATATCAAGATTGATGGAATTAGTACAAATGATCAATTGGCAGATATATTCACCAAGCCATTAGATGAGCAACGGTTTTGCAAGCTAAGGAATGAACTCAATGTCATTGACTTATCTAATGTGGCTTGAAACTTAGCTTTCTTATCATATCTAAATTTTTGTGCATTTACTTGCTTATTTTCATATATACATTCATATCATTGCATTCATTCCATGGATTTTAGTTCTATGATCACTCAAGGATATTTGCAAAGTCTCAAAATTGCCAGAAGAATCAGTGCAAAAAGATACATGCAGAAATCAAAGTAAGAAATTCTTATGGTACGACGGACCGTCCGCGAGTCCATGGGCGGACCGTCTGTGGGTGCCTGACTGTCCGCGGGTCTAGAGACGAAATCAGAGTTCAGAAACAGGCTAAGTCTCTGGCGGACCGTCCGTGAGTAAGTGGCGGACCGTCCACGGCTGGCAAGAAAAAGCGGGCCCACATGGATTTTGATCTTATCTCTTAGGGGACCAGCCCCCCTCACCCAAGCCCGACCAGACCGCCGCCATCTCTCTTTTACGCTCTCTCTCTCATGGAAGAAAGGAAGAAGAGGGCACTCATCTAGGGGGTGGATTTGGTGACTCCCGAAGCGTCCGTGATCATCCCCGGACTACTCTCAAGCTCCTCCATCATGTCATCTCGGTATTTCATTGATTCATCCATTGATTTGCTTGGATTTCACTCATGAACTAGATTAGGGTTTGAGATGGAGATTTCAATTTCAACCATGGATTCTTGCAAATGTTTATGGGATTGGGTTGGTAAAGTCAAGAGCAACATATGGTAGTGATTTTACGCGGTTTGGTGGGTTAGAAACTGAGATCGATCGATGGATTTAAGGGCGGTTACTGTTCCTGTTTGTGGGCGCAGTGTAACGGCGTACCGTCCGCCCCCTACTGGCAGTAACCTATTTTGGTTGAAATAATCTCAGATTTCTCAATGATTATTGCTTATACCTGTGATTTACTCTTGACAGCAACACTCGCACCAAGAAAGGAATGTCCAAGGCTAGCTCGTCCAAGAGGGCACGTGTTGTCGAGTCAGATGAGGATTTTGAGCTTAGTGATTCCGTGCAAGCACCAAGTGACACTGAGGTTGAAGAAGAGGAAAGTGAGGATGAGCTCATTGATGTAACCATCAACCATCACGGGAGAAGGTGGAATGCTGCTAACTTTGCATCCTTGAGAGCACCATATCAGTATGGGTTACCACGTGACACAAGTAACCTCTTTTTCCATACCCGTGTGCAAGAAGATGCGTTCTTTGGTCATATGCTCAAGAAAAATGTGTTCAAGCATCAAAAGATTGATTTCTATTACATGACAACTCAACCAGTGATGAGTGGAGTGGTGCAGAACTTTGACAATATCGAGCTAAGAGCATTTCTTGAGAATCATTGTGATTGGAATGACACCATCATTCGTCAATTCTATGCCACTGTGGAAATTGACATGACTGAGAAGACTCTTGAGTGGATGACGGGTAAAAGAAGGTATCAAGCCACATTTGCTGAGTTTGCAACGACAAATGAGCTAGACTATGCATCTCTCACAGATGATACAAGCTTTGATGTGGTTGAGGAGAATTTCTTTAAGCTTCATGACATCACTGGGTTCTATGAGCCCAATAGGACTGGAATTGCTAGAGTGTACACCACTATCACAGGGTTGAGGCACCATCCCGCAGTCATCAACAAGATTATTCGTGCCACCATCCTTCCAAAGAGTGGGTATAAAGAAAAGTTCATTGGATGGGCTCCAAACATTGTACATCATGTCATGAGCAATGAAAAGATGGATGTGGTTAACCTCATCATGTGGCAAATTCTAGAAAAGAAAACAAATATTGAGTTTAACTTGTACTTTGCTCCCTATATCATGACCCTTATACTCACCAAGACTAAGTTCAAAGGGCAGTGCAATGAGAGGCATCTTGTGTACAAGGCTTTCCGTAATGATACAACCTTCCTTGGAAGGGAATTGACTCCTTACCTTCAAGAAGATGAGAATGAGGCATATGCAAATGCCAAAGCGGGAGCAGCAGCAGTAGCAGCAGCGGCGGAAGCAGCAGCAGCTACGGGGGGAGCAGCCCCAGAGGAAGTAGATGCTCAAGCCATGCCACCACCACCTCCTCCTGAGCCTCAGCAGTATAAGTGGGCACCTTCTGCCAGGTATTTTGACCCATATTTTGCCACATTGCAGCAGTGTATGACTTCTTAGTTTCAGGAGATGCAGCTTGGTTACACATCACATTTTGAGGCTTTTGGGCAGCAGATGCATAACTCTCTTCAGACCATGCAGCAGGGCTTTCAGCAGCAGCTCGACACTCGTCTCACTCAGTTTGGCACTCACCTTCAGCAGAATGTGTACACGCCCATGATGAACATGATGACTACTATGAGCAACAATCTCGATAGTGCGATAGATGCACTCAACGAGAGGTTTGATGGGATCAAAACTCACGAAGAGTTCCAGACTGTGATTGATAGGCAGGAGCATCTTCAGCAGGATTTCGAGGCTTTTCGGGGTCACTTCCACTCCTACTTCCCGGCACCGGCACTGCCGCTAGAGTTCTACCCTCACCAGCCGTATTATCCTCCTCGACCGCCGCCCGAGATGTAGCTCTCCTCTTTTTTTGGTTCTTGATGACAAAGGGGGATAGATCATATGGAGGAGTGATCATGGAACTTTGCATTTGCACTAGCATGGCATGCACTTGTGTTTTGTTCTTGCATTTGTGTTAAGAACTATGTTGGCTTGTAATAACTCTAGTACTTGTGTGGCTTGTGGTTGCGGAACTAGAACTCGGTTGAACTTGTTATGCTCTCTTTGAAAATCTTTTGTGTTATTTGTTCTAGTTCCTATGATTTCTTGAGGCTAACTTTGAATTCTTATAATTCTATGAGCATAAATATATATATCTTCTGTAGCCTCGGTTGCTTTTTGCAGGGGAGACTCCGTCAAAATTTCTATCTTGTCAGCGCTCGTCGTCGGTACGCCGTCCTGGCCTCTACTCCCCTGCAGCAGCACCGGAGAATGGCGGCATCAGAATTGGCCCTCAGGCCAGCCCCTCGAACATGGGTAACATCACCACCGCCACCTCCTTCACCACCACCAACGCCACATCTGGCTTCGCTAGAACCAACGCGGCGATGCACACGGCTCCGGCACCGACTCCGGCGGTGGCGCCATCGGTGCCCGACACGGAGCGGGCGCTCCTGCTGACCCGCCGTCTTCATTGTGCGGAGTCCATTGACCGCCAACCGGGCTCCAGCGCGGCACATGGAGCCCAGCAGCACTGGAGCGCCCCTGCAACAAGAGACGGGCCGGCCACCGACTACAGCCAGCGCAAAGGGGGCGGCCGGAGTTGGAGGAAAAAGAAAAGAGGGGGAGGTCGACTTGGATCTGGCCGCAACATCACAGGCGGCAACCCCAAGCGGCGGCGACGCCATCCGACCAGAGACAACGACGGTAGGCTTGCGGGCGGGCGGAGATGGATCGAGGAAAAGGAGGCCGGCTTGGATCCGATGGGGCTCCTCTTGCCGGCGGCTTCGAGCGGCAGCGACGGCGTGAAAGTGCATCTAGGCCCCTAATGTGTTTTGGTAATTAATGACAATCATCGTGGACTAACAATTCAATTGAGATGATGAGATTTGGTTAGTCCGGATGAATGGATGAGCTTCAATAATTGATTACGATATATCGCCGGATATTGAAGCAAATGGATACTAGAGGAAAAGGTAAAAAGATAGGATGTTTCCTTTACCGGTCTCAAGGAGCTTTAGAGAAGAATTTGGACCGGATTAATAGGCTAGATAGCCGTACTATTAAGAGGGTTCAATTATGGTTGTTTGATATGACTCTAGTGCCAACTTGCTCAAATAGTGTAAATGCATGCATGAGAGCTAACTTCTTTTGAAAATAGTTGGATAGAAAACGAAAAGATGAAGGTATTCCAACCTTGCTAATTTTGGTAAGGCGGACAGTCCGCCTAAGGGGTAGCGGACTGTCCACCTCTGACTTTACGGATGGAAAATCGGCTAAGTGTTGGTTTTTAGGTCTGGACGCCTTTTATAAGGCGGACGGTCCGCCAGTATCTGGCGGACGGTCCGCAGGTGTTTTTCCTTAGCGGCGGACCCTTTCGCAGACCGTTCATGCCGAGACTGTTTCTTGGGGTTCCAGGACACTTTTATAAGGCGGACGGTCTGCCTTTGTGAAACGTGGTCCTTAGTCGCGTGGTGACCTTTTTCTAACTATGAGGCAGACGGTCCGGCCTTGTTGGGCGGACGGTCTGCCAACCCTGTAACGGTCACTTCTGACACGTTTGTCTTTTGAAATAGTAGCCGTTGGACACGGGAGGACGGTCCGTCACCTCTGAGGCGGACGGTCCGCCAATACTTTGTTTTCACGAGTTTTACACATAACGGCTAGTTGGATGTGTGGGGAGTATATATACTCATCCCACCGGTTTGGGGAGGTTCTCTTGGCCTTTCTGAAAGCTCATTTGACCCAAGAGTCCCCTCTCTCGTTCATCTCTCATTCATTTGCTAAGGGATTGCATTCTTGTGAGTGTGAGGCTTTCTAGTGCATTGCTTTTGATTGCATTGAGCATTGAGGCACTAGGAGAACATCAAGCAAGCATCACTGGCTTGCTACTCTTGGAGGTTGCCGCCTCCCAGATGGCTTGGTGTAAGATTTCCATTGAGCTCTTCAAGAAGATTGTGAAGAAGCCTTGGAAGATTGTGAGAGGTCTTGTGCTCACCTCACCGGAGCGGTAAAGGGCAACTCTAGTGGAATCAAGGTTCGGAGAGGTTCATTGCATTCAAGCCGGCTTATACATCAAGTGTGACTTGATAGAGAAGCGGTTGAAGCTTTGAATCCACCTCAACATGGATTAGGGGTGACCGGCAAGTCATCGACACCACGGGAAAAATTCGGTCTCTTGTGTGATTGGTTATTTCTTTGCTCATCTACCTTTTGGCTATTTACCTTGAGCATTTACATTCCTAGAGATTGAATCTTACTTGTGACCCTAGGTTGCAAACCTTTACTTAGTCTAGAATTGAGTAGAAATAGGATTTCTCTTGTGTTACTAATACATTTTTATTAGTGCTTTGATTTTAGTTAAAACCGCCTATTCACCCCGGCTCTAGTCGGTATCCTAGATCCTACAAGTGGTATCAGTGTCATGGTCTCCGTTTTGCAAGGATTTAATCATCCCGGAGTAGGATAAATGGCTAGTGATAGCAAGAATCATGCGGGGGAACCACCCTTCTTTGATAGATCCTACACGGCAGCACCATCCGGCGGCACAGCCACCGAGCGGCGGCGGCGGCTACTAGATCCAGCCGCGCGCCCATATAACCGGCCACCAGGCCGGGCCATCGTTGGCTGGCTGCCCACCATGGGCCTCCGTGGGCCACCAATGGCCTGCAGGCCAGCCCAGCCAGGATTAAAAATCCTGACCAGAACCGGTCTGGAAACCGCGGTTACCGGTGCTGTAACACCCCAGGTTTCTGATTTCTGAAAACCCGAATCCCTGTACTATTGTGATACTCCCAGGATCAAGTAGATATCACGTACAGAACTCATCACAGCGAATATCACATCCATACCATGAATAAAGTACAAATATCTTATTTATTACATCATTCTCATGATAATACGTCTGGTACAAGCCCTCAGGGCTGAACGACAAACAAAAGAACATACAACACAGCAGAACTAGGCGTAGAAGCCTCCATCTTCTCGATCTCCTCCACAGGCAACTTGCGCGTCAAGATGATGCCTCAGTCGTACCATCCATCGTGGTTGAACTCGTGCTCTTCATCAGACCCTGCGTACTCAAAGGCTATCCCCAAGGAATGGGATAGGTTCACGTTGTTAGATATACTTGTATAGCCGGCTGTACATTGCCTTGTATAGGTGATAACCTTCCTAACCTAGGATATTGTATCTTGTACACCAAGCCATCTTGGCTATATATATGAGAGATCACCTCCCACTGGGTGTGTGGTGTTTCCCCCAAATCCTATCTCTCTACATGGTATCACGAGTCCGGGGATCCCCTGATTCGGCCCTTCCTTTCCGCTGCCCCTCCACCCACCACCCGCCGCTGCCGCCTAATCAGGGCGCGCCCAACTCCCTCAGCCGTGTCGCCGTTCCTGGCGGCGCGTGCCTCCTCTCCTGTCGCACCGCTGCCTACTCTGGCCGCGCTTCCTCTCCTCCCTATGCTGCCTCTTTGGCCGCGCGCCTTCTTCCTCTTGATTGCATCTGCAATCCCGCCGTCGCGCTGTCTCCCCTGCCCGGCCTTGGCGATCACCCTCCTCCAGCAAGTCCGAGACTGGAACGGGCTCCGCGACCTCGACACCTTCCTCTGCGTCGTTCGCGCCTCCCCTCACCTCGCTGTCGGTGGTCTCCTTCACGGCGCCCTACGCCACCATCTCCATTAAGACCCATGTGCCCATGACCCTGGAGATGAGGAACTCCAACTTCACCAAGTGGCCGTCGGCCTTCTGCGCCATGTGTGGGAAGTTTGGCCTGCTATCGCACATCTCCGACGCCCCTGCCCTCCCCGATGACCCGGCCTGGCTGCAGGTGGACTACTGCGTTTGCAGCTGGCTGTACGGCTCCGTCGCTGACGCCGTCCTCGACCTCGCCATGGACTCCACCAGCAGACCACGCGGCAGCTTTGGGTCGCCATCGAGAACCAATTTCAGGCAAACAAAGCCCCGCGCACCACCTTCCTGAGTGGTGAGTTCCACTCCATCGCTTAGGGCGACGACTCCATCGACGACTACTGCCACCGTGTAAAACTTGCTGCTGATCAGCTTCGCAACGTCGGCTTCCCTGTCTCCGAGCCTCAGATGGTTCTCACTCTCCTGAAGGGCCTCAACCGCAAGTACTCCACCATCTCCGACAACATCGTCGCCTCGCCGGTCGTCACCTTCACCGCCACGCGTGACCAACTCAATTTGAAAGAGTTGCACCTGGCCAACGAGGCGAAGATCACGGCCGCTTCAGCACTCGTTGCTGCCCCACTCCTGCAGCCACCCTGGCTATCGCTCCGGCCCTCCAAGCGCCGGCGGTGGACACCAGCAGCAGCCGCCCTCCGGCGGCCACAAGAAGCAGCAGAAGAAGGGCGGGTACGGCGGCAAGAAGCGCCCCCATGGTGGTCAGGGCAGCTACGGCGCCCAGGGTAGCGGCAACAGCAGCGGCGGACAGCAAGGCCGCACGCCACATTCACCCTCCGGCCCGTGGGTCTATGTCGCCCCTTGGACGAGTCAGCAAGGTCGTCAGGGCGGCTCCGGCTGGCCGCATCAGCCCTGGCCTGGCCAGGGCCTCCTCGGCACGGCACCACCCCAGACCAACAGGGCGTTCGCCCCCCTGTAGGTTTCAACGCCACCACCAGCGTCGTCTCAGGCTTGGGACCCCGCGGCGCTGATCGCTGCCCTGAACCAGATGTCGCTGCAAGGTCGTCGCCCTGGGTCGTGTACTCTGGGGCATCCTCCCACATGTCTTCCTCAGATGGTATACTGCTCAAACACCTTCCCCCCCTCTATTTCTTCAATTCTAGTAGGCAACTGTACTAGTATCCCAGTCACGTCACAAGGTCACTCCGTTCTGTCCACCGGCACGTCTCACTTTGATCTTAATAATGTCCTTGTCGTTCCCTCCATCCTTCAGAATTTACTTTCTGACCGTCAATTCACTCGCGACAATTATTGTTCCATCGAGTTTGACACTTTCGGTTTTTTTATTAACGATATTCCGACGGGACGCGTGATTCTTCGCTGCAATAGTGATGGGGATCTCTACACCTTGCCGTCGTCCCCCACCTTCGCTCCTGCACTCATGGCCGCCTCACCCACCCTGTGTCATCAGCGGCTTGGTCATCCTGCGCCGGCTGCATTAGCTCGCCTGAATAAAAACAATTTGCTTTCTTGTAAAAATACAGGTCGCACTCTTTGCCATTCTTGTCAGCTTGGTAAGCATACACGCCTGTCTTTTAGCAATTCTACTTCTCAGACTGCTAGTCCGTTTGAGTTAATTCATTGTGATCTTTGGACGTCACGCATCTCTGGTTTTTCCTACTACTTGGTGATCATGGACGATTTCACGCACTACTGCTGGACTTATCCCCTCAGACGCAAGCCTGATGTCCACCAGCGCATAGTTGAGTTCATAGCTTATGCTCACACTCAGTTTAGCCTTCCTGTCAAATGCATTCAGGCTGACAACGGTACGGAGTTTGTTAACAATGCCACCACCAACTTCCTAGCTGCATGTGGCATCCTGTTATGTCTCTCGTGTCCGTATACATCTGCACAAAACGGAAAGGCTGAATGAATTCTTTGGACCCTAAACAACTCCGTGCGCACCCTCCTCTTGCATGCGTCCATGCCACCCAGGTATTGGGCAGAAGCCCTAGCCACCGCATGCTACCTTCTCAACAGGCGCCCGTCCACTGCCATTCACAATCAGATACCCCACACTCGCTTATTCCACACCCCGCCTGGCTATGATCACCTACGGGTCTTCGGGTGCCTTTGCTACCCGAATCTCCAGGCTACTTCAGCTCATAAGCTCGCCCCCCGTTCCACGGCGTGTGTCTTCCTTGGGTATCCCACCTCCCATAAAGGCTATAGGTGCCTCGACCTTTCCACCCGTCGGATTATCATCTCTCGCCATGTCGTCATCGACGAGTCCCGTTTTCCCTTTGCCGGTGACACACCAGACTCTTCGACCTTCGACTTTCTGGTTGATGCTACTGTGGATACTATGCCTTGCTCTACAAACTCTACAGCTCCTCCTTGACCGGTCGCGCAGCCAGCTGCCTCGTCCCCCCAGGTCGACGACGAGCAGCCGCTGCTCGTCCCCCTTCCTGCTGGACTGGGTGGGCGTGGTCCCGTGCCCCCGCCACGTCTAGCAGCACCTTCGTCTTCGGGTAGGTATGGCTTCGTGCCCTTGTCCGGCCATGCTGCTCCTCCGCCTCCGGGCGGGCGTGGCTCCATGCCCCCGCCTGGACAGCCACCACCACGTCCAGCCCCTGTTCTAGATGCTGCTGGCTTCATCCTGAGCTTCGAGCGCTTCTACACGCGACGACCCGTGGCAGTGGACAACCCACCCGCGCCGGCTGCCGCGCCAGCGCCCGCCCTTGTTCCCCAAACTGTCACCCACACGCAGTCCGGGACGATCGCGCGTGTTCAGTACAAGGGGCTCAGCGCCACGATCCCTTCACCCGTGCCGACGAGCTACCGGAGTGGGCTGGTTGACCCTAACTGGCGTGCCGCTATGGCTGAGGAGTACCACGTCTTGCTGGACAACGACACTTGGCGCCTTGTTCCTCGACCGTCCGGCATCAACGTCGTCTCCGGCAAGTGGCTCTTCAAGCATAAGTACCATTCCGACGGTACTCTCGCTCGCCACAAAGCACGTTGGGTGGTTCGCGGCTTCTCCGAGGACCACGGCATCGACTACGACGAGAAATTCAGCCCGGTGGTCAAGCATCTGACCATCCAAACTGTGCTGAGCAATGCTACATCCCGCGCGTGGCCTATCCGTCAGCTGGACGTGAAGAACGCCTTTCTTCACGGACACCTTGAGAAGACTGTCTACTGTCAGCAGCCGCCTGGCTTCATCGACCCTGCTGCTCCTGACCATGTTTGCTTGTTACAGCGTTCTCTCTACGGTCTGAAGCAGGCTCCACGCGCCTGGTTCCAGTGCTTCACAGCATACATCCACCAGCTCGGCTTCACCACCTTAGCCTCCGACGTCTCCCTCTTTGTCTAGAAGGAGGGCGACTCCCTCGCCTACTTGCTGCTGTATGTCGACGACATCATCCGGACGGCCTCCTTGTCCACCCTTCTACAGCGCATCGTCACTCGCCTTCACTCCGAGTTCACTATGACGGACCTTGGGGACCTTCACCACTGCCTCAACGTCTCCGTCACGCGCTCCTCCAATGGCCTCTTCCTGTCTCAGCGACAGTACGCCCTCGAGCTCCTCCAGCGTCCTGGCATGGCCGAGTGTCACTCTACGACGACACCTGTCGACACTCGGGCCAAGCTCTCGCCGACCGATGGTGCTCCAGTCGCTGACCCCTCCGACTACAGGAGCATTGCTGGCGCCCTTCGGTACCGTACGCTGACTCGCCCCGATCTGGTGTATGCGGTGCAGCAGGTATGCCTCTTCATGCATGACCCCCGTGAGCCCCACCTGGCGCTGCTCAAGAGGGTCCTCCGGTACTTGAAGGGCACACTCTCCTCGGGCCTTCGCATCGGCATTGGTCCGGTCCAGTCACTCACTGCGTACTCGGGCGCGGACTGGGCGGGCTGTCCTGACTCCCAGCGATCCACTTTAGGCTACTGCGTCTATCTCGTCGACAACTTGGTCTCCTGGTCTTCGAAGCGTCAGACTATAGTCTCCCGCTCCAGTGCAGAGGTTGAGTACTGTGCTGTAGCACATGCTGTTGCAGAGTGTTGTTGGCTTCGTCAGCTTCTTCAGGAGCTCCACGTCTCGATTGCTACGACGACGGTTGTCTACTGTGACAACGTGAGTGCTGTCTACATGGCAGCAAACCCCGTTCATCATCGTCGCACGAAGCACATTGAGATCGACATCCACTTTGTCCGCGAGAAGGTGGCCCTAGGATAGGTTCGGGTGCTTCATGTCCCCTCCACCCATCAGTTTGCTATTAACGGCCATTATAACCTCGTAGTGACCGTCAACATTTCGGTAAAATGAGGATGATCATACCATATTCCATACATAAAATGCTTTCACTGACAAATTCCATAAGTTTTAGACGAGTTGTGCTTGTAGGACAAATCAGGAGAAACCAGGGCCAAACCTGGCTCAGAGCCAGGCCGGCGGCCTAGGCCAGGCCGACCGGCCTCCCCTGGCCATGTCTGGCCACGTCACTGATCAACAACATATGCTAAGCACCCAAGATGACCAGGAGACGTGCAATAACGTCGGTTTGTTCCAAGGACCCGGAAGGCCTAGAGTGGGAAGCACAAGGATTGAAGGGCCCACATCCTAGGATTCTTGGACAAGCTTCAACTAAACTCAACTAAAACCGACTTCAGGAGAGCATCAGCGCCGTTCCTGCAAAGGTCGGTGCCAAGTGGCACCAGGACTAGGCCGGCCGGCCTAGATGAGGCCTACCGGCCTCTTTCTGTGGCCGCCACGTCTCCTCCTTCGCGTGAAGCTTAAGCAGGTCCTTGGCGTGCTAATGACGCTCGCATCCACCCCTTGGAGGCTATAAAAGGCAGATCATCCACCTTGGGAAGACACACACTACATTACTCAAGTCTCTACTTGAAGGGAGTCCTTGTATCTTTTCATTTCTTAGATTAGGATTAGAGTTGGGAGTAGAGTCGAGTCGAGCTTAGCTCGGATCTTCGGAGTCTTCGGAGTTCTTGTAAAGCTCTTGTATCCTTTCCTTCTTTTGAAGAGTTTATTAATACAATTACTTTCTTACTTCAGAGCTTAAGTTTATCTTTTATCTTTTTGTCTTGCTCTTCTTTTAGAGTAAAGATCTTGTCTCCCTTAGAGCAAAGTTCTACCCCCTTTAGTTTTAGTTTAGAGTTTAGTTTAGCTCTACCAGGCTTTATCTCGCGGGTTTGCTCGCCTTGACCGGGTCGTAAGACGCCTTAGGGAAGACGGGGATTTCTCTTGACAGGCCTCAAGAGAAATCTTAATCATCGAGTGCAGACATGGTGTCTGGCTTGTTGATTAACTAGGAAGTGTGTTGCACCCCACAGAACTGCAGTGGTAGGTGACAGGTGGTGACAGCCCTGTCCGTCCTTCGTAGTCCACCACATTCGGGTGTATTCGTAACAGTAGTGCTGAGCCCAGAGAACCCCCTCTCTCACCCCGTTCTGAGGTTCTCCCGTGCTAGCCGTCGAAGCGAGCTCTGTTCTCGGTATCTAAGCTAGAGTCTAGACCAAGGCTAGAGTGCCTTTTGCTCTGAGTTAGGAAGTGTCTAGGTCCGGTCTCTCCCAACGTCTTCCCTTTCTTTAGAAATAGGTGCTCCATGTGTCGCTAGTCTTCTAGACCTTCTATGCGATCATTCATTTGACCATTATCCCCCCAAACCTAGAGTTTGTGCCCCTGGGTTTGTGGCTTGATATTTCTGGCTAGATATATCATTTCATTCTTCAATACACTTTAACCATCTACTTCCCTGCAAAATATAAATACGATACCCTGGGGTTACTCCCGAGGTGAAGTGCTACAACGAGATATATTATATGCGCTTGCAGAATTAATTTTGCATACAACGACATATATCTTCGCGCTCTTGAGCGTTGCTAAAATGTGATGCTAAGGAGTGCCAACAAGCATTTCTGGCGCCATTGCTGGGGAAGCAATTGGCTAAAGTTATTGTTGAATTATTTGATAATCTTTATAGATTTACCAAACCACTAACCTTAGTGACCTCACCACTACAACATTCATCTATTTTTGATGTGTTTGCAGGGTAGTGCATGACTGGTTTCAACCTACCATCAAACTTTGATCCTAATCCAGAACACATTGAAGAGTAGTGCGCAAAAGAGTCGTACCTCCTCAGATTTTACTCAGCTCAAGCAACATTTTCGAGTCGTCATTCGACTCTGAGTCACCAGAGATGGTTCATCGTATTCTTCAGCCCCAGAATCACCAGAGATGGTTCAACCAAAGAAGACACTACGTGTGTTCTCAGCCCCGTCAAGTAGCAACTTTCCCGGACTGTCAAACCCACAGGAAGGGGCATTTGAGCTGAGGTCTGGCCTAGTGAACATGGTTCAGGCCACCCCTTTCTGCAGAAAGGCGATTGAGGATGCGAACGCTTACCTTCGGAAATTTCTGGAGGTGTGTAGCACCATCAACCCCAATGGCACACCGATCAACAACATCCGCCTACAACTCTTCCCATTCTCCTTGCTTGGGAAAGCGAAGGAGTGGTTCTACGCCAACAAGGCATCATTTGAAGGATGCTGGCAGACTTGCGCAGACGCATTTCTGACCAAGTACTTCCCGGTGGACAAGACCAACGCCCACCGAGGAAAAATCACTAGCTTTCAGCAGCTAGACGGAGAGTCAGTTCCCGAAGCTTGGGAGCGACTGCAAGAGTACATTGCAGCCTGCCCCCACCATGGTGTGGAAGATTGGTTGATCACTCAAAACTTCTTCCACAGCATGAGTCGTCGATCGCAAGAGCTTTTGGATGCGGCCGTGGGAGGAGCTTTCCTCTCGCTGGACGTAGACGTAGTGAAGGCACTGATCGAGAAGATATCCGCTCACCAGAGTTGGATAGGAGAAAGACAAGCTCCCCGCACCAAGGGAGTACATCAAATTGACTCCGTTGATATGCTGGCCGCTAAGATGGACCTCCTCTTAAAGAAGATGGAATCTCCTAGCAAGGAGATGAATCAAATTATGGAGGAGAGTATCACGTGTGAAACGTGTGGAGAAGCAGGACACTCGGGCGACAATTGCTCGGCGACACAAGAAGAAGCCAATTTCATTGGGAATAAACAATAATTCAGGCTTCCGTCCTCAACAAGGTTGGAATTCCAAGCCCAATTTCCCCTTCGGCCAACACCAAGGTAATGGCTCTAACAACGGTTTTCAACCGTCGCTAAAGGACATCTGGTATGGCCAAAAACAAATTAACGATAGCATTAGCAAGAAATTTCTTGCTAATGATAAAGTTATGGAGTCGATGGCCTCCCAGAGCGTTGTCGAAGTCATGGCCTCCAATGGAGCATGATATTGTGGGGCAGCCTGGATCTTTCTTCTTAAGGTGGGGCCTGAGTATAGCTGAGCTACATTCCTCGGTCAGCTGTACCGTCTCCCTTGTGGGTAAAGTCCGCTTGTTGCTAAGTATATCCTTGATGTACTTGGCGTATGTCAGGACCTGCAAAGCATCAAGTAATGGTATGTTGATGTATACCTTCTTGATTACCTCGACGAACTTGTCGAATTGTTCGTCGGCCACGGGTCTTCTCCTCCGTTCTGGGAAAGGGAGGAAAGTGGGATCTCGGCTGTAGCTTGAGGCTTGTGGTGCCTCATTCTCCTCCTTTGAGACAGGGGTGGTTTCCTCGTCATCTTCCTCTTCGGCGGCCACCTCGGTTTGGCTAGCTTCCTTCTGTCGAGTACCTGCATCCTGTGGATTGTGTGGGTCCTGCGTGGACTTGCCAGTCCGCGTGGTCACCGCACTAACATTTTCCTTGAAAGGAATCTCCGGTTGCCCGGGTAACTTCCCCGCATTTGGGTTAGGGCAGGATGCAGCCAGCTGAGCTACTTGAGTTTCAATCATTTTGTTGAAGCTCAGCTGGTTCTTAACGACAGAATTAAAAGCTTCTATCTGGGAGGCCATTGACTCCATAACTTTATCATTAGCAAGAAATTTCTTGCTAATGCTATCGTTAATCTGTTTTTGGCCATACCAGATGTCCTTTAGCGACGGTTGAAAACCGTTGTTAGAGCCATTACCTTGCTGCTGGCCGAAGGGGAAATTAGGCTTGGAATTCCAACCTTATTGAGGATGGAAGCCTGAATTGTTTGTATTTCCAATGAAATGGGCTTCCTCTTGTGTCATCGGGCACGTGTCGCCCGAGTGTCCTGCTTCTCCACACGTTTCACACATGATTCTCTCCTCCATGATCTGATTCATCTCCTTGCCAGGAGATTCCATCTTCTTGAAGAGAAGGTCCATTTTAGCGGCCAGCATATCAATGGAGTCAATTTGATGTACTCCCTTGCGGGGAGCTTGTCTTTCTCCTATCCAGCTCTGATGAGTGGATATTTTCTCGATGAGCGCCTTTGCTGCGTCTACATCCAACGAGAGGAAAGCTCCTCCCGCGGCTGCATCCAACATCTCTTGCGATCGTCGGCTCAGGCTGTGGAAGAAGTTCTGGGTAATCAGCCAATCTTCCACACCATGGTGGGGGCAGGCTGCAATATACTCTTGCAGTCGCTCCCAAGCTTCAGGAATTGTTTCTCCGTCTAGCTGCTGAAAGCTAGTGATTTTTCCTCGGAGGGCATTGGTTTTGCCCACCGGAAAGTACTTGGCCAGAAATGCGTCTGCGCAAGTCTGCCAGCGTCCATCGAATGATGCCTTGTTAGCATAGAACCACTCCTTTGCTTTCCCAAGTAAGGAGAATGGAGAGAGTTGAAGGCGGATGTTGTTGATCGGTGTGCCATTGGGGTTGATAGTACTGCACACCTCCAGAAAATTCCGAAGGTGAGCGTTCGCATCCTCAATCGCCTTTCCGCAGAAAGGGCTGGCCTGAACCATGTTTACCAAGCCAGTTCTCAGCTCAAATGCACCTTCCTGTGCGTTCGACAGTCCCAGGAAGTTGCTGCTTGACGGGGCTGAGAACTCACGGAGCGTCTTCTTAGCTTGAGCCATAATCTCTGGGGACTCTGGGGCTGAAGAAAACGACGAATCTGATTCGGACTCGGAGTCGGATGACGACTCGAGTATATTGCTTGAGCTGAGTGAAATCTGAGGAGGTACGATTCTCTTTCGCACTACTCTTCCAATGCGTTCTGGATTTGGATCAAAGTTTGATGGTAGGTTGAAACCAGTCATGCACTACCCTGCAAAACACATTAAAAATAGACGAATGTTGCAGTGGTGAGGTCACTAAGGTTAGTGGTTTGGTAAATCTGTAAAGATAATCAAATGATTCAACAATAACTTTAGCCAATTGCTTCCCCGGCAACGGCGCCAGAAATGCTTGTTGGCACTCCTTAGCGTCATATTTTTAGCAACGCTCAAGAGCGCGTAGATATATGTCGTTGTATGCAAAATTAATTCTGCAAGCGCAAGAATATATCTCGTTGTAGCACTTCACCTCAGGAGTTACCCCAGGGTATCGTATTTATATTTCCACAGGGAAGCAGATGGTTAAAGTGTATTGAAGAATGAAATGATATATCTTGCCAGAAATATCAAGCCACAAACCTAGGGGCACAAACTCTAAGTTTGGGTGGATAATGGTCAAGTTAATGACCGGATAGAAGGTCTGAAAGACCAGCGACACACGGAGCACCTATTTCTAAAGAAAAGGAAAGATGTTGGGAGAGACCGGACCTAGACTCTTTCTAACTCAGAGCAAAAGGCACTCTAGCCTTAGCCTAGACCCTAGCTTAGATACCGGGAACAGAGCTCGCTTCGACGGCTAGAACGGGAGAACCTCAGAACGGCGGTGAGAGAGGGGGTTCTCCGGGCTCAGCACTACTGTTATGAATACACCCGAACGTGGTGGACTACGAAGGACGGACAGGGCTGTCACCACCTGCCGCCTACCACTGCTGTACCGTGGGGTGCAACACACTTCCTAGTTAACCAACAAGCCAGACACCACGTCTGCACTCGATGATTAAGATTTCTCTTGAGGCCTGTCAAGAGAAATCCCCGTCTTCCCTAAGGCGTCTTACGGCCCGGTCAAGGCGAGCAAACCCGCGAGATAAAACCCGGTAGAGCTAAACTAAACTCTACACTAAAACTAAAGGGGATAGGACTTTGCTCTAAAGAGAGCAAGATCTTTACTCTTAAAGAAGAGCAAGAGAGAAATATAAAAGATAACTTAAGCTCTGAAGTAAGAAAGTAATTATATAAATAAACTCTTCAAAAGAAGGAAAGGATACAAGAGCTTTACCAGAACTCCGAAGACTCCGAAGATCCGAGCTAAGCTCGACTCGACTCTACTCCCAACTCTAATCCTAATCTAAGAAATGAAAAAGATACTAGAGCTCCCTTCAAGTAAAGACTTGAGATATGTGGTGTGTGTCTTCCCAAGGTGAATGAGCTTCCTTTTATAGTCTCCAGGGGGTGGATGTCAGCGTCATTAGCACGCCAAGGCTCTGCTTAAGCTTCACGCGAAGGAGGAGACGTTGCGGCCACAGAGGGAGGCCGGCCGGCCTGGGCTAGGCCGGCCGGCCTGGCCCTGGTGCCACTTGGCACCGTCCTCTGCAGGAAAGTCCTGATGCTCTCCCAAGGTCGGTAACGGTTGCGTTTAGTTGAAGCTTGTCCGAGAATCCTAGGATGTGGGCCCTTCAATCCATGTGCTTTCACCTCTAGGCCTTCCGGGTCCTTGGATCAAACCGACGTTGTTTGCACGGTGCTTGATCATCCTGGGCACTTGGCATGGCTTGTGGCTCAATGACGTGGCCAGACCTGGCCAGGGGAGGCCGGTCGGCCTGGCCTAGGCCGGCCGGCCTGGCTCTGTGCCAGGTTTGGCCCTTGTTTCTCCTGGTTCATCCTGCAAGCACAACTCATCCAAAACTTGTGGAATTTGTCAGTGAAAATACTTTTATGTATGGAATATGGTATGATCATCCTCATTTTACCGGAATGTTGACGGTCACTACGAGGTTATAATGGCCGTCAACACAGAGCTGGATAGGAGAAAGACAAACTCCCCGCAAGGGAGTACATCAAATGGACTCCGTTGATATGCTGGCCGCTAAGATGGACCTTCTCTTGAAGAAGATGGAATCTCCTGGCAAGGAGATGAATCAGATCATGGAGGAGAGAATCACATGTGAAAGGTGTGGAGAAGCAGGACACTCGGGCGACACTTGCCCGACGACACAAGAAGAGGCCTATTTCATTGGAAATAACAACAATTCAGGCTTCCGTCCTCAACAAGGTTGGAATTCCAAGCCCAATTTCCCCTTCGGTCAACAGCAAGGTAATGGCTCTAACAATGGTTTTCAACCGTCGCTAAAGGACATCTGGTATGGCCAAAAACAAATTAACGATAGCATTAGCAAGAAATTTCTTGCTAATGATAAAGTTATGGAGTCGATGGCCTCCCAGATAGAAGCTTTTAATTCTGTCGTTAAGAACCAGCTGAGCTTCAATAAAATGATTGAAACTCAAGTGGCTCAGGTGGCTGCATCCTGTCCTAACCCAAATGCTGGAAAGTTACCTGGGCAACTGGAGGTTCCTTTCAAGGAAAATGTTAGTGCGGTGACCACGCGGACTGGCAAGTCCACGCGGGATCCACATAATCCACAGGATGCAGGTACCCGACAGAAGGAAGCTAGCCAAGCCGAGGCGGCCGCCGAAGAGGAAGGCGACGAGCAAACCACCCCTGTCTCAAAGGAGGGGAACGAGGCACCACAAGCCTCAAGCTATAGCCGAGATCTCACTTTCCTCCCATTCCCAGAACGGAGGAGAAGACCCGTGGCCGACGAACAATTCGACAAGTTCGTCGAGGTAATCAAGAAGGTATACATCAATATACCACTACTTGATGCTTTGCAGGTCCCGACGTATGCCAAGTACATCAATGATATACTTAGCAACAAGCGGACTTTACCCACAAGGGAGATGGTACAGCTGACCGAGGAGTGTAGCTCTGCGATACTCGGGCCCCACCTCAAGAAGAAAGATCCTGGCTGCCCCATAATATCATGCTCAATTGGAGGCCATAACTTCGACAACGCCCTATGTGACTTGGGAGCGAGCGTCAGCATAATGCCCAAGGTAGTCTTTGACCACCTTAAACATATATCGCTTGTCTCTACACCCATGTGTTTGCAGCTAGCGGATCAATCGATCCGCTACCCCCATGAAGTCGCAGAAAATGTTCCGTTCAAGATCAGGGATTTCTTCATCCCTGTGGATTTCATCGTCCTAGATATGGAAGCCGGAGCAACGAACTCTCTCATTCTTGGGAGACCGTTCTTAAGTACTGCGAATGCAAACATTGACGTGGGACGTGGGACCATTCAACTGAGGATTAATGGAGGGACCGAGAGTTTCTCTTTCCGTCCTAAGGAGATCCCCCATCAAGTCAGTATGGTCGAAGAAGTCATGCCCCGGAAGTCCGAGATGCCGAGCGTAGAAACGCTCATGAAGATGGTGGAAACCTTCGCCGCCAAAGAAAAGAAGAGGCATGATCGCTATCATGCACGGCGAAAGATATCGAGAACCAAAGCGCTGGAGGAGCAAGCAAAGTGAGATAAGGAGGTTGAATCCAAGTCCCGTTCCATCCGAAAGGAATGGCAGGTAAAAGCAGTCCCGAACAAGGATTCGGAGAGTTCCGCTCAGGACGAAAAACTCGAGCCCTCGCCATAAGGTATATGGTACGTATCTTTGCATTGCATATAGAATAGTTTTTCTTCCCTTTCATTTCAATTCTTTTCATTCAGCACAGCATGTTTAATTTTCGAAGCTTGCATTCATATTTCATTTGTGCATTAGGTAGCATATAAAAATATATATATATATATATTCGGCCAAATTGCAGGCCGGCCGGCCCCACCGAGGCCGGCCGGCCCCACTTGTCATTTTCAATGGCCAGATCACAGCAAGCAAGGAACAAGAACATGTGGGAAGACACGACACGAGAGGATGGAGAAATTTGGACACAACACCAGGCCGAACGGTCCCAGCCAGGCCGGCCGGCCTCTTGCCACCGTTGCTGTCCCATCCTCACCTACCGGAGCACCATGCACACGACCGTGACCACCGACGCACATGATGGGCACGACCGGCGCCATGTGCAGGCCGAATGGCCTGCCACAGGCCGGCCGGCCTCCCCCTGCTGCGCCTCTATAAAAGCCGGTGCGCAGCTCAGAAAGAAGACGCCCCAAGCACAGGTATGCGTGCATCCTGAGCGTTTCCCTTCTCCCTCGCTTGAAATTTCGAAAATCTCTAACTAAGGTTAGAGTTTAAACCACAAGAAAATTCTGCTAAAATCCATTCTTGAATTCTTGTGAGAACAAACCCCTGCTGGTTGAAGGAGAACATTTGTGGTGGTTCTTACCCCACAAGAACGACTAACCGAGTTGTGGTGATTAATCTCCCACAAGAACGCCTAACCTCTGACTGTCTAACCCCTAATTTCCTTCGGGTATTGTGAGACTAACCTTTTGCAGGAATCATGTGGACTAAGGCACGTCAGACGGCACGTGGAGTCGTGACCAAGCTCAGCTCTTCAAGCTCTCGCCGCTCTCAGGGATCATCTACTTCCCGGGGCACCATGTCTGTCGACTCAACTCGACAAGACACAGAGTCCCAGGAGGAGGAGTTGCCTAGGAACAGGCTCCGCATCCGGATCATGACTCGGGTCGAGCACATCATTGCTCGGACCGAAGAGGAGAGAACAGTGCTGGACCAGCTCCAGGGCCGCTACTACACACATGCCAAGTACTTCGACCCCATGCTGCTGATCAAGACCGGTCTCGGAGGAGACATGGAACGAGCGTTCAACAATGCCGAATGGCAAAACTTCCACCGCGTCACGGAAACAGGTTCACACTTTCTTACTATGGAGTTTTTGATGAGTTTGAAAATCGAAATTCGTCCCAACGAGACAAACATTTGCTTTCGGTTTTTCAACGAGGATTTTATCTTGACCCCGAAACAACTCAGTGAGGCTCTTGGTTTCAACAAGAGATGCATCATTGATGTCAACCTGTTGATGACTAACCACCGGTACAACCGTGCCGCATGGTGAGATAGCATCACAGGTGAGCCATCCTCGGGGAAGAATGGCATCACTGCCATCCAAAACCCCACTCTTCGTTTCCTGGCGAAGTGGATCGCTATGGTGGTCCACCCACGCGCTAATTTGCGTCTTTGCCTCTTGCCTGATTTAGAGTGCCTTTATGCCATGGTCAAGAAAATTCGTTTCTCACCGGTCATGAGCATGCTTGATAACTGGCAGAAGTTAGTCACTGGCCGAGCCACAATTGATATAACTTCGCTAGTCACCCACATTGCCACCCATGTTGGTGCTTTGCAGGGCGCTCAAGTCACTTTCCTTCACACTACACAACAATATCAATCTTGCATTGGTTTAGACCATTTTATCCAGGGTCACTTGATGCGCGAGGGCCCTGGCCATACTCTTTTCATGTGTTATCCTGGTTTCATTGACAAAGTCGAGCTTCCATGCCCAGCTTTGTCGCTGAGATCAGTGAGAAGTCTAACCATGCAGCTTAGAAGGAGGGAACCCGCTCGCCATAGTGTTGAAGGCCTTACAACACGTGGCAGGCGAGCCAGGCATGACGGTGAAGCCGGAACTTCTACCGCACCTCAGCCCGAGTACTGCTACCAGCAGCAGCCCGAGTACGACTATCAGCAGCCGACGGAGAACCCCACTGCCAACATGAACTTTGAGGAGGCATTTGATTACCACCAAGGAACGGCAGGATACGGCCCGCAGGTCGGACCATCCGCCTCCGCCAGGTATGACTACGAGAACCCGTTCTCCCGGGGGATCGCTGATCTTAATACCAGGTTGGAGACGATGACGCTGCAACAGCAGCAACTCAGAGATGAAGTTGCGCACAACACTGATCTCACGCAGCAGAACTGGGGGATGACCACATCCCTCCAGACCGACATTCACGGCTTCTTCGACTACATGCACTATGACCCCAACCAATACTACCAGTGAGCTTCATCGAAGCTTGGGGGAGTCTCAGGTATGATCGAAAGCCGTTGCCGTTGCCTTGCCTTGCCTTTGCCTTGCCTTGCCTTGCCGTGCTATGATAGAATAAAGTGCTAAAAATAATAATAATAATAAATAAATAATAAAAATATATAATAAATAAATAAAATAAAAGCTCCAGAAGATGTCTTTATGTATGGAATTATGGTTGAGAACCTCTGGAATGATGAAAAGTTGCTCTGTTTATGCCCTCTAAGTGCCTTGTGCTTAATCCTTTACTCTTGAGTATTTGAGTTTGTTGGCATTTAAGGATCCACCATGATAAAACTGTGGGAGCAAGAGCACTTGTTCATTGTTTAAGTTATTGTGAGTTTTGATATGGTTTGTTTCGAGGTATAACTGCATGCTTAGTAAGGAACCTCTCGGAAGTTTTTATAAAATGTTACATGGTGAATCTTCCTCGATGGTTTAAAATGTCCTATCTAGAGCCCAAACAGTTATACATTTGTTGAAACTACCATATGCTATCTTGAGTTGCTTTGAGTCTTGTCGAATGGTGAAGTCCGCTTGCAGAAGGCACTTGACATTTACCGGTCTTCCCATCCACCTCAGCCTCAAAATGTCCGACTAGTCAAAGTCCCGCTCCGGGGTTGACGTCCACCGTCGATGACATACACTCACCTCATCATAAAGCTCACCCCAAAGGTCCTCAATTACTCCATACAAAGCTGAATTCCTCTCTGTTACCAAAGTAAGAGAAGAGATGTATTCGAAAAAAAAGGAGACAAATGCTCCATCTGAAAAAAACAGAGAATAAACATCTCAAAAATATGAGAGAGAAAAATAAAATAATAAGCAGTCCCAAAGACCTTTGAGCATCACACCTTCTCCCTCTCCATTTGAAACCCCATGAATTCCAAAGATCGGAATTTGACGAGTGCCATCGCTCGCAGACCACTCTTCGACTCGACAACAGAAGTAACCAAGGTATGCCACTCTTACCCTACCTACAACTCCACTTCAGCCTTAGTGTAGGGAAAAATTGGTCAATCCCGACCAAGAGTGAGGATTAAACATCTTGAGTGACTCGAGAGTACCATCGGGGAATGAGTAAACCATCTTTTGAAAAATTCATATCTCCGAGGTGGAACCTGAAAAGTTGCAGGAAATACTTTAGAGATGACCGTTCAAGCTCTCAATAGCCCAAAACGTGAACCGCCGCAGCCCCACGTGGAACCATGGTATGAGTTCTCTTTTATGCCAACTTATTCAAGTGATTCGTTGAGTTTTGGCTTAAGCACAAGGTACTTTAAGAGTATACACATTGAAGCAACTCCTGACCTACCGAACCTAGAGTTTTAGCCTTGCTCGAGGACGAGCAAGAGTCTAAGCTTGGGGGCGTGTTGACGGCCATTAATACCTCATAGTGACCGTCAACATTTCGGTAAAATGAGGATGATCATACCATACTCCATGCATAAAAGTATTTTTACTGACAAATTCCACAAGTTTTGGATGAGTTGTGCTTGCAGGATGAACCAGGAGAAACAAGGGCCAAACCTGGCACAGGGCCAGGCCGGCCGGCCTAGCCCAGGCCGACTGGCCTCCCCTGGCCAGGTCTGGCCACGTCATTGATCCACAAGCCATGCCAAGTGCCCAGGATGATCAAGCACCGTGCAAACAACGTCGGTTTGATCCAAGAACCCGGAAGGCCTAGAGGTGAAAGCACAAGGATTGAAGGGCCCACATCCTAGGATTCTCGGACAAGCTTCAACTAAACGCAACTGTTACCGACCTTGGGAGAGCATCAGGACCGTTCATGCTAATGACGCTGACATCCACCCCCTGGAGGCTATAAAAGGCAGCTCATTCACCTTGGGAAGACACACACCACATATCTCAAGTCTTTACTTGAAGGGAGCTCTAGTATCTTTTTCATTTCTTAGATTAGGATTAGAGTTGGGAGTAGAGTCGAGTCGAGCTTAGCTCGGATCTTCGGAGTCTTCGGAGTTCTGGTAAAGCTCTTGTATCCTTTCCTTCTTTTGAAGAGTTTATTTATATAATTACTTTCTTACTTCAGAGCTTAAGTTATCTTTTATATTTCTTTCTTGCTCTTCTTTTAGAGTAAAGATCTTGCTCTCTTTAGAGCAAAGTCCTATCCCCTTTAGTTTTAGTGTAGAGTTTAGTTTAGCTCTACCGAGTTTTATCTCGCGGGTTTGCTCGCCTTGACCGGGCCGTAAGACGCCTTAGGGAAGACGGGGATTTCTCTTGACAGGCCTCAAGAGAAATCTTAATCATCGAGTGCAGACGTGGTGTCTGGCTTGTTGATTAACTAGGAAGTGTGTTGCACCCCACGGAACTGCAGTGGTAGGCGGCAGGTGGTGACAGCCCTGTCCGTCCTTCGTAGTCCACCACGTTCGGGTGTATTCATAACAGTAGTGCTGAGCCCGGAGAACCCCCTCTCTCACCCCGTTCTGAGGTTCTCCCGTTCTAGCCGTCGAAGCGAGCTCTGTTCCCGGTATCTAAGCTATGGTCTAGGCTAAGGCTAGAGTGCCTTTTGCTCTGAGTTAGAAAGAGTCTAGGTCCGGTCTCTCCCAACGTCTTTCCTTTTCTTTAGAAATAGGTGCTCCGTGTGTCGCTGGTCTTTCAGACCTTCTATCCGGTCATTAACTTGACCATTATCCACCCAAACCTAGAGTTTGTGCCCCTGGGTTTGTGGCTTGTTATTTCAGGCAAGATATATAATTTCATTCTTCAACACACTTTAACCATCTGCTTCCCTGCGGAAATATAAATACGATACCCTGGGATTACACCCAAGGTGAAGTGCTACAACGAGATATATTCTGTGCGCTTGCAGAATTAATTTTGCATACAACAACATATATCTACGCGCTCTTGAGCGTTGCTAAAACGTGACGCTAAGGAGTGCCAATAGCCTCCCAGATAGAAGCTTTTAATTCTGTCGTTAAGAACCAGCTGACCTTCAATAAAATGATCGAAACTCAAGTGGCTCAGCTAGCTGCATCCTGTCCTAACCCAAATGCGGGAAAGTTACCCGGGCAACCGGAGGTTCCTTTCAAGGAGAATGTTAGTGCGGTGACCACACGGACTGGCAAGTCCACGCATGATCCACACAATCCACAAGATGCAGGTACCCGACAGAAGGAAGCCAGCCAAGCCGAGCCGGCCGCCGAAGAGGAAGACGACGAGGAAACCACCCCTGTCTCAAAGGAGGGGAACGAGGCACCACAAGCCTCAAGCGACAGCCGAGATCCCACTTTCCTCCCGTTCCCAGAACGGAGGAGAAGACCCGTGACCGACGAACAATTTGACAAGTTCGTCGAGGTAATCAAGAAGGTATACATAAATATACCACTACTTGATGCTTTGTAGGTCCCGACATATGCCAAGTACATCAAGGATATACTTAGCAACAAGCGGACTTTACCCACAAGGGAGATGGTACAGCTGACCGAGAAATGTAGCTCTGCTATACTCGGGCCCCACCTCAAGAAGAAAGATCCTGGCTGCCCCACAATATCATGCTCAATTGGAGGCCATGACTTCGACAATGCCCTATGTGACTTGGGGGCGAGCGTCAGCGTAATGCCCAAGGTAGTCTTTGACCACCTTAAACATATATCGCTTGTCTCTACACCCATGTGTTTGCATCTAGCAGATCAATCGATCTGCTACCCCCATGGAGTCGCAGAAAATGTTCCTGTCAAGATCAGGGATTTCTTCATCCCTGTGGATTTCATCGTATGGAAGCCGGAGCAACGAACTCTCTCATTCTTGGGAGACCGTTCTTAAGTACTGCGAATGCAAACATCGACGTGGGACGTGGGACCATTCAACTTAGGATGAACGGAGGGACCGAGAGTTTCTCTTTCTGTCCTAAGGAGATCCCCCATCAAGTCAATATGGTCGAAGAAGTCATGCCCCGAAAGTCCAAGATGCCGAGCGTAGAAACGCTCATGAAGATGGTGGAAGCCTTCGCCGCCAAAGAAAAAGAGGCATGATCGCTATCATGCACGGCGAAGGATATCGAGAACCAAAGCGTTGGAGGAGCAAGCAAAGCGCGATAAGGAGGTTGAATCCAAGTCCCGTCCCGTTCAAAAGGAATGGCGGGTAAAAGCAGTCCCGAACAAGGATTCGGAGAGTTCCGCTCAGGACGAAAAACTCGAGCCCTCGCCATAAGGTATATGGTACGTATCCTTGCATTGCATATAGAATAGGTTTTTCATTTCAATTCTTTTCATTCAGCACAGCACGTTTAATTTTCGAAGCTTACATTCATATTTCATTGAGTAGCATATAAAAAAATTGGCCAAATTTCAGGCCGGCCGGCCCCACCTAGGCCGGTCAGCCCCACTTGTCATCAACTATGGCCAGATCACAGCAGCAAAGCAGCAGGAATCGTGCACGAGCACGACACCAAAGGGTGGAGGAAAATGGGCACGACCCCAGGCCGAGCGGCCCCAGGCAGGCCGGCCGGCCTCCCTCCGCCGTCGACGTCCCATCCTCACCAAACAGCAGTACCAGCTACAGGAACGTGACCACCGATAGAGGGATGGGCACGACCGGCGCCATGTGCAGGCCGAACGGTCTGCCTCAGGCCGGCCGGCCTTCCCCTGCCGCACCTCTATAAAAGCCGGTGCCCAGCACTTCAGGAAGTCGCCCCAAGCACAGGTATGCATGCATCCTGAGCGCTTCCCTTCTCACTCGTCTGAATTTCGAAAATCTCTAAGTGAGGTTAGAGTTTAAACCACAAGAAAATTCTGCTAAAATCCGTCCTTGAATTCTTGTGAGAACAAACCCCTACCGGTTGAACGAGAACGTTTGTGGTGGTTCTTACCCCACAAGAACGACTAACCGAGTTGTGGTGATTAATCTCCCACAAGAACGTCTAACTTTCGATTGTCTAACCCCTGATTTCCTTCGGGTATTGTGAGACTAACCTTTTGCAGGAAATCATGTGGACAAGAGCACGTCAGACGGCACGTGGAGTCGTGACCAAGCTCAGCTCTTCGAGCTCCCGCCGCTCTCAGGGATCATCTGGTTCTCGGGACACTATGTCTGTCGACTCGACTCGACAGGACATAGAGTCCCAGGAGGAAGAAGTGCCTCGGAACAGGCTCCGCATCCGGATCATGACTCGGGTCGAGCACATCATTGCTCGGTCCGAAGAAGAGAGAACGGTGCTGGACAAGCTCCAGGACCGCTACTACACACATGCCAAGTACTTCGACCCCATGCTGCTGATCAAGACCGGTCTCGGAGGAGACATGGAACGGGCTTTCAACAATGCCGGATGGCAAAACTTCTACCCCGTCCCGGAAACAGGTTCGCACTTTCTCACAATAGAGTTTTTGATGAGTTTGAAAATCGAAGTTTTTCCCAATGAGACAAATATTTGCTTTCGGTTTTTCAACGAGGATTTTATCTTAACCCCGAAGCAACTCAGTGAGGCTCTTGGTTTCAACAAGAGATGCATCATTGATGCCAACCTGTTGGTGACTAACCACTGGTACAACTGTGCCGCATGGTGGGATAGCATCACAGGCGAGCCATCCTCGGGGAAAAATAGCATCACTGCCATCCAAAACCCCACTCTTCGTTTTCTGGCGAAGTGGATCGCTATGGTGGTCCACCCACGCGCTGACTTGCGTCTTTGCCTCTTGCCTGATTTAGAGTGCCTTTATGCCATGCTCAAGAAAATTCGTTTCTCACCGGTCATGAGCATGCTTGATGACTGGCAGAGGTTAGTCACTGGCCGAGCCACAATTGACATAACCTCGCTAGTCACCCGCATTGCCACCCATGTTGGTGCTTTGCAGGGCGCTCAAGTCACTTTCCTTCCCGCTACACAAGAGTATCAGTCTTGCATTGGTTTAGACCATTTTATCCAGGGTCACTTGATGCGCGACGGGCCCTAGCCATACTCTTTTCATGTGTTATCCTGGTTTCATCGATGAAGTCGAGCTTCCATGCTCAGCTTTGTCGCTGAGATCAGCGAGAAGTCTAACCATGCAGCTTAGAAGGAAGGAACCCGCTCGCCACAGTGTTGCAGGCCTTGCAACACGTGGCAGGCGAGCCAGGCATGACGGTGAAGCCGGAACATCTACCGCACCTCAGCCCGAGTACGACTACCAGCAGCCGACGGAGAACCCCACTGCCAACATGAGTTTTGAGGAGGCGTTCGACTACCATCAAGGAACGGCAGGATACGGCCCGCAGGTCGGACCATCCGCCTCCGCCAGGTATGACTACGAGAACCCGGTCTCCCGGGGGATCGCTGATCTTAGTACCAGGTTGGAGACGATGACTCTGCAATAGCAGCAGCTCAGAGATGAAGTTGCACACAACACCGATCTCACGCAGCAGAACTGGGGGATGACCACATCCCTCCAGACCAACATTCACGGCTTCTTCGGCTACATGCGCTACGACCCCAACCAGTACTACCAGTGAGCTTCATCGAAGCTTGGGGGAGTCTCAGGTATGATCGAAAGCCGTTGCCGTTGCCTTGCCTTTGCCATGCCTTGCCTTGCTTTGCTATGATAAAATAAAATAATGCTAAAAAATAATATATAAAAAATTAATAATAAATAAAATAAATAATAATAATAAAAATAATAATAAAAATATATAATAAATAATAAATAAAAGCTCCAGAAGATGTCTTTATGTATGGAATTATGGTTGAGAACCTCTGGAATGATGAAAAGTTGCTCTGTTTATGTCCTCTAAGTGCCTCGTGCTTAATCCTTTACTCTTGAGTATTTGAGCTCGTTGGCATTTAAGGATCCGCCATGATAAAACTGTGGGAGCAAGAGCACTTGTTCATTGTTTAAGTTATTGTGAGTTTTGACTATGGTTTGTTTCGAGGTATAACTGCATGCTTAGTAAGGAACCTCTCGGAAGTTTTTATAAAATGTTACATGGTGAATCTTCCTCGATGGTTTAAAATGTCCTACCCAGAGCCTAAACAGTTATACATCTTTTAAACTACCATATGCTATCTTGAGTTGCTTTGAGTCTTGTCGAGTGGTGAAGTCCGCTTGCAGAAGGCACTTGTCGTTTACCGGTCTTCCCATCCACCTCAGCCTCAAAATGTCTGACTAGTCAAAGTCCCGCTCCGGGGTTGACATCCACCGTCGATGACATACACTCACTTCATCACAAAGCTCACCCTAAAGGTCCTCAATTACTCTATAAAAAACTGAATTCCTCTCTGTTACCAAAGTAAGAGAAGAGATGTATTTGAAAAAAAATATGGAGACAAATGCTCCATCTGAAAAAAAAGAGAGAAAAGAAACATCTCAAAAATATGAGAGAGAAAAAAAATAAATAAGGAGTCCCTAAGACCTTTGAGCATCACACTTTCTCCCTCTCCATTTGAAACCCCATGAATTCCAAAGACCGGAATTTGACGAGTGTCCTCGCTCGCGGACCACTCTTCGACTCGACAATAGAAGTAACCAAGGTATGCCACTCTTACCCTACCTACAGCTCCACCTCAGCCTTAGTGTAGGGAAAAATTGGTCAATCCTGACCAAGAGTGAGGATTAAACACCTTGAGTGACTCGAGAGTACCATCGGGGAATGAATAAACCATCTTTTGAAAAATTCATATCTCCGAGATGGAACCTGAAAAGTTGCACGAAATACTTTATAGATGACCGTTCAAGCTCTCAATAGCCCAAAACGTGAACCGCTGCAGCCCCACGTGGAACCATGGTATGAGTTCTCTTTTATGCCAACTTATTCAAGTGATTCGTTGAGGTTTGGCTTAAGCACAAGGTACTTTAAGAGTATACACATTGAAGCAACTCCTGACCTACCGAACCTAGAGTTTTAGCCTTGCTCGAGGACGAGCAAGAGTCTAAGCTTGGGGGCGTGTTGACGGCCATTATAACCTCGTAGTGACCGTCAACATTTCGGTAAAATGAGGATGATCATACCATATTCCATGCATAAAACTATTTTTATTGACAAATTCCACAAGTTTTGGATGAGTTATGGTTGCAGGACAAAACTGGTGAAACAGGGGCCAAACCTGGCACAAGGCCAGGCCGGCCGGCCTAGCCCAGGCCGACCGGCCTCCTCTGGCCAGGTCTGGCCACGTCACTAAACCACAAGGCCAACCAAGCACCCAGGATGATCAAGAACCGTGCAATCAATGTCGGTTTGATCCAAGGACCCGAAAGGCCTAGAGTGCAAGACACATGGATTAGAGGGCCCACAACCTCGGATTCCTGGACAGCCTTAACTGAACGCAACCGTTACCGACCTCAAGGAACAATCAGAAGCGTCCACGACGAAGTCGGTGGCCAGACGTGCCAGGTGTAGGCCGATCGGCCTACACCAGGCCGGCCGGCCTGTTGCTGTGGCTTCAAGCTACCCTCTTCAGCGTGGATGCTAAGCAGGATGGTGGCGTGAAGATTAAACTGACATCCACCCCATGGAGGCTATAAAAGGCTGCTCATTCTTCCATTCAAGACACACACCACATCACTCAAGTCTCTACTTGAAGGGAGATCTAGTATCTTTTTCATTTCTTAGATTAGGATTAGAGTTGGGAGTAGAGTCGAGTCGAGCTTAGCTCGGATCTTCGTTGTCTTCGGAGTTCTGGTAAAGCTCTTGTATCCTTTCCTTCTTTTGAAGAGTTTATTTATACAATTACTTTCTTACTTCAGAGCTTAAGTTATCTTTTATATTTCTATCTTGCTCTTCTTTTAGAGTAAAGATCTTGCTCTCTTTAGAGCAAAGTCCTATCCCCTTTAGTTTTAGCGTAGAGTTTAGGTTAGCTCTACCGGGCTTTATCTCGCGGGTTTGCTCGCCTTGACCGGGCCGTAAGACGCCTTAGGGAAGACGGGGATTTCTCTTGACAGGCCTCAAGAGAAATCTTAATCATCGAGTGCAGATGTGGTGTCTGGCTTGTTGATTAACTAGGAAGTGTGTTGCACCCCACGGAACTGCAGTGGTAGGCGGCAGGTGGTGACAGCCCTGTCCGTCCTTCGTAGTCCACCACGTTCGGGTGTACTCATAACAGTAGTGCTGAGCCCGGAGAACCCCCTCTCTCATCCCGTTCTGAGGTTCTCCCGTTCTAGCCGTCGAAGCGAGCTCTGTTCCCGGTATCTAAGCTAGGGTCTAGGCTATGGCTAGAGTGCCTTTTGCTCTGAGTTAGAAAGAGTCTAGGTCCGGTCTCTCCCAGCGTCTTTCCTTTTCTTTAGAAATAGGTGCTCGTGTGTCGCTGGTCTTTCAGACCTTCTATCCAGTCATTAACTTGACCATTATCCACCCAAACCGAGTGTTTGTGCCCCTGGGTTTGTGGCTTGATATTTCTGGCAAGATATAACATTTCATTCTTCAATACACTTTAACCATCTGCTTCCCTGCGGAAATATAAATACGATACCCTGGGGTTACTCCCGAGGTGAAGTGCTACAACGAGATATATTCTGTGCGCTTGCAGAATTAACTTTTGCATACAACCACATATATCTACGCGCTCTTGAGCATTGCTAAAACGTGACGCTAAGGAGTGCCAACAGTCATGCATTACCCTGCAAACACATCAAAAATAGACGAATGTTGAAGTGGTGAGGTCACTAGGGTTAGTGGTTTGGTAAATCTGTAAAGATTATCAAATAATTCAACAATAACTTTAGCCAATTGCTTCCCCGGCAACGGCGCCAGAAATGCTTGTTGGCACTCCTTAGCGTCACGTTTTTAGCAACGTTCAAGAGCGCGAAGATATATGTCGTTGTATGCAAAAAGGATTCTGCAAGCGCACAGAATATATCTCGTTGTAGCACTTGAGCAGATGGTTAAGTTGTATTGAAGAATTATATGATAAATCTTGCCAGAAATATCAAGCCAAAAACCCAAGGGTACAAACTCTAGGTTTGAGGGATAATGGTCAAATGAATGACCGGATAGAAGGTCTGAAAGACCAGCGACACACAGAAGCTCCTAAGTCTGTAGAAAAGGAAAGATGTTGGGAGAGACCGGACTTAGATACTTCCTAACTCAGAGCAAAAGACACTCTAGCCTTAGCCTAGACTCTAGCTTAGATACTGGGAACAGAGCTCGCTTCGACGGCTAGAACGGGAGAACCTCAGAACGGGGTAAGAGAGGGGGTTCTCCGGGCTCAGCACTACCTGTTATGAATACACCCGAACGTGGTGAACTACGAAGGACGGACAGGGCTGTCACCACCTGCTGCCTACCACTGCAGTTCTGTGGGGTGCAACACACTTTCTAGTTAATCAACAAGCCAGACACCACTATTGCACTCGAAGATTAAGATTTCTCTTGAGGCCTGTCAAGAGAAATCCCCGTCTTCCCTAAGGCGTCTTACGGCCCGGACAAGGCGAGCAAACCCGCGAGATAAAACCCGGTAGAGCTAAAACTAAACTCTACACTAAAACCAAAGGGAAACAAAACTTAACTCTGAAAAGAGCTAAGAACTTTACTCTAAGAGAAGAGCAAGAAATAAATATGAAAGATAACTTAAGCTCTGAATAAGATAGTATTGTTATGATAAACTCTTCAAAAGAAGAAAAGGATATAAGAGCTTTACCAGAACTCCGAAGACTCCGAAGATCCGAGCGAAGCTCGACTCGACTCCACTCCCAACTCTAATCCTAATCTAAGAAATGGAAAAGATACAAGAGCTCACTTCAAGTAAAGACTTGAGAAGCGTGGTGTGTGTCTTGGGGTGAAGAGGAGGTGGCCTTTTATAGCCTCCCAAGGTCGGTAGCCAGCTTAACCATCACGCCACCGGCCTGCTTAACCTCCACGCTGAAGTTGGTCGCGTGAGGAGGCAACAGCAGGCCGGCCGGCCTGGTGTAGGCCGATCGGCCTACACTTGGCGACCGCCTTCGTTGTGGACACTCCTAATTGCTTTCTGAGGTCGGTAACGGTTGCGTTCAGTTGAGGCTGTCCAAGAATCCGAGGTAAGTGGTCCCTTCAATCCATGTGTTTCCCATCTAAGCCTTTCGGGTCCTTGGATCAAACCGACGTTGATTGCATGGTGCTTGATCATCCTGGGTGTTTGCTTGAGCTCCTGGATCAGTGACGTGGACAGACCTGGCCAGGGGAGGCCGGTCAACCTGGGCTAGGCCGGCCGGCCTGGCTTTGTGCCAGGTTTGGCCCTTGTTTCACCTGTTTCATCCTGCAACCATAACTCATCCAAAACTTATGGAATTTGTTAGTATAAACACATTTATGCATGGAACATGGTATGATCATCCTCATTTCACCGAATTGTTGACGGTCAAAACTAGGTTGTAATGGCCGTCAACACGCCCCCAAGCTTAGACTCTTGCTCGTCCTCGAGCAAGGCTAAACTCTAGGTTCGATGGGTCAGGAGTTGCTTCAATGTGTATACTCTCTAAGTATCTTGTACTTAAGCCAAAACTCAACAAATCATTTGAATAAGTTGGCATAAAAGAGAACTCATACCATGATTCAACGTGGGGCTGCACAGTTCACGTCTTGGGCTGTTGAGAGCCTGATCGGTCATTTTCAATTATTTCCTGCAACTTTTCAAGTTCCATCTCAGAGATATGAATTTTTAAAAAAGATGGTTAAATCATTTCCCGATGGTACTCTCGAGTCACTCAAGTTGTTTAAACCTCACTTATGGTCGGATTGACCAACTTTTCCCTACACTAAAACTGAAGTGGATTTGTATGTAGGGTAAGAGTGGCATACCTTGGTTACTTCTGTTGTCGAGTTGAAGAGTGGTTCGCGAGCGATGACACTCGTCAAATTCCGGTCTTTGGAATTCATGGGTTCAAGTGGAGAGGGAGAAGGTGTGATGCTCAAAGGTCTTGGGACTCCTTATTTTCTCTCTCTCATATTTTTGAGATGTTTCTCTCTTCTTCTTTCTTCTTTTTTTTCGAATGGAGCATTGTCTCCAACTTCTCTTTTTTTCGAATACATCTCCTCTCTTAATTTGGTAACAGAGAGGAATTCAACTTTGTATGGAGTAATTGAGGACCTTTGGGGTGAGCTTTGTGATGAGGTGAGTATATGTCATCGACGGTGGACGTCAACCCCGGAGCGGGACTTTGACTAGTCGGACATTTTGAGGCTGAGGTGGATGGGAAGACCGGTAAATGACAAGTGCCTTCTTCAAGCGGACTTCACCATTCGACAAGACTCAAAGCAACTAAAGATAGCATATGGTAGTTCATAAGATGTATAACTGTTTAGGCTCTGGATAGGACATTTAAACCATCGAGGCAGATTCACCAAGTAATATTTTATAAAAACTTCCGAGAGGTTCCTTACTAGGCATGCAGTTATACCTCGAAACAAACCATATCAAAACTCACAATAACTTAAACAATGAACAAGTGCTCTCCTTCCACAGATAAACATGGTGGATCCTTAAATGCCAACGAACTCAAATACTTGGAAAGTAAGGGATTAAGCATGAGGCACTTAAAGGGCATAAACAGAGCAACTATTCATCATTCATAGGTTATCAACCATATTCCATACATAAGGAGCTTTTTATTCAACATTGTTTTCGTTTTCTTTAAATATATTTATTATTATTATTATTTTATTTTATTTTATCATAGCAAGGCAAGGCAAGGCACTTTCGAACATACCTGAGACGTCCCCAAGCTTCGCTGAAGCTCACTGGTAGTACTGGTTGGGGTCGTAGTGCATGTAGTCGAAGAAGCCGTGCATGTCGGTCTGGAGGGATGTGGTCATCCCCCAGTTCTGCTGGGTGAGGTCAGTGTTGTGTGTGACTTCATCTCTGAGCTGTTGGTGCTGTAGAGTCACTGTCTCCAACCTGGTACTAAGATCAGCAATCCCCTGGGAGATCGGGTTTTCGTAGTCATACCTGGCGGAGGCAGATGGTCCAACCTGCGGGCCGTATCCTGTCGTCCCTTGATGGTAGTCAAACGCCTCCTCGAAACTCATATGGGCAGTGGGGTTCTCGGGCTGTTGCTGGTAGTCGTACTCGGGCTGCTGCTGGTAATGGTACTCGGGCTGAAGTGCGATAGAAGTTCTGGCTTCACTGTCGTGCCTGGTTCGCCTGCCACGTGTTACAGGGCCTGCAACACTGTGGCGAGCGGCTTCCCTCCTTCTGAGCTGCATGGTTAGACTTTTCATGGATCTCAACGACAGAGCCGGGCATGGAAGCTCGACTTCGTCGAAGAAACCAGGATAACACATAAAAAGAGTATGGCCAGGGCCCTCGCGTAACAAGTGACCCTAGATAAAATGGTCTATACCAATGCAAGAATGATACTCTTGTGTAGCGGGAAGGAAAGTGACTTGAGCACCCTGCAAAGCACCAACGTGGGTGGCAATGCGGGTGACTAGCGAGGTTATGTCAATTGTGGCTCGGCCAGTGACTAACCTCTGCCAGTCATCAAGCATGCTCATGACAGGCGAGAAACGGATTTTCTTGACCATGGCATAAAGGCACTCCAAATCAGGCAAAAGGCAAAGACGCAAATCAACTCGTGGGTGAACCACCATAGTGATCCATTTCACCAGAAAGCGAAGAGTGGGGTTATGGATGGCAGTGATGCTATTTTTCCCCGAGGATGGCTCACCTGTGATGCTATCCCACCATGCGGCATGGTTGTACCGGTGGTTAGTCACCAACAGGTTAGCGTCAATGATGCATCTCATGTTGAAACCAAGCACCTCACTGAGTTGCTTCAGGGTCAAGGTAAAATCCTCGTTGAAAAACTGAAAGCAAATGTTTGTCTCGTTGGGAAGAACTTCGATGTTCAAACTCATCAAAAACTCCATAGTGAGAAAGTGTGAACCTATTTCCGAAACGGGGTAGAAGTTTTGCCATCAAGCGTTGTTGAAAGCCCGTTCCATGTCTCCTCCGAGACTGGTTCTGATCAGCAGCATGGGGTCAAAGTACTTGGCATGCGTGTAGTCGCGGGTCTGGAGCTTGGCAAGCACCGTTCTCTCTTCCTCGGACCAAGCGATGATGTGCTCAATCCAGGTCATGATTCGGATGCGGAGCCTGTTCCGGGGCACTTCTTGCCTCTTGTTAACGGCCATTATAACCTCGTAGTGACCGTCAACATTTCGGTAAAATGAGGATGATCATACCATATTCCATGCATAAAAGTATTTTTACTGACAAATTCCACAAGTTTTGGATGAGTTGTGCTTGCCGGACAAACCAGGAGAAACAAGGGCCAAACCTGGCACAGGGCCAGGCCGGCCGGCCTAGGCCAGGCTGACCGGCCTCCCCTGGCCAGGTCTAGCCACGTCACTGATCCACAAGCGATGCTAAGTGCCCAGGATGATCAAGCACCGTGCAAACAACGTTGGTTTGATCCAAGGACCCGGAAGGCCTAGAGATGAAAGCACATGGATTGAAGGGCCCACATCCTAGGATTCTCGGACAAGCTTCAACTAATCGCAATTGTTACCCACCTTGGGAGAGCACAGGACCGTCCATGCAAAGGGCGGTGCCAAGTGGCACCAGGGCCAGGCCGGCCGGCCTAGCCCAGGCGGACCGGCCTCCCTCTGTGGCCGCCACGTCTCCTCCTTTGCGTGAAGCTTAAGTAGGACCTTGGCGTGCTAATGACGCTAACATCCACCCCCTCGAGGCTATAAAAGGCAGCTCATTCACCTTGGGAAGACACACACCACATATCTCAAGTCTTTACTTGAAGGGAGCTCTAGTATCTTTTTCATTTCTTAGATTAGGATTAGAGTTGGGAGTAGAGTTGAGTCGAGCTTAGCTTGGATCTTCGGAGTCTTCGGAGTTCCGGTAAAGCTCTTGTATCCTTTCCTTCTTTTGAAGAGTTTATTTATATAATTACTTTCTTACTTCAGAGCTTAAGTTATCTTTTATATTTCTATCTTGCTCTTCTTTTAGAGTAAAGATCTTGCTCTCTTTAGAGCAAAGTCCTATCCCTTTAGTTTTAGTATAGAGTTTAGTTTAGCTCTACCGGGCTTTATCTCGCGGGTTTGCTCGCCTTGACCGGGCCGTAAGACGCCTTAGGGAAGACGGGGATTTCTCTTGACAGGCCTCAAGAGAAATCTTAATCATCGAGTGCAGACGTGGTGTCTGGCTTGTTGATTAACTAGGAAGTGTGTTGCACCCCACGGAACTGCAGTGGTAGGCGGCAGGTGGTGACAGCCCTGTCCGTCCTTCGTAATCCACCACGTTCGGGTGTACTCATAACAGTAGTGCTGAGCCCGGAGAACCCCCTCTCTCATCCCGTTCTGAGGTTCTCCCGTTCTAGCCGTCGAAGCGAGCTCTGTTCCCGGTATCTAAGCTAGGGTCTAGGCTAAGGCTAGAGTGCCTTTTGCTCTGAGTTAGAAAGAGTCTAGGTCCGGTCTCTCCCAGCGTCTTTCCTTTTCTTTAGAAATAGGTGCTCCGTGTGTCGCTGGTCTTTCAGACCTTCTATCCAGTCATTAACTTGACCATTATCCACCCAAACCTAGAGTTTGTGCCCCTGGGTTTGTGGCTTGATATTTCAGGCAAGATATATCATTTCATTCTTCAATACACTTTAACCATCTGCTTCCATGCTGAAATATAAATACGATACCCTGGGGTTACTCCCAAGGTGAAGTGCTACAATGAGATATATTCTGTGCGCTTGCAGAATTAATTTTGCATACGACGACATATCTACGCACTCTTGAGCGTTGCTAAAACGTGACGCTAAGGAGTGCCAACAAGCATTTCTGGCGCCGTTGCCGGGGAAGCCATTGGCTAAAGTTATTGTTGAATCACTTGATTATCTTTACAGATTTACCAAACCACTAACCTTAGTGACCTCACCACTACAACAATCGTCTATTTTTTTGATGTGTTTTGCAGGGTAGTGCATGACTGGTTTCAACCTACCATCAAACTTTGATCCAAATCCAGAACGCATTGGAAGAGTAGTGCGAAAGAGAGTCGTACCTCCTCAGATTTCGCTCAGCTCAAGCAATATACTCGAGTCGTCATCCGACTTCGAGTCCGAATCAGATTCAGATTCGTCGTTTTCTTCAGCACTAGAGTCTCCAGAGATTATGGCTCAAGCAAAGAAGGCGCTCCGTGAGTTCTCAGCCCCGTCAAGCAGCAACTTCCCGGGACTGTCAAACGCACAGGAAGGTGCATTTGAGCTGAGGACTGGCCTGGTAAACATGGTTCAGGCCAGCCCTTTCTGCGAAAAGGCGATTGAGGATGCGAACGCTCACCTTCGGAATTTTCTGGAGGTGTGCAGTACTATCAACCCCAATGGCACACCGATCAACAACATCCGCCTTCAACTCTTCCCATTCTCCTTGCTTGGGAAAGCAAAGGAGTGGTTTTACGGTAACAAGGCATCATTCGAAGGACGCTGGCAGACTTGAGCAGACGCATATCTGGCCAAGTACTTTCCGGTGGGCAAAACCAATGCCCTCCGAGGAAAAATCACTAGCTTTCAGCAGCTAGACGGAGAGACAATTCTCGAAGCTTGGGAGCGACTGCAAGAGTATATTGCAGCCTGCCCTCACCATGGTGTGGAAGATTGGCTGATTACCCAGAACTTCTTCCACAGCATGAGCCGACGATCGCAAGAGATGTTGGATGCAGCCGCGGGAGGAGCTTTCCTTTCGTTGGATGTAGACGCAGCGAAGGCGTTAATCGAGAAGATATCCACTCACCAGAGCTGGATAGGAGAAAGACAAGCTTCCCGCCAGGGAGTACATCAAATTGACTCCGTTGATATGCTGGCCGCTAAGATGGACCTCCTCTTGAAGAAGATGGAATCTCCTGGCAAGGAGATGAATCAGATCATGGAGGAGAGAATCACATGTGAAACGTGTGAAGAAGCAGGACACTCGGGCGACACTTGCCCAATGACACAAGAAGAAGCCTATTTCATTGGAAATAACAACAATTCAGGCTTCCGTCCTCAACAAGGTTGGAATTCCAAGCCCAATTTCCCCTTCGGCCAACAGCAAGGTAATGGCTCTAACAACGGTTTTCAACCGTCGCTAAAGGACATCTGGTATGGCCAAAAACAAACTAACGATAGCATTAGCAAGAAATTTCTTGCCAATGATAAAGTTATGGAGTCAATGGCCTCCCAGATAGAAGCTTTTAATTCTTTTGTTAAGAACCAGCTGAGCTTCAATAAAATGATTGAAACTCAAGTGGCTCAGCTGGCTGCATCCTGTCCTAACCCAAATGCGGGAAAGTTACCCGGGCAACTGGAGGTTCCTTTCAAGGAAAACGTTAGTGCGGTGACCACGCGGACTGGCAAGTCCACGCGGGATCCACACAATCCACAAGATGCAGGTACCCGACAGAAGGAAGCTAGCCAAGCCGAGGCGGCCGCCGAAGAGGAAGACGACGAGGAAACTACCCCTGTCTCAAAGGAGGGGAACGAGGCACCACAAGCCTCAAGCTACAGCCGAGATCCCACTTTCCTCCCGTTCCCAGAACGGAGGAGAAGACCCGTGGCCGACGAACAAATCGACAAGTTCGTCGAGGTAATCAGAAAGGTATACATCAATATACCATTACTTGATGCTTTCCAGGTCCCGACGTATGCTAAGTACATCAAGGATATACTTAGCAACAAGCGGACTTTACCCACAAGGGAGATGGTACAGCTGACCGAGGAATGTAGCTCTGCTATACTCGGGCCCCACCTCAAGAAGAAAGATCCTGGCTGCCCCACAATATCATGCTCAATTGGAGGCCATGACTTCGACAACGCCCTATGTGACTTGGGGGCGAGCGTCAGCGTAATGCCCAAGGTAGTCTTTGACCACCTTAAACATATATCGCTTGTCTCCACACCCATGTCTTTGCAGCTAGCGGATCAATCGATCCACTACCCCCATGGAGTCGCAGAAAATGTTCTGGATAAAAGTATTTTTACTGACAAATTCCACAAGTTTTGGATGAGTTGTGCTTGCAGGACGAACCAGGAGAAACAAGGGCCAAACCTGGCACAGGGCCAGGCAGGCCGGCCTAGGCCAGGCCGACCGGCCTCCCCTGGCCAGGTCTGGCCACGTCACTGATCCACAAGCCATGCTAAGTGCCCAGGATGATCAAGCACCGTGCAAACAACGTCGGTTTGATCCAAGGACCCGGAAGGCCTAGAGGTGAAAGCACATGGATTGAAGGGCCCGCATCCTAGGATTCTCGGACAAGCTTCAACTAAACGCAACAGTTACAGACCTTGGGAGAGCATCAGGACCGTCCATGCAAAGGGCGATGCCAAGTGGCACCAGGGCCATGCCGGCCGGCCTCCCTCTGTGGCCGCCACATCTCCTCCTTCGCGTGAAGCTTAAGCAGGACCTTGGCGTGCTAATGACGCTGACATCCACCCCCTGGAGGCTATAAAAGGCAGCTCATTCACCTTGGGAAGACACACACCACATATCTCAAGTCTTTACTTGAAGGGAGCTCTAGTATCTTTTTCATTTCTTAGATTAGGATTAGAGTTGGGAGTAGAGTCGAGTCGAGCTTAGCTCGGATCTTCGGAGTCTTCGGAGTTCTGGTAAAGCTCTTGTATCCTTTCCTTCTTTGAAGAGTTTATTTATATAATTACTTTCTTACATCAGAGCTCAAGTTATCTTTTATATTTCTATCTTGCTCTTCTTTTAGAGTAAAGATCTTGCTCTCTTTAGAGCAAAGTCCTATCCCCTTTAGTTTTAGTATAGAGTTTAGTTTAGCTCTACCGGGCTTTATCTCGCGGGTTTGCTCGCCTGGACCAGGCCGTAAGACGCCTTAGGGAAGACGGGGATTTCTCTTGACATGCCTCAAGATAAATCTTAATCATCCAGTGCAGACGTGGTGTCTGGCTTGTTGATTAACTAGGAAGTGTGTTGCACCCCATGGAACTGCAGTGGTAGGCGGCAGGTGGTGACAGCCCTGTCCGTCCTTCGTAATCCACCACGTTCGGGTGTACTCATAACAGTAGTGCTGAGCCAGGAGAACCCCCTCTCTCATCCCGTTCTGAGGTTCTCCCGTTCTAGCCGTCGAAGCGAGCTCTGTTCCCGGTATCTAAGCTAGGGTCTAGGCTAAGGCTAGAGTGCCTTTTGCTCTGATTTAGAAAGAGTCTAGGTCTGGTCTCTCCCAGCGTCTTTCCTTTTCTTTAGAAATAGGTGCTCCATGTGTCGCTGGTCTTTCAGACCTTCTATCCGGTCATTAACTTGACCATTGTCCACCCAAACCTAGAGTTTGTGCCCCTGGGTTTGTGGCTTGATATTTCTGGCAAGATATATCATTTCATTCTTCAATACACTTTAACAATCTGCTTCCCTACAGAAATATAAATACGATACCCTGGGGTTACTCCCAAGGTGAAGTGCTACAACGAGATATATTCTGTGCGCTTGCAGAATTAATTTTGTATACAACGACATATATCTACGCGCTCTTAGCATTGCTAAAACGTGACGCTAAGGAGTGCCAACACCTCTCCTCCTCCTGGGACTCTGTGTCTTGTTGAGCAGAGTCAACAGACATAGTGTCTCGGGAGGCAAACGATCCCTGAGAGCGGCGAGAGCTTGAAGAGCTGAGCTTGGTCACGACTCCACGTGCCGTCTGACGCGCCCTTGACCACATGATTCCTGCAAAAGGTTAGTCTCACAATACCCGAAGGAAATCAGGGGTAAGGCAGTCAGAAGTTAGGTGTTCTTGTGGGATATTAATCACCACAACTTGGTTAATCGTTCTTGTGGGGTGAGAACCACCACAAACGTTCTCGTTTTACCGGCAGGGGTTCGTTCTTACAAGATTTCAAGGATGGATTTTATCAGAATTTTCTTGTGGTTCAAACTCTAACCTTGCTTAGAGATTTTTGAAATTTAGCACGAGGGAGAAGTGAAGTGGTCAGGATGCTTGCATACCTGTGCATGGGGCGATCTTCTCAAGAGCTGAGCACCGGCTTTTATAGAGGCGAGGCAGGGGGAGGCCGGCCGGACTAAGGCAGGCCGATCGGCCTGCACATGGTGCCGGTCGTGCCCATCCAGCTGTCGGTGGTCACGCTGCTGTTCTTGGTGCTGTTGGTAGGTGAAGACGCGACAGCAACGGTGGAGAGAGGCCGGCCGGCCTAGGTGGAGCCGAGCGGCCTGGGTTGCTGCCCAGTTTTCTCCATCTCTCTCGTGTCATGCCCATGCATGATTGCTTGCTACTTGTTGCTGTGATCTGGCCATAGAAAAATGAAAAGTGGGGCCGGCCAGCCTAGGTGGGGCCGGTCGGCTTGGAATTTGGCCAGAATTTTTTTATATGCTAAATGATGCATAAATAAAATATGAATGCAAGTTTCGAAAATTAAACATGTTGATTTGAAAGAAAGATTTAGAAAAGGAAACTTATTCTATATGAAATGCATGGATACGTACCAAATACCTTATGGCGAGGGCTCGAGTTTTACGTCCTGAGCGGAACTCTCCGATTCTTCGTTTGGGGCTGCTTTCACCCGCCATTCCTTTCGGGTTGGACGGGGCTTGGTTTCAACTTCCTTGTCGCGCTTTGCTTGCTCTTCCAGTGCTTTGGCTCTTGATATCCTTCGCCGCGCATGATAGCGGTCATGCCTTTTCTTTTCTTTGGCGGCGAGGGCTTCCACCATCTTCATGAGTGTTTCTACGGTTGGCATCCTGGGATTTCTGGGTGTGATTTCTCTGACAATATTGACTTGTTGAGGGGTCTCCTTAGGACGGAAGGAGAAATTCTCGGTTTCTCCATTGATCCTGAGTTGAATAGTCCATTTTCCCACATCGATGTTTGCATTCGCGGTACTCAAGAATGGTCTCCCAAGAATGAGAGAATTATTGGCTTCAGCTTCCATGTCAAGGACGATGAAATCCACAGGGACAAAGAAATCCCTAATCTTGACTGGGACATTTTCCGTGACTCCGTGTGGGTAGCGGATCGATTGATCCGCTAGCTGCAAACACATGGGTGTAGAGACAAGCGAAATATGCTTAAGGTGGTCAAAAATTACCTTTGGCATTACGCTGACGCTCGCCCCCAAGTCACATAGGGCATTGTCGAAATCATGGCCTCCAATTGAGCATGAGATTGTGGGGCAACCAGGATCTTTCTTATTCTTAAGGCGGGGACCGAGTATGGCAGAGCTGCATTCCTCAGTTAGCTGTACCATCTCCCTTGTGGGTAGAGTCCTCTTGTTGCTCAGTATGCTTTGATATACTTGGCATACGTCGGGACCTGCAAAGCATCAAGAAGTGGCATATCGATGTATACCTTCTTGATTACCTCGGCCACTGGTCTTCTCCTCCATTCGGGGATCGGGAGGAAAGTTGGATCACGGTTTTCGCTAGAGGCCTTCGGTGCCTCGTTCCCCTCCTTCGAGACAGGGATGGATTCCTCGTCGTCTTCCTCTTCGGTGGCTGGCTCGGTGTTGCTAGCTTCCTTTTGTTGGGTACCTGCATCTTGGGGGTTGTGTGGATCCTGCGTGGACTTAGCAACCCGCATGGTTACTGCACTAACATTTTCCTTAAAAGGGACCTCCGGTTGCCTGGGTAACTTCCCCGCATTTGGGTTAGGACAAGATGCGGCCAACTGAGCTACTTGAGCTTCAATCATCTTATTGAAGCTCAGCTGGTTCTTAACAACAGAATTGAAAGCTTCGATCTGGGAGGCCATCGACTCCATAACTTTATCATTAGCAAGAAGTTTCTTGCTAATGCTACCATTAATTTGTTTTTGGCCATACCAGATATCTTTTAACGACGGTTGAAAACTGTTGTTAGAGTTATTACCTTGCTGTTGGCCGAAGGGAAAGTTGGGCTTGGAATTCCAACCTTGCTGAGGACGGAAGCCTAAATTGTTGTTGTTTCCAATGAAACAGGCTTCCTCTTGTGTCATCGGGCAGCTGGTACCCGAGTGTCCTGTTTCTCCACATGTTTCGCATGTGATTCGGTCTTCCACAATCTGACTCATCTCCTTTCCGGGAGATTCAATCTTCTTCAAGAGAAGGTCCATCTTAGCGGTCAGCATGTCGACAGAGTCAATCTGGTGTACTCCCTTGGTGCGGGGAGCTTGTCTCTCTCCCACCCAACTTTGGTGAGAGGATATTTTCTCAATTAGTGCCTTCGCAGCGTCTACATCTAGCGAGAGGAAAGCTCCTCCCGCAGCTGCATCCAAGTGCTCTTGCGATCGGCGGCTTATGCGGTGGAAGAAGTTTTGAGTGATCAACCAATCTTTCACACCATGGTGGGGGCAGGCTGCAATGTACTCTTGCAGTCGCTCCCAAGATTCTGGGACTGACTCTCCGTCTAGCTACTGGAAGCTAGTGATTTTTCCTCGGAGGGTGTTGTTCTTGCCCACCGGAAAATACTTGGTCAGAAATGCGTCGACGCATGTCATCCAGCGTCCTTCAAAGGATGCTTTGTTGGCATAGAACGACTCCTTGGCTTTCCCAAGTAAAGAAAATGGGAAGAGCTGTAGGCGGATGTTGTTGATCGGTGTGCCATTGGGGTTGATAGTGCTACACACCTCCAGAAAATTCCGAAGGTGAGCGTTGGCATCCTCAATTGCCTTTCCGCAGAAAGGGATGGCCTGAACCATGTTCACTAGGCCAGACCTCAGCTCAAATGCCCCTTCCTGTGGGTTTGACAGTCCGGGAAAGTTGCTACTTGACGGGGCTGAGAACACACGTAGTGTCTTCTTTGGTTGAACCATCTCTGGTGATTCTGGGGCTGAAGAATACGATGAACCATCTCTGGTGACTCAGAGTCGAATGACGACTCGAAAATGTTGCTTGAGCTGAGTGAAATCTGAGGAGGTACGACTCTTTTGCGCACTACTCTTCCAATGCGTTCTGGATTTGGATCAAAGTTTGACGGTAGGTTGAAACCAGTCATGCACTACCCTGCAAACACATCAAAAATAGACGAATGTTGCAGTGGTGAGGTCACTAGGGTTAGTGGTTTGGTAAATCTGTAAAGATTATCAAATAATTCAACAATAACTTTAGCCAATTGCTTCCCCGACAACGGTGCCAGAAATGCTTGTTGGCACTCCTTAGCCTCACGTTTTTTGCAACGCTCAAGAGCGCGAAGATATATGTCGTTGTATGCAAAATGGATTCTGCAAGCGCACAGAATATATCTCATTGTAGCACTTCACCTCGGGAGTTATCCCAGGGTATTTTATTTATATTTCCGCAGGGAAGCAGATGGTTAAAGTGTATTGAAGAATGATATGATAAATCTTGCCAGAAATATCAAGCCAAAAACCCAAGGGTACAAACTCTAGGTTTGAGGGATAATGATCAAATGAATGACCAGATAGAAGGTCCGAAAGACCAGCGATACACAGAAACTCCTAAGTCTATAGAAAAGGAAAGATGTTGGGAGAGACCGGACTTAGATACTTCCTAACTCAGAGCAAAATACACTCTAGCCTTAGCCTAGACTCTAGCTTAGATACCGGGAACAGAGCTCGCTTCGACGGCTAGAACGGGAGAACCTCAGAATGGGGTGAGAGAGGGGGTTCTCCGGGCTCAGCACTACCGTTATGAATACCCCGAACGTGGTGGACTACGAAGGACGGACAAGGCTGTGACCACCTGCCGCCTACCACTGCAGTTCCGTGGGGTGCAACACACTTCCTAGTTAATCAACAAGCCAGACACCACGTCTGCACTCGAAGATTAAGATTTCTCTTGAGGCCTGTCAAGAGAAATCCCCGTCTTCCCTAAGGCGTCTTACGGCCCAGTCAAGGCGAGCAAACCCGCGAGATAAAACCCGGTAGAGCTAAAACTAAACTCTACACCAAAACTAAAAGGAGACAAAACTTAACTCTGAAAAGAGCTAAGAACTTTACTCTAAGAAAAGAGCAAGAAATAAATATGAAAGATAACTTAAGCTTTGAATAAGATAGTATTGTTATGATAAACTCTTCAAAAGAAGAAAAGGATACAAGAGCTTTACCAGAACTCCGAAGACTCCGAAGATCCGAGCGAAGCTCGACTCGACTCTACTCCCAACTCTAATCCTAATCTAAGAAATGGAAAAGGTACAAGAGCTCCCTTCAAGTAAAGACTTGAGAAGTGTGGTGTGTGTCTTGGGGTGAAGAGGAGGTGGCCTTTTATACCCTCCGAAGGTCGGTAGCCTGCTTAACCGTCACGCCACCGGCCTGCTTAACCTCCACGCTGAAGTTGATCGCGTGAGGAGGCAGCAGTAGGCCGGTCGGCCTGGTGTAGGCCGATCGGCCTACACCTGGCGCCCCTGGCGACCGCCTTCGTCGTGGACGCTCCTGATTGCTTCCTGAGGTCGGTAACGGTTGCGTTCAGTTGAGGCTGTCCAAAAATCCGAGGTAAGTGGGCCCTTCAATCCATGTGTTTCCCATCTAAGCCTTTCGGGTCCATGGATCAAACCGACGTTGATTGCACGGTGCTTGATCATCCTGGATGTTTGCTTGAGCTCTTGGATCAGTGACGTGGCCAGACCTGGGCAGGGGAGGCCTGTCGGCCTGGGCTAGGCTGGCCGGCCTGGTTCTGTGCCAGGTTTGGCCCTTGTTTCACCTGTTTCATCCTGCAACCATAACTCATCCAAAACTTATGGATTTGTTAGTATGATCACATTTATGCATGGAACATGGTATGATCATCCTCATTTCACCGAATTGTTGACGGTCAAAACTAGGTTGTAATGGCCGTCAACACCGGGCAGCAAGCTTGCAGGCCGGCCCAGGAGCATCTCCCCCACGCAATTTTGCAACAAAGCCCACAGGCTTCTATCTATTTACATGTTTCGAATATTCTATTCAGCGTGTTTATGTTTAAACCCCAAATTGTTCAATTTATGTCCTCAGACTCTGTAATATTTGCATATTTGTTGTAAATAGCTATCTAGACTATCAAGTTTAGTACCAACGTACTATAATTACCGCAGTAATTGTACATTATGTGATCCGCAGATTCACATGGTTATGCAAATATTATTTTAGAACAAAATTTTCATGTGTCATTTATTTAAAACTTTACTACATGACAATTAAACATTACACTACATCAAGTAGTATTAAGCAAAATATAAAATTAAGGTATATAAATCTAAATTTTAACAAGTTCTATAACAATTTATTTGCCCTGAGACCAGGCTTTTTAGGCAGCAAATCACTTGCCCATCACTAAGAGGTCTACATCTTATGATGATTACCTCAAAAGTATATATATCCAAAACACCATATACAATAACAATTGTATAAAATTTGACTATCAAGTCATGAATTCCCACAGGAATACCACTAAAACAACTACATTGTTTATACCTTAATATATGCAAGAATCATCTTGATTTCAATATTTTGCTACTTACAACACCACATGCCACTTAATTTACCACAATAAATTAAAGCTATACATGATCTGGTCACGTAAGAAAATTGACATATCATACCAAACATTAAAATTTGGAACGATCAAAGTCCTCCACCTTTTATTTCATATTGGCCATTCATAAGGTAGTATCAAAATACTACTATGGTATGTACACTATCACATAGTGATCTATCATGCCTAATTTTGAATATGAATTAAATAACGCCTATACTAACATGGTCACTACCTATTAATGTAACACATGAGACAGTGGAGTCTAAGGCATCTATTGCAATCATGCAAAACTATGCCTACAACAACGAGTTTTCCCGACCACTATTTTAAGGTCTACACCATTCTGGTGATTACCTATGTGTTCACTCACTAGTACATTATGATAGAGACTATATCATAACAATACACACTTGATAATAGCAGTGATTTCATCACCTATCAAATATGATGCTCACACTACTTGCAATTCCAAGAGATAAGATTTTGTGTATATTAATTCAAGACTCATCCTGAATTCACAAATCAAGGGTATGGCAGAATCGCTCAAATTAATCCGGCTTAAGTGCGCTAACCTTCCATTGGTCTTCACGCAATTAAATCGGAGTAATCTGACAGTCTGTCGGGTCGAGCCCGATGCAACCACGAACAGTTACCTCGATCGAAACAAGTCGTACAAATACCCACTAGAAGGTGGGTCCCAGAGGTTACAACAAACCACAAGTATTAAATAGGTCCCAGTTGAGGTAATTTATTACAAACCGAGTTCAATGCATAAAGTAACGGTTATTCAGAGTTTCGAAAGCAGCGGAAAATAAACTAATTTATTCGGCGGGAATGACGTCACGTGAAGCCATCGTGACATCACTCGGAAGCATCCTCGTCCCACATGACAGTCCGGCCAGGAGGAAGGGTGGTTGGCCAGGTAAGACCTGCAACCATCTCCTCAAGAGCACTACCTGAAAACAATTCAACAAGCAAGGCTGAGTATACTAATACTCAGCAAGACTTAACCGTCGGGTGACAGCTACATCACCATCTTCTAGACATGCAAGGCTTTTGGCTGGTGGGTTTGTTTTGCCAAAGAGCGACTAAGAGTGGATCCTTACTTCCAATATTTTAGCATCAAGTTCTAGTTAAAGTTAACCATTCTAGGTAAGCACCCTGTACTAACCAAGCAAGTGGAGCAAGCAATTAAGCAAGCATCAAGTTTCTTTCCATCATCATGTTCCACTTCTTACTCAATGTAGCAGTGGGGTTAAGTAGTCTCAGTAGCTGCGAGAAACAGACAGTTCGAACCAATTTTAACCTTGCAAGGTGGACATAAACACTCGGATCATCGCACTCAGCCAAAGGCTAGCGCTACCAAGTAGTTCCCATCAATCCCCCAGTCGCGTCCAGGACCAAACTCCCCCTGGCATACGAGGTCTAAGGCCGGCCGAACCAACACTTAAGCCCCTCGTACCCACATGTTCGAGGCATGGGGAAGAAGTTCCCGGAAGGAGCAGGAAAAAGTCCGCACCCTGAAGTCATGTAGGTACTAAACTTACCGACCCCATAGAATCGACAAGTGCTTAGTACTTTCAAAAACTTAACCGTCGGTACCACACCATTCGGCCTTAACCAACATTAGCATACACGGACGGGGCATCTACATGACAAAAATCCCCGTCCATCCTCCTTATTATTCCAACATAAGTAGAGCAGTTGATTCCTATATCTCGCGAGTGATAGGAAATCACTCGACTTTTACCGGGTCCTTATAGCGGGGCAGCTATCGACCTATCATACTAGTATTGCAAAGCATAAGTACCTAGGATCATGCAACTAGGGTTTCAATTCAACTCCTGAAACGTAAATGCACAAGCAAAACTTAACAAACATAGTTGCAAAATTTCGAAACATAGGACATGCTCCGGGGCTTGCCTTCGGGCACAGTGTTAGCTTGGGAATCCTCGGCAGCAACGTTCGGGTCTTGCTCGACCTGGACGGCGTTCACCTCGCCTTCAGCTTGGCCTTCTCCTTCAGCGGGGACAGGTTCATAGTCTCCGTCAGCGAGGGCTTGTTCTACACTAATGCATATGCAAATAAGAACATGATCTTATGTCGAGTCATCACAGTTGCATAATGATGGACTCGGGGTGTATTTAGTGACACATTCACCTGGACAATTTTGTCTGATCTTCCCTTTCTTTAACACAGGTGGTAATTACTCATTAAAGTATTTGGGGTTTGTTGATGGTGATTGTGTACACATATATTATTTAACTTTGATTTCATCATAAAACAGCAAGGGTGTGTGTGATGTGTTTAGTTTATTTAACAATTTAAAGAAGTGACTTATTCTTAACTAGCCCCTTTTTAAGTAATGAAACTTCCATAATTTATTCTGGCAGTTTGGTTCATGATTATAATGTGAGAAAATTACAGCATGCTCTTGGTGGTTTACTTAATTTACTGACCAAAAACTAGGCCAAGATCATGCATACATTTATCACAACAAAATAAACAAGAACAGCACACTAACATCAAGAATAAATCCTAACAAATCACACTATCATCAAATGATCCTTAGAAGTTTACCAGAGCCTATCCTAGCCTAAACAAAGTGACATGCCAAAGGGTAGCTCCAAAAGATCACAGGATCTTGCTGTTTTAATTACCCAAGATTAAATTGTTATGATTTAAAGGAGCAAGCTAAACAGATTAAACTGAGCTCAAACATCTACCATGCATACAACATGATGTATACCAGTTACTGCAAAAAGTTGGGATTTAATTACTGAACAGATTAATTACTAAAGTTTATGGATCCAGATGTGTGCTGAAAGTTTATATAAATCATAACACAAAATTTAGTGTGCAACTATGTGCCAACTTTTTACATGAGCCTAAAAATTTCACCAGCTACAACATATCCAAAAACTAGCACAAACAAAGCAATAGATTTCAAACTGTGCACAAATTTAAGTTTGAACAGATTTGAACTTAATTTAAAATCTACACAGAAAACACCTATAGATGCTTTCCAGGAAAAGTAGAGCACAGCACCAGGAGTACAGAAAAATTAGGTTTGCATTTTTCTGATTTTTCTATGATTTTTAACTGATTTTTAAAGTTTTAGGATTTGAATCCTAGATCGGAACAATTTATTTACAGATTAACCCCTGGAAACTTGCGCTAAGACCCCTGGAAAGATTTGTGGCTTTGCAATGCGGTCCCTTGGCCATGGCCGGCGGCGGGTTGGCCGGATTCCGGCGAAGTGGGGCCACGGGGCTCTACGAGATCATGCTAGAAGGGCTCACCGCCTCACCTCGAGTGGATTCCGTGCAGGCTGGACGGCCGGAGGTGGCGTGGCGGCGGCGGACGGCGGAGCTGGGCGGCGGCGGCCCTGTCTTCCCCAACGCCGGTGGTGACGTTGGCGGGGAAGCTCGGCTGAAGCCTGGGAAAGCTCGAGCGGGTTGAGGTGAGGACGAGGGAGCGTGCGGGAGGCAGTGGCGCGGCGTGGATCGGCAAGGTCGCCGGCGGGGCAGCCTGGCGGCGAGATGGGGTGCGGGCGGAGGGGTTCCGCGGTGAGGGTGAGCCACGCCTTTTATAGGCGGCCAGGGTGAGGTTCGGACAGCAGCTCGGAGCGGCGAAGCGGCCACGCGGAGGCTCGGGCGGCGCATGGCTTGGCAACCACGGCGGACAGGGCACGCCGGTCGGCGGCCTGTCGCGGCGGGACGGCGCTGGGCGGAGCGGGTCGGTGGCCGATCGGGAAGGCTCCGGCGCGGGTTGGCGAGTGGTTGGGGTCCACGACGGTCCTGTCGCCAGTCTTGGTCGGGGCAGCGGCGCAGCGGGTCGCCGGCGGATCGACGGCGGCCACCTAGGCGCGCGGAGAACGCGCGTCGCGTCCGGTCGGAAGCACGCGCGGGGACTAGAGCGGCGCTGTCGGGGCGGTCGACGGGACAGGTCGCAGCGCTGTTAATGCACGGGCGCTGGCCTCAGCGTCCGCATCAGAGACCGGCTGCCGCGTGGCGGCGCGGTCGGGCGCTGGAACGCGCGGCGCCGGAGAGCGCCGGCATTTCATCGAACACTTGCCGGGCGTCCATTCAAACCCAAATTTCTCTGAAATTTTGAACTGAAGTTCAAAATCTCCAAAAAGCAAAGTTGTGTCCCAGGTTACCAGCTACAACTTTTGCAAAGGTTGACCTATGAAGAAGTGTACAGATTCGATGGAAAACTGAGGAGAAGAACCGGTGAACTTCGGTGTCGGCCGGCGGTGAACTTTTGAGTCTGGCTGACTTCGACGGGGTTTTTGGGGCTGAAGCACTCAAAAACTCTCCAGGGCCATATTGACAAAGTTGTGTCCCATAAAAAGATGAACAACTTTCATATTGGCACATTTTGAGTTCTTAAATGAAAATTTGAATTCAAATCATGCCAGCCAGAAAACGTCCAAAGTTCACCGAGATTCAAGGGTTTTGGGTGGACTTTTCTTAAGTGAAAATCTAGGTGGGGCCAAGGTACACTTAATTAACCTAAGACAAGTTGTTTAGCAGGTGATTAAGTTAACTAAACACCTAGATTGTCACAGCCTACCCCCCTTAAACAGAATCTCGACCCGAGATTCGAGTGTAGAAAGAACTAGTGTGTGCAAGAATGCTTACGATCATGTAGTAGAAGAAAACCAGAAAACTTGGTGTTCATATATTTCTCTGTTTCCTATGTGGCCTCTTCCTCTGTGTGATGATTCCACTGTATCTTGTACATTTTAATGCTCTTCCTTCTTGTTCCCCTTTCTTTGCGGTCGAGAATCCGGAGAGGGTGTTCCACGAGAGCCAGGTCGGGTTCCACCCATGCCAAGTCTTGATCGACAATCTCAACCTCGGGAACTCGAACACACTTCTTAAGTTGAGATACATGGAAAACATTGTGGACTGCTGACAGCCTCTCGGGAAGTTGTACTCGGTATGCTACCGGTCCACAGACTTCTATGATCTCATAGGGCCCAATGTAACGAGGTGCCAATTTTCCTTTTACTCCGAACCTTTGTACCCCCTTGGTGGGTGAAACTCGAAGATAAACGTGATCTCCGACTGAAAAACTGTAGGGGTTTCTTTCTCTTGTCAAAGTAACTTTTCTGTCTAGACTGAGCTGCTTTAAGGTTGGCCTGTATTACCTTCACCTTCTCCTCGGCCTCTGCCACTAGGTCGGTTCCAAAGATTTGTCTCTCACCCGACTGCGACCAACTCAACGGAGTTCGACATCTCCTGCCATAAAGTGCCTCAAACGGTGCCATCTTCAAGCTGGCTTGGTAGCTATTATTGTAAGAAAACTCAGCGAGTGGCAAACACTTATCCCAATTCTTATCATAGTGTATGACACAAGCTCTCAACATGTCTTCGACTATTTGATTTACTCACTCAGTTTGACCATCCGTCTAGGGGGTGATATGCAGAACTATGGATTAATTTGGTTCCCAAGGAGTCTTGCAACCTTTGCCAAAATCGAGACATAAACTGAGGACCCCTATCTGATATGATGGTCTTGGGGGTTCCGTGCAAACGAAGGATTTGCTCGAAGTAGATATCGGCATATTGGTCGGCACGGTAAGTAGTGCGCATCGGAATGAAATGGGCAGTTTTCGTGAGTCGGTCCATGATGACCCAGATGGAATCATGTTTTTGAGAGGTAAGTGGCAATCCAACGATAAAATCCATGCTTATGTCATCCCACTTCCAAGAGGGTATCGGAAGAGGTTGTAATGTCCCGGTCACTTGGAGATGACTAGCCTTAACCCGCTGGCACGTGTCGCACTCTGAGACGTACTTAGCAACGTCCCTCTTCATTCTTGTCCACCGGAAGTTTTGTTTCAAATCTTGGTACATTTTGCTGCTCCCCGGGTGAATGGAAAATTTAGAGAGGTGAGCCTCATCTAAAATTTCCTTTTGGAGTTCCGGATTTTTAGGTACTACTAGACGTTCCCCAAAATGTACGACCTCTTTCTGATCTAATCTGAAACAACAGTATTTCTCATCTTCTGCAGAATGCCTTTCTTTAATGATCCTAATGCATTTATCTTGAGATTGAGCGGCAGCGATCTTGTCGTAGAGAGTTGGTTCTAAGGAAATGTTATTGACTGAGCCATGAGGAACAATCTCTAAGCTGAGCTTCCATCATCTCAGCACATAGGGTCTGGTTATAGGTGTCTGCGGTGAGACAGTTGCAATGTGCCTTTCCGACTCAACGCATCGGCTACAACGTTGGCTTTTCCCGGATGATAAAGTATTTCCAAGTCATAATCTTTGACCAATTCCAACCATCTACGTTGCCTCATATTCAGATCTGACTGCGTAAGGATGTACTTGAGACTTTTGTGATCGGTGTACACTTTACACTGTGCTCCCATGAGGTGGTGTCTCCAAAGTTTTAGAGCATGGATCACGGCTGCTAATTCGAGATCGTGAGTAGGGTAATTCAGCTCATGTGGGCGAAGGGCTCGGGAAGCATAAGCAATGACCCTGTTATCTTGCATGAGAACACATCCTAACCCTGTGCCTGAAGCATCGCAGTAGATGTCATAAGGCTTCGTGTTGTCAGGCTATGCCAGAACGGGGGCCGAAGTAAGGAGTTGTCTCAAGGTGTAGGAAAGCTTCTTCACATTTCTCCGTCCATTTGAACTTAGCTCCCTTCTTGAGTAGTTCAGTCATAGGCTTAGCTATCTTGGAGAAGTCAGGAATAAAGTGACGGTAGTACCCTACCAGACCAAGGAAACTGCAAATTTGGTGAACAGAAGCGGGAGTTTCCCAATCCAAGACCTCTTGTACTTTCCGGGGATCCAACGAAATGCCTACCTCAGAAATTGTGTGCCCGAGAAACTTGACACTGTCGAGCCAGAATTCACATTTAGAGAACTTGGCATAAAGTTGATGATCTCTGAGTGTTTGCAGAACAATGCGAAGATGCTCGGCATGTTCTTCCTCATTTTTGGAGTAGATCAGGATGTCGTCGATGAAGACCACTGACAAATTTGTCAAGATAGGGCATGAAGACCGAATTCATGAGATACATAAAGTAAGCAGGTGCGTTGGTGAGTCCAAAAGACATGACCAGGTACTCATACAGACCATACCTAGTAGAGGAGGCGGTTTTAGGAATGTCGCAAGGGCGGATCTTGATTTGATGGTACCCAGAACGGAGATCAATTTTAGAGAAGATTTTCGCACCAGCTAATTGATCGAAGAGAATATCAATGCGGGGCAAGGGGTATTTGTTCTTGGCAGTCACTGCATTGAGAGGGCGATAGTCCACGCATAACCTCAAGCTTTTGTCCTTCTTTTTAGCAAAGAGGGCCGAACATCCCCAAGGTGAGGTGCTAGGTCGGATAAAGCCTTTTTCAAGCAACCCTTGCAATTGCGTTTTCAATTCTGCCAACTCTATGGGTGACATCCTATACGGTCGCTTGGATATAGGAGCGGTACCAGGGTGCAGCTCAATAACAAACTCAATGTCCCGGTCAGGGGGCATGCCTGGCAAGTCCTCTGGGAAGACATCAGGGAACTCGCAAACCACTGGAATATCCTCCACTCGAAGCTCGGCCAGAGAAAAGATATGGGAGCTCGTGTAGACTTTGTGCGGCAGGTAGAGATCCGTGCAGCCTAAGAGTGGTGAGTGAATCTCAACTACCCTCTTGGGAATATCAAGTATGACCCGGTGTTTAGTCATCCAATCCATCCCCAAAATGATATCCATTCCATCCAATACCACGCTAATAAGATCAGTTTTAAACAATTTGCTGCCCATAACTAGTGGTACTCGATTTGACCTTTGATTGGTTGAGACCTTCCCACCAGGTGTAGTGATTAAGTAGGGGGTGGCGGTTTGGGTGAGATTTAGTCCAATCTTGGTGCAAAACCTTGTGCTGATAAAGCTATGCGTTGCACCGGAATCAAATAGTATAACAGTGGGGTAATTGTGGACATAGAAAGTACCCGTCATAAATGGCGCTCCCTCAGGTAGTTCTGCAAGGGTGGTGAAGTTGATCCTCCCTTGACGGACTTGCACCAGTCTGCTTCCTTCCTTTGCCTTGGTTCTGCTACCGGTTCTGGGGACAGTCTCGAATGTAGTGCCGGTCTTTCCGCACTTGTAGCACGCATTCCCAATGGTGGGGCTGAGCGGGAACCTGGTTATTAACCCGTGGAGCCGTGGGCTGTTGCGGGGCGGGAAAACGGTTCGGTGCCTGCTGAGGTGGCCGAATCACCCAACGTCCCTGCTGTCCTGGCCTCTGGGGGTTGGATGTAGGAGTGTTCTGAACAATTCGGAACCTTTGATTTGATGGACCAGCCTGAGTCATAGGGGCCTTTCTCTTTTTCTCGGCCTTAAGGGCAGCAATGGCATCTTCATGAGTAATGGCTAGGTTGACTAGCTCGTTGTAGGTAGCAGTCCGGATAGGGTTCAGGCGTTCCTTGAGCTTGGCACTGAGGCCTCTGCGAAAGCGGTCCATTTTCTTTTGATCCGAGTAGCATGGGTACCGGCATATTGGCACAGGTTGTTGAAGGTGTGTGCATACTGTGACACAGTCCTAGTGCCCTGAGTCAATGCCAGGAATTCATTCAACTTCATCTCAATCATGCCCTCCGGAATATGGTGAGCTCTGAAGGCGGCTTGAACTCTGCCCAAGTCACCACAGTGTTCTCAGGAAGGGTAGCTAGGTAATGCTCCCACCAGATGAGCGCGGGTCCCCTGAGTAACTGGGCTGCAAACTTGGCCTTGCTCTCCTCTGAGCATGGCAGTGCGAGCACGGAGAACTTGGACTCCACAGAGCGAATCCAAGCATCGGCGTTGAGCGGGTCAGCTGCTTCACTGAAGGTGGGCGGCTGGGTGTCAAGAAGTGCTCATAGCGGGCAATGTGGGGCTGAGCATCATGGTGTCCCCCTGGGCGTTGTTGCATTAGGTGTTGCTGCACATCGAGCATCTCCCGCATCATTTCGGTTTGGGTGACGAAAAACGCCTCCATTGGATTTTGCGGGGGCTGCGGCAGTGGTGGCCGGTTGGCTTGGGTGCCACTGTTTTGCACGGCGGTGAAGTTGGTGCGGCGGGCCGAGTCAACCATCTGCAAAATCATTTACACATCAGCCACATGATCTTGAAACTCGTATACCGGGTAAACAAGGCAATCATGTGCGAAATTAGTAAACATTCGTCGCAGAGTTTTCCTGATCAGCAAGGCTGTTAGAGGAGAAAATTCATATCTCCCAGGTTACACGCCCAACAATTATGAATTTTTGCTAGCAGCTAGAGAATTTAGTGAGCTACAACTTTCGTGTAATGCTCCAGGTCAGATTCGCAATCTAGCTAGGGCGACAAATTCGAAGTTCACATCTCTGTGTTTGCGGTTTTCAGAACGGCCGAGGCTCACCAATTCGTACATAACTCTCCCAATTCTTACCCAAAAGGGCTGAAATTTTGCGAGAATCATCCATACGAAATTCCTTACAACTTTGGTATTCATCATTTAGCCCAGAAATGAGAAATGCATGCATTAAAAATTCAAATCACATTCAGCTGCAGAGTTTAGCTGTTACAACCATATCGAATCGACAAACTCTAGGGTCAACTCCTACCCTAAGTTACATCATGGTCAAGCTGCACAAAAGACATACTCAGCTCGAAGCTAGCCTATTACATTACTGTCCAAAAGTAGGCTACGCTGAGGAGTAACACTGCCAATCATCTAGAAGTCGTCGAGGTTGTTGACCGAAGCCTCACTCTCGGCGGGTGAGCCGGGGGTCGTGGGTAGAGGTGGTAAGTCACTAAGGGTATCCGTGCCGGACATGCCCTGAACCTCCTCGGGGTCTATCTCTATCTCCATAGGCTCCTCCTCATCTACCATCTCCACATCCTGCTCTAGAGGAACCTGCTGCTGAAGTATCCCTATGTGCTGGTGAGCGTCCTCAACGTCAAGGTGGAGGTCGTGAACCTCGTCCTCTAGCTCTCCAACACTGGTCAAGGATCCCAACCCGCTCATTGTGAAGCGAGTCTATCTCCTCCTGCATCGCCTCGATCTGGCCTAGGTGGGTAGCACGCTCTTCCTGCATCTCGGCCATCTGTGCCAAGTGAGTCTCTCGCTCCTGCTGAAAGGTGGTGACCTGTCCAAGCAAGTCTCCAATCTGAGCCTGGAAGTTGGCCATAGCCATGTCTGTGTCGGCAGCCTCCATGGTGAGAGTGGTGTAGTCGTACTGAAGCTGTCGGAAGGACCGATAAGAAGCCATGCCGAACTCAACCGAGTCAACCAGTCCTCCCTGAAGCAGTGCAAGAAGCCTGAAAATGTGTTCACATACCGTGCTAGTCCCTCAGCGGTAGGAACAGCACCAGTCCACTCCACAACCACCCTCACGTGAGCTCGACGCTCCAACCAAGCCGGGTCGTCGGGCTGCGCGGTAGGAAGCAACCCAAGTGGAGAAGTCATCACCTCCATGGGGCGGAAGTCACAAAAGACGTTCAGCACCCGTAGGGCAGCGAACTCCACGGTATCAGTCAACCTGTGGCCTATCACCTCGGCGTCGAACAACGGCCACCCTGGTGATGCAACGAAGCACACCATCCTCAAGGTACTCGCGGCACGAGTAGAGGGGTGGTGACGCTGAAGCCGGCGGTGCTCAGAGCGTCCCACAAGATAGAGGGAAAACCCTCCCAAGCGAGGCACTCGGAGTGGCGAAAACCGTCCGTGCCAAACACAAAGTAAGCCGCGTCTGCCATCTGTAGAAGAGGAATCAAAGGAACCGAGTAAGAGCTGTGCGGAGGGAAAAAGGAGATCGGGACAGCGGTGGGAAAACGAGCGTAACTCCGAAACTACCCAACCAAAAGCTCCTAAATTTTACCAGGTTGTTCTTAAGGTTATTAACCACAAGTTTGGTATTCAGAGGTTGCTTTTGTTTTGAGTTTAAGATGCGTGAAACACTTAGTTTTAACTTGCTGCCTGCCAGATTTTTCCAGCAAACAGACTGCTCTTGTTTTGGTCATAACTCCAGTTTTACTTATCCAAAAATCTCGAAATTTTTACAGCAGCTTGCCTATGAAATTATGAACATCTTTCTTTTAAGGTTCCTAGCCATCTGAGATGTTCTAATGACCCGAAAAATTCGGACCAGCAAGAAACACAGTTTTGACAGACTTTTGGAAGTTTGTGAGATTCACGATTTTTATTTCCATTTTGCCTCCAGTTGACTTAACAATTTTTATGGCGATTAACATGATGCAAAAGAACTAAAATCCTCCTCACAACTACCAAGAAGCCTTGGCGTACGTAGTTAGTTGCCGGTGACGAGGCACAATATACGTCCCTCCCTATAATAGCTAGTCGTTACTCAGACCATCACAACCCTAACGAACGGAGTCAGTGTACCTGCAAGGAAACCATGAACCTTCCGTGCCAGCACGCCACGGAAGCGTCCCCATTCATTATCGTTCATTTATAAAAACGGTATCCATGCGTTCAACACTGCATGGACAGTGCATCTAGTCTAGGCCGTACACTCTTTTTGAATAGAGCACACAACCCTTCGCATAACTCGTGATGCGGCATCATGCACATGTCTCGAACATGGCGAACAACCAGGATGATAGGCTCATTTGAATTAGAACCATACCATCAAGACTTTTCTCACATATAAAACATGTGGTGACTCATACACAACCGTAATGATAGGTTCCTTGGAATGGAGATCCTATCACCTTTCGTGCACGCGGGGCACGGAAACCAGCGCACGTATAAAACACGTGGGCAAAGGTGTGCTGGGCAGGTTAGTCAAATATACTATAATTAGCAAGCCACCTGAAACAAACCGAAATTCCCTTCTAGGGCTTCACGGTCTAGTTAATCCTTAGCAATCCAACGAGTGTTCACAAAGTACTAGTTGGTCAAGTTTTATTCCGAAACAAGTGTGTTGGGACCGTCCGAACTTCTGGTTCACGACTTTTCGCTCTGATACCAGCTGTGGCAGAACCGCTCAAATTAATCCTGCTTAAGTGCGCTAACCTTCCATTGGTCGTCGCGCAATTAAATCGGTGTAATCTGACAGTCTGTCGGGTCGAGCCCGATGCAACCACGAACAGTTACCTCGATCGAAACAAGTCATACAAATACCCACTCGAAGGTGGGTCCCAGAGGTTAGAACAATCCACAAGTATTAAATAGGTCCCACTTGAGGTAATTTATTACAAACCGAGTTCAATGCATAAAGTAACGGTTATTCAGAGTTTCGAAAGCAGTGGAAAATAAACTAATTTATTCAGCGGGAATGACGTCACGTGAAGCCGTCGTGACATCACTCGGAAGCATCCTCGTCCCACATGACAGTCCAGCCAGGAGGAAGGGTGGTTGGCCAGGTAAGACCTGCAACCATCTCCTCAAGAGCACTACCTGAAAACAATTCAACAAGCAAGGCTGAGTATACTAATACTCAGCAATGCTTAACCGTCGGGTGACAGCTACATCACCATCTTCTAGACATGCAAGGCTTTTGGCTGGTGGGTTTGTTTTGCCAAAGAGCGACTAAGAGTGGATCCTTACTTCTAATATTTTAGCATCAAGTTCTAGTTAAAGTTAACCATTCTAGGTAAGCACCCTGTACTAACCAAGCAAGTGGAGCAAGCAATTAAGCAAGCATCAAGTTTCTTTCCATCATCATGTTCCTACTTCTTACTCAATGTAGCAGCGGGGTTAAGTAGTCTCAGTAGCTACGAGAAACAGACAGTTCGAACCGATTTTAACCATGCAAGGTGGACCTAAACACTCAGATCATCGCACTCAGCCAAAGGCTAGCGCTACCAGGTAGTTCCCATCAATCCCCCAGTCGCGTCAGGACCAAACTCCCCCTGGCATACGAGGTCTAAGGCCGGCCGAACCAACACTTAAGCCCCTCGTACCCACATGTTCGAGGCATGGGGAAGAAGTTCCCGGAAGGAGCAGGAAAAAGTGCGCACCCTGAAGTCATGTAGGTACTAAACTTACCGACCCCATAGAATCGACAAGTGCTTAGTACTTTCAAAAACTTAACCGTCGGTACCACACCATTCAGCCTTAACCAACATTAGCATACACGGACGGGGCATCTACATGACCAAAATCCCCGCCCGTCCTCCTTATGATTCCAACATAAGTAAAGCAGTTGATTCCTATATCTCGCGAGTGACAGGAAATCACTCGACTTTTACCGGGTCCTTATAGCGGGGCAGCTATCGACCTATCATACTAGTATTGCAAAGCATAGGTACCTAGGATCATGCAACTAGGGTTTCAATTCAACTCCTGAAACGTAAATGCACAAGCAAAACTTAACAAACATAGTTGCAAAATTTCGAAACATAGGACATGCTCCGGGGCTTGCCTTCGGGCACAGTGTTAGCTTGGGAATCCTCGGCAGCAACGTTCGGGTCTTGCTCGACCTGGACGGCGTTCACCTCGCCTTCAGCTTGGCCTTCTCCTTCAGCGGGGACCAGTTCGTAGTCTCCATCAGCGAGGGCCTTGTTCTATACGAATGCATATGCAAATAAGAACGTGATCTTATGTCGAGTCATCACAGTTGCATAATGATGGACTCGGGGTGTATTTAGTGACACATTCACCTGGACAATTTTGTCTGATCTTCCCTTTCTTTAACAAAGGTGATAATTACTCATTAAAGTATTTGGGGTTTGTTGATGGTGATTGTGTACATATATACTATTTAACTTTGATTTCATCATAAAACAGCAAGGGTGTGTGTGTGATGTGTTTAGTTTATTTAACAATTTAAAGAAGTGACTTATTCTTATCTAGCCCCTTTTTAAGTAATGAAAATTCCATAATTTATTCTGGCAGTTTGGTTCATGATTATAATGTGAGATAATTACAGCACGCTCTTGGTGGTTTACTTAATTTACTGACCAAAAACTAGGCCAAGATTATGCATACATTTACCACAACAAAATAAACAAGAACAGCACACTAACATCAAGAATAAATCCTAATAAATCACACTATCATCAAACGATCCTTAGAAGTTTACCAGAGCCTATCCTAGCCTAAACAAAGTGACATGCCAAAGGGTAGCTCCAAAAGATCACAGGATCTTTCTGTTTTAATTACCCAAGATTAAACAGTTATGATTTAAAGGAGCAAGCTAAACAGATTAAAGTGAGCTCAAACATCTACCATGCATACAACATGATGTATAAAAGTTACTGCAAAAAGTTGGGATTTAATTACTAAACAGATTAATTACTAAAATTTATAGATCCAGATGTGTGCTGACAGCTTATATAAATCATAACACAAAATTTAGTGTGCAACTATGTGCCAACTTTTTACATGAGCCTAAACATTTCACCAGCTACAACATATCCAAAAACTAGCACAAACAAAGCAATAGATTTCAAACTGTGCACAAATTTAAGTTTGAACAGATTTGAACTTAATTTAAAATCTACACAGAAAACACCCATACATGCTTTCCAGGAAAGGTAGAGCACAGCACCAGGAGTACAGAAAAATTGGGTTTGCATTTTTACGATTTGTCTATGATTTTTAACCAATTTTTAAAATTTCAGGATTTGTATCCTAGATCTGAACAATCTATTTACAGATTAACCCCTGGAAACTTGCGCTAAGACCCCTGGAAAGATTTGTGGCTTTGCAATGCGGTCCCTGGGCCATGGCCGGCGGTGGGTTGGCCGGATTCCGGCGAAGTGGGGCCACGGGGCTCAATGAGATCATGCTAGAAGGGCTCACCGCCTCACCTCGAGTGGATTCCGTGCAGGCTGGGCGGCCGGAGGTGGCGTGGCGGCGGCGGACGGCGGAGCTGGGCGGCGGCGGCCCTATCTTCCCCAACGCCGGCGGTGGCGCTGGCGGGGAAGCTCGGCTGAAGCCTGGGAAAGCTCGAGCGGGTTGAGGTGAGGACGAGGGAGCGTGCGGGAGGCAGTGGCGCGGCGTGGATCGGCAAGGTCGCCGGCGGGGCAGCCTGGCGGCGAGATGGGGTGCGGGCGGAGGGGTTCCGCGGCGAGGGCGAGCCGCGCCTTTTATAGGCGGGCAGGGTGAAGTTCGGACAGCGGCTCGGAGCGGCGAAGCGGCCACGTGGAGGCTCGCGCGGCGCATGGCTTGGCAGCCACGGCAGACAGGGCACGCCGGTCGGCGGCCTGTCGCGGCGGGGCGGCGCTGGGCGGAGCGGGTCGGTGGCCGGTCAGGGAAGGCTCCAGCGTGGGTTGGGGAGTGGCTGGGGTCCACGGCGATCCTGTCGCCGGTCTTGGTCGGGGCAGCGGCGCAGCGGGTCGCCGGCGGATCGACGGCGACCACCTGGCGCGCTGGAGAACGCGCGTCGCGTCCGGTCGGAAGCGCGCGCGGGGACAGAGCTGCGCTGTTGGGGCGGTCAGCGGGGACAGGTCGCGGCGTTGTTAATGCGCGGGCGCGGCCTCGGCGTCCGCGTCAGAGACCGGCTGCCGCGTGGCGGAGCGGTCGGGCGCTGGAACGCGCGGCGCAGGAGAGCGCCGGCATTACATCGAACACTTGCCGGGCGTCCATTCAAACCCAAATTTCTCTAAATCTTAAAAAGCAAAGTTGTGTCACATGTTACCAGCTACAACTTTTACAAAGGTTGACCTATGAAAAAGTGTACAGATTCGAGGGAAAACTGAGGAGAAGAACCGGTGAACTTCGGTGTCGGCCGGCGGTGAACTTTTGAGTCTAGCTGACTTCGACGGGATTTTTGGGGCTGAAGCACTCAAAAACTCTCCAGGGCCATATTGACAAAGTTGTGTCCCATAAAAAGATGAACAACTTTTATATTGGCACATTTTTTAGTTCTTAAATTAAAATTTGAATTCAAATAATGCCTTCCAGAAAAGGTCCAAAGTTCACCGAGATTCAAAGGGTTTTGGGTGGACTTTTCTTAAGTGAAAATCTAGGTGGGGCCAAGGTACACTTAATTAACCTAAGACAAGTTGTTTAGCAGGTGATTAAGTTAACTAAACACCTAGATTGTCACAAAGGGCATCTACTTTGCTTAAATATATAGTAGAAAATAGTGCAATATTTTTAGTGACTATCTTCTATCATAAAGACAGAGACTATGTTTTGGAAATTGATCCTTCGATCATCTATTCTCACAAGAATAGAGTTCAAAACATGTGCAGCAATTTTGTCGCCTGTCATATTCAGAATAGTCCACTTATAATCAAGTATCAACTTGAATCAATAATTTGCACATCAATATTTTCATGCTATATAATTTAATCTTCGAGTAAATTCATTAAAATACATGATCTACTCATGTAGGACATGACTAATGTTTTTGAAATAGAATTTTTGAATTCTCATTGGATAGAATTTATTCTCCAATATGGGTATTTGATATCAACAATATCGTTGGGAGACACATGGCATCATTGCTACTATAGTTCTACCCAAATCAAAGTACCCAATCTATCTTTGAAATTACCACACATACACATTTGGGTGTGACTACATTTGCTCCACTCATGTTTTATAAAACTGAGTATCTAAATGAGAAAGATCCATATTCTTTAGAACTCTCAATTGAGTTATTAACAAAGAATAAATATTGCCCAAATTTTATCAGGACTTTCAAGACCATGGCAATATCCAACATAATGGATCGCATACATAAAATGTCATGTTATCAAAAGTAATCATAATGACAAATTTAAAGTTTGTCTAAAGTGTGGTTGTAAATTTCATGTACATAAAATTTACAAATTAAATATTTGGTTCAAGAAAACCTCAACTCCACCGGAGATAAGAGCATTATAGGGAATTAAGTTTGAAGCTCACTTCGACTAATGAGACCTCCATAAGTCTCCAAATTATCCCTAGAATTATCATTAGTCTAAAACTATATTGTAATGTGTAGTACATTGTCCATCATTATTATCATGTATCTCGTACATGATACCCATATATCATACAAGTCAAAACTTGTACTAGAGTATTTCAATACTCTATATACATAACCATTAGGGATTCAACCAATCAGAGAAGGAATTTTATTTAGTGGATCAAAATAACCACAATCAAAATATGAGAGATTTCAATCTTCTCTTGAGTATTCAATTGTTAACCATAGATACAGTCATGTATCAACATCATGTAAATATGTTTTCAACATATTCATTTTATGGTTTAATACTCAAACCTATTACTGTCAGTCATTATGACATATCAGCACTCAATCTATACTATAAAGGACGACGAAATTTTCGTTTTGTCCGTCGTCATTTATATCCCACACCGTCGGATCTTATGATGATCCAACGCTCTAAATTAATCTAAAGAGTCCATATTGACTACATCTCACCTTTGAGCCTACACCGTCGGATTTTATGATGATCAAACGCTCTAAATTAATTGTTGACGCAAAAATCAGGCGGAGACAGATGCGCTAACACACAAGCGAAGGCGTGGCCTTGAAAACCGGGGCGTGCCAGTCAATCTGACCTATTGATTGACAAGGAATACCAGATCGTAAAATCCTAGCCGAATTGGCTGACTGTCGAGACTGCTGAGAAACGGCTAACAGATTAGCCGAAACTTTGTAGACAATGTTTAGAAACAGATCTAGTCGGCTATAACTGCTTGACGATATATTCGGACAGATAGCTTGATAATGAGCCGACAACAATCTAGATCTAAACAGGATAGATTGGTGATAAAAACTAGAGCAACAAGAATTGATATAAAACTTGCGGATCTAGCAGATATCGATAACTATTGAATAAATCTAGACGAAACCTCAGCGATACGCCCGGAGGTTAAAGCCTAGAAATTATTCAGTAAAAGCGGAACTTACAAGCAAGCCATGGAGATCAGGATCAACCTTGACGTGCCTGGAAGAACTCGTGAATAGAAAAGGGTGGCGAAGTCGTCGACAAGGTATGAAATTGCAAGTAGTAAATGCAGGTAAAAAAGGTTTGTTTATTGATGCTGTGATAAAACGTTTACAATGCCTATAGGCACATATTTATATCCTGGATACCCTAAGCCGGTTACAGCATACTCAACTTGCTGTTAAAGAAATATCTAAACAAAAGGAAATATTAAGATACACGGACTCCAACTTCCCCTTCGCAAAGTCCTTGCTAATTAAGTCTCCTCCGATTCTGTTTAGGCAAAGATCGGCCAGCTCACTAAATTATCCTAGATTCATCCTCATATAGCAACATGCTTCCTTTCTTTATTCAAATCAATTCCATCTTCAAGTGTAGACTTTCCCTTATTGACTTCTTTATTCCAATCACCTCCCAATTGCCATAACCCATCCTTGTTTCCACGTGAACTTTTATTCCCGAGGTTCAAACACCATGTATGTGTGCTTCTTAATTTAATCAATCCGGCTACCTCTTAATCATTTTACGAGCACATATCGGACATCCCCTTCTCAGCAATACTTCGGATTCTGCCTCTTCATCCAAAGATATAATATTTAATCCACTTTGCCTCTACACATGGATTCCTAGCTCATGCGTACAAACTATTTCTATATGCATGCATTAACTCCATGGGTTAAACTACCGATTCCCCTCAATCACATTTATAGTATCGGTCCTTTGCTCATATGTGATTTCCACCTTCTTTAAATATGCTTTTCTTGCCGACCAATCACGTGAAGCCTACTCTAGTACATGCAGCATTCTTTCAGCTCCGTCGGTCCGATTCATTCCACATGAGATCAGCTCCTTACCTGTCATCCGATCCACATCCGATTTACTTCCGATTTCTTTGGTATAGCAAGCTATCAATCCGATTTTCTTGATTACCGATTCTTGCAAGCTACCAATTGTTTATTATTTTCCGTTGCACTGCCTCGGTCTTCTAGTATGAATCATCACACTTCCTTGTACGCATACATTAATTATCTTGCTATATTTTATTCCTTAACCAAACTAATAAAACCAATATGTCTCCTACAAGCGCTGCCATCTCAATCAGATTCAATGGCTGATTTATTTCCATTTAGTTTGTTATGAACCATCCGAGCTCCGATTCCAAATCAATCACTATTTCAATTCTTTTGCCCTGCTCCGATTCTGGAACCACTAATTCATCCGATTCCGATTCTAAAACATATTTCCCTTTTCTTTTAGACGTCAGCTCTCGCACATGTCAAAAAATGGTGTCGACACAGGCCTTCCAGTTTCGGAGTATGAAGGATTCATGCTTCGAAACTTTATAAGTCGAACGCCTCAATATCCGATATCCAAATTTCTCCATGGCTGGTTTTCATAATCGATATCTCCCTTCAAGCTCATATTTTAACTCATCAGTATTGGTAACAATATGGACAACTTCGGAGTTCCATAGTCTTCTGATAATCAATCCATCGGTTTCTCAAACAATCAAAATTTGGAGAACACATAACCGATTCCTCTTTTATTCTTACCAATGAATTTATTCCACCAATAAAATATCTTTTCCTTTGAATTGATTTGGCATCACCAATAATAACGTACGTAGCCTCTAAAATAATCCACCGGCTGAATAAAATAATCCATGAATCGATACCTTCTCTTAATACTCAATCGGTCGTTACATGATCATGTGTGCAATACTGAGTAGCTCAAACTAGACCAGCTTTGCAGCCGATTATTGATTCATCAGCTCATGAGTCGATTAATATTTCCTCAACAGGTAAATCCTCCACAGGTCTGAGACTTGATCATTATTAGAATTTAGTAGTCTCTCCTGCTGGGTCTTCGGGAGTATCGACTACGGCCTTAAAGTTAACTGGATACTCAACAGCTTCCTCCGGTGATCCTGTCTAGTCTTTCCAATGTACATTGCCGATGCATATAGCCAATAGAATATCAGCTTCTCTGTTTTTTATATGCAAGTTCCATCTCTAAGTAGAAGCTTTTCCACATCCTTCTAAAGATAGTATATTCTGATCATCTCATGTAATCCGGCCCAACCATATAAAATTACTTTCTTCGAGCATATTAAATCGGATCGGATGGACCTGCTATATGTGAATCGGATCGGCTGCGTGCTAATCAGATCGTCTTCTTTTTTTAAATCGGATCATAGAGTCCTTCTACCGATTTTGCTTCCATGTGCTCATGCCGATCTTTCTATCTTGAAGACTTGAACCACCAGACAATCGGTTGGCAATAAATGTTTCCGAACATGCTATTGTCCGACCTACTGCCAATCAGAAAACTTGACGATTCCTCCCTGCCAATTAGTTCTTGTAGCCGATTGTCATAGTTTTCTTTACGTATGCTATTAATTAATCAATTGTCGTGCTTCTCAATTAGCCATCGATCACCAACTTTTTTTTTCCTTGTCGACTCCATCGGCAAATATTGATGCATATCAGCTTTAGATTTATTCCATCGGCTTTTTCATATAATCGTGATAGAACGTAAAACCAATGAAACGAGGGCCTAGATGAACAAGGTTGGTAACAAAAGAATAGATGAAGCAACATCCGATTCTGGTGCCCCTCTGATGCAAAGCAAATCAAAAAATATTTTAATCCATGTAGTCTTCCTTCATGCGGTCTTTCAATTGCACATGCATATTCACTTTGGACGGTGCCCTTCTCATCGGTCTCTTTTATTTCCTCAATATAAAAAGGAAAGAGGAAAGACCCGATGGAAGTTAAATTCCCCAACAACTTTGCATTGATGATGGAATCGGACTGCTTCTTCCATAAATATCTTGGTGCCAAATTCTGAATACCAAGTAACTAATAGATATATCTCATCGGCTTTTCAAAACTATCGGTTAAATCCCACATCGGCGCTGGCGTATACGTGACGTCATCCGTGATACCGTTGCCATTAATCATACCCGCGCCGATGCCGACAGGGAAGCTGATGTCCGATGCCGATGCCGACGCTGATGTACAATGCCGATGTCCGATGCCGGTCCTCGCGTAATCGGTGGCCCAAGTAATCAGCTCTTTGTCTTGTTTGATGTGAGTTGTTCCCGTAGTCGCAAGAATCCTCTTATCATATCTTTCCTTAGTCTCCCATCGGCTTAGACATTTATTGGCTGTCGCTATCCACCACTGACTTGCCAATTACTTCTTGACAGAAAAATCCATAAGTCTTGATTCAGACTCCTTCACGATAATAAACACATGCCGATCTTCTAGCCGATAAAGCCTCTTCCATGATGAATGAATAAAATAATTCAATTAATCAACCATTCTTTAATATTAGTCATCAGTTTCACCATAATCGGAATGTATTTGACTGACGATCGGCCGCAAACAACAATCGCTTAACCACCGGCTCCATCGGACATGCTGACCGAGGATACTTTAATATTGTTCATCGGCTAGTACATTAATAAGCAGTAGCTTCAGGATTAAAGTCGTATTGCCAAGCCGATCAACTAAATCAAGCTTACTTGCCGACTGTCACGACACCAAGAATCTGCGGCTAACCGGCCCCCCAAAGCCATATCGCGTTTGTTCCGCGCTGCTGCAATAACCCATCGACGGCGAGGAAGCAATTGGTAGTACTAGTAAATTCAATTCCTTGTAACCGATAAAAGTAACCGATAATATTTATGTGATAATGGGCATCTTGGCAATCAACACTGGCTTCTCAAGTTCCCGTAGGAACTAATTTATCCAACGTCTATACTCAAGAAAGGAAGTCGATTCTTTAGTTATCATTCTGTAGGCTCGAGCTCCTCCATCAAACAACCTTTTCTCAATGAATTGTTTATATCCGATGTTATGTATATTTAAAACTATCGGCTTCTAGTTGTCATCTCAATCGGCTGATATCAAGGTGGCATTGACCTAATTCTTTAATGCTCCAACCGATCTGGCTAGATTTCCATGTCTAGGTATATATTAGATCCGATGGTGATGTAAAATAAATTGGCCGATTAATTTTCAGCCTTAATCATCCATCGGCCATTGAAACTTTCTCTGATCATGCCATTACTTGAGTTGTTGCCACGAGACACTCCATCCACTAGTATATTGATCATCGGCCATATAGACGCTAGCAGCCGATTTCCTCTCTAATCCTTTTCATACACGTGATGCTTCTCCTTTAAATATTCTTTTCTTTAATTACTTTCCAAACCGATTGCCTTCCAATGTATTTATGCAAACTTGCCGGTACGTGCCTGTGTATATCGAATTCTTCACTTGACTTGTGATTCTTCCACTTCCTTAATTGCCATCGGATCATTTCCATCGGATAATTTCCATTGGCTACTCCTCTCCGATTTATCCTGAGTTTACTCAATCGTTCTCCTTTCATTGTCACCAATAAAATAATCCAGTATGACGTTGGCTCTCCTGACTGCCGATGAAATCCATGTTCCCTATTTTCAATTGGCTGCACTGTTAATCATGGAATAGAATGCCTCTGATTATTATACTCTGTTGCAATTGAATATCCAACTTTGACTGCTTATTTTGTATTCATCGGCTAGCTTTCTCAGCTTGTATCGGCTTTGAGTCTGACGCAGTCAAAACCACCGATATACCCCACGCCGAATAAACTGCCGATGCATTCTCCTTGGTTCGGGAGACTTGTCTGATTTAAGACTTGACCCCGTCGACATAATAATCATCAGATGTCCATCATTATTCATCGGTTCACTTTTTATCAACCGATCATTTTAAGGAACGATTACCAAGAGCACGATATTGAATAAAATCAACAATTTAGGACGAAAGAAACTTGATGAAATAACTTAAATTTTGTCTTCATCGGCTAACTTATCATAAAGCCGATTCTTGCTTTCTCTATCCATCTTCTTCCCAAACTGCTACATCGGCTATCTTTTTGTTGGAGTATTGTATTAATAATTAACTTCAACAAGCCGATGAGTCCATAATTATTCCCTTTGGCTAATGAACTTGAAATATCTGTCGGGCATTCTTATTCCTCTGAGTATAAAATGTAGGCATTTTGTTCAGTGTTCCAGCCAATAAATACTCATGAAATTGTTTTTCCGGATCAGCCCATCGTACAACTGAACTTGCTGGGAACAAGAGTTTCTCCATAGTATCTTCTGTAGTAGGCCTCCCATGCTGGATCAAGAATTGATTGACATACTCTGTAATATGGATATTATCCTGTCTAGAAAACTTGATGGGGTCTGATGTTCTGTAACGAGGTAGCGTAAGGAACCGACCGTGAGCCTCGGAATATAACCTATGGTACCTGTACGTATGGTCTTCAGGCTTCACGTCAAGCCGATTCTGAAGCACATCATATATCTTGTCCACTATATCAGCCTGGTTAAACTGTTGGTCACCAGATTCTTCTACTGGTTGTGCCACTTGTTGCTCTTCTACGGATTGTGATTCCTCTCGCGCCGTTGATCCGAACTCTATAATATGAGATCGGCCACTTTCTTGCTGCTGATATGAAATCAATGAATCAAGATAATCCTCCTTATTTTCATAATTGTTAGCTTCAACCAAGTCCACTAAAGAAAATCCCTCGGTAATATCACCAGTATTGCACGGGATTCTATCTTTAAAATTTTCACACTCCGATTCCTTGATCACATCGAAGCCAAGTCTTCATATTGATCTTTAATTGCGAACTCCTCTGGTTTCGGAAAGTTACAGATTTGGGTCACACCTCCCTCCTCAGTAATACTGAACGTTTTGAGGCATGCCAATCTATATTCCTTGGTAGCCCTTTCCAAGGCTTCTCTCTGATCTTGCTCAAGGTCATCTTCTGTTTTTGAGTTCTGAATCGATATCTGAACAATCGGTGCTATTGGTTGCATAACTTGATGAGGAACATACTGCTGATGATCTTGCCTATACTGCTCTTGATATGACCGATTTGAATAAGAACTCATCGGCCAAGAGGCCTGAGGAGTTTGCTGAGTTTGATAATTTTCCACTTGATGTATTTGAACTAGTGCTTGTAAAGAAACAGGCATAGACTGAAACACCTGGGGAGTATGTTGTAACTGATAATTCCCTTGAATCCGTGCCTGAAAACTCTCTTGATATTGACATGACGGCTGAGAGATCACAGGTGGGCACATAGATGCTTGGATCAAATATGGTAACATATGATATGAATCCATGGATATTAAATTTTCCGTGTCCCACCGGGCGTGCCAAAAGTGTGTTGACGCAAAAATCAGGCGGAGACAGATGCGCTAACACACGAGCGAACGCGTGGCCTTGAAAACCGAGGCGTGCCAGTCAATCTGACCTGTTGATTGACAAGCAATACCAGATCGTAAAATCCTAGCCGAATCGGCTGACTGCCGAGACTGCTGAGAAACGGCTAACAGATTAGCCGAAACTTTGTAGACAATGTTTAGAAACAGATCTAGTCGGCTATAACTGCTTGATGATATATTCGAACAGATAGCTTGAGAATGAGCCGACAACAATCTAGATCTAAACAGGATAGATTGGTGATAAAAACTAGAGCAACAAGAATTGATATAAAACTTGAGGATCTAGCAGATATCGATAATTGTTGAATAAATCTAGACGAAACCTCAGCGATACGCCCGGAGGTTAAAGCCTAGAAATTACTCAGTAAAAGCGGAACTTACAGGCAAGTCATGGAGATCAGGATCAACCTTGACGTGCCTGGAAGAACTCGTGAATATAAAAGGGTGGCGAAGTCGCCGACAAGGTATGAAATTGCAAGTAGTAAATGAAGGTAAAAAAGGTTTGTTTATTGATGCTGTGATAAAACGTTTACAATGCCTGTAGGTACATATTTATACCATGGACACCCTAAACCAGTTACAGCATACTCAACTTGCTGAAAAAGAAATATCTAAACAAAAGGAAATATTAAGATACACGGACTCCAACTTCCCCTTCGCAAAGTCCTTGCTAATTAAGTCTCCTCCGATTCTGTTTATGAAATGATCGGCCAGCTCACTAAATTATCCTGGATTCATCCTCGTATAGCAACATGCTTCCTTTCTTTATTCAAATCAATTCCATCTTCAAGTGTAGACTTTCCCTTATTGACTTCTTTATTCCAATCACCTCCCAATTGCCATAACCCATCCTTGTTTCCACGTGAACTTTTATTCCTGAGTTTCAAACACCATGTATGTGTGCTTCTTAATTTAATCAATGCGGCTACCTCTTAATCATTCTACGAGCACATATCAGACATCCCCTTCTCAGCAATACTTCCGATTCTGCCTCTTCATCCAAAGATATAATATTTAATCCACTTTGCCTCTACACATGGATTCCTAGCTCATGCGTACAAACTATTCCTATTATGCATGCATTAACTCTATCGGTTAAACTACCGATTCCCCTCAATCACATTTATAGTATCGGTCCTTTGCTCATATGTGATTTCCACCTTCTTTAAATATGCTTTTCTTGCCGACCAATCACGTGAAGCCTACTCTAGTACATGCAGCATTCTTTCAGCTCCGTCGGTCCGATTCATTCCACATGAGATCAGCTCCTTACCTGTCATCCGATCCACATCCGATTTACTTCCAATTTCTTTGGTATAGCAAGCTATCAATCCGATTTTCTTGATTACCGATTCTTGCAAGCTACCGATTGTTTATTATTTTCCGTTGCACTGCCTCGGTCTTCTAGTATGAATCATCACACTTCCTTGTATGCATACATTAATTATCTTGCTATATTTTATTCCTTTACCAAACTAATAAAACCAATATGTCTCCTACAAGCGCTGCCATCTCAATCAGATTCAATGGCTGATTTATTTCCATTTAGTTTGTTATGAACCATCCGAGCTCCCATTCCAAATCAATCACTATTTCAATTCTTTTGCCCGGCTCCGATTCTAGAACCACTAATTCGTCCGATTCCGATTCTAAAACATATTTCCCTTTTCTTTTAGACGTCGGCTCTGGCACATGTCAAAAAATGGTGTCAACATTAATCTAAAGAGTCCATATTGACTACATCTCACCTTTGAGCCTACACCGTCGGATTTTATGATAATCGAACGCTCTAAATTAATCTAAAGAGTCCATGTAGATTACACATCTAAATTTATGCATTTAACAAATAGTCTCACACATGTTCCTTACTTATAAGGCACCACAATTTACCAAATTCATTGCTTAGATTTTCAATTTAGAGCAAATTATCCTGGATGCAGGAACAAATCCAATCATTTGAAGTTATTTGGCTTTGGGAATTATAGCACTAAGTACCATATATATGTCCACATCAATTATGGCTTAACTGAATATCTTATTGAGATAATTCATTTGCATGACCAGCAAAATAGAATTGAAATTTATCAACATCTAGTTGGTACTACGTAGACTTACACACCACATAATTAATCCAAATTCATTCAACTGCAATCATACGGCTCCCTCCGTTGCAGTATATACATGAAAATTTGGTTTCAGCCAATTATTTCCCATTGCATGTTGGTTATGCTTCGCGTATACCATTATCACCACCTCGACATACATCCATGGGCATTAGGGACTATCACAAAGGTATTATTATCCGTCATTCAGATAATAGCTAAGGTCTATTATGGGGATTTTAGATAAGCCCATATGTTGATTATATTTTGAGGACAATTCAGGCATTAGGGGGAGATTAATACCACACAAAAGAATGCCAGAATTCAAAACGTTTAATCACATTCAGCCCTCACATCCACGTACCAAAGAATATCTAAACTAACAAGTTTGTTAGAACATCTTATATTTGTAATATATTACAAATAGACTGCCAAATGCATTTGCTAATCAAAGTGTCATCATATCCAATCCATAAGGATTAATGTACTAGAAAGAGTGAAGGTACCAAATAAAATCACTCAACTTCCAAATTAAAATAAGAGGGGAAGAAGTATGGTCACTATGGATACAACTTATTACAAGCATCCGCGGAAACAGGGGGAGACATCCTTCAAGATAGTAAATGCAAATCAACATCATGAATGTTGTCTGACACTTTATGGATATTCAAAACCAAAGCCTATGAATGTAAAAAAGTCCAGTATAAGTGCACATAAATTTAGGCACTGGATCATTGGAACTACCTAATTCCATTGTTGTGGGAAATAACATGGAATTCTAAAAGGTTATTATTTTCACATGCTATATTAATTTCATTAATCAATCATTCTAAGACTACAAATTGTCGACATGTACTCCTTCTCAAATTTGCCATACACTTTTAACTGGATCCAGACCAAAAGTCATAGGCAGAGTGTCTCAACACTCAAATTGAGTCATATTAAAAGGTGGCAATAAAGGAGAATTGCTCTTGTTCATTAATGAGAAGTATTTACCACAGTAATATCTTCTTCTCACATTGCATTCTTTGCAAAAGTAAGGTGGTGATATATCAAGAGAGCTTGTAGCACATGGTTTCACGCAAAAACCAAGCAATTCCTCTCATGGTAATGTGAAAAATTATGTTCCTTCATTCGATCATTGGCGATCAAATAAATTGGATAAATATAGTCATATAAAGTCATCATTAGAGTTTATATTTTAATTAAAGTACAAACCGTAACATACATTGTGTATAAACTCAAGTCGCTCCATGACTTGAAATAGTCAAGTTGATTGTGGTACAGTTGACTATGTGAGTCTCTTTCACAGAAGAATTACTCCAATCACTATGATTGCATATGTGTGTTCACAAATAATTCAAACTGGATTTTCCATCATCACAGCACACAAACAAACAAGCAATCATTTAAAGACAGAATTTGAGATAACATATTTGGTTAAAAACTAAATTATACTTAAGTTTACAACTTAAGCACATATATCAGTTCACATATATTATTTGTCAATATCAAAATAATATTGGATAATCATATCTATCATCACTTATGGTCGTTCAATCCCTAAAGATGAATCAATAATCATCTAGACCCTAGGATAACAACTATAGTGTCATGCAAGCCCTCAAATCTTGCAAATTGCAAAAATGCCAAACATCGCAATTGTAGATAATTTGCTATAGCTTATAATGCGCAACTCCATCAAGCCATTTGGCAGGAGACAAATTGTATACCTACAGATATATTATGGCACCAAAGAGATTGATTATTCAATCAACTTATAACCATAGTGATTCAAATTTACTAGTTATATGATCCCCATCTTGCTAGATCATAAATTGATATCATGATGGTATAGTTCTAATGAAGTCATCAAAATTAGACTCAAGTAACTATTTCCATCTATCATTCTAAAACACCACTTATGTATTGAATGATTAAAATAAGATTCTTCTGAATCATGAACTTATCTTATCCTGTGAACAAGGACGATCAACTTCTCTGACAGCCCACGGAGATCACGTAGCAGGTAGCATCTTTATTGTGCTCAGCAAAAATCTTCACGTAGGCTTGTACTATGTCTTTGAATGCTTCAGGTACCTTCCGCCTTGATGTCCGTTCAGAGCTTGAGTAGACAGTTGAGAGGGCAACTTTGATCCGTTCAGAGCTTGTTTTTGTCATGGAGATACACGAACAGAACCCGGCAAAATCAAAGCACGTGGACCTCGGCTTCGGACTTGATTTTTTTTTGTTTGACACAGCTACCGACGCGAGCAACAAGTACCGATCCGCCGAGTCATGTATCAACCGAGATCGATTTTAATTCGGAGATGTCCAGCTTGCGAGTCGGCCACGATCACCTTGAATTGAATCGATCCGTCTTGAATTAGAACTCGATGTCTTGCACACCGCAGGCCATACTGTCTCATGGCTGGTAATTCACTACGCGTCGACATCAAATTCGACGACTTGCAGATGCACGGCGTCCTCTTGACAGGCGACGCTGTTTCTTCGTGACCGTCAACTTCAATCATCAGCGTAGATTGATACGGGATTAGGGTGTGTGGGTGCTTAAACCGAACTACTCGATGGATTCGAATCCGGCTCGAGCAATTCAATCCGAGCTTGATAGACGCCATTGGGTTCACCACGGGATCTCGATGAAAACCCCTACCTGGCGCGCCAGATGTCGGTGTTCTACCGTCGATCCTACCGAGGGATAACCCGAGGTAGTAGATTTCAGGTGGGGTTTCGTCGAGATCAGGAACGCAATGGCTACACAACACAAGATTTAGACAGGTTCGGACCGCCGAGATAGCGTAATACCCTACGTCCTGTTTGGTGGTTTGTATTGCGTAATGTCGTGATGTGCGTCTCTCTGTTGAGAGACTTGGCCTACCGATCCAGGCACTGCTGCTCTCCTTTATATATCCCAGGGGGCGGGGAACTAGTCGGTTACAATGTTGGAGTCCTAGTAGGATTACAGAGTAGAGTCCTAGTAGGAGTCCGACTTCTTATTTCCTTCCTTCGAGTGGTTTCTCTACGGGTACTGGGGTTCCATACCCAACAAACCTTGCATACAAAAGCATATCGACATATAAAAATCACACAAAATACAATTTTCTCTCTCCTCCATTTAGAATAAACAAGCAAAAGAGATAAGATGAGAGTTGGGAGAGTACAAATCAACCACCTGCGTTCTCCCTCTTCGCCAAATCCAAGGGCAAAACCTTCCCCCCTCAAAAGAAGGCAATTCTTATGTTTTGAGTTCAAAACACAAGAAAATGGAGGAGGAGCCGCGGGGAGGAAGAAGGGGAATGTGCTGTATGTATAGGGAGGATTAATGGATGCGGTTTTTATAACGGAACCGTCTCCGTTAATGCTCCATTAACAGAGACGGTTGTGTTACAAAACCGTCTCCGTTAATCCGTTAATCCATTAACGGAGATGGTTTTTGTAAAACAGTCATCTCCGTTAATGGTTTTTGTAACACAGCCGTCTCCGTTAATTCTCCATTAACGGAGACGACTGTTTTACAAAAACCGCCTCCGTTAATGGATTAACGGAGACGGTAGCTTTGCCCCGCATCCGTTAATTAATCGTCACCGCCTCCGAAAATTATAGTCATTAACAGAGACGCACGTATTTTGCAAGTGTCTTGAAAATGTTTCGACAGTGTCTCCTAAAATGTTTTTTTGTAGTAGTGAACGGATCCTGCCTAAATCAGATTTATGCAGGACAACAGAAGGGAGAGGAAGGAGAGGGAGAGAGGCTGGATGGTCTCACCGATGAGAAGAGGTGGCAGCAGCAAGACTAGTCGACGTGGACTGCTGCTGCTGCGGCAGCGGCGACGGCGCCGCGGAGAAGAGGAGGTCACCGAGGAGGAGCGGAGTCAACGCGGGTATCCGATAGCGCTAGCTGTTGTACGGTATCAGCTCTGTATAGGGCGGTAACCGATACCGTGCTAATCGATTACGGGATGATCAAAACAAACAGAAAGTAACGAAATCTGTTACGCTCTGTAAACGGATCACTTTACATTAGCCTGACCAAACGCCTCCTTGATTCGCGCCGCGAAGCACGAATCGCCGGAGGCGTGCTCCAGCCGGACATCCCAAGTTACTAAGGTGGCGTTTGGTTGAGCTAAAAGAGTGGTAATGGTAACGCTATCAGTTACCTTTCATGTACTTGCAACAACTTAGTGGATTAGATGTATAGTGACAGGAGATGGCACTTATTTTGTTGCCTTACATGTTGCGGGGTTGATGACATGATTATGCTTCGAGGAGAATCTCAGCTTTATAATAATTTCAATACTGTGCAATAGCATTATATTCAGTGCTGCTGCTTGTCAGTACAATATATCGATTTCAGTCTCTTCTAGTTAATCTAAAAACAACCGTATGCACGGCCGTGTTTAGATGGGAGAGTGGAAATTTTTTGAGATGTCACATCAAAAGAAATTTACCATTTAGGAGTAGTAAACGTAAACTATTTGTAAAACTAATTACAGATCTAGCCAGCAAATCGCGAGACAAATCTAATGACGGGTAATTAGAGGGTAATTAATTAAAAATTAGCGGTCGGTTACTGTAGCATTACTGTTGCAAATCGTGGATTAAGTAGGCTCGTTAGACTCGTCTCGCGACATACACTCCATCCATGTAATGGATTATTATTTTCGTCTACATTCAGTACTTCATGCATGTAAGATTCTATTTGATGTGATGGGTGAAAAAAATTTTACAGGGCAACTAAAATGTCACCATGGAAGGTTGTGATGGCGGACCCCACAATATTTAATGCCCTCCCTGCTGCTGCTGCAACGTGCAGCGAAGGAGAACCGATGGCGGCCCACAAGCAGGTTAAAAAAACCGCGGTAGGAGCGGTATTTTTTAATTAAAACCGGTCCGGTAAACCGGTGAAACCGGCTGGTTAACCAGTAGAAGCGGTTTGGTAGGATCGGTTTTGAGTGGTAACCGGCTCTATTTAGCTACCGGACCGGTTTGACCGGTAACTGGTCAAACCGGACCGGTTTGAAACGGTTTTTTTTAACGGTGCCCATAAGTGCTTATACGCCGGCCACACCCGTTCCACTCTCTCTTCTTTTCTCTTTATGCTACCAGTAAATTTTGTGACTTGTCCTGTATACTATTATACTGTCTTCTTGGCTCTATTATACTTGTTCTAAATATAGAGGAAAGATGGTAACGTTTAGCAGTTTTATGACAAATATTATCAATAAGTCTACTGCACTTCTTCATTTGTCTCTTATTCCCTTCTTTCGTTAAGCTATTTTTCACTTGTAACTAACCAAATGCAAGCATTATTGGTGTTTTAGCAACCGCCTACCGAGGAGATACCTAAGGTAGTAGATTTTTAGGTGTGGTGTCGCCGAGGTCAGGAACTCAATGGTGTACACAATACAAGATTAAGCCAGCCTCAGGCCGCAAATTGTATAATACTGTACATTCTATTTCTGTATGATGGTTTACATTGCGTGAGGTGAGATTGTACGTATATGTCCCCTACCCTCTTTAATATACCTAGGGGAGAGTACTAGTCCAGTTACAATGTAAGTCCTAGTAGTATTAGGAGATAGGAGTCCTAATACGAGTACAAAGAAATTATAATAGAAGTCCGACTTATTCTTTTCTTCTTTTGAGTACTTTCTTTGTGAGTAGCTAGAGATCTATGTCCCACAAGCATATATAAAACATCTTTTTGTTGGACGACAAAGTTCTACTCACGGTACAAAGTGGAGATAACCTACCCTCTCACGGGAGACCAGTCTCGGAGGTTTAAAAACAACACTGGGGTGAGAACCTCTTGCGCACACAAGTGTCTTGAAGAGTACTTCAAGCGTTGAACCGCATGCAAAGTACATTTTCTCGGTGCCTCCAATTCCCCAGTCATGTTTTCTCTTTCTTCCTGTATCCATTTGCTCCATTTTTATGGACCTTCTATTTTTTGTGGACCTACTATCAGAACTTCCGGAATACGTAGACTAGGCATATAGGGTCTCTTTAAATATGATAAAAGGGTGAAAAGTGCTGAAAATTTTTTGCATTAGGTCACGTGTACAGAGAGAAAAAATGAACTGACATGATTTTCTAGTTGAATTTTTTTTGTAAAGTTTGTAAAATTGTCCGATTTAAACACGCCCATAGTGTGCAAATGCTGGGTTAGCTATGAACAAAATTTGTCGCTCCATATATGGTGTATTTATATAGCACTATAGTGGTAATTTCACAAGTGCATGCAGTTGTTGCCAGCATTTATTCTGTACTACCGTCACTTCACATTTCGCAAAGTGACAACACTAAAATCATAAACATGCAAGAGTGAAGCGTTGTGCTCTGTTTCGAAACGAATAAAAGCGGGGCTAAAAAAAGGACAAAAGTGGGCCCGCGCCGGTTAATAAAATTCTTTTTCTTCAGTAGTCGCCAGTGGCCGCCCGGCTCCGTACAGCAGCTATTCGCACCTGTTTCGCGACGGCGCCGACGTCCACCTGCGCCGCCGCCGTGCACCGCTCCGTGTGTTCTGCTCTTCCACATGTCTTCCCGACTACCCCACCGGAGCACTCTCATCGCCGATCTGGCCACCACGTGCGTTCGACGCCGCACTGCTGCCACATCCGCAGCGGCGTCGCCATCCGGGATACAGTTCCACAAGACGGCGGTTCTCCTCCTGCCCGCGCCTGCCTTATGAATTGCATCTTTGGATAATGACGCCGTCCAATTCTGCCCGTCGCTAAACCAACTACGCCGATGTCCGTCGCTGTTCAGGTACACTCCAGACTTAACCGCTCACCAACTGTTCGACAAAATGCCTCTTCAGCTTAGGAAAGCCATTCCGTCAGCAATGCTGGCAGTGCCTTCCTCGTAAAAGCCAGGAAACCGCAAGCCGCTGGAAAGAACATGCACCTGCTCATCTCTACTGCTTACATGGTGCAGGCTAGGATAGCATGTCGCCCGGGCCCCGGTCTATTTGTCAGACAGCCTAAGATTACCCATACATGAAACTTTCAAGGTTTAATAGCAGTGTAGCACCAGTTCACCCTGGCGACCAATGTTCCAACTCACGCCGGAGTTGCACAGCCGTGCCTCGCCGGCCTTGAGGAAGACGACGGCGAGGATCAGAGAGAACACACACACGAACACGAAGTGGAACACAAAGAACTTGGTGCGGCTTAACTGCCCGCGTTTTCTCTTCTGCTATTTATAGGAATCAAAGAACAAGAACCGGCCATTGGCCATGACGCGCATGCCGCGCCACGCTCCTCCGCGAACGACGCCATCCCACCATTCAGAGCATGCCGGGAAGCTCGGACCTCAAGACTCGTTCCCACACGAACAAGCACACGTCAGAACGTTACAACGACGCGCCCAAATACTCGGGCTCCATACGACTGAATCAAAAAAACAGAATTTGGAAACTAAAACAAACTATCCTAGAACGTGCTAGAGTTATTTCAACAATCTCCTCTAAGTCTGGCATCGTTCACCTAAGCTTGCTGACGCCGATCAGCTCACGAAGTTCTGGAACTTGGATCTCCCGAGCGCCTTCATCAGAATGTCCGCGAACTGCCCTTGGGTGCTCACGAATGCCAGGCGCACCGCCCCGCCATCCACGCACTCACGATTGTAGTGAAATTTAGTGTGAATGTGTTTCGATCGACCGTGAAGTACCGGATTTTTGCCGAGGGCGATCGCAGATTGATTGTCCATCTTCAATTGTGGTGGCGCAATGCCGACGCCCACCACGTCCTCCAGCAGCCGCCGGAGCCACACGCCCTGGCACGCAGCAGTAGCCTCGGCGATATACTCTGCTTCGCACGACGACAGCGCCACCACCCGCTGCTTCTGCGACTGCCAGGTCACCGGGTTCCCGTCGAGGAAGAAGATGACTCCGCTTGTGCTGTTCCTGTCGTCGACGTCGCCCGCCATGTCGCTGTCACTGTAGCCCACGAGAACGAGGCCAGGCGTCGCCCATGGTGTACACCACACCGTAGTCCATCGTGCCTGCTATGTACCGGAGCAGGTGCTTCACTGCCGCCATATGTTCCTGATGTGGGTCCTCCATGAAACGGCTCAAGTATCCCACGGCGAACGTGATGTCTGGCCGCGTGTTCATCAAGTACCGCAAGCTGCCGATCAAGCTGCGATACTCCGTTGCGTCGACTGCCGGCGATGTACTCTTCTTTGACAGCTTCAACCTCGATTCCATCGGCGTCACACATAGGTTGCAGGCACCCATGCCCGCCTTCTCCTGCACCTTCTTCGCGTAGGCTGCCTGTGAGAGCTGGATTCCGTTCCGCAGTTGGCGAACCTCGATGCCCAAGTAGTAGGACAGAGCACCAAGGTCGCTCATGCGGAACAGAGTCTTCATCTCCTCCTTGAATGCGGCGATCTCGTCACTGGACTCTCCCGTGATGACGAGATCATCAGCGTAGATGCCCACTACCAGCCGCTTCTGCTCGCCGCCGCGTGTGTACAAGCCGTGCTCGCACTCACTCCTGGTGAAGCCGAGCACCTGCAGACTTGCGTCGAGCTTGGCGTTCCATGCTCGTGGCGCCTGACGAAGACCGTACAACGCTCGATGCAGCCTCAACACCTTCTCGTGTCCAGCAGCCATGAAGCCGGGAGGTTGCTGGACGTAAACCTCCTCCGCTAGCTCGCCGTTGAGGAACGCCGATTTGACGTCCATGTGGTGCACCGCCCATGACCGCTGAGCGGCGACGGCCAAGAGCATGCGCACGAACTCCATTCTGGCAACCGGAGCGAACACCTCGTAGTCGATCCCTTGACGCTGCACATATCCTTTCGCGACGAGCCGGGCCTTGTGCTTGACGACGTTCCCGTGCTCATCGTGCTTGAGCTTGAAGACCCACTTTAGCCCAATGGCCCGCTGCCCAGGTGGCAGATCCACCAGAGACCACGTTTGGTTGTGCTCGATGGAAGCCATCTCCTCCAGCATCGCGTCGCGCCATTCCTTGACGCGCTTAGCTTCCTCTGCCGTTGCCGGCTCTTCACCGACGGCAATCATCAGCTCCTCCTCAACGAAGTCCGGCCGCTTGGCTTGGCCGGGTGTGGACCAGTCCCCAAGGACGTTCTCCATGGTGCGGAATCAGAGGGGCCCGTCCTCATCAAGATCAGCATCTAGGTCGACTTCTCCGGACGGCGGCGTCGCGAACTAGATCGCGCCCGCCGGCGCAGGTGATGGTGTGCGGAGCTCCTGCCCGCACGTGGACGTGGCCGCGCTGCGTGGCGTCGAGTGTACAGCAGGCGTTGCTGGGGTAGCAGGGGTCGTTCGCAACAGGGCCTCCCAGCCCTGCCGTAGGCGTGCTCGGTGGAGACGTGTCGGGGCCTCCCTGCCCCGAGCTCCAGGTGATGAACTCCACCTGGAACGGCTCGACGTCGTCGTTCGGTCCTGCACCCTTTTCTGCGCCCCAGTCCCAGCTGCGGTCTTCTTCGAACACGGCGTCGCGAGAGATGTGGACGCGCTTCGTCGCCGGGTTGTAGAAACGGTACCCCTCCATGCCTGCCTCATAGCCCACGAACACCATGGGTGTGCTACGATCCTCCAGCTTAGTGAGGTACTTGCCTCCGTTCTTCACATGAGCAACACAACCGAAAGTGCGGAGGAAGTGAACTGGAGGCTTGGTGCCGTGCCATACCTCGAATGGCGTCTTGCCGTCGACGCTCTGCGCGGGGGACCGGTTCAGGATGAAGACGGCCGTGGTGACCGCCTCCCCCAAAACCAGCCCGGCAGCGACTTGGCCTTCATCATGCTTCTGGCCATCCCCATCACCGACTGATTTCTCCTCTCAACCACCCCGTTCTGTTAAGGTGTGTACGGAGTAGTAAAATGCCTCTGGACGCCGTTCTCCGCGCAGTACTCCGCGAACGCCTGCGACGTGAACTCGCCGCCGCGATCGGTACGCAGCGTGCAGAGCTTCTTCCCTGCCTCAGCTTCGGCTCCCGCCTAGAACCGCTTGATGGCGCCCGCCGCTTGGTCCTTGGTGCTCAGCAGCATGAGCCACATGTACCGGCTCAGATCGTCGACGAGGAGCAAGAACAGCTTGTTGCCGCTCGGAGTTGCGGGCGTCACCGGCCCGCAAATGTCCCCGTGCACCAGCTCGAGTTTGTTCTCCGCGCGGTACTTGGCCGTGGCCGGGAACGTGGCGCGCCGCTGCTTCCCTGCCAAGCAGTTGTCGCACACCTGCTCGACGTGGTCGATGTGCGGCAGTCCGCGCACCATCCCTTCACGCGCTAGCTTCTTGAGCGCGCGGAAGTTCAGGTGCCCGAACCTTGCGTGCCACCGCCACGCCGCGTCTCCTCCCTGCGCCGCCAAGCACACCGGCCTGCCAATGTCAAGCTTGAGCACGTACAGACGTTTCATCGCCCGATTCACCTTCACCAGGAGCCGCCGGCGCTGATCCCAGATCCTCAGAACGCCGCCTTCAATCTTGATCTTGAACCCTTCCTCGTCCAGTTGCCCCAAGCTGACGATGTTGGCTGTGAGGTGTGGGATGTGGTACACCCCGTCGAGCGCCTGGTGCTCTCCATCCTTGCACTTGAAGAGGACGGTCCCGCGCCCCTCGATGCCCACCACCGAGCCGTCGCCAAACCTGACGGTGCCGTGCACGCCAGTGTCCAGCTCGGAGAAGGTGGAGCGGACGCCCGTCATGTGGTTGGTGGCGCCGGTGTCGAGGATCCATCGTGTCGCCTCCCCTTCACGCCCGTTGCCCAGCTGGACGAAGAGCTTGTCCTCCTCGATGTGGATCGGGGGGGACGCCGCCGGCGCCGCCGCCGCGACGCGTGGTGGAGCGGTTGGAGACGAGATGGCGTTGACCTCCGCCGTGGCCACCATCAGCATGGGCTCCTCCCCTTCTTCAGCTTGGGCCGTGTGCGCTGCTTGGGCCGCCTGGTCGCGCTTCTTCTTGCGGCACTCCCGGGCCCAGTGGCCCATCTTCTTGCAGTACTTGCACTGATCGTCGGCGAGCTCCTCGTCGCCGTTCACCATGGGCTTGGGCAGCCTGGGGTTGCCGCATCCGCCTGCCACGGCCGCGCCCCGAGCTCCTCCGCTGGCTCGAGTTTCCTCCGATCTGCAGCCACGACGCGACGCGCGCCACTAGCTCTTCCTCGGTGAGGTTGAGCTTTGCCACGCCCGCGCCGTAGCGTTCCTCAGACGTCTTGAGGCGCCCGATGAGTTCCTCCACCGACATAGCATCTGTGTCAAGAAGAGTTTCAATTGACATGGCGATTTGGTGATACCTCTGCGGGAGCGCTTGGAGAAATTTGCGCACGATCTCTTCTTCTTGAACGCCGTCGCCAAGGACCGCGAGCCGGTTCGCGATCCCGTTGATGCGAAGGCCGAAGTCGTCGATTGTCTCGCCGTCGTGGAACTTGAGGGAGTCGAACTCGCGACGGAGAGTGTTCGCCTTCGCCTTGCGCACCCGCTCGACGCCGACGTTCATCAGCCTGATCACGTCCCACGCGGCCTTGGACGTCGCCTTGGCTGCAATGGTGCCGGTCATCTCCGGCGGGACGGCCTTGGCGATCACCTCCAAAGACATCCGATCCTCGACGTAGTCGTCGGTGCCGAGTCTCACCGTGATCCACAGGCCCCGTGCCTACAGCATCACGCGCATGAGCGCCGCCCAGTCGTAGTAGTTCGTCTTCGTGAGCGTCGGGAAGGACCCGCCGCTGCTGATCTCCTTGGTGACGCGGTGGATGACGAGGCCACGCTCCGTGCGGCCCCCGCTCCCGCCGGCTTCACCTCTCCCTCTGATGCTGCGACTCCCGGACGCACCACCGCCGCCCCCGGGCGATGGTGTCGTCTCCCAGCGATGTCGCGGCAGCGGTGAGGCGGAACGCCGACGCGCCATGAATGCCCACCGGATCGCCTGATCTCGATCCCAGTGCCTGAACCTCGCTCTGATGCCAATTGTTCCAACTCACGCCGGAGTTGGACAGCCGTGCCTCGCCGGCCTTGAGGAAGACGACGACGAGGATTAGAGAGAACACACACACGAACGCCAAGTGGAACACAAAGAACTTGGTGCGGCTCAACTGCCCGCGTTTTCTCTTCTGCTATTTATAGGAATCAAAGAACAAGAACTGGCCATTGGCCATGACGTGCATGCCGCGCCACGCTCCTCCGCGAACGGCGCCATCCCACCGTTCAGAGCATGCCGGGAAGCTCGGACCTCAAGACTCGTTCCCGCACGAACAAGCGCACGTCAGAACGTTACAACGACGCGCCCAAATACTCGGGCTCCATACGACCAAATCAAAAAACAGAATTTGGAAACTAAAACAAACTATCCTAGAACGTGCCAGAGTTATTTCAACAACCAATTACATGGGAGGGGATTTAGGATTCGAAGATGCCAGGAAATTTGTCTTTGTCATGTTATGACTCACGGTCATATGCCAGTGCGTTTAGCCCTATAGAAATTTAACCACATGAAACTTTCAAGGTTTAATAGCAATGTAGCACCAGTTCACCCTGGCGACCAATGACATGGGAGGAGATTTGGGATTCGAAGATGCCACAAAATTTGTCTTCGTCATGTACTCACGGTCATGCCCAATGCGTTTGGCCCTATAGAAATTTAACCACATGGCTTGAATAAAGTTTGCTATTTCCTGCGGTAGCCCGATAGTCTGCTTCGACACAACACTGAAGTTTTGCAATGGCCTATCTCCATGGAAGGTAATTTTGAAATTTTTAGTTTCTGGTCAGAATGTCAATGAACTTGATTGGATGCTGATATGTTCTTCTATCTTCCAATCCATGATCTGTTTAACTGACCTGTCCAGTTGTATACCAAGAAAACAAGGTATTTTCATGGTCTTGGGTCTGCTGATATTTCTTTTTTTTTTTCAAGTATTTCACTTGTAATTGAATTATTGGAAAGCTCTAGAAGATGAACTTTCCATACTTAAAGTAAGAACAAACACCTCATGAAAATAGTTCAAGCCATCAAATCTGTGCTTTTGAGTGGCATACTGGCGTACCCAGTGCCGTAGGCTTCCGCATTATGCGGGGTCTTGGGGCAGGTTGTTTAGCGCACAGCCATTCCCGCACATAAATGTGCAGAGACTGGGGCTTGAATCCTAGACCTTCCGGTCACAGGTTGTTGAGTGGCATACTGGCTTATAGCTAATTGTTTTAGGAACTTATTTGGACCGAAGTAGGATGGATAGTATTTGGTGTAAATGATCTAATGATTATTCATGAAAAGTACTTTAATTGTAAGGAACATAAATAAATCTTTCTTCCATTGAATCAATATTTCTGAATACAAACTTTCTATAATATATATTAAGTTTCTAGGAGTGGAATCTGTTTGTTGCAAACAGATATGGCATAAATGGTTAGGCATACACCTTTGCTAACGTTTTGCTTACTTCCTCTCATTCTTGGAGTAGAATCTCAGGACCACATAGAAAAGAAGTCTATAAAGCACACCCCAGGCAAGGAGAATTGCAACGTCTATCCAGAGGTTATCAATTGTTATGTCCATGGTGGAAAGCACATCCTGGCCTATCAGGGGACATGTTGTTGCATTCAAATGCAGGCTGTTATAAAGGTCACTAGTCTTGATTTGTCCCAGGGGTCCAGGTGAAAGCTCATTTTGTGTGCCAAAGTAGCAACGGCTTCCTTTGAACTCATTCACAAGCATTGCCTCAAATGGATACTTTATCGCAGAGATATAGTGAAGCCACCTCCAGGCCATAGGGATATTTGTACGCTTCAGGAAGAATCCACAAGTGAGGAAGAAGAGTGCCGTTGTCGCAATAACAACTGCATATCCAGTGATGTAGCTTGGAACAAGTGCACTGACCAACATCACATAGGCATTGGTTGTTATGAGGGAAGCAAAGAGTATGATCCAGAAATTCACCAGATTGCTTTGTAAATGGAGCATGAACTTTGTGATGACTGCAAAGGTGAAGCCCTGAATAGCAAAGAATGGGAGGTAGACAATAAGGGAGGATATCACATAAGATGAAGCACGGTATGCATTATGTGACCTCTCACGGATGAAGATGAAGCGCTCTTGGATAAATGTGGGAACAGCATCGTTAGAGGAGAAGAAGACAAGGCAGACTGCAAAAATGTAGAAGTTGAGGAGGCGGTTGATGGTTGTGAAGGTGTCATCACTGAGGCGGTGGAAGAGTGTCGAAAGGATGAGTGCCATGACTGTGAGGACAATCTCCCGGGAGAGAAATAGCTCTGGTGTGCGCACTACATTCAGTGCAGTACGCCATGAAAGTACAGCAACCTCCCTGAGCCATGGATTAGCAAATTTAGGACCATCCTCAGGGGCATCCAATGGTTCTAGATCGAGCTGGTACTCATTATAGGTTGGCTCCTCTGGCTTGAAAACGGGCTCATGGGGAGATGGTGGAGGTTGATGGTGCGGCGTTGCCAGACGGCTGCGCTGGTAGCTTGACATTGGGGTCCTAGCTGGTGTTCGAGCTGGCGTCCATGTTGGCTTACGCTGTGGTGTCCCTGTGACTCCATGATAAACCCAGACTGAAAAATCCTTGTAGAACTGTGAAGCTAGTCTTGGATGATAGGTTGAGGTTCCAGTGTGCAATGGTGTATGTGACTTCCTTTCCAAAGAGTTGTCAAAATCTTCCTCCTCGTCATTAATATTGTAGGATTCGTAGTTTGAGAAGGGATGAGCATGTGGTGTTGCAGTTGTCACAGAAAACTGGTTGCTTTTGAGCTGGATTTGTCGGAACTGCACTGATTTCTGATATGGTGTTCTTGGTGTCTTTGGTATTGGAGTTTTAGCAGCTTCATCGGGTTTGCTGCCATCCCTCTGGTAGGCAACCAAAGGCTCAAGTCCTAGTGTTGATTCATCATACTCTTTGATGACATCCAGGAGATACTCAATGCTGTTCTCTCCATCAGGTACAGGTCGCCCAAATCCAGCAAGGTACGTTGGAAGTGTTATTGGACTTCCTAGATAGATTAACCTTCCTCTGCATGAATTATAGTAACTAGTTAGAATGATATACTGAATGGTGCATAACTGATCAGTGCGTAATTATGATTTAGAAACTTGGTTTTCTAAATAGAGATTTTAAAAAAAATCACCTTGCGAGGATGACAATCCTGTCGAGAAGCATCTGAATCCTGAAAGATGGCTGATGAATTGTCATCAGCACAATGCTTCCCCCTTTTGCAATCTCCTTCACTTTCTCCACCACGCTGTATGCACTGGTGGAGTCAAGGCCTGAGGTCGGTTCATCAAGAAACAGCAGAGATGGTTTATGGATTATGTCAATGCCAATTGACACCCTTCGGCGTTCCCCACCAGAGACGCCTCGTATCCCTTCATCCCCGATGTATGTGTGAGCTGTTGTCTGTTATTTGACATTATGGTGAGTTCGTAAAAATGCGAAGGAAAATCTCACATTCTCAGGCATAATCTTGAGGAAATCTGAGAGATTAAATACAGTTATATGGTTGAACTTTTTCGAAGTTTTCCATGGATGGGAGAGCCACGGATACATCATGGGAAAACAGGTTCATTCTAGATTATTTTCATTATTCATCAGTATGATTTTGTACTGTCAATAAGTTAGAAGGTACCGTCAAAACAGTATGACCTTTTTTTGAAAATGGATTGCTTTAATATCACGCCCGGCAATTTCTGACCTAGTCATGCCTTATGGTAAAATTTTTTTAATCAGTCAAGATTCACAACATTACAAATTTAAATCAAGTGAATCTTGTTTGGGACCCTTTTCGCTACTAAATGGTTGCTATAGGCAGGATGTTATATACTCCATAACAGTAGTATTTGTTTGAATGGACAATGGAAAGCTATAATTCAGTCTTAGGAACCTAGAAAAAAAGGGCAATAGAGGCGTAACCTGCAAACCCAGCTGCTCAATGAGCTCCCACACCCGCTTCAGCTTCTCTGCCCTGGAGAGGGAGGGAGGCAGCCGGACCTCGGCCGCGAACCTCAGTGTCTCCAGCACCGTGAGCATCGGGAACAACTGGTCATCTTGCATGACGTAGGATGAAATCTGCTTCATGTAGCTTGTGGTCACCTGTACAGAGTTTCGCACTTTCAGTTCATCAGTGCATGGTCAGAAACCTTCATCAAACATCTTAGTGTTTGTGCTCTTACAGAACGTCCGTCGACGCTGACAGAGCCCTCGAGGCTCCCCTTGGCGATCCTTCCAGCGAGCGCGTCGAGGAACGTCGACTTGCCAGCGCCGCTGGGGCCAAGGATCGCCGTGACCTGCCCCCGGAGGGCCTGCCCGGAGATGTCGTTGAGCAGGTACACCTCCTTCTTGACCTTGACGCCGTCCTTCTTCTGCTTCTTGATCACGCTGTACGACAGCTCCATGAACTCCAGCCCCTGCCCGGGAAGTTCATCACCTTTTCCCCGGGCGCCGGCACTGGCCGTGTGGCAGGGACGTGGTGCTTGTGCTGCTGCCCGCCGCGCGTGTTGTCTGGGGCGTCGAGGAAGCTCTCGAGGCTCTTCTTCCGCTCTGTCCGCCGCGCGGGCATCTCCGCCGCCGCCACCACCCTCCGAGCATCGCCAGCCCGCTCTGCGGCATGATGGGTGGCATGCGTCTCGGCACGCTCCACGCGGTGGCCGGCAGCTGGCCTCTCGGCCCGGTGAGTGCGGTGACCGCCGGCCGGCATCTCAGCCGCCGGCGCTCTATGGCCGCCGTTGGCTGCCTCTCGGCCGGCCCTCCGGCCACCGGGCACCTCGTGCTGCTGCTGGTGGTATTGGCGATCCATGATTGTGCTTGGCTCGCGCTGCAGCTGCACCGTTGCTGGTGGTAGTGTGCATGGATTTTATAGGTGTGGTGCATTCGTTGCAACGTCGCTTTCCCTGGGAACAAAGGAGGTTTCTGAGCCTGCGATGTTGTATTGGCCATGGCCGAGCGCGGCCAAACGCGTGGTATTTTGTCTGGTGTTGCAGCTTTGGAGGTGATGTTTCCGCTGGCCTTGGTTTTGCAGGAGGCGCTTTGGTGCGTAGCTTCGAGTCGTTGGAACATAGGCGGATCTGTAGAGGGTTTGTGCGGCGATGTGGTTGGCTGCTTGTGGTTTTGTAACAGCAGTGTGATAGTTAATTACTGCGACGGTTTGGACTTGGTTTTATGTAATCACTCAAAGTAACATGCCTGGCATGGATGTTTTCTTTCTTCTAGACTCGGCAAACTCAAGCTAGGTGAATCAGATTGTAGTATGACTGTATCTGTATGGGTGCTGCATGGTGGCAGCTGTTTCTTGCTTTGCCTGTGCCGCTTACATCATTTTCGGCGACCGGCGTGCCATTTTCAAACTTCTATCTCCACGCATTGTAACAAGGAAAAAGTCCATTTTGACCATCGAACTATACCCTCGGTTTGGTTTTGGCCATCGAACCGCAAAACCAGAAATCTTTGGCCACTCAACTCTTAAAACCGTTCATTTTTGGCCGTCCAGCGGTTTTGTGAGTGGTTTTACTGACGTGGACGCCACAAGGCGGTGGGCCCACTTGTCAGCCCTTCCCCCACCTCGCTCTCTACCTTTTCTCCTCTCCCATGGCCGGTGGCCTCCACCTATGGCCGCCGGAGCTCCAAAATCCGGTGCCGACGCTCCAACCCTACCCAATCCCTCGCGCCCAAAGCGTCACCACATCCGTGCACACCCTCTTGACCTATCCCAAGATGAAGCTGAGCCTCACGCAGTCGGGGATCTCAAATCCCACGGCCACCGTCTGCCATTGCCGGCCCTCCTACCTCATCCTCTGTCTGGCGCACAGTGGCAAGTGGTAGCATGACGATCCGGCCGCCGACGCTGTAGAACTCCGCCGTAGTGGACCTCCGACGCCGCCCCCTCTTCTTCTCCAACGCCGGTCGCACCATGTGAATCCTCCGTTGGACGAGCTCATCCAACTCAATCCAGCCTCCCCGCCTAGATCCGGCCACCCGTCCTCCCTTGCGCCGGCCTCTCTCCTTGCTCTGGTCGAGGCTGGACTACCCTACGCCGGCCGCCGCCGCGCTTCCCCTGCTCTGGCGGCCGCCGTGTGACCCTGCGCGACTGCGTGCCGCTACGCCTCCCTCGCTGAGGCCGACGAGCGCTAGGGAGGGGATGAGGTAGGAGGGCCATGGGGGGGGGGGGGGGGCGACGACCATGGGTGGAGACCTGCACACTGCACAGGGACCATGGGAGGGCGGCGGACCATGGGTGGAGGCCAGACCGCCGGAGCAAAGGCCGACTGGCGGAGGAGAAGAGGAGAGGTAGAGGGGAAAAGAAAGAAAGAGAGTAGATGGAACGACTGACAAGTGGGCCCCACCGCCATGCGGTGTCCATGTCAACAAAACCACTCACCAAAACCGTCGGATGGCCAAAAATGAACGGTTTTAAGAGTTGAGTGTTGGAGGTACGACCATGGGCCCACAGGGACGCATGGATTATCTCCAGACAGAGTCATACCAGGCGTGAAGAACACGAGTAGAGTACTGGAAGGACTCTTCTCGTTATGGAAACTAGTCGTATGACTTGTAAACTACTCGGATTGGCTTGTAAAGCACTCTCCGAGTAGTAATTGGTTAGGATTCTACTCGAAACCGACCTTGTAACCCTGCCCGCCGTGTATATAAGGCTGGGCGGGGACCCCCTCCAAGGAACATAGACAACAAAGTCTCCCAACAGAGAGACAGACGATCTCATCAATATCAACCACCATACAGGACGTAGGGTATTACGCCTTCTAAGCGGCCCGAACCTGTCTAAAATCCTGAGTCTCTTAGCCTTTGCGTTCCTGATCTCGGCGAAACCCACCTGGAACTCTACTACCTCGGGATACCCCTCGGTAGGATCGACGGTAGAACACCGACATCTGGCGCGTCAGGTCGGGGTTTTCCTCGAAGATCCCGTGGAGAACGCAATGGTGACCTACATTCAAGCTGAAGCGCCTCAGGAGGGCACAACGTTCCACTTTGGCTCGTGGGTCTACGTCGCCGACGGCTCGGGTGGTTTCTACAGCTACATTGAGACGCCTGCGGAGCTGAAGCAGGAGCAAGCGCCCATCGTGGAAGATTTGGCCGAACAACTCGGCGAGATCATGCTCGCGGACCTGATCCGCGGGCAAGAGTCCGAGTCAATTACGACTTCGGAGAAGCAAACATCCCTCCCACCCCAATTCCCGTTTGGACTCCGTAATTCGACCCACGCATATTGTGAGGCGTTATGGAGCCAGTTCGAGTCCGTCATGGACTCGAAGCGGGACGTCCCAGTCCGAGTCATGGCAGGACACGCCAACTCTCTGAGCCAAGCGGTCCCCGAATGCCACTCGGACTCGGACGAGGAGACACTACAAGACGATGGCGAACACGACCTCGTTATCTACGCCACGCTTGAAGGAAGATCAGTCTACCAAAGAGACAGGATCCCACGGGACGTCTACGAGTCCCGCCAGATCTTTGTACTCTTTGGGTCTGAAGCTACTGACGACATGCCGTTCCAGTACGGCACACCGCTACTGCCAGAAGAGGAAAGCTCTACGGACCTCGTCACCCCAAAGATTCCTGGTTTTGCGGTTTGATGGCCAAAACCAAACCGAGGGTATAGTTCGATGGTCAAAAATGGACTTTTTCCTTGTAACAAATATAAGGTATTAAAAGTCCATTGTCAATTTGCCTCAGAAATACCTTTTCTCTTCTGTAGTTTTTCTCTATTACAATACAAAAAGTAAGTTACGTAGTGCAAAGATCTAAGGTTAGTCGACGGTGTTAATATCTTGCAAATCATTATCTAGAAAAGACAATATCTTCGAATAAATTGGGGTACTTAGTGGGCTCTATTACCTGTTACTTGGGCCCAAAAGGCAAACAGAAGAGCGTGCGGCCCAGGTCGGCCCAATTCTGCAGACACCATGTGGTGAAAATATACTCAGTGAGAATTATTTACAGGAACATCTATGATAGCTCAAAATTGTGTGAAATAATTATTTAGCATTGGACTATTTCATGAAGCTTTGACTTTTGGATAACCTTGATAGCAAAATTGGAATATCGGCCATGGTTATTTTCCAGACTCTCATGTGATGTGACATTTGAGCAAACGGTGCAAGGAGGAACACTGTAGAAAACGTCTTGGGCATTCCCCACGAATTCATAGCAATGTTTTGTACCATATATTTCGTATGCATCAACAAGGCCGAATCATGAAGGAACAAAAGCTTGTAGGGATAGGATTGCCCTCTGTATTATATTTTCTTAGGCTGCTTGTATGGCTGATTCCATCGTCGCAAATGTCCGTCTCGTCGATCGGCAATGAAGATGCATAGCGTGGATTCGGCCGCTCGCAATAGCGAGGGAAAAACGATGGCACCTAAAAATTAAGTAAATTTATTAATTTTCGAATGCTTTTAAGAGGTCTGCACTATTCTTGAAGAGAATAGAGAACCATCAGTGCAATTCACTTTGTTCTTTCTTTGCTGGCCCATTCAAAGGAGATAGATTTCATATCCTGTTCTTTACCTTTTCCATATAGTATTCATCTACTTAGTTTACCAGAAGAAACGCTTCAGATTCCTTTCTTCACCATTGCATACATGCAAAGGAAAGGCATACGGTTGGTAGTCTGAAGCAAGGTAGATGTTTCCTTCTGGGTTCAGTTATTTGAGCCATATCGTCGGCCATTGACCCTTCGGTGTGCAGTAGCCTGTGCTGCAAGCGCGCCTCCTGTTTCTCCTAAGACCAACCATCCTAGGGAAGTGAGACAAACTGAGATAGCAATTCACCATGGCGGATGTCGCGGGGCTGCTCGCCTCGGCCATCGTCACGCAGGTGGGTGCGAAGCTTGGCTCCATTATCGGAGATCAGGTCTCAATGCTGTGCTGCTTCGAGGACGACATGGAGGATATGAAGGACACGCTGGAAACAGTTGGAGCAACGCTGGAGGATGCAGAGAAGCGATCGATCAAGGAGAAGGAAGTGCGGCTGTGGCTGACTGAAGCGGCTCAAGAATGCCGCCTTAGACATCTCTGACATCGACGAGTTCGGGCCTGATTCCAATCTGACCGATGGAAAGGTATGCTCATATCTATGCTGCCAATGCTATTAGAAATGCATCTAGCTAGGAAAATTCTATTAGAAATTAAGCACAACTAGATTTTAAATTATTACTTTTTAATTTTCTATTAGAAGATGGAAAGGTATGCTCATAGGTCATAGCTTGGAGTTTTTTCCCCTTCGGTTCCTGTAAGTAATTATTACTTTCTAATTTTCTATTAGATGATGGGAATTTTCTCATATCTTGATATTGCACCCAAGATTACCATGGCAAATAAAATGAAGATGATGCGTGACCAACTGAGAAAAATCAAAGAGGATCATCAGAGTTTCAAATTCGAGCCTTACCATAGGATTGAGAATGAACATAATTTTATTGATCGAGAAACAACATCCAAGGTGAATGAAGCGGGCATCATAGGGAGAGACAAGGAAAGAAGGAATGTCATAGAATTGTTATCTGTAAGCAACGACACAAATTGCCCTGTTATACTTCCTATCTTTGGACTTGGTGGGATTGGCAAGACAACTTTGGCACAGCTAATTTTCAATCATATCCATTTCAATGGTTATGACCACCGGATATGGGTGTATGTGTCCCAAGTCTTTGACTTGAGAAAAATAGGGAACACCATAATTTCTCAAGTACTAAAAGAAGGGAGGCATAATGGAGAGAGCAAGGAATTCATATACCAACGCCTTCAAGAATTACTTAATGATAAGAAGCATGGTACAAAATAGCGGGCTAAGACATTTAGTGGGAGGTCTTCAAAAACAGCTAATAGCGGGCTAAATGGAGCTATAGCGTCAAATAGCGGCTAAATTGCACGTAGAAGCAAATAGCGATACCTCTATAAAATCAGCTATAGCGGGAGATAGCCCGGAGCTATAGCCGGCTATTTTGTACTATGATAAGAAGACACTAATTATTTTAGATGATCTATGGGAAACAGATGCCTCTCAGTTGAATGAGTTAAAGCTTATGCTTAATGTTAGCCACACTTATCCCAGGGGGGGGGGGGGGGGGGTGGGGGTGGCTTGGGCGCCGGCCACAATGGGCCCTATGGGCCCCTAAACCATATCCCTAACCATCTCGCTAACACGCCCCCGCAGTCTGAACGTCGATGCCTCGGACGTTAAGGCTGGACCTAAACTCCTGAAAAAGAGATAAAGACAGTCCGTTGGTGAAGATGTCGACGTACTGAGTAGATGTCGGAACGTGGACGACGCGAACATCACCAATGGCAACGCGCTCCCGAACAAAGTGGAGATCAATCTCAATATGCTTGGTGCGCTGATGCTGAACTGGGTTGGAGGACATGTAGGCCGCGCTGATATTGTCGCAGTAGACCAGCGTGGCTCGGCGAGGTGGAGAGTGCAACTCGAGGAGGAGCTGACGAAGCCAGGTGGCTTCGGCTACGCCGTTCGCCACGACGCGATACTCAGCTTCTGCACTGGACCGAGAGACTGTGTTCTGCCGCTTCGAGGACCACGAGACCAAGTTGTCCTCGAGGAAGACAGCGTACCCGGATGTGGAACGCCGTGTGTCGGGACAGCCAGCCCAATCTGCATCCGTGTAGATGATCAAGTCGCTGCTGGAGGAGGGCTGAATGACGACGCCGAGATCCAAGGTGCCACGCACATAGCGGAGGATCCGCTTGTGGTCGGCAAGATGAGGCTCCCGTGGGTCGTGCATGTAGAGGCACACCTGCTGCACTGCGAAAGACAAGTCAGGACTAGTGAACGTGAGCCACTGGAGGGCACCGGCAATGCTCCGGTAGTCGGTGGGGTCCTGAACCGGGGCGCCGTCAGCAATAAGCTTGGCGTTGATGTTCACCGGAGTAGAGGAAGGTTTGCACTCAGCCATCCCCGCACGATCTAGAATCTCCAGCATGTACTGGCGCTGAGAGAGAAGTAACCCGATGCCACGTCGCTGAACATGCATTCCTAGGAAGTGGTGAAGCTGACCCAGGTCCTTCATGGCGAACTCCGACTGACGGGCAGCAATGGTGCGCTGTAGGAGGTCGACAAAAGAAGCTGTGAGAACGATGTCGTCAACGTAGAGGAGCAAATAGATCGTGTCATTGCCTCGATGGAAGATGAACAACGAAGTGTCGGTCTTGGCCTCCACAAAGCCCAATGACAGGAGATACGCAGCAAACCAGCTGTACCAAGCACGCGGCGCCTACTTAAGTCCGTAGAGGGACTTGTTCAGGCGGCAGGCGAAGTCGGGATGAGCAGAATCCTCGAATCCGGAAGGCTGCGCGCAGTAGATCGTCTCGGAGAGCGTGCCGTGAAGGAAGGCGTTCTTCACGTCTAGCTGATGAATAGGCCACGCACGAGAGAGCACGAGCGACAGCACCGTCCGAACGGTGGCCGGTTTGACAACCGGGCTGAAGGTCTCGTCGAAATCCATGCCGGGACGTTGGGTAAATCCATGAAGGACCCAACGCGCCTTGTACCACTCCAGAGTACCATCTGCATGAAACTTGTGCTTGAGGATCCATTTGCCGGTGACGACGTTGGCACTGGAGGGCCGAGGAACGAGAGTCCAGGTCTCATTCGTCAGCAGAGCGTCATATTCTTCCTCCATAGCTGCTCGCCAATTAGGATCGGCCAGAGCGCTACGGAAGGTCTTCGGGATCGGTGCAGTGGAGCAGTGTGGTAGACCGCAGGTAGACGAAATCCTGCTTTCGCCCTGGTGGTCATGCCATGCTGATTGAACACAGGCGTGGTCACCGGGACAGCACCCTTGGGTAAGGGCGCTGGACCAGCAGGAAGTGCTGGCGGTGCTAGCTGACGACGGGAGGCGACCGGTGCTGGGGAGGGGACGATTGCTGGAGCATGTCGGCGACGTCTGTAGACGTACGGGAACTCGAAGAGTGGTCGATGATGAGCGACGGTCGGAGAGGGTCCGGCCCGAGGCAGCTGCGGCTGCCTGGAGCTGGCTGGTGACGCCCTGGGGGCGTTGAGTGGCCGAGTGGTGACTCGGCACGGCCGACTGGGGAGCCACCAGCGGCGGGAAGCCCGGCGGAGGCCCGACGCGGCTGGCTGGCGGCGCAGTCAACGGCGGGAAGCCGGGAGGAGGTCCGGCCCGACTGGAGGGGGCCGGTGTGGCAACGTCCGGTGCCGCGCGTGGCTGCGTGGGCGTGTCAGGGATGTCGACGGCCGCGCGTGGCTGCGCGGTAGCACCACCTGGAAGTCCTGTAGAGGAAACAAGCTGTGACGGTCCAATTGGAACCGGCACGTTAGTCACACGATCATCCAAGAACTCAAACTCCGCTGCGCATGGGGAGCGTGAAGTCTCGGCAAAGGGAAACCGCATCTCGTCAAAGGAGACATGACGAGAGATGATGACTTTGTTCGATGAACGGTCAAGACAGCGGTATCCCTTATGATGAGCAGAGTAGCCAAGAAAGACACAAAGCGTAGAGCGAGGTGCAAGCTTGTGGGCAGCGGTGGAGGCCAGATTTGGGTAGCAAGCACAACCAAAAACACGAAGGTGATCGTACGACGGCAGCATCCCATGAAGGCCGAAGTGTGACGTGACGAACCCCAAGGTTTTGGTGGGCAGTATGTTAAGTAAGCTTGTGGCGGTGCTGAGGGCCTCGACCCAATAAGCCGGCGGCATGCTGGCTTGGAACAGGAGAGAGCGAATAATGTTGTTCGTAGGACGAATTATACGCTCAACTTTACCGTTCTGGGAGGAGGTGTAGGGGCATGACATCCACAGGTGAGCGCCGTGTCTAAGGAAGAATGTGCGGGCGCTGGAATTATCGAATTCGCGGCCGTTATCGCACTGAACTGCCTTTACTTTGGCGCCGTACTGAGTTGTCACGTAAGCAAAGAAGTAAGCAATAGTCGAAAAAGTGTCAGACTTAAGGCGCAACGGAAAGGTCCACAAGTGATGCGAGCAATCATCAAGGATGACTAGATAATACTTGTAACCGGAGACACTAGCGACAGGCGAGGTCCAAAGATCACAATGAATAAGATCAAAATTATTAGATGCTCGCGAAGTGGATGACGAAAAAGGGGACCTAATGTGGCGACCAAGCTGACAAGCATGACAGAGAGTATTGCTAGGTTCTTTATTACATGAAGGTATGACAGAGACTAGCTTAGACATGACTTCATGACCGGGGTGACCAAGACGGCGGTGCCATGGGGGCCCAGGGCCAGCAACGAGAGCAGCAGCGACTGTGGGTAGGCGCAGAGAATAGAGAGGCCCGGCACTATTGCACCTGATGATGGTTCTCTGAGACGCCAGATCCTTCACAGAACAACCAGCGGGGTCAAACTCGACAGAAACATTGTTATCAGAAGTAAACTGACGCACAAAAATAAGATTCTTAATAAGGCTAGGTGAAACTAGGACATTATTAAGAGAGAAAGGGCCCGGAAGGGATACTGTGCCAGTAGACGTAACGGGAGGCAAGGAACTGTACCAGCAACAATGGATGAGGGATACCGCATGGTTAAAGTAGAAGTGAGAGTAGAAGGATCTGAGGTCATGTGAGAGGTAGCACCTGAGTCGAGAACCCAGTCGGTCGAAGGTGGCTCGTTCAGGGAGACGGTGCTGACGGCCGATACGAGGGACTGTTGTTCCCAGCCTGCTGGCGAGGTGACGGGGTTGAAGTACCCCGGCGCCCAGGGGAAGTGCGCCATCTGCTGTCCCTGGGCGGCCTACGCCTGTGCCTGGGCGTATGCCTACGCCTGTGCCACCTGGATGGCATGGGCCTGAACCTGGTGGGCCAGCAGGGCTTGCGCCTGTGCCTGCTGCTGCTGTTGCTGCGTCGGCGCCGGAGGGGGGGCCATGCCGGGGCGCGGCCCAGTCCACATCTGGATCGCCCCTGACCATGGGTGGATGAAGGGTGGCCAGGGGATGGAGGTGGCACTGCCGGCCGGCGGTGGTGCGGCTTGGGAGGCCGCAGGAGAGGGGGCGCCTCCGGAAGAGCGAGGTTTGCCGCCCCCGCCGCCCCCCTTCCTGCTCTTCTTGGCTCCCTTCTTGTTGCGGCTGCTGCGGGAGTTGCCGCCCCCAGAATTGGAGCCCCCGTGGCGGGGGGGGGGGGGGGGGGGGGGCTGCTGGGGAGGACGCGAGCCGCCGGAGGAGGAGGGTGCCCCCGTGGTGGCGCCCTTGGTGGAGGTGGTGGCGACGAGGGTCGTCGGTGCCGTGGCCTGGTGGGCGATGGTCATCTCCTCCAGGGCGAGTTCGGCGACTGCATCCTTGAACTTGGGGAAGGGGCGGCCGCGACGGAGATGGCGGCCGAGGTCCTGGAAGCGCTCGTTGAGGCCTCGGATGAGGTTGAGGGTCAACGTGCGATCGAGGACGAGTTCCCCGAGAGCGCCGAGCTGCTGTGCCATCCCCTTGAGCTGCCTGCTGTAATCTGTAATAGAAAGATTACCTTGCACGAAGGTGCGGAAGCGAGCGTCGAGGTGGAGGGCGCGTGTCTCCTGGTTGCCGAGGAATTGAGACTCAAGGGCGAGCCACATGGTGCGAGCAGTGGCGTCGCCATCGACGACGGTCTCGGCGAGGTCGGAGGAGATGGTGCCGGCGATCCAGGACTTCACGACGTAGTCCATGCGTGTCCAGTCCGGGAACGCGGGCGTAGGGAGATCAGCAAGGACGTGATCCTCGTCCTCGGCCGAGTACTTGCCGATGACGAGGAGGATCTGGTCGCGCCAGCGGGTGTAGTTGCCAGCGGCGAGGTTGAGGACGACGGGGACAAGGCTTCGAATATTCTGCACGCTGATCGCCTGGGCGTGCAGATTGACGATGGCGGCAGCTTCATGGGCCAAGATGGCGTGATGAAGGTTGCCGGCATGGTCGGAGTGGGCACCACCGTTGGAGGCGGCGTCCTCGTCCTCGGCGTCGTCAAATTGGGCGTCGGGGATGCCCTGGGCAGCGATCGCGCGCTCACGGGCCGCCCTGGCGTGGGCAGCGCGGGCGCGCTCGGCGGTGGCGTCGCGTACAGCGGCGGCGTCGACGGCCTCCTTCTCCGCCTCCTCAGCACGGCGGAGGGCTTCCTCACGCTTGGCGAGGAGGGCCTTGGCGTGTTCCTCGCGCTCGGCATCGGTGACGCCGGACGGCTTGGAGGGGGCAGCGACGGTGGCCTTGGGGTCGCCGTCCTTGGCCTTCGGAGAGGGAGGAGGGGTGCCGGTCATGATGACGACCGGCGGCGCATGGCCAGGGAGGCGGCGCTAGGTATGGCAGCTGAAGGAGCAGGGAGAAACCCTAACTCGTGATACCATGTAAGCAATATAAATGCAGGGAAATAATGGATTGATTAATAGGGGGCACAATACATGTACATATATAGGCAGGGAACCCTGCCGCCACACTTATCGGGGGGCGGCGCCCAAGCCAGGGTGGCTTGGGCGCCGGCCACAATGGGCCCCTAAACCATATCCTTAACCATCTCACTAACAGTCTAGGGTAAATTTGCTAATTTTCTAGGCTCCATAGGAAGGAACCCATTGATCTCCATTACCCTATCTTATCCTCTAAGCATCTCCAATGGACTGAGTAGATAACCTTGCTAAGTTAGAGTCCAAATCCGAGTGGGAAATAAGTTCCACTATTAGGAACCTAAGTAGATAAGTTCCCCCCAAACAGGTAGATTTCAGGAAACGAGATGGCTTGGTTTCAAAACCAGTTGCCTTGGTTTTCATAGAACATGAATAACAGCCCTTAAGATCTTTGGAATAAGGCTATACACAATCAAACGACCTCCAACATTTAGGAAATTACCAATAATTTTCTCTAATTTGGTCAAGAACATAGGAGAGGGTTTTGAGGAAACTAGAAATACAAGGTGTACATGTCTTTTCACCGGTTCGCCCCCAAGAATCTAACCCAAAAACTCTCCCAGAAATAGATCTAGAAATCCTAATAAACGCTTAAATTTCAAATTTAAAAAAGAGTATACATACGAGATGGAATTTGATCACTTTTCATTTTGTATTATATTCCAAAATGTATGGTTAGAAGACATACCTGGCCGAATCAATGTATTGGATGGCGAAAACCTCAAATCAAATTCTCTCCATTCTCTCACTCTCACACACCACAAAATGAAAGACGTATCCCTAATGGCTTGGTCACAACTAGAGACACCACATAATATATAGATGAAATAAAGCGTGTCTAACTGGTTCAAGTAGTTACCAATAATTCTCTCGGGCACAAATAATGCACTTGAAAACTAATGAAATATAAAGGAGAAGAGGGGTCTGGGTATGGGGATTGCTTGGTCCTATGCTAGCTGAGACAGGTAAGCGGTGCTATTTCAAGCTTTAGATAGATGTTTGATGAGTCTGGTTCGAGAAATATGTCATTGATCTCCTTTTTTGCCGCTACTTGCATTGCGAGCTAATCTTCGAGAAGTCGTTTACTGATTAGCTGCTTGAACGTGGAAATATTTAGGTAAGTACGAGAACTCGACTCGATTCTTTAGGGGATTCAGCAACGGCCCATTACCGGCACCATGACGTGCCTAGTTAGTTTTTTCTTGAGGACCATGCCTAGTTAGTAAGGATAGGCAACATATCACTTGACTGGTTCTGATTCTATAACCCTGTCTGAGGGTCGCCTATATATGTACACACGTTGCATACCCTAACCAGTCTATTATCTCACGCAATCACGATTGCTCTCATGGCATCACGAGTCTGGTACCTTCTCGGTCTTGTTTTCGCACACCAGCGCGCCGTCGGCACAACTTCTGCATACGCGAGATCTCCTCGGTGCACGCCCACCCCGCACAGGCTCTTCCTCGGTTGTCACTACCTTCCCCTACCCCAGCGTGTCATCGTCACCCCTCCATGGCTGGCACGGTAATCCCATTAACCCCTGGCACGGGCCAAACCTTCAATGCCAACAAGGCTAAGGCTGATGCCAAGGCCCTCAAGCAGGCAGAGGAGGTGCCTTGCATGCAAGACTACACGCGCCGCCGCACTTGTCCACGCGGCCCAAGCCGAGAAGGAGGCCGATGCAAGCCACGTATGCGATGAGGCTGTCACCATTGCGCGTGATGCACCACATAGGAGATCAAGGTCGCTCCTCCTGACTCTGACGAGCACCACTACAACAAATGTGGGCTTTTATTACGTTTCATTTGTGTCATAAAAAATAGAATTTACGTCACATATCGTAATTTGTGACACTCGCGTGACGAAAACTCGTTCGTCACCTATTCCCCGTAATAAAAGGTATTAGGTGACGAAAACGAATTTTTTCGTCATAATTTTTTGACGATTCTTGTGTCGTCACTAATTTATGACAAAAGTTTTTCATCATTAAACATTTATAAAACGTCACAAAACCTTGTATGCGGATGACATGGCAGTGACTTGGAGCTGACGTGGCAGCACACTTATGACGATTTTAACATCCATAAAACGTCACAAAACCTTTTATGCGGATGACGTGGCAATGACTTGGAGCTGACGTGGCAGCATGTTTATGACAATTTAAACATCCATAAAACGTCACAAAACCTTGTACGCGGATGATGTGGTAATGACTAGGAGCTGACGTGACAACACCTTTGTGACGATTTAAACATCTATAAAACATCACAAAATCTTGTAAGCAGATGATGTGACAGATAACAACGGGCACAGCCCATTCATCACGGATGGGTGTTACAGCAATGTATTAGCCATTATTAAAATTACTTATTACACAGGATTTCATGATCGATCATGCATCCATACAAATATATACAATCTCTACCAGAAAAACAGAATAATTTTTTCTAGCATACACAACACAAAAAATAGTTGTGCAGTACAAGAAGAGGTCCTGGTTCAGTTCTTCTAGCTTTTCAAGTTTCCCTGAAATTAGGAAATCCAAAGTAACATCAGCAATAAGATGAAGGTTTAGGCTGAAGGTAGGAGAGAATGTAGTTAACAACAACCATGGGTGCTGGTGCCAGGTTCACAAAATATTATCTCACTCGCATGGCTAATAGTTAATCAAGATAGCAGTTTCTATTATGAGCAATCAATATAAATGAAGTATTCTTTGATACATAGTTCAGGTTCCCATGGCTGCAAATGGACAAGCTAATTTCAACTATTATTCAGGTTGCAATCTCTGAATACCAAGATCTTATTGGTTGCTAAATATCCAACAGCTAGACTTGGACCCAAATCAGCTTAGGTTGAACACTGAACATTAAATATTTAAGTGAGTGACAATTAAACCAGCTTTAACTCGTGATCACTCACAGTAGCAGAACTAGCCCAAATCCCCTAGGTTGAACACTGGAGCAGCAGAAGCCACCAGTCACAGTTCACACACAATAAACCAGAAGATATTGAAAACCTGAACAAGAGTAGTAGACACTAAACAAGAGTACTAAACATGATGTGACAATCACCAATACAAGTTCAACTGAACAAGACAGTAAACAAGAATTCATCCAAAATTTCAATATGTAAGACGTCTTCTAAGGAGACGCAGCTAGGATATCCTAAGTGGGCAAGTTGCAATCCAAAAGCACAACCACATAAACACATGCAGATAAGGGTAATATTAGCAGGGTAGGAAGGAGGCAGGAGGAGGACAAAGAGGATCAGAGGGAGGAGGTACCTTCCTGGGAGTTGGAAAACTAACATGCCAACCATACAACATCATCAAAAACCTCTCTAACCTGAAACTGAACAAAAATAGAAAATACTACAATTTGTTAAGTGGCCTGACATAAAATGGATAAATGTCGGACTCAAATGTTGATAATGCTACTGGCTGCACAAGCTGCAAAACAAATTAATTCGTACCTGCACTTGCCGCTGAACTGAGGTGTTCCCTGTTGTTCTCAGCCTGCTGAAGTTAGTAAATAGAGATTAAGTTCTTGTTTGGAAAGAACACTAAAACTGATTTAAGAACACTAGACTAGACCTATGTTGTTGTTGTTGCCTACCCTAACTTGCTTGGGACAAAAGGCTATGTTGTTGTTTTTGTTGTTGTTGTTGTAGACTAGACCTATATTTTTACATGATCAATCACAAATCGTTTCAGACTTAGTGGTATAATAAACAGTTAAGTTAAACAACACTCTCAGTGTGAACCATGAAACAATTCATGACAGAAGACAATTTAAGAAAACAGCAAAGTATTCCTGTCCAAAAGAATATGCATCCACCAATCAAGAGTTACTCCAATTCTATGTACCACCAGTTAGTAAGGTCAGGTAAACACAAACAAAAGAATCCAAACTGCCAGTACTATTGATATGTTTTTGCCAAGTCCTATGAATAGCTTGCATAATAGTTAGAGGTTACATCAGCCAAAATTGCATTCATTTGTAATGTATATGAGCTGTTGTTTCACTAGCCAGCTTAGAAGATTATCACTAATGCAAGCATATGTTTTGCAACAAGAGCCTAGCTAATTACAACACCATGCAATGGACACATAATTTACTTAAGGACTAATTAACACTACAGCATGTGAGACATATTTTGAAATAATATAACAGTATCCACCAGCATACACTCCATACCTTATGCCCTTGCTTTTTGCATTTGACATGTTAAGAATTGACCGAAGCCAATGCAGTATTACCAATACTTTGCAACTTCTGGTTATTCCTGATCATTCTTTGAGCCCTCTCTCTTTCATATTCAGTAAGCAGTTCCTCTGTACATACATAGAAGAAATTAAATGTTTGAGGTCAAGCATCAGAAGCTAGGCAAAAAAAAAAAAAAAAAAAAAAAAAAACATTAGCCAATATGGCCTACCACCAAGCAGGTTAGCAGAGCAGCAGGGCATGATACGAAAATAAAGTGCAGACCCATTATGATAACTGAAGCTGTGCAATAAGTTTCTAATACAGCCCGCATATTCTATTATTCCAGCTATTGATTGGAAATGGCATCTTGCTGATTTATAATAAGCCAGAGTATGCAGAATCTAAAACCAACTGTACGAATTGCTTTCATTAACTTGGTAATGAGCCTTTGTGAAGTAAAACCATTCCAAACAAAAAAAACAGTGTCTAAAAGCACATGTATCCAAAGTCATGTGAAGCAAAGTTAACACATCAAGCAAATCAAAGCTAGCTTCTACTAATCATCTCCTTCCCAGAACACACATTTCAGAATGTCCATTTCAGATACAGATTGTCCGTAAGAAGGCTAAGATCATAAGAACTAAATTTTATTGCCAATGTCAGACAGATTCTCAAGCAAATAGAATAGGCACACTACTTAACTACCCAATACTCGCTACTACACAGTAATACTAATTACCTACTAACTGGTCGAGAACTGACAGACCATGAATTGACAAACCCAATACGTGCTTTCCTGTTCTTTTAGCAGAAGATATTGGCACTTAAAATACTGGCAGTAGCAGATATATTTAACATTTTTTGGCTGTCAAATTCACCATAGAAAGAAACAAGTAGGCTCTACATTGTAGAAACAACAAAACTACGGGCATCGCACATAACGTATCTAGCAAGAGAGTTTTACAGAAGGGAGGAAGCTAGATGTTGGAGAGGCGGAGAAGAGGGTGCACCTGGCTGACCGCTGGGAGCCGAGACTAGGGTCACGGGCAATGCAGCAAGAAGATGAGGATGAGGCCGGCACCGCGTGGCCTAACCCGCCCATGCACATGCCAGCGATGGATCGGTGAAGCAGGCAGTCGCCGCGGTGTGCCTCGCACTAGGTAGGGTTCGCGCCGCCGCCTCCCACTGCCGTCCCCGAGCTCTGGTGCCTCCTCCCACCACAGATCCTGCGCCGCCCGGGGATGGAGGTCGAGGTGGCGGTGCTGCGCGGCGGGCGGCCATAGGCGAGGCGGCGCAGGGGAGGGGGAAGGCTGGGGTTCTCAGTGGGTGAGAGGAGGCCGGGGCTGCGCGGCAGGAGGGGGAGGCAGGGCTGCGCGGCAGGAGGGGGAGGCGGGGCTACGCGGCGGGTGGCGTGGCTGCCGGGCTGCGCGGTACAAGGAAGGAGGGATGGTGGTCGGTGGAGGAACAGGGCGGCGCTGCTGCTGCGGGGGAGAAGGAACATGACAGCGCAGATCTGAGAGGAGGGGAGCAACGCGCAGATCTGAGAGGAGGGGGAGAAAGGGTTCGAGATGGGCAGGTCTGCGCTACATACAAGCGTTTTTCGTATTTTTGCTGCTTGCTGCTGAGATGGGCTGGTTCGGCGTGAATGCTAACAGGCCTGGCCCACGTCGGAATATGGAGATTCATGGCGCCTTGGCGTGAATGTTAACATGCCGATAATACAAAAACCACATCAAGAATCGGATTCAATCAAGCCTTCTTTTCAATGCAACACTTTACCGAGAAACCTCCCGAGGATGGATGGGATGACGAAGAAAAATGAGATGGATGGAAATTAGAATTATAGAACCGCATGCAAAACATGTTTGGCTTATTGGGCTAAAAATAGGAAAGGAAAATGACAAAAAAAAATGACATGGCTCACTTGTCCAAGTTGTAGTAGGACCCACCTTAACCCCACCATTTTCTTTTGAAAAATTTGTGACGATTAACTATTTGGCTTAATGACAAAATAAAGTTTGTTATAATGTGGCACTATAGTTTTTTATGACGATTTCTATTTAGTCTTAGTGACGAACACCTCATTTTTGTCACTAAAATGTAGTGCCTCATATAGAACGTCACAAAACCGAATGCCATAACGACGAATGGGTCTAATGTCATGAGGTATTTGTCACAAAAGGTCATATTTGTTGTAGTGACGTTCTCGACAGCTAGTCCACTATCTCTGATCACTCAGCTGGCGATGTACATGTTGCTATGCTTCTTCACAAAGTCGCTGTCATCCTAAATCTGCATGCTAAGACAGTCGGTATGCAAAACATCTGGAGTCTCGTTCCCATTACCCTTGACATCTACTCTGGCAACTACACGCACTGGAGGGAGAAATTCCTGATTACCATTAGCAAATACTCCTTGAGGACCATCTCCTCCATAATGCGCCTGCCCTCGACTCCCCTAGTTGAAGTTGGATGGAACACGTTGACCAGTTTTGGCACCATCACCAACGACCTTATCATTGTCATCCTAGAGCGGGCGAGTGGGATGCCACTTCCCACGCCACCCGGCTTGGCATCAAGTCCGAGTTCTCAACAATCGGGAAATTCGATCCCTCTATCTTGACGCTCAATTCCTCAACTTCATCTAAGGTGATCTATCTATTACAAATTACTGCAGGATGTTCAAGCGCATGGCAGATGACCTCGGTGACCTTGGCGAGGTTGTCACAAATCACACTCTCATCCTCAACATCATTTGCACGATTAACAAGAAGTATGCTGCTCTCAGTCGCGATATCTGGCATGGGCATCCATTCCCCAAGTTCTTCAAGATTCATGATGATATGCTCCTCAAAGAACTTATGGTGGCCCAGCAGGCGACCACCCCTTCCACGGTGCTTCTCACCAGCACCACCTCTGCCCCCTCCATTGTCTCATGTCCCTCTGGTCCACCTTATCAGCCATCCTCCCACCCCAGCAATGGCTCTAGGAGCGGCAAGGGCCGGGGCTCCGGGTTTGGCTCCTTCAAGTAGCGTCGCGGCAAGTGCAGCGGCAATGACAACAACTAGCCTAGCACCGCCAAGGCCCCCACAGGTACCATCCGCGTGCACCCTGGGCCGCAACCATCCATCGCCCCTGTGCCCCGGTCCGGTGCACTGTAGCAAGAAATGGTGCCTTTTTGTAGTAGGCCCTACAAACCCACTAGCGGGCACAGGCACAGCAGGAGGTGCTCCAAGCGCAACTCATGGGGTAGCGGGCACCCTACTTGGGCCATGCATTCTACCAGCAGGTGCCCGAGGTCCCTTCGAGGTTCCATAACCCTATGATGGGCCTACCTTCTTCCTGAGATGAATAGTCCCTCGCTTCAGCCTTTAGCACTGTGTCCCTCAACAAGTCATAGTCAAACGACTGGTACTTTGACTCAGGGCCACCTCTTACATGACTTCACATATAGGTTCTCTTTTGAGGACCCGGTGTGTCCGAGGACCGGTGGATGGTCGCTTCCTGGTGTGATGAGTGATTGACAATGTCGGTGATATTATCTCCGGCAGTCTTTCACGGGGTAGCCCACGGAAGTGATTTGTATGCAGGGAAGATCGCAAAGATCGGAAGCAAGATGGTTAGGATGGACAGACACAAGGGTTTATACAGGTTCGGGCCGTCGACTTGACGTAATACCCTACGTCCTGTTTTGGGGGTGTTGTATTGCATGGATTTCGCTATGAGTTGAGATGAGATCTTTTGGAGGGGTCCCTGCCCGCCTCGGGTGGCAGGGTTACAAGTCGGTTTGTAGCCGATCCTATCTCTAAGGATCCTTTCCTTCTTTACAATAACTCCTATTCCAACTAGAACTTCTCCTTCCAGATCCTTCCTTCGTGCGCCGACTTGTCCCGCACGTCTTCGGGTCCAGAACGGTGGGCTGGGCCGCCCCCCTTTCGGTGGGCTGCCAGGCTTGCTCGTGAGGTACCCGGGTACTATATCCCCCACAGTAGCCCCCGAGCACTTCTTGGCCGATCGTCGGCTGTAATTGATCTGTCTTTTTCTTGCATGATCCGAGTGCTCTCAAGTTGTCTAGGACCTCATCCGAGTGATTTCGAAGAAGATCCGAGTGGTTTCGAGAAAGATCCGAGTGCATGCTCAAACGTTCCTGAAAACGATTCTTCAATTGTAGCCGTAGTGAGGTGAAGAAGTGCTCTTTCTCACGACGCGACAGCGAAGTGAATACACTTAGCCCCCGAGCATTGGGCAATTTTAGTATGAAATTGGCCAAGGGTCTTCAACTTTTCTCTGTCGAAATCTTGATCTTCAATGGTGTGCACCTCCAGGTGCACCCATTGGGTGTAGCCCCTGAGCCTTGAGCAGAATAGAATATTCTGGTCGAGGGTCAAAAATATTGTAAAGCTCCTTTTGAACTTAATCCTTCAATGGCGTGCACCTCCAGGTGCACCCATTGGGTGTAGCCCCGAGTCTTGATCTGACTCGATACGATCATATCAAGACTCTGAAAGCTGTAGATCCTGACTGAATCTTTCAGCCCCCATGCCTCCGGACATGGATCTTGGATAATTTTCTCCTTCTGGGGCTTTTTTGTTTCCCCTTCTTAAGGATTCTGCTCTCAAGTTCTTTGAACTTGGTGTGACTCCCGAGTCGTGTCCCACAACCCAGCTTGACCATATGGTAAATCACCTTCTCACAAGATTTATACTTGTCAGCACTTGACCCAGATTTCTGAGCGAATTTAGCGATAGTATCGCATGCCTTACATAAAAATCAGTTGCAAGGTTGCAATATAAATTGCAAAAATAAGTCTGGCCGTCGACTACTTTTAGCCTCACGACCGAGTGGTTTCTGCCCCTGAACACTAGCTCAGGAACCCACATATTTGTTAATTCAACAGAACCGAAAGGTCATGCCATATTTCAGCCTATTTAGGCCCATCAATCATATAAAGTCCGTTGTTTCCTAGGGAAACTAACGGTTGCCTTCTTGAAGCCAGAATATCGCGAGATATCGCGACTCCATACCGCATCTTTGAATTCAAAGCGACGGGACGTGCTAGCGTCGGTTGAGTTCCCGAGACAAACATCGCGCCGCGCGCGGGAGGGACGGTTCATTCCATTATAAGCCATCCCCGCCGCAACCTTCTTCCTTTCCTCGCCATTCGCCTTCTCAGCGCCCTAGTTCTCCTCCCTGTTCGAGCGCAAACCCTAGATCCACTTTCATAACCTTCAACCTTCAATCCTCAGCCCCTGCTCGTAGCCATGGCGCCGATGAGGAAGGAAGCCCCGAAGCGGAAGGACAGGTCGCCAGGAAGGGCTCGGTCAGTCAGGGCCAAGGCCGCCGTCGATGCCACTGTGGACCGCGCCACCGAGTGGAGGGAGTCCATCACCACCACCAGGCGCCTCGAGCAGCACGTCATCGACGGCATCCTCCCAGACCAGCAAACCGCCGAATGGCGCGCAGCCTCCGGTGAGTCTTTCCCCACCCCAAATTCCTCTGATTTGGTGGTGTTCGAATCTTTTCTTCTGCGCGGTTTTGGCGTGCCTGCGCACCCTTTTCTCCGCAGCCTGCTGCATTTTTATGGGATCAGTCTCTGCGCACTGAATCCCAATTCCATTCTTCATATCACCATCTAAATCAATCTCTGTGAAGCCTATCTTGGGATAGAGCGTCACTTCAACCTTTTTCTTCATCTTTTCCTGCTGAAACCTTATCCTGGAACCGAGTGCCCGCGAGTAGTCGGAGGCGCCGGGCTCCAGCTCCGTGAGGGTCGAACCCAGGAGTACTTTGATATCCCTTTTCCTACTTCCAACAAAGGGTGGCAGTCCGAGTGGTTTTACGTAGGAAACCACTCGCCTGCCATCTCTCCTTAAATCGATTCGCGTCCTGTTCCCTCCAAGTCCTGGATTTCTCTTCCCAAAGAGAGCGAGATGGACGAGGTTCGGGAATTGCTGGGCTTCATAGCCCAGTTGAAGGACAGAGGGTTGACTGCCGTTGGAGTGGCAGCCAACTTCGTGCTGCGCCGGATCCAGCCCCTCAAGCAGCGGGCTCATCCGGCGTATGAGTACTACGCCGAGGGAGACAACACGCGTGAAGCCCCCGAGCGTGTTGATAGGGGCCAAGCTGCAGCTCGGCTTGGCAAATTCTTTGCGACAGGGACTTCCCTGCGGACTTCTGATGGTCCTCCGGCGTACAACTTGTCGAATCCACGCCCTGAGGTACTGAACCAATCTGTTGCTGTTTTTTGTTTTCAATTCCACCCATTGGGTGTAACTTCAGTAAAGAACTAAACCCAACTTTTGCAGGGTCGAGCTGCTTTTGTTTCTATACCTCCTTTGCCTGAAATGCCGAAGGGAGTGGATCAGCCGGCTCCGCGCAGAGCCGGTGCTGTTGAAGAAGCACTCGGAGGAAGCGAGAGTGACCTGCATGACTCAGATATCAGTCTGTCATCCTCGCCTTCTCCAGACGTGCTGTCTCCGAGTGGTGGCAAGGCTGCCCCTGTCCCGAAGAAGCGGAAGATTTCTGTTTCAACGGGGATCGTGATTGGGGATGCGCCGAGCCGTCGCTAACTCATCCTCACCGAGTCGTCTGACTCGGATGATGACGAAGCTGGTGGTGCCGGGTCTTCAATCCCGCCCCCAATTATCAGCTCGGAGCAGTCGCCCCTTGCCATAGTACCTTTGAGTACTGCAAGTCCGAGGGACCTTCCTTCCCCCACTCGGAGAGGAAAGCGCCCGAGAATGCGCGTATCTACTCTGTAAGTAATAATGTCAACCTTTGATTGACTTTTATGTTTTTCTGTAATTAATCCTTATTTGCTTTATCCTGCAGCACGCCGTCTGAGATCCCCTTTACGGGTTCTGCGCCGCAGTCGATCGGCGAGACAGAGATCCCTACAATCCAAGTGCCAGAAGTATCCTCCCACTCGGCTGATCCTTCTAGCGATCAGCCTGTGGAGCCGCCGCCAGAGTCACCGCGAGCACCAACCCCAGCTCCGCCAAGTCCTGCGCCAGCATCGCCGACCATACTGCCAGCTCCGCAGGGCAGCCCCCAGCCTGCTCCTGTGGTTGAGCAGACTGCTGCGATGGAGGAGCCCCAGGCTGCAGAGGTCGAAGTCGCTCCTGCGGCGGTCGTCGCTCCAGGTGGTGGTGCTCCTATGACTCCTCTGGCGGAGTTCATGTCGCTCCATCGTCGTATGGGCCAAATAGCCGAGGTATTTCCTGAGCCACTTTTCTTGTTTAGGTTGAGTACCGAGTGGTACACTTATTTGTTGTGTCATCTGACTATCTTTTGCAGGACTTAGCTGCTGATGCCGAGGCAAAATCCTCGGCGATTCAAGAGCTTTCTTCTGCAGCCGCTAAGGCCGACTCCTTGGTGGCCCGAGTGGCTGAACTCGAAGCCGCTGCGACCCAACACCAGGTCGAGTTGGAGGAAGCCCGGCGCACCAATCGCGATCTTCGCGGAGAGGTGGAGCAGGCTAAACTCAACGAAGCCCAGGCCGCACAGGAGCTTAGAGGTATGTTATTCTTTTTTCTTTTTTATGTCAGACGTGAATATACTATCCAGATCTGACTTTCTGTAGATTACCGGTACCGCATTATGGCCCAATTTGCAGAGCTTACTGCCAAGGTGGCTCGGCTGGAGGGCGAGGCGGAGGCATTGCGTGCCGAGAAGAGCGCGCTGGAAGATGCAGTCCGAGTGGTGGCGGAGGAGATCGAGCCGGAGGCAGCATCGTCTTCAGCTTCTATCCTCGACCGCGTTCGGGCACTTCCACGCTTCTTTCGGCGACAGCTTTGCTCCATCAGCCAAGCCATGCTGCGGGCATGTCCTGGCTGTCCTCAAGTCTCTGTTCCCAGCATCGGATCTGGAGCCACTCGATAGCGGATACGCTGCTGGCACCTCCGAAGATGATGTGAGCAGACTGCTCCTTGAAGTCGAGCCGATCGCCAATGTCCTGTCCAAGGACGTTGTCGATGACTCTGATGATGCGGCCCCTTCTGGTGTTGGAGACCCTGCGGTGTAAATTTCATAGAATGTCTGTAGTATCTGACAGAAGTAACACTTTTGAACAATGTTTTAATCCTTTTGTGATTGTATATAAGTTTTTTTGGGACTACTACTCCCTTTCTTTCTGCGCTGGCCTTGATTTCTGAGTGGTTGACCTGTTACGGAGTAGATTAGCCTCGTTGGTCTCAATCTCATGCCGCAGAGTCTTTGTCGTGCGTTTAGAGCTTTGACTTGGCGAGTACTTTCCCCCTCGATTTAAAGTTTGTGCCACTCGTACTTTATGTGCGTGACGCGAAAGAGGAAATTCGAGTAGTAGATATAGGTGGGAGATGAAATCAACTTTATTGATAACTCATTATAAAACTGCCGAGTCGTGACTGGGGATGATTATCCTCCAAAATCACTCGGGAAAACATATCTTAATGAACAAAAAAGATGAATACATAACTGAATCAGGCGTAGAAACGCTGTAGGTGCTCGATGTTCCATGGATTTGGAATGTCTACGCCGTCTTCCGTCATGAGGCGATATGAGCCTGGGCGGCTCACTGACTTGATGATGTATGGCCCCTCCCAAGGGGACGCAAGCTTGTGCGCGCCCTTAGTGTCTTGCTTCCTCCTCAGAACCAAGTCGCCTGCTTCAAAAGATCTCTGCTTGACGGTTCGATCATGATACCGTCGCAGAACCTGAGCGTAACGCGCGGCTTGGATCTGGGCAGCCAATCTCTTCTCCTCGAAGCTATCGAGGTCTTCAATGCGCGCCACTTGCGCGTCGTACTCATCATAGAACTCCACTCGGGGTGAGCCGTATGCGATGTCCGTTGGTAGGATAGCTTCCGAGCCGTAAACCAGAAAGAACGGGGTTTGCTTCGTGGCACGACTCGGCTGGGTCCGCAGCCCCCAGACTACAGCCGGTAACTCCTTGATCCATCGTCCATCGTACTGTTTCAGCTGCTTGAATATCCGGGCCCTGAGCACCTTGATTATTTCGCCATTGGCTCTTTCAACCTGGCCATTGGCCCTTGGGTGCGCCACAGATACGGGGCATAGCTTGATGCTCCTCTCGCTGCACCAGTCTTTAAACTCCTGCGCCACGAAGTTCGTACCATTATCTGTAATGATACGATTTGGGACTCCGAAGCGGTGGGTGATGTCAGTGAAGAACTCAATGGTCTTGGCTGCCGTGTGCTTGCTGACTGGTTTCACCTCGATCCACTTGGTGAACTTGTCGATAGCCACTAGGACATGGTCAAAGCCACCAGGTGCCTTCTTGAATGGACCATTCATGTCCAAGCACCAACAAGCGAAGGGCCAGGACATTGGAATAGTCTGCAGCTGTTGTGCTGGTGCGTGTATTTGCCTTGCAAAATACTGACACCCTTTGCAGTGCCGCACAATATTTTCTGCGTCTGCTACAGCAGTCGGCCAGTAGAAACCAGACCGGAAGGCTTTGCCAACGATGGTTCTAGCCCCGGCGTGATTACCACAGATTCCTTTGTGTATGTCTGTCAAGAGCTCAACACCCTCTGCGCGACTCACGCACTTCTGGAGGGTTTGAGAGGCTCCAGATCGACAATACAGCTTTTCTCCGATGATGACGTAGCTTTTGCTGCGCCGCACGATCTGTTCATGAAGCGACTTGTGATCCTTATCTTCTGCGGCCTCTGTGGGAAATATGCCGCTGTCAAGATAGTCGATGATTTGGGTCCTCCAGTCCAACGCTTCGTCTACCACTAATGTGGCTGACTCCGGGGATTCTCCGACTTGTTGCTCCGCGACAGTACCATCCGGATTTATCTTGATAGATGGTTTGACAAGATCTTGGATGAAAACTCCGGGTGGGACGCCTTCACGAGTGGACCCCATCTTGGCAAGCTCATCAGCTGCCTTGTTATGGTCGCGCACCACGTGATGGAACTCTAAGCCATAGAATTTCCCTTCCAGCTTTCTGATTTCTTCGTAGTAAGCATCCATCTTCTCGTTGGTCCTGGACCAGTCCTTGTTTACCTGGTTTATGACCAGGGCAGAGTCCCCGCGTACCATCAGGCGTTTGATGCCCAAAGATACGGCGATGCGGAGACCGTGCAAGGCTGCTTCATACTCGGCTGCATTGTTGGATACTAGGAACATGATTTGAAGGACGTATTTTATTCCTGTCCGCTTGGGGAGATCAGGAGTACGCCTGCGCCGCCTCCTTTGATCTGGAGGGAGCCATCAAAGTACATCTCCCAGTACTCCACTATCTCGTCGTCAGCCGGAGCTTGGTTCTCTGTCCAGTCTGCTACGAAGTCGGCCAAAACCTGAGACTTGATAGCAGTACGTGGAACAAAGGTTATGTGGTGAGCGGCCAATTCTATTGACCACTTGACGATTCGGCCACTGGCGTCTCGGTAATGGAGTATTTCCCCTAAAGGATTTTCGCTCACAACCGAGATTGGATGGGCCTCAAAGTAATGCTTCAGCTTTCTTGCTGAAATAAGAACTCCGTAGAGTAACTTCTGCACATGAGGGTAGCGTACCTTTGATACGGTCAGGACTTCACTGACGAAATAGACTGGTCGCTGAACTCCATATGTGTGTCCTTCTTCAGGACGCTCGACCAGTAGTACCGTGCTAACCACTCGGGGAGTAGCAGACATGTAGAGGTACAGCTGTTCTCTTGGTTGATGTGGGACGAGGATGGGCGGACTCTGCAGGTAATCTTTGAGTTCCTGGAAAGATTGCTTCGCCTCGTCATCCCACACGAACTTATCCTGCTTCTTGAGCAGTTTGAAAAATGGCAATCCGCGAACGCCAAGTCGTGATATGAAATGACCGAGCGCTGCCATGCATCCAGTAAGCTTCTGCACATCCTTCTGTTAGGTTGGTGGTAGCATCTTGGTGATGGCCGTGATCTTCTCGCGATTTGCCTCGATGCCGCGGTTGCTGACCATGAAGCCGAGTAGCTTACCTGAAGGGACTCCGAAGACACACTTTTCCGGGTTGAGCTTCCACCGGAATTTACGTAGGTGTTCGAAGACCTTTGTCAGATTCCCTATCATATCCTCGGGGTTCATGATCTTCATCACGATGTCGTCGATGTAGGCTTCTACTATGTCTGGAATCAATTGATCCAGACATGCTTGAATTGTCCTCTGATAAGTTGCACCTGCGTTCTTCAGACCGAAGGCCATTGTATTGTAACAATAGGCACCGAACGGCGTGATGAACGCGGTCTTAATCTGGTCTTCCAGTTTTAGGCCTATCTGGTGATAGCCTGAGTAGCAATCGAGAAAGCAGAGCAGGGCGGAGCCTGCCGTGGAATCAACGACTTGATCGATGCGGGGGGGAACGAAGGGGTCTTTAGGGCAAGCTTTGTTGAGATCTGTGTAGTCAACGCACATTCTCCAATCATTATTATTCTTTTTTCTTACAAGAACTGGGTTAGCTAACCAGTCGGGGTGGAACACCTCCTGAATAAACCAACAGCTAGCAGCTTTGTAATCTCTACCCTAATCGCCTCCTTGCGGTCCTGCGCGAATCGACGAAGCCTCTGCTTGATCGGTTTGGCAGTCGGATTGACCTTCAAGGAGTGCTCGGCAAGTTCCCTTGGGACACCTGGCATATCGGATGGTTTCCACGCGAATATGTCGGCGTTTTCCCTTAGGAATTTGACGAGCACTTCTTCCTATTTGGGGTCTAACTCTGCCCCGATGATGGCCGTCTTCTCCGGGTCATCCAGGTCCAGCGAGATCCTCTTCAGCTCCGTCTCCTTGCTTGGCGCGATGGCTTCTCTTGCTGGCCTCTTGGCGGGGATCTCCAGAGAGTCCTTGTCCACCTCCTGTGATGCAGCCAGTACTTGCTCCATGCGCTTTGACATGTCCAGGGCAGCTGCCGCATTGAGGGTCTCCTGTTCGCATGTGTAAGCGACTCGGATGTCCCCCAAGACGGTGATTACGCCCTTGGGTCCTGGCATCTTGACCTGCAAGTAGACGTAGTGAGGGATCGCCATGAACTTGGCGAGCGCTGGTCTCCCGAGGATGGCGTGATATGCAGTCTCAAAGTTTGCCACCGTGAACTGCATATGCTCGGTCCGGTAGTTGTTCCGGTCTCCAAAAGTAACGGGCAATGTGATGTGCCCGAGTGGTTCCGCCCCTTCTCCCGGTATCAAACCGTAGAATGCGGATTGGGGGGACGCAGGTCGAGAGTAGTCAGGCCGAGCTCCTTCAATGTGTTGGCAAAGAGGATGTTCAGGCCGCTGCCACCGTCGACTAGTACCTTGGTGAGCTGAACGTTGCGGATCGTCGGAGCTACTACCAAGGCGTGGGATCCGGGCTTCGGTATGAAGCTTGGGTGATCTTCCCGGGTGAAGGTGATCGGAACTTCCGACCACTTGAGGTACTCAGGTACCGGTGGCTCCCTTGCGTGCATGACCTGGCGATGGGTGAGCTTCTGCTGGCGCTTCGTCTCGAATTCTGGCCCGCCGTAGATCATGCGGACCACTCGGTCGTCCTCCTGGAAGTCGTCGCCAGGCTCGTCGGTCCGCCTGTCCTCTCGTGGGGAACCATCATTCCTCTTTCTGTAGGGCGGGCCTCTGTTGCCCCTAGTGAAGGCTCGCTTGAGCCCGTAGCACTCTCGTGCCGAGTGCTTGTGCTTGTGGTATGGACATTGCTCATCGAGCATGCGCTGGAAATCTTCTGGAGTTACCCGGCCTCTGGGCCGGTCCAGAGTGGCGACCAAATCGCCCTCGCTCTTCTTCTTGCGAGGGTGACTGTCGCTGCGACGATGGTCGTCGTGTCAGTCTTCGTCTTCGCGGCGGTCGCGCTTGCAGGTCGTCTTGTTCTCCTCCTCCCAACGATTCTTGAGCTTGCTGAGCTGTTCCTTCTCCGCGATCTCCACGTCCGCCCACGTGCTAGCGACCCGGAACATGTCATTGACCGTCGCGGGTGGCTTCCGAGTCCACTTGTGGATCAGTCTTCCATCGGAGATGCCGTTCTGGAAGGCGGTCATCACCTCCTGATCCGTCACGTCCGTAATGGAGTTGCGCTTCTCCGAGAACCTGCGCACGAAGTCATGCAGGGTCTCGTTCTTGCGCTGTCTTATCTGGCCGAGGAGCCGCTTGCTCCCGGGCCTCTCCCAGGTTCCGAGATAGTTACCGACGAAGAGTGCAGTAAGCTGATCCCAGTTGTCGATGGCGTCCTGCGGGAGTCCTGCCAGCCAGTTGCGGCAGTCCTTGGTGAGCATGATGGGAAGATAGTTCGCCATCACGTCCTCGTCGCCGCCGGCCGCTTGTACGGCGGTGTAGTAGATCTGAAGCCATTGAGATGGATCAGACTTCCCGTCGTACTTGTCGATATCCGACAGCTTGAAGCCTCTGGGCCATGTCACGCTCCTCAAGCGCTCGGTGAACGACTGGAATCCGCCGATCCGACCTCTAGGGCGGGAACCACTTGGACCCGAGCCGTCTGTTGTTCTTGGGGGAGTGCTATCCCTCCTACGATCCCGATCCCTGGGCGGGGAACGGGTCCTCCGATAGGTCTGAGTCCTTGGTGGAGTTCGGTCCCGTCGGTAGGTTCTGCTGCGCGGTGGAGTTCGCTCCCTTAGCGGGGTCGACCGCCTGCGTGGGGGAGCCGCTCGTCCTCGTGGCGGAGTGCGACCTCCGTCGTTGCCGCGCCTTGGGCTACCGGAGGGGTCAGAATAGTCTGACTCCGTCGAGTAGCCACTCCTGTTGGAGTTACGACGGGGATTTCCATGATCCCGATCGTATTCTTCGCGCCGTCGGATCTCCTCGCGATGACGCTCCTCGGTGCTATTGCGGATGACGTCCCTCGCGTCTCGATCTCTGTTGATCGTGGTGCGAAGATCTTCATCACGATCCGATCCACCGCTGGCCCGGCGTCGAGACGGCCCGGGCTCAGAAGCGACCGTATGTGCTCTGCCCTGCATCTGGTGGACCTGGACGGAGGCGGCCTGCACGAAAGCCCTTACCTTATCCAGGCCTGGAGTGCTGGGTGGCAGCCGACTGATTTCGTCGTCGATGGTGACGAGGTTCTGGACCGGCGTCTCATAGACGTCGAATCCGTTGTACTCGAACATGCCGTCGCGCATCAGGTTCCGGCTGCTTCTCCTGTCGCGCCGATCCCGATGACGACGGTGATCCTCCGAAGGTGGTTCTTGGAGTCGAGCGGTGCCAGATCCCGATGCGGTGGCCCCGTGTGGTCGGGCGGCTCTGCGAGTCGCCCGATTGGCGTTGCGTCCTCGGCGCTGGTCCCTGGCTTCAGTCGTCTCTTCGGCCGGGGTGACCTCGTCCTCTGACACAGGGTTAGGTGGCGTCGCTGGTGCCACCATGTAGCAGTATGACCCGGCTCCTTCTTGCGCGAGGTAATCTTCCTCGGACTCGGAGAGGTCGGATGTGGGCGTGTAACGCTCCAGGCTACTCGGAGTTAATCCTCCGGGTGATCCTAGCAGCTCTGGCTCCGTAGAGGCGTCGGACACCGTGTAACCCTCTTGCAGGTCGTCCAGGATTGAGGGTCCCCGTGGGTTTGACTCGTAGGAGTCACTCTCAGAGGGGGAATCATCCGCCTGGACGATGTCCTTCATCTTCTGCTTCTGGGTAAGCGCGCGGAAGCCGGGGGTCTGGACGGTGATGACCTCAGGGCTCGGGACGCGCGTCGGTTGAGCGTTTACGCTCTGAGATGACTCGGCGACGCGACTCTCAGGAGCCGGATCGGAACCGAGTGGTTGTAGATTTGTTCCCGACTGGTTGGGCCTCGCGTTATGCGATGGGCTCAGCGGGGTAGAAATGGCACGATCAGATGCGATCGGACCGGATTGGGCCGTGACAGCCGAAGTCGGCGCCAGAGAGGAAACCTCCGTGGCAGTCGTAGCTCCTGCCGCTTGGGTATCCAAGGCGGCGGCGGTGATGTTCCCGAACCGGATCTCGAATCCGTCGACGTTCGGGAGGTTGCAGCTGTCCAAGATCTTGACGCGATCCATCAAGCTTACCAGATTGATCTCGGCGATATCCCCTACCTGGCGCGCCACTGTCGGTGATATTATCTCCGGCAGTCTTCCACGGGGTAGCCCACGGAAGTGATTTGTATGCAGGGAAGATCGCAAAGATCGGAAGCAAGATGGTTTGGATGGACAGACACAAGGGTTTATACAGGTTCGGGCCGTCGACTTGACGTAATACCCTACGTCCTGTTTTGGGGGTGTTGTATTGCATGGATTTCGCTATGAGTTGAGATGAGATCTTTGGAGGGGGTCCCTGCCCGCCTTATATATCGGGGGGCAGGGTTACAAGTCGGTTTGTAGCCGATCCTATCTCTAAGGATCCTTTCCTTCTTTACAATAACTCCTATTCCAACTAGAACTTCTCCTTCCAGATCCCTCCTTCGTGCGCCGACTTGTCCCGCACGTCTTCAGGTCCAGAACGGTGGGCTGGGCCGCCCCCCTTTCGGTGGGCTGCCAGGCTTGCTCGTGAGGTACCCGGGTACTATATCCCCCACAGACAACGTGGTGTGGATTGACGTTTCCCTTGGTTCAAGTATTGTAGGTGTAGAATGCGGCTTGGTTGCATTGGTGCAGGTGAAGAACAGGCGCGAAAGGTCTTAGCCATGGCGGCCTCCGAGGAGCGGAGAGACAAGTAGGCTTGGTTCGAGGGACCCGGTGGCCGGATGGATCAAGTGCGGTTCACATGCTGGCAAGAATGAGCAAGGGGACGTGGTTCCAGTGCGAGGTAGCGGCTCACAACCGAAGCTCGTACGCGGACATGAAGCCGGTGCAAGGTGGCGGCTAACGACCGAAGCTTGTACGCGTGGTTTGGTGATTTGGCCACAAAATCATCGGTGGACGCTTTCCCTTGGTTTGGGCCTCAAAACCAAGGCCGAGGACTCGACGTAGCGACGGCCCGGCCTGCCAGCCAGGGGCGGTCCAACCGCCCCCCAGGTGCGGTGTGACCGGTCCCGCCTGGGCAGGTCGCCCGTGAGCGTCGAGGAGCTTCGATCCGGAGGACACGCGGCGTGATCGCAAGGCTTGCGTCAGAGGGAAGCTAGCTTGCGGTGGAAGGTGTCCCAGCCGGAAAAATCTTCGCGGAAAATGTCATATTCGCCCCTGAGGACCCAGTGTGTCCGAGGACCGGTGGATGGTCGCTTCCTGGTGTGATGAGTGATTGACAACGTGGTGTGGATTGACGTTTCCCTTGGCTCAAGTATTGCAGGTGTAGAATGCGGCTTGGTTGCATTGGTGCAGGTGAAGAACAGGCGCGAAAGGTCTTAGCCATGGCGGCCTCCGAGGAGCGGAGAGACAAGTAGGCTTGGTTCGAGGGACTCGGTGGCCGGTGGATCAAGTGCGGTTCACATGCTGGCAAGAACGAGCAAGGGGACGTGGTTCCGGTGCGAGGTAGCGGCTCACAACCGAAGCTCGTACGCGGACGAGAAGCCGGCACAAGGTGGCGGCTAACAACCGAAGTTTGCGCGCGGGGTTTGGTGATTTGGCCACAAAATCATCGGTGGACGGTTTCCCTTGGTTTGGGCCTCAAAACCAAGGACCGAGGACTCGACGTGGCGAAGATCATCTGACCAAAATCTCGCCTCAAGAGCTCAAGCCGTTTGGGAGATCCATCCTCGAGTTGACTTTGGGGCTGTGCTGTTTGCGTGTACCCGGCACTGCCGAGTTGTGAAAACCGGCACTGCCGAGTACATAGACTCGAGGGGTGCTTTTGTGCTGTGTGTATTCGGCTGTGCCGAGTTCTGAAAACCGGCAGTGCCGAGTACACACACCCAGTGGCTGTTTCGGTGAAGTTTTGGATTGAGGATTCTTTCTGTGTTTCCGCTGCATGTTTCTTGTTCGTAGGGTCAGTAGCATCTCAGTTGCTACGTGATCTTGGCAAGATTGTGATACGAAGTCCGGAAGTGATTTTGGGGTGAAAGCCGGATTTGGAGAAGAAAATTTTATCGGCTCCCATTCACTCCCCCCTCTCTGGTCGCCGTTTCGGTCCTTCAGCCCCTAAGGGGTATGTATCGCTTAGGGGTAGTTTAGTCTTTCGAGCACCACCATTTGGACTATATAATAGACCCTCTAGGGGTGGTGGCTGTTATCTCTCTAGTGATTTTCATTTGGCTTGTTTAGTTTCCCTTCCCTTTCATCCTCTCCACCGAGAACTATTTTTTATAATCCTTTGTAGTTTGTATAGGTGAATTCATGGTTGGTTGACGTAGTTTAATCTATTCTAGTTTGTGCCATGATTTGAATTCCCGAGCTCTTTTTCTTTTTCTCATTTTCGGAGCTATTTTCGGAGCCATTTTTGGGGGATTTTGTTCTTTAATTTCTAGGGAGTTTTCTCTCGGATTTCTTTGGGGGAATCACACATGAGTGCCTTGTGCCTCTTTTCTTGGTGATCTCTTGCCCCCAAACGCCGGGAATCGCTCTAGATTTGAAGATTTTGGGATGAACTCGTGGTGGGTGTGTTCTTCATGAGATTTGAGATTCTGGGAGTTCTAGGGAGTTAGAGGCCTAGATTTTTGGGGTATACCCTCTACTTGAGGTATACATCATCTCCCCAAAGTTTCGTCTCAAGAGCTCAAGCCGTTTGGGAGATCCATTCACGAGATTGAAGAGTTGACTTTCGGGTTGGGCTGTTTGCATGTACTAGGCAGTGCCGAGTTTGAAACCTGGCAGTGCCGAGTACATACACTCGAGGGCTGCATGTACTAGGCAGTGCCGAGTTTGAAACCCGGCAGTGCCGAGTACATACACTCGAGGGCAGCATGTACTAGGCAGTGCCGAGTTTGGTAACCCGGCAGTGCCGAGTACATACACCCAGTGACAGATTTGTCAAGTTTTTGGATCGAGGATTCTTTCTGTGTTTCCGCTGCCTGTTTCTTGTTCCTAGGGTCAGTAGCATCTCAGTTGCTACGTGATCTTGGCAAGATCGTGTTACGAAGTCCGGAAGTGATTTTGGGGTGAAAGCCGGATTTGGAAAAGAAAGTTTTATCGGCTCCCATTCACTCCCCCCTCTCTGGTCGCCTGATCGGTCCTTCAATTGGTATCAGAGCAGGTTACGAGTCTTTGCGACTCTAACCAGTCTAAGATCCAAAGATGGCGTACCAAGATCGGGGTTCCGGTACCTCTGCACTTCGATGGGAAGAACTACCCGAACTGGGTTGCGCGTATGGGCGCTTTCTTGCGAGGCAAAGGAAAGTTGTTGTGGGATGTGACCAAAGATGAAAACTATGTCAATCCCACCAACTTAGATGCCCAGGATGCAAAGGATAAGTTTGAGGAAAACGCTAGAGCTGTTGACTACTTGTTCCGTGCTTTGTCTGCCGAGGAGTTTGAGCGAGTTTTGGGCGAGGACCTAGCTAGCCAGATCTGGCAAAAGCTCAAGGTAGCCCACGGTGGTGATAGCCATGTGAAGGCTAGGCTTTTCTCGATGTATCAGAGCGAGTATGAAAATTTCGCTCATTTGCCTGGAGAGTCTGTTGATGCTTTGTTTCAACGTTTCACTTCCATTGTCAACAACATGAAAGCCAACATTACCGTACTCCCATACTCGGATCATGACAGAGCTATCAAGCTCTTGCAAGCACTTGATAGATCCGTGTGGGGTGCCAAGGTTGAGGCGATCATGGAGTCGGCAAACTATCAAACTTTGTCTGTTGATGAGCTTTTCTCGAAGTTGAAGTCTTCTGAGGTTGACAGACAGCTGCTTGCCAAGGCTAAGAGTCCGACTGATCCCCATAGTCTGGCTCTAGTCGGTGGCTCTGGATATGGACATGCTAACACTCCCAGACACTTTGCTTTGTCTTCTCTTGTGTCTCTTCCAGATGAGGAATATGAGGTGCTGAGCGAGGAGGATCTCGCGTTGCTCACGAGGAGGTTCGAGCAGATGTACCAGAACCGGAAGGGTTCGAGGCGTGCCGGGAGTACGTGCTACAGATGCGGCAAGAAGGGCCACTACATCGCCGAGTGCCCGGAGGAAATCAAGAAGCACAAGCACCGCCCGTGAGATGAGCACAAGCACCGCTCCAAGGACAAGCACCACTCCAAGCACAAGAACAAGGAGGAGAACACCGACACCTCATCAAGCTCAAGCAGCGAGGAAGAAGACCGCGGCCACCGCAAGGAGAAGAAGCACAAGAACCACAACTTCAACGGGCTTTCTGGGGTCGCTATGAACTTCTGCACCATGGCGCACGACTCCAACAACAAGAACATCTCCGACTACGACTCCGACTCCGACTCCGACTCCGAGGATGAGGTATTGACCGGTCCCACCTCTTTGCGTAAGGAGATTGCTAGATTAGAGCAGTTGGTCGATAATTCGCGATGATGTGCTTAGTAAGACCAACAAGGAGAAGAGAGAGTTTAGGTCCTTGCTAGGAGAGTCAAAGGAAAGAATAGCTGAGCTTGAGGCCTTACTTTCTGAGACTGGAAAGAAGGCGATGGATTTTGAGTCTGTGCTTAGCGAGTCTAGCAAGAAAGTGGCTGAGCTTGAAACTGAGTTGGCAAGTGCTAGAGCTGAGATAGGTGTGTTGAAAGATGCTCCTGTTGTTTCTGATGAGATTGAATGCTCTTTCTGTGATGTGCATCTTGCTGATTTGGTAGCTCTTAAGGACAAACACATGACATGCCTTGATGAACTAGAAGGTGCTAGGGTTGAGCTTGCTGAGTTGAAGTCTAGATCATCTTTGCTAGGTGCTTGTACTTCTTGTCCTGCTTTACATGCTCAGTTGCTTGAATCTCGTACCATGATTAGTTCACTTAGAAGCTCAATTGAAATCTCCTATTGCAAACTCTTGTTCTGCTTGCGATGTTGTTGCTTTGAGGAATGTTGAGCTGGCGCAATCTGTTGATCGTTTGCAAGATGAAAATGATGAGTTGCGACAGTGTTTGGGTTGGTTGTCGGGTCGCGAGCCACAGCTTAAGATGTTGATTGCTGGGTTCAAGAGAGCTGATGGTCGTGGTCTGGGTTCTGAGAAAGCTGGTGAGTGTAGTGGTGAGAAAGAGAGAGACCAAACCAGTTCCACCACAAACATCTCAACACCACCAGAGAAAACTCCACCAAAGAACAGCTTCACACCTAAACCCAACCACCTGTTGAACAAGCTTGACACCACTCCAGATCCTCCCAGGTTTCCCCCAAAGACAAGCGACTTCCAAAAGAGAGTGACCTTTGTGAAGAGTGGGGTTTACCAGCCGAGAGAGAAGCCACAGCCGAAAGAAACCCCAAATCCAAAGCCAGTCCGCTTCCATTGTGATCATTGTGGAAGGGATGGTCACCTAGAGGAGTTTTGCTGGAGGAAGAAGAGGGAGGTGAGATAAGAGAAGGAGACGGGGAACAGGGATAGGTACCACTCTTCCCGTAGTGTGCCTGTGTCTCGTTCACCCTTGCCTAGGAGACAGGCCTTTGTGCACACAGTTCCTTCGTTTGGCAGTCGTGGTTTTCCAGCTCGTGGTGAGTTTGCTAGGCGGCCTCCTGTTCATGGTCAGTTTGGTGCAGGGAGGTTCGACCGTAGCTTTGAGGCTAGGAGAGAGACTAGGCCACATTTTCCCCCGCGTGGTGCTAGAGGTCCGATGGTGAGAGACGAGAGGGTTTCACGTGGTAGAGTTGATTTTGCTAACCCTTCTTTTGAGCAGATGGCCTGACACTGGTTTAACTCCTTCTGTGCTAACCCCAGTGTTGAGTCATTCGCTCATTCTCATTCTCGCTTTTGATTGTGCAGGTGTGAGGTATGGAGAACATGAGCTTGGTGACTCTTGGTCTTTTGCATGATCAAGGTTTGATGGTTCTCCACACCTTTTTGGATGGCCCCGATGTGGCCCTTGTACATTATGTATTGTGAGTATATCCCTTGTACACTCTTGTGTTCATCTGTGTATATTTAGCTTGCTTTGTGCCTGTATCATGATTTTTATGTTTTGTGCAGCATATTGTACATTTGTTTATCTGGTATCCTTTTAGTTGGTATCTTTTGTTGCATTTTGCTCATTTGAGATTTCTCTTCCTTTTTATGATGGAGCTTTCCATTTGCTTTTGTACACCTTTTCTAGTTTTTCTAGGTGTCTTTGATTGAGGGGGAGCTCGGCTTTATTTAATGGGGAGAAATTTGCTCAAGTTGGTTTGACAAGGAGGATGACCTTGCTTATTGCTTTTTGGATTGCATGAGATTGTGAGTTTGCTGCGTTTGCATTTTGATTGTGCATATCATGGGAGTTTGAAGTTTGCACCTGAACCTTGGATTTGCATTTCAGTTGCACATTCCAAGGGGAGCTGATGATTGAACCTGAACCTTGGATTTGCATTTCGGTTGCACATTCCAAGGGGAACTTGTAGTTTGAAATTGAACCTAGGATTTGCATTTTCGTTGCACATTCCAGGGGGAGCTTTGTATTTGTGCTATGATCGCGCGGATGTATTGAGTTTGAGCTTGCCCATGTTTCTACCCAAAACCAGCTTGCAGACATTTTCACTAAGCCACTTACCAAGTTACCTTCACCCTGCTTGCGAGGAGAACTTGGTGTGTGTGCGGTTTTCTGAGCTGAGTTTTGGAGGCTTCTCTTGTAGCATATGTATACTATTGTACCGTCTTTGTATCTTGATGTACACTTTCTGTTTTTGTATCTTGATGTATAGTTTTCATCTCTGCATTTTGTGATATATCATGCTGCATTTGTATCATATTCTAGGATGAGCTTCTCCTATATGCAGTGATTGCTACAACTTGCTACATTTTAGAGTTTAGGCAGGCTGGCTAGGGATTGATTGTATGGATGGCTATGCTCTTGATGGTCTTGATATATATTCCTTTGAGATAGTCACTTTTTGAATTAAAATGACAAACTGAACTTAAACTCTTATCACCCATGAGTAAATGCCTTTGCATGTCTTGTTTGAGCCGAAATGGCTATATTTGCTTAAGGTCATGCTAGGATGATATTCTTTTCATTGGGTCAAAGATCTTTGTCATTGTAAATGTTTAGCCCATGTTTATCTCATGGAGGAGCATAAGCTTCTTTTTGTCGCAAAGACATTTCATGTACCATGCTTAATTTGAAAAACTTGAAAAATGAGATGTCTATGCATGAAAGAAGAAAGATGAGAAAAAGATTTATTTGAAAATATTTATGCTCATGTCTCTATGCTTTCACCATTGCACACACTTGCACACATGGGTGCTAAGCGGTTGCATGTTGTTTGCCGGAGAAGTCTCCCATGAGAAGTGAACACATGGCTCCGTGCTTTGACATGACATGAGATAGATTTTGGGCGTTTATAATGATCTTTTGTCAAGAATGCTTGTTCTATCATGATCTTGGTGAGATGAAGTTTATTTTTGCTCAAATGGCCCATGTTTAGGACTTTGCTCATGAGGTGAAACTTTTGGAAAAATTGCACAAATTGATCATGGCTTTGTCAAATGGCTATATATCTTCACTTTCTTGACGGCAATGCCCTTATGATGCTGTGACCTGTCTAGTTTGCCTGTTCTCTAACTTGTAGAATTTTGTATTGCTCATTGCCTATTTGAGAAGCCTAGAGTTGAAATTTTTGCATTTTCGCCTTGATTTGTGCATTGTCAACAAGGGGGGAAGTTTGAGCATTGGAATACATTGCTGGGCACTTATGGAAGGTTTTCGAGTTGAAACGACATCATTGCGAGCATTTTTTTGTGACTTGCATTTTTTTGCCTTGACTGGGCAGGGCAGTGTGACCGACCCTACAGGGCGGTGTGACCGGCCCTGAACCAAGGGTGGTGCAACCGGCCCGGTGTGACCGGCCCTGAAGCAAGGGTGGTGCAACCGGCCCTCCAGGGCGGTCCAACCGGCCCTGTGCAGTGGCACGAGGTTTTGTGGGATTTGATCAATTTTCGATTGCATTTTCGCACGCACAAGTTCACTTGTTCAGGGGGAGTTTGCATCAATGCAGGGGGAGTTCTTTGAGTGTTCTGAAAAGTGATTTGGAGATTTGTGACTTGGGTTTTGTGCTTTGCTCTTTTGCCGATGATGTTGAGCCCTTTCGCTTCTTCTTGAAGGGTCGGCGTTTCTGGAGCTTTCTCTTGCGAAGTGACTTTGTTCTCGGCTTGTTCTTGCTTTTAGTCACTTGCTTGAGTCTTATTTTCGATTTCTTTTATATTTTCTTTTCATCAAGGGGGAGATTGAGGACCCGGTGTGTCCGAGGACTGGTGGATGGTCGCTTCCTGGTGTGATGAGTGATTGACAACGTGGTGTGGATTGACGTTTCCCTTGGTTCAAGTATTGCAGGTGTAGAATGTGGCTTGGTTGCATTGGTGCAGGTGAAGAACAGGCGCGAAAGGTCTTAGCCATGGCGGCCTCCGAAGAGCGGAGAGACAAGTAGGCTTGGTTCGAGGGACCCGGTGGCCGGATGGATCAAGTGCGGTTCACATGCTGGCAAGAACGAGCAAGGGGACGTGGTTCCGGTGTGAGGTAGCGGCTCACAACCGAAGCTCGTACGCGGACATGAAGCCGGTGCAAGGTGGCGGCTAACGACCGAAGCTTGTACGCGGGGTTTGGTGATTTGGCCACAAAATCATCGGTGGACGGTTTCCCTTGGTTTGGGCCTCAAAACCAAGGCCGAGGACTCTACGTAGCGACGGCCCGGCCTGCCAGCCAGGGGCGGTCCAACCGCCCCCCAGGGGCGGTGTGACCGGTCCCACCTGGGCAGGTCGCCCGTGAGCGTCGAGGAGCTTCGATCCGAAGGACACGCGGCGTGATCGCAAGGCTTGCGTCGGAGGGAAGCTAGCTTGCGGTGGAAGGTGTCCCAGCCGGAAAAATCTTCATGCAAAAATGTCATATTCGCCCCTGAGGGGTATGTATCGCTTAGGGGTAGTTTAGTCTTTAGAGCACCACCATTTGGACTATATAATAGACCCCCTAGGGGTGGTGGCTGTTATCTCTCTAGTGATTTTCATTTGGCTTGTTTAGTTTCCCTTCCCTTTTATCCTCTCCACCGAGAACTATTTTCTTTAATCCTTTGTAGTTTGTATAGGTGAATTCATGGTTGGTTGACTGAGTTTAATCTATTCTAGTTTGTGCCATGATTTGAATTCCCGAGCTCTTTTTCTTTTTCTCATTTTCGGAGCTATTTTCGGAGCCATTTTTGGGGGATTTTCGTTCTTTGATTTCTAGGGAGTTTTCTCTCGGATTTCTTTGGGGGAATCACACATGAGTGCCTTGTGCCTCTTTTCTTGGTGATCTCTTGCCCCCAAACGCCGGGAATCGCTCTAGATTTGAAGATTTTGGGATGAACTCGTGGTGGGTGTGTTCTTCGTGAGATTTGAGATTCCGGGAGTTCTAGGGAGTTAGAGGCCAATATTTTTGGGGTATACCCTCTACTTGAGGTATACATCATCTTCCCAAAGTTTCGTCTCAAGAGCTCAAGCCGTTTGGGAGATCCATTCACGAGATTGAAGAGTTGACTTTCGGGCTGGGCTGTTTGCATGTACTAGGCAGTGCCGAGTTTGAAACCTGGCAGTGCCGAGTACATACACTCGAGGGCTGCATGTACTAGGCAGTGCCGAGTTTAAAACCCGGCAGTGCCGAGTACATACACTCGAGGGCTGCGTGTACTAGGCAGTGCCGAGTTTGGTAACCCGGCAGTGCCGAGTACATACACCCAGTGACAGATTTGTCAAGTTTTTGGATCGAGGATTCTTTCTGTGTTTCCGCTGCCTGTTTCTTGTTCCTAGGGTCAGTAGCATCTCAGTTGCTACGTGATCTTGGCAAGATCGTGTTACGAAGTCCGGAAGCGATTTTGGGGTGAAAGCCGGATTTGGAAAAGAAAGTTTTATCGGCTCCCATTCACTCCCCCCCTCTCTGGTCGCCTGATCGGTCCTTCATCTTTCATATTCTTCCAGCCCACTATACCCTTCTCCTTCTTCTATTATTGTTGGTGATGACTCCTTGCTTCTTATCTAGAGTGGCATCCACAGTTCCTTTTTCTAATAAAGAATTCAGCTCCATCTTCCATGCTTGTCAGTTAGGGCACCATACTCGTCTTCCATTTAGTCATCAATCTCTACACCATCTAGCAATTTTGATCTTATACATTGTGATTTGTGGATCTCGCCTATTTCCAGTGACTCAGGATATAAATATTTTTTGCTTATCCTTGATGATTGTTCTCATTAGGCGGAATAACCAAATCCGTCCTTCAACTATCGTTGAAAGCTCACTTTCGTCCCTGAATGACAAAAACGGAAATTTTCATCCTCAAACTTTTGAAACCGGCTCAATTTCGTCCTTAGGCTGACAGTGGACAGCCACGCTATTGTCCTTATCATCATCCAGGTCAACATCTCATTAGCTAAGGTTGTCCGCACCGGTCACGGTACTGCCGCACGGCATGCGCCACGTCCCTTGCATGCCGTGCGGGGTATCGTTTTTGGTGCTACAGCGGGGACGATAAACAGCTCGGTAAGATACCGAGCTACCCCTCCGCACGGCACAGTATGCGCCGCGTGCCGCGGGGGCCCGCCCACCGGCGCGCTCTCCCCAACCGCCCAGGAGAGAGAGGAGGACCGAAGGGAGAGGCGGAGAGCTCGAAGAGAGGGAGGAGGCCGCCGCCGGAGCTCCTCCGCCCGATGCCCGCTCTTGAACCCGCGCTGCCGCAGCTGCTCTTCGGCCGAGACGGGCCCGTCCTCGGCTCCGCTACAAAATTCCCTTCCCTTCCTCCGCCCATGGCACCCACCTGCCTCTACCGGCCAAATCTGCCACCATTGCTCCACCAAAACCAAATCAACATTGCCCCCACCGGCCATGGACGCGTGGGTCGCCGCCGCGCGAGCTCCACCACTAGGGCCGCGACAACTCGATCGACGACCGACCGCAGGCTTGATTCAAGCAGGACACACTGCGGAGGGAGGTGCTCGCGCCGCCTGAGCTCGCATCCTTCCGCCGCTGCTGCTTGAAGATCGCCATGGCCCCTCCGCTCGGCCGCTCGCCTCACGCCATCAAGCTCCACCTCGTGGCCGCGTGATCTGCAATTTGCGGCGAGCGGTGACCTGAGCTCAGAAGAGGAGGTGTAGTGATGGTAGAGGAGGGTGTGGAGGAGCTCTGGGCGAAAGGATTTGGACGGAGGAGGAGTAGGTTGCCGGTATTTGGCCGGCGGCCAGAGCTCTGCTTCATGGGGGGAAATGGTGAGTGCGGCAGCATGGGGACGGAGGCGGGTGGAAAGGGGCCGATCGGAGCTAGCGGCGCCGTCGCCACGGCGGCCCCTGCCCAACGTGCTCGGCCGTCAGGGTAGCGAGGCGCGCTCCCGCTCGAGCCCGCCTCCGCGCACCGCGGAGATGGACAGGCCAGCAGAGGGAGGGAGGCCGTTGGCGCCGTCGTGTTGAGCCGCCGCCGTCGGGGAGGAAGGAGGGCGCCGGCTCACGCTGCCCGCTTGGAGCTCCTGGATCCGCTGGCCATGCGCTCGAGTTGAAGGGTGGGCCCTCGCAGAGAGGAGGGGCGAGCCGGCGAGCGGGAGATGGAGGCCGCCGCGAGCTCCGGCCGGCGGAGGAGGCGGGACACGCGCTGCCCCGGCTCGGCCTCCGCGCCGGCGGTGGAGGAATCGAGAGAGCGGGGCGGCGCCGGATGGAGAAGGATCGAGAGGGGGGCGGCGGAGAAAAAAAGAGGAGGGGAAAAAGGAAGGAGAAAAAAAAGAAAAAGAAAAAAAGTAGGGGGAGGAGAGGAGATGGTAGTTGGTATGGTTGAATAAAATATAGTATAGTTGCTATAGAGTATGAGACATAAAGGTTGACGAGTGCGGAAAAAATGTGTATAAAGTAAAGAATCTTGATGACCAGACAAAATATTACTTTTAAAGGTTGAGAGTAGAGTATGACGAGTGCGGATGGCCTAAGGATGAGAACAATCATCGAGCCATGAGATGCTGACCTGGATGATGACGAGGACAATAGTGTGGTGCTCCACGTCAGCCCAAGGACGAAATTGAGCCGGTTCCGAAAGTTTGAGGATGAAAATAGTCATTTTTGTAATTCAGGGACGAAAGTGAGCTTTCAACGATAGTTAAGGGACGAATTTGGCTATTCTGCCTTCTCATTACCTATGGACGGTTTCCTATGTGCCTAAAATCTGACACATTTGCTACTTTGGCTTTGGCTCCACCATGAAGGCCGTTCAGTGTGACAACGGTTGGGAGTTTTATAACTTCAGCACTTGCACGTTCTTACTTACCCACGGCAGACAACTGCGCATGTCATGTCCATACACCTTGCCTCGTAACGGGCGAGCCAAGCGCGTCATCCGGACCATCAACAACGCCGTGAGGTCCCTCCTTTTTCAGGCTAGTATGCCCACTTCATATTGGGCCAGCACCGACTGGTCCAATGCACTCTGTGTTGCCTGCTATGGATAGACATGTTTTGATCAATAGTTTCTAGAGTGGTGTTTATGACATGGTACGATATGAAAATTACATTATATTGTGGTTTCTGGCTTCGGATTCCCCCCATAGTATTTAAAAAATACCAAATATGGCATTTGTATTTCTGTCCTTTTACTGAATCATGTCATAGCCTTGACATAGTTAATAGATATTATTGGCTTATTTGATATTTCTAATAGAGTGCTTGCATTCCACGATTTCAGACCGATCAGAAACAATCATTGTTTACAATGCATGATTAGTCTACGACCTTGCAAGATCAGTCATTGGAGAAGAATTGATAGTCTATGATCCTAACAAAGTGGGAAGTCCGGCGAACCAAAAGTATTCGCGCTATGCACTTCTCACAAATTGTAGCAAGCAATTGAACATATCAACTATCTTACCAGCCAAGTTAAGGGCACTTCTTTTTCATGACTGTAGCAAACTGGGCTTTCATGGCGGTGCATTTTCATTCGCAAAGTGTTTGCGTGTTATGGATTTAACTGAATCGTCCATTAGAAAGTTTCCATCCTCCATTGGCCACCTGAAGCAACTGAGATTTCTTATTGCTCCAGCGTTGAAAAATCGAAGGTTCCCTGTCAGTATTTCTGGGCTCTCGAAATTGCAGTACATTGACATCCATGGGTCTTCTCGGATTTCAGCACTACCGGAGTCAATTGGTAAACTTGACTGTCTTATGCATCTTGACTTATCGGGTTGTACTGAAATAGTTAAAATGCCAGAATCTTTGGGAAAACTTAAAAAATTATTGCACCTAGAACTATCTTCCTGCTCAAGCCTTGAAGGGATACCAGAAACTACCAGTTGTCTAACCTGTCTACAATACATAAATTTATCAGGCTGCTCCAATCTTCAAAGGTTACCACGAGATTTAGGTAGCCTCGTTGAACTCCAGTGTTTCAACGTATCACGCTGTTCCAAGATTACAGAATTGCCAGCGTCTTTTGGGAAGCTCACAAATCTGTGCATCTAGATTTGTCGCGGTGCTCTTTTGTGATGCCAAGAGCATTTGGTGGCCTCAGCAAACTCAAGTATTTGAACTTATCGGGGAGCCTTAACAATGACAGAGAGGAGGCTGAGAATAGAATTTCTTATATCTGCACCCTCACAAATCTTTACCACCTGGACTTGTCTTATAGCTGTATTTCATCTCTACCCAAACATATTGGTAATCTCAAAAGGCTGCACACATTGAATATCTCAGGTTGCACAAGTAACAAGTTTAACATCCCTACCTAAGAGTATAGGCTCAATTGACAGCCTGGAGGTTCTGGTGATCAACGAGTGCTCAGAGATTTTGAAGGACTACATCAGGAAATCAGGGCTCAAATGTAACCCATTTCCTCACTTAATTGTTCGCCCAAACCATGGTGATTCTGGTAGCAATTTGCAACAGCTTAAGGGTGTAAATACTATTGAGCTTGAAATAAGCAATCTTGAGAATGTAAGGATTCTAGGAGAAGTGAGTCGAATTGAGTTGTGCAATAAAGAAAATCTATCTAAGTGAGTCGAATTGAGTTGTGCAATAAAGAAAATCTATCTAAATTGGTGCTTCACTGGGCCAGGGTGGCTGCTCGTTGTTTGGAGGACAGGGTTGTCTTAGAAGAACTAGTTCCACCAACTGGTCTGAAGTACCTGGTGCTAGAGGGATATAGCAGTATAAGCTTCCCAAACTGGCTCTCGGCCCTTTCTAGTTATCTTCCAAATCTGGTTTCTATTCATTTGAAGAACTTACCCAAGTGCAGCCTCTTGCCACCACTCGGACAATTATCAAACCTTTTTTTAGATAAGGGAAATTTTATTATATTCAAGGTTTTCACATCGAGTTGATACAAAATCCTTGAACTACATTCCCGGCCTCTGCATTACCAGGATACACACAGCCAAAGAAAAAAAGAGGATCCAAAATGCTAATGGTTGTCAATCCACAGACTAGACCGCCACCCATGTACCTGGGTAAAAAATTCCTTGGCCACTTGAGCCAAGTGTTGCGACGCCACTGCAACAAAGTTCCGTAAGGATGGCTTCTGTAGTATATTCCACGAACGGAGCCAATGGATAACTGAGAAGATAACATGCATAGGAGAAGGGTTAAGTTTCCTTTCGAAGACACAATCATTCCTGCAAAGCCATAACGACCAACAAGTAGCAGCCGCTCCTAGCAGGACTAGTGGTTTCATTTCTTTGCTTAAGCCCTGTAGCCAATTTCCAAACATATGTGACACGCTACGAGGTTGTTGAAGACTTGAAGCCACATAAGTGATGGACCATACTGCGCGTGCAAAATGACAGTCAAAAAACAAATGTTGAATTGTCTCATTGTTGTAACAAAAGCAACAATTTTTGTTTCCTTGCCAATTGCGTTTAGCTAGGTTGTCTTTTGTCAACACCACACCCCTCCATAAATACCACAAAAAGATCTTAATTTTTAGGGGAACTTTTATCTTCCATAAGCTTTTGTTCAAGTTAGGGACATCAGTATGTATCATGGCTAGATAATGAGATTTCACTGAGAACTGTCCAGGGTGTAGGTTCCAGCGAAATTCATCTTGTTCTTGGCGCAAAACTATGTTAGCGATACGCAGGAAATAAATCATTCCATGCTGCTAACTTATTCCCTATGAGATCTCTACGCCAAATGATATTGATGGGTGATGAGCTAAAGATTTCTGCTACAGTTTTCTGTTTATGTCGAGCTATATTATATAGACAAGGATACTGCTCACTGCAAGGTTGCATTGCCCAGCCACTTGTCTTCCCAAAATCTAATTTGAGATCCATCTTTAACTATGAAGGTCCCAAAACGGAGGAACTCCTGTTTCACCTTCATTAGACTAGACCAAAAGTGTGAATCCCCATTTCTCCATTGGACCTTTGATAGGGGTTTAGAGTTGATGTATTTATTGCGCAATATTTGTTGCCATGTCCCATCAGTTGTCAATAACTTGACGAGCCATTTACTAAGCAAAGCAGTGTTCTTTATATCTAGATCATGAATCCCTAGCCCACTTTGATTTTTAGGTTGGCATAAAATATTCCATTTGGCGAGGTGGTACTTTCTTTTCTGATCATCGCTTTGCCAAAAAAATCTTGACCGAAAGTAATCCAATTTTTTAAGTACACCTCTTGGAATCGCAAAAAAGGACATCATATACATAGGTAGACTACTAAGAACTGAGTTGATCAATGTCAGTCGACCACCTGTCGATAGATGTTTCCCTTTCCAGCTACTCAAACATTTCTCAAATCGCTGCCTCAACTCGTTTCCAATCAGCATTTGATAGTTTCCTAAAGTGAATAGGAATCCCTAAATACTTGAGGGGAAATTCGCCCTGATTACATCCAAAGAGTTCAGTATATTGAGCCTTTGAGTCTTCTGCCTCGCCAAAACAGAATATTTCACTCTTATGGAAATTGATTTTAAGACCTGAGAGTTGCTCAAATTCACAAAGTAGTAACTTCATGTTACGAGCTTTTCCTAGGTCATGTTCCATGAAGAGAATTGTGTCATCAGCATATTGTAGAATAGATAAACCATCCTCAACAAGATGGGGGACCAGTCCACTTATCTGACCATCCTCCTTGGCTCTTTTTATGAGAATCGCTAACATGTCAGCAACAATATTAAAAAGTAAGGGAGATAGAGGATCTCCCTGTCGAAGGCCTTTTTTGTTTGGAAATAAGACCCGACATCATCATTTACATTAACTGCAATGCTACCACCCGAAATGAAAGATTTAACCCAAGATATCCACTGAGGTGAAAAGCCTTTCATTCGAAGAGTTTGCATTAAAAATGTCCATCTAACTTTATCATAAGCTTTCTCAAAATCGATCTTGAATATAACCCCACTTTGTTTCTTTCTATGTAACTCATGAACAGTCTCATGTAAGATGACGACACCCTCTAAGATGTTACGCCCTCGCATGAATGCTGTCTGAGTTGGGGTTATTATGCGATCCGCTATTGAGTTAATTCTAATTGTGGCCACTTTAGTAAAGATCTTGAAGCTGACATTTAGCAAGCAAATTGGTCTATATTGCTGAATGCGATTTGCGTGTTGGACTTTTGGAAGTAAGGTTATGACACCAAAATTCAAGCTAAAGAGTGGTAGTACTCCAGCATGAAGATCATGGAACATTTGCATCAAGTCCCCCTTGATGACTTCCCAGAATTTCTGGTAGAACTCAGCTGGGAAACCATCTGGTCCTGGTGCTTTGTTATGTTCCATATCAAAAACCGCATTTTTAACTTCCGCTTCTGTGAAAGGAGCAAACAGGAATTCATTTTCGGATGCTGTAACTTGAGAAATATCATCCCTTATCGACTCATCTAGAGTGAAGGAATTTTCCTCAGGAGCTCCGAACAGATCTTTGTAAAAATGTGTTATGAAATCTTTTAGATTTGCTTGTCTCTCAATTTTTCCGTTATCATGGTCGAGGGAAAATATTCTTTTTTTCATATGTTTACCATTAGTGATCATCTGGAAATATCTAGTGTTATTATCACCCAACATGATATCTGTTGCTTTTGCACGTTGATAGTACTTGAGCTCCTCTTCGTGGAGTAGTTTTGTCAACTCGTCGCGTGCCTAAGGTCAACTTATCACGCTAAACATCAGACAAAACCCGTACTTCTGCGGCAACATCCAAATCATTGATAGTAGACTGTAGGGAGCCTTTTTGCTGCTTATACACACCATTGGTGTGCGATGCCTAGCCACGAAGATGTCTACGTAGCGCGCTCATCTTCTTATTCCACCGCTGAACTGAATTTTGTCCTTTAACCGGCTTATTTCATATTTCAACTACCCGATCATGGAAATCCTCACGGGAGAACCAGCTTAGTTCCATTTTGAACTGGCGTCCTGTCCTAGTGTAAGCCGGGGATCCGGTATCCAGTAATAAAGGCGTGTGGTCCGATACACCTCTATCGAGAGCTTGTACGGTTACAAGTGGATACTTAAACTCCCATTCAGTGCTCATTAAGACCCTGTCCAACTTTTCATAAGTAGGGTTGCGTAAAGAATTTGCCCAAGTAAATTGTCGACAAGTTAGATCAATTTCTCTAAGATCAAAACTATCAATGACAGCATTGAACAAGAAAGGCCACCGGACGTTGAAGTTATCTTTGTTTTTCTCCCTACTGTGTCTCATGATATTAAAGTCCCCACCTATAAGTGTAGGTAGGGGATTTTGTTGGCACGCACGTACTAGCTCAGATAAGAACCCAGATTTGAAGTCCTCCTAAGCTGGGCCATACACCGCCATGAGAATCCATTTAAAATTATCCACTTTATTGCAGAGATGGAATTTAATGTAAAACTCCCCTTCCACAATTAACGAAACATCCAGTGCCATTGTATTGACACCTAGAAGAATCCCTCCAGAACGTCCCCGTGGCGGAAGGCAATGCCAAACAAAATCTGCTCCTCCAGAGAGACGAGCCAGATTCGATTTTGACATGTCATATTTTCCTGTCTCCATGACTGCAACAAAATCTAAGTTATGATCTTTGATTGCATCTGAGATGTAACGATGTTTAGCCAAGTCTGAAAGACCTCTGCTATTCCAATAGAAACCTTTCATGGGGAAACTTTTTTGTTTATTTTAGTACCCTTCCTTTTGTCTTTACGCTTCTTGGAATTTGACTTTGACTTGCGATCCATAACCATGAGATCACAAATTCTTGTATCCAGTTTCGTGTCATCAAAGCCAACATCCGAGACATCTTGTACCAGTTCAGCGAGTAGGGCACTGTCAGGATCAGTGTCCTCGACATCAGTGGTATCAATTAATTGTATTATTTTTTTTCTTTTGGGATTACTCTCATCCGATCAATCTCAACTCTTTTTAGCGCATTAATTGATATATTAGCCAACTCACTACCATTGTCCATGTAGAAACCTATATTTTTTAAATTCGAGAAACATCTATCGCTGGTATAGAAGCAATAGAATTAGGTGAGCAAGATTTGGGCGTACCTGGCATAACAGTACATGGAGCCGGTGGCGAATGTGGTGACATACCATTGTCAGCCACCGCCTTAACCTCCTTGGGTCCGTCCAAGTTCCGTATTGCAGTTCGTCTCATTGCTTTTATTACAACATCCTCATCTGCATGGCAAATTTCATTGATAGAGGATGCATTATTAGTACGCAGGCTGCGTCGTTTTCCATCAAATAACTAGAACCAGTCATTGACTTGTGTTCAATACCTGATGGATTTGACTGTTGGGGTGCTTTAATGTAATTCTCCTCCACTAATGTGGGAATAGCTAGTGTGCTCCCTTGATGCATAAAGACTGGTGTAGTTGGATCCGATGCCATTCGGGTTTCTTCAGTACCAGTGGTGGGAGTTGGACCTGCACATACGGGGACCGCTACCTGTGTTAGCTGCGACATAGCCCGCAACGGCTGTGGTGGCCCAACTAACTCCTTGCGTGCGGGCGGTGTACCCTTGACGGGTGATTCGAGTGCAGCTGCAACCCGATCTGGCACGCCATCACCATGCTCAAAGTTTCTCGGGGGCACCATCGATCCAATGGCACCACCATCTAAAGCCGGTGGATTATCAATTGTATCTGTGCTAGAAGTAGCCTTGCTGTTTTCCTGCAAATCAGCCACCGAATGATCAATATTTGCCTCAACGAAAGAAATACCAATGGTATTTTTATGGGCAGCAATAAAATCATTCGAGAGATACATTACTGCAGTTTTTTGTTGCCTTGGCATTGACCCAACTGTTGTAGGCGATGAAGAGCTTCCTGGTATGGGTGCCAGTTGTGAGGTTGATTCTCCAGCTGTTTTTGCGTGCAACAACATAGGATCAGTACGTACTGGTATTAGTGCTCAAGAAATCACTAGATGACACAAGTAATTTCTCACCAGGTACCGCCATTAGTTGCTGCGTGATTACTTCTTTCCCCTTGCCTTCACTTTTGTTCCTAGCTTTGTTTATAATACTTAAAGCTCTAGGTGGTGTGACTGCGATTGGGGGCAGCGGTAAATTACCATTCATCACTAATGGTCGTGATGGAGGGGCTGGACGGTTTTTACCAAAAGGGGTAACTGCAATTAGTGTAGTTTGCATGGGAACGGGACCGGTGCCTGAGAGCATCTCCAAGAGACTAGCAATAATCCTAGCTAAATTTAAAGATTAAAATGCTAGCTAAACAATAAAAGGCTCTCTAAACTAAGGGGTAAACCAACAGACTCTTTAAAACTAGACTCTCCATATGTTATAGTAGCAGTGGGCTCCACGTGTCATACTCTTTTCCATCCTCTTCTTTCTCCATCTCGTGTCTGCCTCCCAAATCTGAGCCGAACAGCGTCACCGCCGCCGTCTCTCCTCTCAGCAGCGGACGCCTTCGACGCCGTGGACCGCGCCCTCTCCGCCGTAGAAAAGTCCGCAGTCGTGCGCCCTCTTCGCCGCCGCGAGTTTGGGTAAACTCTAGTCCGCCCCGCCGGCGAGCTCGATTTCGGGCAGAGCATCCGCTTCTCCTCCATCGACTTCGGCGAGAGCTTTGGCCCTGCTGCTACCGGTCCGTTGCAGAGCAAGTGCAAGATGGGGCAACCAAGCTATTGATTGTCTGAGTATCTGAAGCACGCCAGGCGAGAGATGCCCATCGAGTTCTTCAAGGAGTTCGAGGTCTACCAAGCAACCCTGCGACAAGCAGAGGTCAGCTTAATTGATTAACCTTCTCGATGAAATTATAGCGTACCGACCCTCTCGATTTGCTTTAATTTCTTCCAGTTGTGCGCATGTGGAGAAGTGAACGGGTTCTGGTATGCGTTCTCACCGAGGTTTCGGAAGTACAAGAACGGCGACCGGCCAGCGAGGAGCGTCGTCGAGGCGTCAGCCCGGGCTCTGGGGCGCCGCCGGCGCTGCACAACCTCGCCTTTCTCTCAACCCGCCGCCGCGGGCAGCAGCAACAACTCCACTCCGATGCCGTCCTCTCCAGCCCCTTCCCCCGCGCCCACATCTAGGACGGCATGGTGCAGGAGCGGCGCGACAGCGGGAAGGCGCGTGGGAGCAAAATCAGCGCGGGAGAGAGGGATAACGAGGCGGACTCGGTCGGCAAATATGCCGAGGGAGGAGGAGGGGATGGCGAGCCGAAGGGAGAAGCGAGCCACATAGCGATTCTGTTGGAACGTAGTTTTGCTGTGTTTTTCTTTTTTTTACCGAGGATGATAGATATACAAGGCTGTTGGAGTTGCTCTGAAACAGCTGAATTCTTTCCTGACCCAATTGTTTTAGTTTTTTCACTGTCTTTTCTGAGTCGCCGTCCCCCTGTGTTCCATCCTTGTCTGCTTCCTTGTCATCTCCATCTGAGGGATATTGGATAGGAGGTTTCGGCATTGCCGGCTCAAAACTATCCTCCTCCAGTGTGAATGTGACATTATAACCTTCCTTCCCGAACACAATGTCCGTAGTGTAGGGTAGTTGTTCTCTGTTCAACATCCCTACTAGTACACGAATCACTCCTTTTTTCTATAGGTTAACATGTCTACCTCAGATGTTGATCCAATGACAGTACCCAAAGCCCAGAAAGCAAGATAATGCCTCCACATATGGGGAACACCCGTGATATGTACACTACTACAAAAAACATTTGTAAGAGCCAGGGTTTTTTTCAGGGGCGGACTAAAAGGCGACGCGCCCCTAAAAATGTGAGCGGGCTACTGTAGATAAGGGCCGCCCCTGGAAATCGTTTTCAGGGGCGCACCATGCCATGACCCGCCCCTGGAAATCATTTTCAGGGGCGCGCCATGCCATGACCCGCCCCTGGAATATGATTTTCAAGGGCGGATCATGGCATGGCCCGCCCCTGGAAATAGTTCCACGCAAATAAATTCATAACTTTTTCATACGATCTCGGATGAAGATAAGTTTTATACGAAAATTGTAGAGCTCGACGAGACCTAAAACTTTGTAGTTGATAAGTTTTTCGTTTGAGAATATTTAGTGCCTCAAAATATTATTATAAGCTCTCTAATTTTATAATATAGACTTTGTTGGGCCAAAAACTTGTTGGGCCGGCCCATATACCGTTTGAGGAGTTGGGCTTTGTAGATGACCCATAACAAAGGAAAAATTATTTTATTAGAAAAAAGTGCAAAATATATTTAAAATATTTTAAACACATTTAAAAAAATCATTATAAGTTATACAATTTGATTAATGCACATGATGATCATATCAATCTTCTTGTAAGTGAGAGAATGAAACGGTGCTCTATTTTTTGTATGCACCGTTTTATCCTCTCCTTTTTGTAAGTGAGAGGATAAAACATTGCTATATTTTTTGTATGCACCATTTTATCCTCTTCTTCTTTTGTAAGTGAGAGGATAAAATGGTGCTCTCTTTATCTCTTCATCATATCTTTCTACTCCGGAGTCTGATTTTGATAATCTTAGACTCTGTGGAAAGCTTATGAAATTCTATACAAGATCATCTTGAAACCCATCCCATTTTATCAAATTTCATTTGAGATGGTTATTTACTCCAAAATATCATTATAATCTCTCTACTTTTGAAAACTAGTGTTATTTTGATGATCTTCTAATGAATGAGCATATATGTGTATGTGATAGTGTGAATGTATTACAATATGTGTATATGTGAATGTATTAGGATACGTATTTCACCAAAAATACTAGTAACATGTGTGAGTATGTGTGAATGTGGGAGTACGTGTGTGATTGTATGTGGGAGAGTTAGTTGATATATTTTTTGAGTACAAACTTCTTTATTTGATCTCATATGAAAAAAAATTATACCAAAGTCGAAAAGATCAACGAAATATAAAACTTTGTGCTCTTATTGTAAGTCAGAGGATGAAAATGTGTTCTTTTATTTTGTGTGCACCATTTTATCCCCTCGTTCTTCTTGTAAGTGAGAGGATGAAAGGGTGCTCTTTTATTTGTATGCACCGTTTTATCCTCTCCATCTGCTTATAAGTGAGAGGATGAAAGGGTACTCCCATTATCCTGTTTCGATATATGACCTTTTTAATTAATAAGTATATGTATATGTGCATTTATTAGTATACTAATAAGAATACTACACACTGGACTTTGCTACAGTACTCCACTTACCTCCTTGGAGGTAAGGGGTGTCAAATAAATTTTACAAAAGTTCTACTAGTATGTGTGAGGGTATGTGAATGTAGGAGTATATGTGTGATTGTATGTGAGAGAGTTAGTGGATGTATATTTTTAAAACAATTTTTTTATTTGATGTCATATGAAAAGAAACTTTATACCAAAGTCGTACAGCTCGACGAAATATAGAATTTTGTAGTTGAGAATTTTTATATTTGAGTTTGTGTAGTATTTTTAAACATCATTATAAGATACTTAATTTCAAATCTTGAACTTTAAAATTTTCGAATGATCTCCGACGTAAATAAGCTATATACCAAAGTTGTAGAGCTCGAAGAGTTATAGAAGTTTGTAGTTCACAACTTTTTTGTTTGAGATTGTTTAATACTTTAAAATATCAATATATGCTATCCGATTTGAAATTTTAAAAGTTTAAATATCCAAATGACCTTGGATGTAAAAAAGTTCTATAACAAAGTTGGAGATCTCGATGAGATAAAACTCTGTAGTTTACAACTTTTTTAGTTAAGGCCGTTTAGGTGTTCAAAAATCGGTTATAAGCTCATAGAGAAAACACAAATCGCCACGTCAGCGATCCAGGGCTCCAAAATAGAGGCCTCCCATTGGCTGAAACACTCCTGTCTCTCTCACCTTATCTTCTCTCCCTCACCTTCTCCACCGTTCCCACATCTCATTCTCTCGCTCCACCTCTCTCTCCCTCGGGCAGCAGCGGCACGATGACCTGGGAGCGGCGGGCGGCGCGGCGGCGGCGTGGCGGCGACACCGGCGAGGGCGCAACGGCGGGAGAGGGCGCAAGCAGCTGTTCTTGCCGGCGAGGTGGCGGCAGCTGTGTCACGCCGGCCTCGCCAGAGTCGAGCCAAGGCCCGTGTACCTCGGAGCGGAGGAGCCTCTGCCGGTGAGCTGCTGCGGCCCCCTCGCCCGTGTCGCATCCGCCCCCGTTCTGACGCCTGCTCAGTGATCAGGTGTTGTCCGATTTGTTTTTGGAAAAAGGAAGAACTGAGATGCTAGATCGACCGGGAAATCAAAGGTTGAGAGATGGGGCTTGTTGTGGCTTGGATTTGGATGGCCTGCTCATCGATGTGTGTAACTAGGCAGTGAGAAAAAACAGCAATCAACCAATCATTACTTCCTCTTTTTTTGTTTGCTTGTTTTCGACAGAGATGGGGAGATAGCTGCTGCGTGAGCTGTTCTTGCCGGTAGAGAGAGATCGATGGGAGATGAGGTTCCAAGAGACCGGCCGGCGGCCAGGGGCAGCGGCCGGCGAGGGGTCGGCGCCGCCCGCGCGCGGCCTGCGGCGGCGGCCAGGGGCAGCGGCCGGCGAGGGGCCGGAGCGGCCTGCGCGACCGCCAGTCTGCAGCGGCGGCGGAGCCCCTGGCCGACGAGGGCCAAGGCGGGGCCGCGCAGTCCACGGCGGCGGCAAGCAGCAGCGGCCGGCGAGGGGTCGGCGCGGCCAGCGGCGGCCTGCCAGTGCTTTTTTTTAATTTTTTCTTTTATTTTTATTTGTTAAATTTAATTATAATGGTGTAATTAATCAACTGCTAATCTTGATTCTGATTAATTAATCTTCAGCTAATCATGTTTATTTTATTTTTATTTTTGTTTATTTTGGTTTTTCTTTTTTTAAAAATTTTTAAAATTCATTTGTAGGGGCGCGTGATGGCATCATCCGCCCCTGTAAATGACATTTCTAGGGACGGTTGATGGCACCACCCGCCCCTAGAAATGGCATTTGCAGGGGCGGATGATGCCATCACGTGCCCCTGAAAATCATTTGCAGGGGCGGGCTACTAACCCGCCCCTGCAAATGGCCATTTCTAGCAGCCAAAAGCAGGGGCGGATTTTGGAGCCGCCCCTACAAATGCCCGTTAACCCGCCCCTAAAAACGTTTCTTTAGTAGTGGTACCCAGACTTCATCAAGGTGATACGCCGGCAAGATATCAGCAGCATCTTGCCATTCTGATATAGTCAATGTAACACCATAACTCTTGAGACGAAATTCAACATCTGCCATACGCTTTAGTTCGTCATCTGAAGGGAATACCACTAGGAATGAGTCTTCACCATGAGGTAATGCTTCCCATCTCCAGTCAGCACGAGTGAGCTTTGCAAGTTCTGTTTGCACTACCTCCGCAGTCAGAGCCCATCCTGTCACTTTAACCAAAGCTGTAGGTGCTGGCTCCGGGGTTTCAAGCTTGTAATCAAACTCTGGGATATGTAAGAAACCCATCTCATTTTTAGCTAGACCCAGAGCAGAAGCATTCAGCTTTGGCATTTTCAACAGTGGACATTTGGACGATACATGAGAATTTTTTTTGTTGCAAACAACACAATTTAAATCTGCCTTACAAATCTCAGCCACGTGCCCGCTGCATTTGCACTTCCAACAATAGGGTGGTCGAGGTTTTTTGGCCTTCTCTGGTCCCACGTTGCTGGATGATGCTTGTTGATGGCTTGCTTCCACTCCTACTCCACGGGGAGGAGCTTGATGTGGCGGTACTGCAACATTGCTGCCCGCCACGGGAATCCCTCCATGCGGTGACCCGACAGGTTGATACCTTTGTTGTGGAAGCTCCCTGTTGGACAATTATCAAACCTAAGAGAGTTGTATCTTGAAAGGTTGAGCAGCATCACAAAAATCAATGAGGATTTCTGAGCTGGGAAAGCTGCATTCCGTCGATTGTCAACACTCTTTTTGCAGCATATGGACCAACTGGATGAGTGGAATACGCGGTACTGTGATGAGGATGGTACAGTTGAGTTCATGTTCCCTATGCTTAATAGACTGTTGATTAATGCTTGCCCGAGGTTGAGGCTAAAGACAAGCCCACCTACATTTCAGTATTGGCACATCAATGGCTGCGATGAAGTTCTTAATTCAGGGGAGGAAGTGGACAACTTCAGCCATTTGAATTCCTCTGTACCACGGTTTTAAATAGCGGGCTAAGGTGTTTAGCGGCAGAGCGGCCGAAACGGCATTTAGCGGGCTCTAGCCAGCATTTAGCGGGCTATAGCCGGCTATAGCGGGCTAAATGCCATGACGATTGCTTTTTCTAGAGGCTATAGCAGACTATAGCGGAAGCTATAGCCAGCTATTTAAAACCAGTCTGTACCAAGAATCAAGTTGGTGGTCTGGTACGGGGGGCGTAGATCTAACGTGAGTTGGAGGCTGCTCCACCACTTGCCTACCCTCCAAGAGCTAGAAATCAATGACTCCGATAGGCATCGGATGACCAGCTTGCCAGAGAGTATGCGGCAGCTTTTCTCCCTTCGTTCCCTTAGGTTGTTCAGCTGTTACGGCATTTCAATATTGCCAGAATGGCTTGGCGACCTTAAATCTTTGGAGTGCCTCTGCATTATGTTCTGCGGGAAGATCAAAGCCATGCCATCATCGATACAACAGCTTACCAAGCTCCAGAACCTAGATATTGTTGGCCACCCTGAACTAAGAAAGTGGTGCGAATCAGAAGAGAACAAAATGAAGCTCGCCCACATCAAGAACATCGTAAGTGTACTATCAGACTGTATAGTATTCGTATCTATATTTGTACTTTGCTTCGTTTCTTATGCTATACGATTCTTATTCATTTTTGTCGAATTATTACTTGTCTTCTCGTGATCTTCTTCATTCATAGACAACCTTTCTAGTTCTTGGGGAAAAAATATATAGTGCGGAACAGATGAATCTACAGTCTCTAGGAATTCCTGAGACGATTACTCTAAAGATGGATATTGTATCTATTTCGTGAAAAGAAAATATCGGGGGAGGGGGGGGGGGGGGGGGGGGGGGGGCTCAGCTAGATAGGAAAAAGGTACACTTTACTCCTCTCACCTATTCACTTTGTCCACTTAACCCCTAAACAAAATTTAGGCTAAACTTACTCCCCCGAACTGTTTTGATTGGTCCAATCTACATCTAATGTGTTTTTGCGTTTTTGTTTCTCTATGTATGAGTTGAATTTTAAGTTCAAATTTTGTGAGAAGGTGCATAACACAATGCCTTATGTTAAAAAAATTATTCTAAAAATTTTCCATGGTTATTTTCATATGTTAGGTTATTTAATATGAAATTGATCTTAAATCCATAAAAATGTATGAAAAGTAATCATGAAAAATTCCTTATTTTTTCTAATATAGGGCATCATGTTATAAGTCATCTAATAAAATTTGGAATTAAAACTCAACATGTACATGAAGAAATAAAAAAGGGAAATCTAATCAAGGAGTAGATTGGACTAATTTAAATAGTTTGAGGGAGTAAAGTGAGCCTAAATTTTGTTCGGGGGGTGGGGGTGTTAAGCGGACAAAGTGAATAGAGGAGTGTAGTAAAATGGACTTTTTCCATCTAGATTAGACGATCACTTTACATAAACAAACTTTACAAATGGTGTGAAGTAGACAGTCAAGATGCATCTGTCAAATATGTTTTACGTTTTTATAGAACATATGTTTTATAAATTTTACGTGCTTGAAAATAATAACTACTGCTCATGAGCTCCAATCCAATTGTTAAATAAAAATTAAAAGAATCTGTTACAAGCAACTAGAATTTTGGGCCGGTACCTAAAAAATTGAGGGGCCAGGAACTAATTTCGAAATTAGTTGGAAGGGTAATTTAGTATTTTCGTTTGAATCAGGCCGACATCTCCGTTGTCATGAAAGGATTCGTCAGGCCTCTGACGCCGGCGACACGGCTCCTGGCCGGGGCTCCTCCCCACGGCGTCTATGACTACAACCATTCCTAATTCCGTATGTTGCGTGCATTGCCCCATCGTGCTGCAAAGCTATCGTGTGCTTTGATGGAGATGGGGGCAAGGCACTTGGGAATCGGCGAATGGGAGGAATGGGGAGGGGGCGCAGTTCGCCGGCGGTGGTACGGATGGAACGATGAAGGATCTTTTATCAGAGTTATATACTAAGCTAACCCTCTTGCTTTTTCTTGCGCCTTACAACCCCCCTCCCCCACCTCACCGCCGCTAGAGCGCGCCGCCAAAAACCCGCTCAGGCGCCGAGACACCTCCACCCCTCGAGTTATCCTCTCCCAAATTGGAGGCCATCATGACCTGTCCGCTTAAGCTTGGAGCCAGTTATGCAGGGTTGCTGGTGGCTGGATCCGTCTCCTACTTGGCCAGATCTAGCACCTCCACATCCTGGAGACGGTCCCCCGCCTCGTCGGTCGCCGACACCGCCACCGGGGCCCACGTTGGATCTTTCCTGGCTATCGCCGTTGGTGTCTGTCGAGTAGTGGTGCGTGGCACATGACTGCGCCTCTCTTCTTCTACTGCTCCCCATTGTAATCATGCTGCTCCCCATATCACATGTGTGCTTGCCTGCTCCGGGCCTCCGATTCTGGTGCCACGGGTCTGGATCCGACTTGTCATGGCTGGTCCAACGCCATGACCCCTCCTCAAGGTCCGGATGGGTACTTCGCTAGTGTTGATGGTGGGGTCATTCGCCCGGTATAGCCAATGGAACCATCAGACTTGCCTGCAACACCGTGGCCATCTCTTTTTTTTTTTTGAGACCGTGGCCATCTCGACAGCGTGTGGTGAGCACGCATGGCTCTGCTCCCCTTCGTCGGATTCGTATGATGGCCCAGATCTGGCCCGTCTACTTGGAGGCTTAGGCCTTCTCCAATGGTGAGCTCTTAGCTAGCTCTTAAATTGTTTAATCGATGAACTGTGTCAAAATAGTACAAAAGTGGGTTGGCTCTTTGCTAGCTCTTAGCCGTCTCTTGTGCGTTGAAGAGTGCAAAATTGATGTGACCAGCTCTTCACGAAGAGACAGTCACATCAATTTTGCACTCTTCAATGCATAAGAGACGGCTAAGAGCTAGCAAAGAGCCAACCCACTTGCAAAGAGCCAACCCACTTTTGTACTGTTTTGGCACTGTTCATCGATTAAACAATTTAAGAGCTAGCTAAGAGCTCACCATTGGAGAAGGTCTTAGGGTTACATCCTACAACATATGTGCCCCTCTAGTACATGTTCGTCGTCTTTTGTCTTATCTCCACTCGTTTGGCGTGGCGTGGTTGCGCAAATCGACTTGCTCCTCATCATCAACAAAAGGCTGATTTGCGTCCATGGTGGTCGTTTCTATGTCTCGCCTTTTAGATGAGCAGTATGGAGTTCTGGTAGAGTCAGCACCTTGGACAATTGATGTTGTGCAATAAAAGTGCCGTCCTCGGTGTGTGGGGGTGCTGCCGAACCTCGCACGCCGTGATAGCCCAGTGCTTAATAGGATTGATAGAATATTCATATCAACAAGTTACAACTTTTTTTCTAGAAGCTCATCTCCAATGAACTCCGAGGTTAAGCATGCTAGTCCCGGAGCAATTTTGAGATGGGTGACCAACCAGGAAGTTCTTCTCGGGTGCGCAAAAGTGAGGACATAGTGCGCAGAAAAGACGTGTGTTAATTAGTCTGTGAGAGAATTCTGTAGGTCCTAGAGAGCAGCCAGGTGTAAGCGGGTCCGGCATCGGGGAGGCAGGACGTTACAATTGGCATTAGAGCCGACTCTCGCGGTTTCACGGGCGCGTGGGGTCGCAGATGCGCAGGCATGGTGCACATGGCTGGTGTGGGCCCAGAGTGGTCACATCATGGCACATGCGCTGGCACTGGGCACAAGGACGTGGCCAAAAGAGGACGCTCCTGGACTGGGTTGACCGACGAGGACGTCGGTCTCCTAAGGGGTGAGATTGTGACAGCCTAGTGCTTAATAGGATTGATAGAATATTCATATCAACAAGTTGCAGCTTTTTTCAGAAGCTCATCTCCAAAGAACTCCAGGGTTAAGCGTGCTTGGCCTAGAACAATTTAGGGATGGATGACTGGCCGGGAAGTTTTTCCTGTGTGCACACGAGTGAGGACAAAATGAGCAGAAAAGAAGTGGTTGGTCTATGAGAATATTTTGAAGGTTCTAGAGAGCTGTCAGGTGTAAGACGGCCCGGCCTCAGGGTGACACACAGCCTAGTGTCTCCGTGAAGTTTGTGGCCTCTCTATTGGATTTTACCATGGTTCACCAAGTGTCTACTACTTGAGCCTTTGTTTGGTCGGCGCTCTCTTTGTTGATGGAGACACCAAATCAAATGTCGGATGGTAAAGCTCGCCATTGCCGGCCCTCCTTCCTTTGAGACTTTATCCCTTCAAAATGTGTTGGATGGCAGTATGTGATGCTTTGATGTGCCTCAATCAGTGTTGCCCTCATCTCGAAGGGAGGTCGTCGTTTTTTTACACTCTGGTCAAGTTGTTCACCCCATCTTTAGCCCCCATTATGTTCGGCTAACTCTCACAATCGTTGGAGGGTAGTGCACAGGGCAGCGTAGCTGTAAAGGGTGTTGTGGATACTCTTGGCTCTTGTGAACCAGGCAAGCATGTGTCTGCAGTACTATGGTGCAGTAGAAGTCAAATAATGGGCAAGGTGCCAACGAAATCTGACATGGGAGAGAGAAATGAAGAGAGAACGGGATGGGCGTCTCGTGATACGCCCGACCGAAGCTAGCGAAGATGTGCTACCGCAACTGCTATTAGCTGAGCACACTAGCCATGCTCATAGGTGTCATATAACATCTTGCCGAGAGGAAACATGTAGTATCACAATCAGCTGGAATTCAGGAGTCTATACCGCCAGTGCCAGCTACATGGAATTGAATTGAAGGAGACCTATTGGCTTGAGAAAACTCCCAGGACGTGAAAAATCGAATTGTTTCTATTAGCAACCTCCTTGTACAAAACAAACATATATATTACTTTTGTCTTTATTACAGAGTCCACTACACCTTTATTCCAAATTATAATTCATTTGTCTTTTTTACTATAAGTTTGACCACTCCTTATTCAAAATTTTATGTAAAATATTACTCATTTTGTAATGGCTTGATTTATATTATATAAAGCACGACGAAATTTTCGTTTCGTCCGCCGTCTTTCGTTTCGTCCGTCGTCATCTATATCTCACACCGTTGGATTTTATGATGATCCAACGCTCTGAATTAATCTAAAGAGTCCAAATTGACTACATCTCACCTTTGAGCCTACACCGTCGGATTTTATGATGATCGAACGCTCTAAATTAATCTAAAGAGTCCATGTAGATTACACATCTAAATTAGTATTTTTCTCCTAAAACACGTGCCTGCGGCACGTGCCCTTCTGCTAGTTTATTAATAAAAGTTCTTCAAGAATGACTTAAATTTGAATATGTCTGTACAAATTGTTTGAATAAGAGGAGTGGACAAATATTTGATAAAAAAGTCAAACGAATTATAATATAAAACGGTGGTAGTATTTTGTTTACGTATGCCAATATTAACATATGGTATTGTGTAAAAGAACTTTTAAAATTGTAGTTATGCCAGAAAAACAGTTACTCAATGTCGAAACTATCATGTGGAGTTTAATGACTGATTAGGAACAGTTTCTCTCCTACCGCGCTGCTGTTATGTTCCTATGAAACTGAGGAAGTCTTGCTAATTTAGTCGTCAAAAAATTGAGGCTGTGTCATTATGGTTTCCTTCCATGGCACCAAATTATAGCTACCATGTGCCCCAGCTCACAGCAGCCTGGAACATCAACCTAGGAGTAAATTGGCACCAGCGATGACCCAAACATAGGAAAAAGAGAACGTGTAGACGAGGAAGGATATGCTGCTGGTGCCCAACTCCCGATCCAAATCCAATCGAACTTTGGTAGGGGAGCAATATATCCATTTATTCAAACAATTTATGCTCTGATAGAGCTGGAGTGCCTGATCTTTCGGTGAGTGGAGGATAATTTTGATTTGGTGGAAGTCGACCCTCACGATCCGACTACGACGAGCGAACCCGAAGCGCCAATGCAATCGCTGAACCAACTCCCTGTGGTTACCGACCCTGTTGCAATCAAGATCAGAACTTCCTGTACGCAATCAAAGAACGAACAAGAAAAAGAAGGCGAGCAATCTTAATATCACTCGAAGGTGGAGTTCTGAATCACACGAGGACAGCACGTATTTGTGCAGCCGTGAATGTAGCTAAAAGCTAGATGTAAAACAAAACTCAAGCCCTAATGTGATGGCGGCTACTGAATATATGGGGGCTAGGTCGTGACCTACCCCCAGGGTCACGCCCCTATGGGCTCCAACACGATACACGGGCCACCGGCCCAAAAGACGGCGGCGCAGCGCCCTGGCAGATTCTGGACGTCTACTTGTTTCAACGATTCCCGTTGACTCAGAAGGAATTTGGGCATGGGACCGGTGCCATTGGAAAGTGAGTCTCCTTAGCTTTCATCCATATGTAGAACGCCCAAAACGGACACCGTATGTGGTCGGGGCGACCAAAACATCACGGACTGCTCCAGAACTCCGAGATGGACTCGAACTTGAGTTGTTTTGGGCCTCCACCTTGGTGACTCGAATTGAATTAGCCTTGGGCCTCCTTCATGACTTGGACAATCTTGTTGGACTCCTCCTTCGCTAATGCATGACCCACTCATGGTCGTATGCATGTGTGTCATGTCCTCATCATCCTCCCCTTCTTGACGAAAAGCCGTCCTCGGCGCCAATTGTACTTGAAACCGATCCTGCATAACACAAAGGAGAACGGGGTTTCGAAAAACAAGGAAACCGAAAATATTAAGAGGAGGGATGTCACTATGTTTCCAATTCACGAAAGTGTCATCTTGCGTAGAACTTTTAGCAAACATGTATGCTTCTTGATCGGCCAACACGCGATGTTTTTCAACACGATCCTGCATAAGATTAGTACCAACAAAAGACAAAGCAGGCATAGATAGTAACCAGTAAGGCTCCCCTTCTTTGGATTGAATATGTTGCTTTAAAACAAAGCTAGAGAAATTGGATGTGACATTATTATTGTTATTGCAGCCCTCTAAGTTATCACATTGTTGTCCAACCAAAGAAGGTTTCAGATTTGAACAAATATAAACTCTATGCACCATATATTCTCCGTTATGATTATATTTGCCAATGAAGTGATATGTATTGCTAGATAAGGATGGCAATTCGGGATATGTAAGAAATCTCTCCTCCAAACAATTTAGATTACATAGAACATCAAATTCAATATAACCTAAAGTATTTAAAGAAGATAGCAATTTTTGTTCATCATTTGCACAAGTAATTGGAACAAACATTTTATTTTCAGCAGAATTATTCGGCTCCAAAGCATGTGTATCATCATTATGAAGTAATTGTGGCAGAGGAATAGAAGAATCGCTATCACACAACTCTTCTCTATCACAAGGAACATCAAGCAAATGATCTTTTGACAAAGGCAAAATTAGTAAGGGTTCTTTCGATAGTTGCTCTTTGTTATCATGTTGAATTTCAGCACAAGGGTGTGATTTAAAAACATATACAACAGAAGCGTTATCACACAAATCATCTTTATCACAGGTAACAACAAGCATATCATCATGTGACAAAGATTCGTCAAGAGATGGTTCCACTAACAATTGCTCTATCATAGCATGAGGTGTGGAAAAATTCAGCACAGTAGAATTAGTCTCACCATCCGTGAGTGGAGCACCAGTGGTCGACGGTGTTGTAGGTGTGGTCGTCCTCTCACACGGTGTAGTGCTTGGCGTGGATGGCGTAGGAAAAACAGGATCTGCGCTGGATGCCGGGCTTCGTCCTGCAAAAGAGTTAGTATATGTCGTCGAGCGGCGTCCCTGCACTTCACGTTCAGCTTTGCAAGCATATTCAAACAATGTGGTCATATCAGCATAAGTGTTAGAATCAAGTATGTCCTGAATGTCGCGGTTCAAACCACCGCGAAAACGTGCCATAGCAGCGGCATCCGTCTCAAATAAACCACAACGGATCATACCCTTTTGTAATTCCTGGTAGTATTCCTCAACAGATTGCTGACCTTGCTGAAACCGCTGCATTTGTTTAAGCAAATCTCGGGCATAATATGAAGGTACAAATCGATGTCGCATAGCAGCTTTTAATTGAGTCCAAGTGGTTGGAATAGACGTGGGATGTTTTAGCTTATAATCACGCCACCACATTAAAGAAAAAGAGTAAATTCACTAATAGCAGCTTTAACTTGTGCACTAGCAGGAATATCATGGCATGAAAAAATCTGTTCAACCTCGAATTCCCAATCAAGATATGCAGCAGGATCATATTTGCCATTATAAGAGGGTATATTAAATTTAATCGTAGCAAATGAGTCAATGTGTGGATGACATACCACACGGCGGGCACAACCGTGGCGATCTCCATCGTCTAGCTCCATGTCACTGTTATAGTCCTTGTGCAACGCCGTGACCGACGTGGACCACGCATCGAATCGTTCCACGATGCCGTTGACGTCTCCTGACATGATTAGCGCAAACACAAAAACAAATATCCTAGGACAGCAAAGGTGTGTATGTGTGTGTATGAGATGCTCACAAAGATGCTGCGATCAAATTCTTATCTGTTCTTACCAAGCAACAGGGGCGACCTGCAAGCAACAAGTAGCACCTGCGAAAGATTGGTGCAGCGATTGCCTGGAGAAACAAAAGTCGGCTCGTCGTAGGAATATGTGTAGTTCTGGGTAGGCTGCACTCAAATCAAGGATTAGCACAATCTAACAATAATGCAAAGTTGAATTATAGTGCTAAACACGTAACTATGCTGCTGGAAACAAGTGCAAAGCGAGATGGAAGCAAAGCACAAAAACTGGCGGCTTGGGAAAAATTCGGTCTGGGGGCGACAGTTTTCTCGGTCTAGGATGGTGTCGATCTGAGCAACAGAAAAAGAACTTGGCATCGGTTTTGCTGAGGAAACGGTTTCGGTCTTCTCTCTGTTTTTTTTTTAAGATGGACCGATCCTGATTTGGTTCGATATGAGCGGAGGGCGCCAGGAGCGACGCGAGGGAAAACCGAGACGGGCTCAGTTCGGTCTCTGCAAAGGAAGTCACGATCGTTCCGTTCTTTGTATTTTGTTACTCCCTTTTTTTTACTTTCAAAAGAACACAACAAGGAAATAAAAAAAAAGAATGTGCCGTGTAGAGGGGGGCGCCACACAGGGACGGCGTTTCAGGGGACAGCGACGCTTCGTTTGTGTCTCTTTTCTTTCCTTTTTTTCTTTTTTTTTGCTGAACTTTCCTCTCTTTTTTTTTGACTTTCCTTTTTCTTCTTTTTTTTTTGACTCGCCAAAACAAGCAGCGGAGAGACCGAACAAGTAGCGATCTGGGGAAAACGCGCGCGTGGTGGGGCGCGAGGGAAGGGGGATGTGCGTGAGGGAAAAGGGCGCTGCTGGGGGGTGCGGCACGCGATGAACGGCGGCGGCGACGGTTTCCAGAAAGGAAAAATGCCGGCGCACGAAAAGAAGAAAACGGCAGTTGGCGAGATGCAGAGAGGAAAATTGGCGGCGAGGTGTGGAGCGGTGGCGGCGGAAACACAAAGTGACCAGCAACAATCGACGCGAAAGCACGCAAATTCAACAATGCAAATATTGAAAGAAAGTGCAAAGGCGAAGACGGGTGCTGAGACAAAGATCTAACCTGATAAATTTTTGTTTTGGTTTTGTGGACTGTAGGTAATGAAAAACACTCGATAAACTCACCGATCAACCTGGACTTTTGATACCACTTGATAGAGCTGGAGTGCCCGATCTTTCGGTGAGTGGAGGATAATTTTGATTTGGTGGAAGTCGACCCTCACGATCCGACTACGACGAGCGAACCCGAAGCGCCAATGCAATCGCTGAACCAACTCCCTGTGGTTACCGACCCTGTTGCAATCAAGATCAGAACTTCCTGTACGCAATCAAAGAACGAACAAGAAAAAGAAGGCGAGCAATCTTAATATCACTCGAAGGTGGAGTTCTGAATCACACGAGGACAGCACGTATTTGTGCAGCCGTGAATGTAGCTAAAAGCTAGATGTAAAACAAAACTCAAGCCCTAATGTGACGGCGGCTACTGAATATATGGGGGCTAGGTCGTGACCTACCCCCAGGGTCACGCCCCTATGGGCTCCAACACGATACACGGGCCACCGGCCCAAAAGACGGCGGCGCAGCGCCCTGGCAGATTCTGGACGTCCACTTGTTTCGACGATTCCCGTTGACTCAGAAGGAATTTGGGCATGGGACCGGTGCCATTGGAAAGTGCGTCTCCTTAGCTTTCCATCCATATGTAGAACGCCCAAAACGGACACCGTATGTGGTCGGGGCGACCAAAACATCACGGACTGCTCCAGAACTCCGAGATTGACTCGAACTTGAGTTGTTTTAGGCCTCCACCTTGGTGACTCGAATTGAATTAGCCTTGGGCCTCCTTCATGACTTGGACAATCTTGTTGGACTCCTCCTTCGTTAATGCATGACCCACTCATGGTCGTATGCATGTGTGTCATGTCCTCATCATGCTCCACTCTAACAAGAATAATCTCGTGCGAATCAAAGGCCAGCCTCAGCACATAGTTTCATTACACAGTTACCATGACTGGAAACTAGATAACTGTGCGAGTGAAATTTTATAGGACTGGAACTCTTATGAAACCCCATTAAGGCTGACATAGCAGGCTTAAAGCAGCACCGCCAATGCAACAAACTATGAGTTCTCCATCACGAGAAACTCACGGGTGCATGTTGGCCGGCTCGCCACCAAGGCTCCCGGGAATAGGCGGCAGCCATCGCGCCACGAGAAGCCTGCGTCATCATTTGTCTGAGCTGAGTTCATCCGCAGCGTCCAGCTTCCTCAGACTGGCTGCGCTTCGAGAAGCCGTGTCCTTGCAGTCGCCATGCGCCAGTTCTAGCCTGCTGTCGAGTGTGACGAGTTTTATTTTTCTGAGCTACATAGTTATTCTGCGATCCTCATTGCTGGAGGATTTCGAAGGCACGTCGCGTACTGGACGGAAGTTATAAAAAACTATATGTATGGATGGATGCAGCGGCGGAGATATCAATATATATTCCGATCCCTTTCCAAATATGTGTAAGATGGAAAACTACTCATATATACTTGGCTGTTCCCTGTTCCCTATTCTCATGCTCTGCTTCTTCGTCCACTAGTGATAGGATTTTTGCCAAAATTAATTTTACCTGAATTTATCTATCCTCTAGTCTGCGCACTCTTTGAAACCAGAGAGACTCTGCACCGAATCTCCGTTCGTTAGTACATTTAACCGTAATTAAGTAGGTGAGCCTGCTGTGGAAGTGGAACACAAAATCAAGGCTTTATATTTAAGAAATAGACGTCGTTGCTCACAAAACAAAGAAAAATACTAAATGAGAATAATGCCGGTAATAGATGAACACAAAAACAACAAGACTAAATTGGAAAAGTACCTAGAATGGAAGGTGACCAACAAAATTATTCAAAGGGAAAAATTTACTGGTGACACCTTGATGCAATGACGCGGAGTGACTAGAATTATAATCAATACCCAAGCATCATAATCCACATTCGTTCAAATTCGTTTCTTTACCTTTGGACCATGTATCCTTTTTTTTGGTTTATAAAGAGAAAAGCTTCATGTTCGTTTCTTCACAGCTGCATGTTGCAAAGCAAAAGGCACCAAGCCCAAGCATACTCTCAAGCAACGTACATTATTCCAATCCAATTCGGTGGTGTGTGGCATCACTTGCCCTCTAAGTCCTTGAGTATACAAAAGCCCATGTGCAATCTGTAGGAGGTTTGCGCGCCTCCTGCTCCTATCATCCTAGCGAAACCAAGAGGCAGCTGGGAGGGAAAACCATCACCGGCCAATTCACCATGGCTGACGCTGTGGGGTTGCTCGCCTCAGCCATTGTCACACAAGTGGGAGAGAAGCTTGGCTCCGTAATCGTAGATCAGGTCACAATGTTTTGCAGTTTCAAAGATGATATGGAGGACATGAAGGAGATGCTGGAATCCATGGGAGCGGCTCTCAAGGACGCCGGGAGGCGGTCAGTGAGGGAAGAGTCGGTCAAGTTGTGGCTGAAGCGGCTCAAGAACGCAGCCTATGACATCTCATGCTCGACCAGTTCCAGGATGAATCCAAACATTCCGTTGGAAAGGTACACTAACATTTGATCATCAGCACCATTTTTGCCTTTTGTGTCGACCCAAACTTGTCACTATCAAGGCAAGACTATTTACTGACGGTTTCGAAACCATATCACAAGGATTGTTGGACATGAATTATGTTGCATCTGTCAGTATTTCCATTTTCAGAAAAAAAAACTGCTTCATGAAAGAAATAGCGAAACAATATCATACCTCGGAAACTAGCAAGTGAATCACAAACCTTGTAGATGTACTGACTGCTCATAATGGATCCGAATAGAGAAGTTCTCAACTATGAAGTAATAGATCTTCATTTAATTAATTATTATTGTAAAAGAAACAAGCTTACCAATTAATTTTAAAAACATTTTTCACTAAATGAGAATATTTTGATCATTTTTTCTATGTATATTTATTGGGTATAATGTATTAAACCATAAGCATATTGATTGTTATTTCATATATATTGTCATGTTGACCCTATAGAAACTTTTTCCATGATAGTATTATTACTCACGTTCTAACAAAGCATGCAATGCAACTGTTTCTTGCATTATAATAAAGTAATTAAATTGAGCCCTTTTACGGTGCTCCATGCAACCCTATACTAGTGTTTGAAAAAGATTAGTATAAAAGATACAATGGTCCACATTAATTGTATACCACTGAAAACTTCACCTAGAGTGCATTTAGTATAAAGGAGTAGTATAGTAAGGGTATTATGGGAAACATTACGAGTGGCATTATTGTAATATCCTCATCTCATGCTTCTCTCGTCATGGACTGGAGGAGCTTGGGAAATTGCACGATTTAATTAGATTAGGTGCTAATTACTAAATTACACATTCTCTATACTCTATACCACCGAGTAGTATTATGAAGCACCATAAAAGAGAGCTCACTTAAATTTCAGTTACTGCTTCAGCTTGAAGTTAGAGATAGGTTACTTCCCATCGAATTCCACAAAACCGATGCTTCTTTTTCTCCTTGGTTTAGTTTTTTGTAACAAGGAAATGAATGAACTTTCCTTTAGATGCCAGGAATGCTATCATGCTTCCCAATTTCGTGCAAGAAGATCGTGCTAGCTAACAGGATGAGGAAGATGAGAGAGGAGTTAAGGAGGATTGATGAGAAGCACAAGAGTTTCAATTTCACACGTAGCACCAACACTAGTATTGATGACCAGCAGCATTTTGATGACCAGCGTCGCCGAACATCATCAGAAGTCAACGAAGCAGAAATTGTTGGGAGGGATGAAGAAAAACAGGCAATCATAGGCATGTTGTCTGCAAGCGCAAATAAAGAGGAGACCGTGATTCTTCCAATCTATGGCCTTGGAGGCATGGGCAAGACTACTGTAGCAGGGCTGGTTTATAATGATACCCAATTCAAGAAGTATGATCACCGAGTATGGGTTTATGTGTCCCAAGTGTTTGATTTAGAGAAAATTGGGCGATCTATAATTTCTCAACTGCAAAAAACCGGAATCCAACAGAATACCGATATGCAGTTGATAAACCAGAGCCTTGATGATCTTCTTCCAGATAAGAAGATTCTAATTGTTTTAGATGACATCTGGGAAGAAAATGACTTTGAGTTGGACAAACTAAAGCAAATGCTTCGTGTGGGCAAGAAGGGCATCAGGATAGATGTCATAGTAACCACACGCAATGAAGATATTGCAAGGAAGATTTGTACCAAGGAGCAATACAAGCTACAGCTCCTGCAAGATGATATGTGCTGGAGTATAATAAAAAGATTCAGCCAATTGGAATGTAGAAGTAACAAAGAACAGTTTGAACGTATAGGACAAGAGATTGCAAAGAAATGTGGGGGTGTAGCTTTGGCAGCTCAAGCACTTGGATACACGTTAAAAGCTAAAGATCTGCATGGATGGTCGGAAGTAAACAACAGTGATATCTGGAAGGAATCGCCTGAAGATGAACATTCTCCACATAGTGCAGTGCTTCCATCCTTAAAATTAAGTTTTGAAAGCATGCCACCACGCCTGAGGTTATGTTTTTCCTACTGCGCCATCTTACCAAAAGGCTATGATATCATTGAAGATGATTTGATTTACCAGTGGATTGCTCTGGATTTCATTAAGCCATCCAGGGGCAAGGAATACACGAAGCAACTTTTCGGAATGTCCTTTCTTCGGCACTCAAAGTTGCCCTCAGCTGGGGTGAGTCACAACTATATATAAGTGCAATTGTGCAAAGAACTATTCCTTCCCTATGATTACCTGTTCTAGACTATACGTTTTTACACCCTGCAGATCATTAATATATGTCTCATACATGCAGAAGGTAGACTATGTTTCATGTTAATTTCTTTTGTATATTGTCAATTTATGTTGAAATGTTACTTTTTACTATTTTAATTCCTTTCTCAAAATGAAATTGAAAATATTTCATAATGTCAAAAGTTTATTTTATGCTGTGAAATTTAAGTTTCACATATAGTTCTTGATGAAACATGTTGGGTACTTTGCTGCGAGCTGGCATATACAGTTGTCACCGTTTAACATCGTGACTCTGGTGGGAGCTGACATAAGTGAGGCAAATGAGTCTTGTAGAAAGTGTAGATATAGTTCAGTTAAAATTCTAAATTTAGATATTTATATATGATGGGAGAAAATAGAATTTTGCACCAATTTATTGTTTCCCCTTACTCTGAAGTCATGATAAGGTTTCCTGACAATTTATATACAAACAGAGATAGAATTTGACTTTTTGCAACAAAAGTGGGGAGATTAGTTGAACTATAACAGAAAACTTGTTATACGCCTTATTTCAGATTGCTGCAAAGGATGTGGTACGGTACACCATGCACGATCTAGTGCATGACTTAGCAAGATCAGTCGTCGGTGATGAGCTACATGAACTTGTTGATGCAGCAAAAAGAAACACAATGGAGCAGAAGTATTGTCGATATGTATTGCTCAAAAATAATGAAATGCCAGTAAAACTGTCAAATATTTTGCCCACAAAGGTGAGGGCAATCCATTGTTCAAATGGCAACAAGACGCAACTCCCTGGTAGTGCATTCTCATTTGCGAAATACTTGCGCATTTTGGATCTCAATGAATGCTCTAGTGTACTGTTGCCGAAGACTCTTGGCCAATTGAATCAACTGAGGTATCTTGTTGCTCCAAGGGTGCAAAATAAGAGGGTACCAGAGTTTATTACTGAATTCCCAAAGCTCCAGTACCTGAACATGCGAGGATCTTCTCAAATTTCTTCATTACCAGAATTAATTGGCAAACTTGGGTGCCTACTATATCTGGGTTTGTCAGGTTGCTCTAGTATATCAAAACTACCGGAATCATTTGGTGATTTAAAAAGCATGGTGCATCTTGACATGTCAGGTTGTTCTAGTATATCAAAGCTACCAGAATCATTTGGTGATTTGAAAAGCATGGTGCATCTTGACATGTCAGATTGTTCTGAGATAAAAGAGCTGCCAGAGTCACTCGGTAATCTCAAAATTTTGCAGCATCTTGAATTATCAGAATGTTACAGTATCAGGGTACTACCTGAGTCTTTGTGTGGCCTAACACAACTCCAATATCTGAACTTGTCATACTGTTGTCGCCTTGTACGGCTACCAGAAGCTATAGGCAGCCTTGTTGATCTACAGTATCTAAACATGTCAGGATGTACAGATATTATTGAACTACCGGAGTCATTTAAGAAGCTCCAAAATTTGTTGCATCTGGATTTGGGTAACTGCATTGAAATTGCGGAATGGATGCCGGGAGCTCTCTCTTCCCTCACCGCACTACAACATTTGAATATATCACATTTATACTCTTATTATCCCTGCATACATGTTGATTTTATCAGTTCCCTTACCAACCTGGAACATCTGGACCTATCCGATAATATGAAGCTTCAGTATCTACCGGAAGGTATTGGTAACCTCAAAAGGTTGCATACATTGAATCTCTCGGGCTGTGAAAGGCTTAAATGCCTACCGGAGAGCATAAGTGCAATTAGTACGCTGAAATCTTTATTGGTGGAGGGGTGTTCAAATGAAGTAATAGATCAGGTCTATTCCCGGCTTCACTACTCACTAACATTACCACTCTTCAAGGTTGGCGCTGATGATCTCAGGGGCTGCAGCAATCTGCATCTGCTCGAGGGTGTAAACGTGGGCGAGTTAACAATACGTTGTCTTGAAAATACAAAGTTTGTGGAAGAAGCATGTAAAGTTAAGCTGCGGGAGAAACAAAATCTCTCAAACTTAACTTTGTCTTGGACTTTGGAAGCTGATAGATTTGTGGAAGACAAGGATTTACTGGGACAATTAGTGCCACCAAGAGGCCTCGGGCATTTGTATCTAGAAGGTTATAGCAGTACAGGTTTTCCCAGCTGGCTCATGGGCATTTCTCATCATCTCCCTAATCTTGTTCATATTTCCTTAGAATATCTGCCTAAATGTAGCAGCCTTCCACCACTCGGGCAACTATCAAACCTAAAAGGCCTCCGTCTCTCAATGCTTCCCAGCATTACAAAAATCGACAAGGATTTCTGCGGTGGCAAAGGAGCATTCTGTCAACTGTCAACCTTCGTGTTGGGTGGAATGGAAGGCTTAGAGGAGTGGAGCACAACATATTGTGGTGAGGACGGCGTGGAGGAGCTGATGTTCCCTATGCTTGACCGGCTGCGGATAATGTATTGCCCGAGATTAAGGCCGAAGCCATGCCCACCAACATTTCTTGAGTGCAGCATAAGCAAGAGCGACCAAGTTATATCTTCGTTGGGGGAGGAAGACACCTTCGGCCATTTCTCCTACTCCTCCCGAAGCACGAAACTGGAGGTGCGGTATAGCGAATGCCAAAGCATGAAGATGCTTGGCCACTTCCCTACCCTCGAGGAGTTGGAGTTCTTTGAGTGTGAACTGATGAGCTTGCCAGAGAGTTTGCTTCACCTTTCATCCCTGCGGTCGTTGACATTGAGTTGTTGTGACTTGTGACAACATATCAGCACTGCCAGAATGGCTAGGCGACCTCTCCTCCCTCAGAAGCCTCATGATCTACGATTGCCCTGTCAAGTCTTTGCCTGCGTCTATACAGCAACTCACCAACCTCCAGAAGCTACATGTTTGGTTCAACCCAGAACTAATCAAGTGGTGCCAATCAGAAGAGAACAAGAAAAAACTCGCTCACGTTAATGCCAAAGTAAGTTCGGTACCAAAACACAGCATCTTATCTAAATTTCTTCCTCACTTTCTTGTTAGAAACTAAGGGTCCTTTCGAATTGAACAAGAAAATAAGCATTTGTACAGAGACCATGCGAAGCATCCCAACACATGGTCAAACAAATGCACAAAAGCCAGTGGCACTGATTTAGTTAACTAGCACAGTAACACGTCACAGCACAATTTCAGGCCAGCCAGCTTTCGAGTTTCGCCTTTCATGCAGACCGATTAACTAGTCTATATTTTATCTTTTCTTTTTGTCAGGAGTCTAAGACAATATTTGAAAGATGATTTTTGCCTTTCTGCCAAATTCAGTCCATGTACAAATATTATATGTCGTTGAAATAGAAATACTCAAAGTAAATCTATATCTCACGATAGGTGCAAAGACATGACAAGATTTATGTTGTCTTAATTTGTTCGGTTTATATCTACTGGCGATGCAGAATTTTCTGTTTGGTTAGCATGACATTGATGAACAATAGTAAAATAGTGTATATTGCTAAACAGGTGCTGAATGTATCTTCCTTGCAGGAGTTTCATTAATTTGATTAGGTGAAACAAGAAGCACAAGGCATCTTGCATACCTGTGTTTATTGTACAGCTACAGTAAGCTGGAACCCAGAAGTATATTGGTTTTTTGCCGAGTGCAAGCCAATGCAGTTGATGGCGCCACCTCAAGCCCAAGCGAACATCCTATCTAAGCTGTGATAATTTCTGGTACATACCCACGATGCAGCGTCTCTATTCGGCACCTCCATTGATATATAAGATAATATATTTTCCCTAGTATGACAAACCGATCATATGTACTGTACTTTTACTTGACCAATAATATGACAAACATGGATCACCAATAAATTATTGTTTGTTTCTATATACATGCACCAGATATCATTGAAAATATATTTTTTTCTATGTACTTATTAATTACATTCAAAATGCTATGACAAAAAATGTTAAATAGTGATAGAGGTATCGTATGATGTTCATAGAATTCTTGTTTACTAGAATTTTTCATATTGTGTGCGGAGTCAACATAAACACCTCTATTTTTTATATGTCTAAAAAAATGTTAAATAGTGATAGAGGTATCGTATGATGTTCATAGAATTCTTGTTTAATAGAAATTTTTATATCGTGTGCGGAGGCAACATAAACACCTCTATTTGTAAGATGTCTAAATCAATATTTACAATACTCCAGTGTGATGCTTGTCTAAATCAGTATTTAATAGAACTGGTGATCCATGTGTTAATAGAACTGGCACTCCAGTGTGATGCTTACATGCAAAATTAGAAAACAAAAAATATATTTTTTGTTAAATAATTTTAATCTTTGTGATGCTTGTTATTCATGAATCAAAAACTTTTATTTAATAGATTTTTAAAACACATGTCTGTGGCATGTGTCACTCTACTAGTAAATATAAAGGCCAAGAGCGATTGAGGGTACACAATAAATACATCTACTACTTTTATTTTTTTATCATTTCCAAACTCTATCTTTCTCAACCTCATACTTATTGTTCTTCTTTTCCCTCTATGGCGTTTGAGGAAATTTAGGTGGCCTTCCATTCCTAGAGCAACTCTACGTCAACCAGCTGCGATGAGGTCCTAGCTTTTCGGGCCCGATGAAACCTAGAAAAGTTATCAGACATGTTTCTAACCCAGTCAGAGCCGTTTGTGTAGTAGCTGAAAGAACCGCTTGCAATTCATATGTTTTAGTGACTTGGTGTGTGTCCAAATTTGCGTCAACGGTAGCTCACAAATTTAAGCAATACCTGATTGTTTGTGCTGAGTCACCAAACTCCATTACTTGAATTTATCATTTTTTTAGATAATGGATAAACATCTGGCTTCGTCCTCCTCTTTCGAGTGGAATCAGTTCATAATTATTACAAATAGTAGCATGTTGCTACACCACACAAAAGTTTTTTAGACATACTTGAATTTATCATATTGAAGGAAAATCGAAAGGATACAAGGAAGCTATAGGCAGCCCCTTAATACAAGACAGATTAAAATCCTGCAAAATATTGATTTGAATTTTAATTTTTATAGTGTAATTTGTACTGTCAAAACGCTGAGTAGTAGACATAAACCAGCTTACACAAATTCTGGTGGAAATGGCAGTGTACTTACGAACGAAAAGCAAGTAAAAATACGTAAAGCACAATCTGCTCACCTCCCATACAGTTGTGAACACAAAATTGAAAAGTAATAGATGGGGCATAAAGAAAGAAAAGACCACAAACAAAATAATATGACAATTTCAACAGCAAAGTGGGCCAAAACTAAAAAATCAACATAGATACAAAAACAACATATTCAGCTCAAGATGCCCGGCAGGAGAGGAAGCATGAAAGACACCATGAATAGCAAAAGCGCCAAAGCAGAGCCATTAGCACAAAATTTAACTCATGGGGGAAAGCCGGTTCTCATTTAAAAATTATGTTAACATAGTCCCATCAACCTAGGTGCAAAATGCTAAAAATGGATGCTCGTTAGGCCATACACAAATGTTATCTTTGTATAGGGCGTCTCCAACAAGGAGATTTGAGCTAGCTATTTGAATGATAACTAGGCTTGGATGATGATGTGGAGGAGAAAAGGTGATGAGAGAGAGTGTGTCACTAGATACGAGTAAATAGTCTAGCTATTTCACGTGGATCGAGAAAATAAGATCACATGTGAGAGAGGAATATATGCTATAGCGTAATAGACGAATAAATGCTTAGAAGAGAGTTTGTGAAAAGTTTTCTCTTACTTCCAACTCAGCTAGCTACGTAGCTAGTGTTGTTGGAGATGCCAGTTCGAGCTCTTGCATCTTGCTTTTGTGATGGATCACTAACTAGGCACTTATGCTCTTTTTATTGAGAACGTGCATAGCACATTTTTCATTAAGCGGAAGAGAATTACATCGACGCGACTTCACGGAAGAGAATTACACCGACGCGACTTCGAGAGAACCCCCAAAGCGCAAAGTTACAAGAATCAACACCAACAACCAACAACAAGAACAAAACAGAAGAAGTTAACCTACAGCACCACCACCACACAAGACACGACCTAAGAAAACGACTGGCACCTACAGGAGAGAGGGTCACCAAGAACACACGCACATCACCGAATGACTAGCATGGAGTTAACAGAGGCAAAGCGAGGGTCATGCAAGACGATGCCTCCAAGAAAGGAGCGACGCCGACGCCACCATCGTCCGACTGTCCATGAAGGAGTAGTCTAAGTCTTCACCTGGCAAGACCAAACAAGTTTAGAGGCCGTGACAACACCCCCAGCGAGGTAAGTTATGTAAGAGGACGCAACCGTTGTCGGCACCGACGAACACCGGGCAAAGCTTTCGCCAAAAGGCCTCCAAACTGACTCCATGTAGACCCCCAAGGCTCGGATGAGAGACAAGATGATGGCATAGCATCGAGCAATCCATGGTGATGACGATGAAGAACATCAGCAGGAACCACAAAGGAAGCAAGTTAGACGACCAAAAGGGAGCCAAGAGGAGACCGATGCATAGCTGCTGCCGAAAAGCGTCGTACTGGCTCAGGGGTCAACCCATGGGCGAAGGGTAGTGGTAGGGGCAGCACTTGAGGGCGTCGATGCCAGCCACGGTGATGGCCACTAGGCCATACGGTCAGACGAAGGGGTGGCGATCCTTGCATCCACGGTCCGCGACGAAGAGAAGGCGACCGGGGCACTAGATCTAGGCCCGCAAAGGAGAGAGGCGATTGGGGACCAGATCTGGGCCCCCAAAGGTCAACGGGCTGGGGCTGCGTCCAAGGCGTTGACGCGGTTGACGAGGGACGGCCGACAGTGGACTGCACCGGCGGATGGCAGCGGCTGCGGCGACCACATGGCCCGTGCCGCCAGGCGGCAGGGAAGAAGGACGACACGAGGGGCCACGGGCGGCGCAGGGGAACCCCACGTCGCGTGGACGGCAGTGGGGGTCACTGCGTGGCGCATGGGAGGGTCGCTGCCCCGCATGCCCGGGTAACGGCGGTGTCGCGCGAAGCACGGGAGGAGGGGCGGTGGTGACGGGAGGGAACCCTCGAGCCCGGAGAGGGCGGATCTGGGGCAGTGGCGAAGATCCGACGGGTGTCCAAGCTCCGGCGGCGCGACCTAAGGTTAGGGTGTAGACGACCTAGGGTTAGGGTGGTGGAGTGGAGAGAGAACAAAGGGAGGGAGGAGCGGGGCCCAGCTTTGGCGCCGGCACCGAGGGAGGCGACAGCGGCTGCAGGAGGTGGAGGCAGGCAGTGGTTCAATAGGGTGGGACGGTTTCGCCCGAGCCGCCCCGTACGGAGCGACGCGGGTGCAAGGACTAAGGAGACTGATGCTTGATGCAATTTATTGTAACTCATGCTTTTGTCACACAGCTTGTTGGAATTTATTGTAACCCATGTTTGATTTCGTTTAATAATAATAAATTTCAATTTTTCCTCTCTCATTCTCTTTTTTAAGAACAAATCTCAACCTCTTTCCTGCGCAAGAAGCAAGCGAGCCCGTGTACACCGTGTCATTTCGCTTGGGCCCCAGTTTAAAGGTCCATCAAAATTAATCCTGTGCCCCAGCCCAAGAGTCAATCCCGGCCCACCTATCCCTACTTTCGTGAAGTTCAACCGTTCAAAACTTTGAAGAGAGGACACTAGAGGAAAGAACAGGAACAATACTTAGTAGCCCCGGTTCTAAATCTATATAACTTACATAGACGATCCTCGCTACAATATTTCTCTCCACCTTCCAGAGGTCACGTCAGCACCTTGGCAGATTAAGAGACTTCTCTTTTTTTTAATCAGCATCTTGGCAGATCAAGAGTCTCTCTTTACTCGATCAGCACCTTAGCAACCATTAAAGCTGAAACGTCCCTCACGGTGACCATTTGTCTCCTCTGCTTCCCCTTCTCATTGTGTTTTCTTTCATTTATTCTTTATTTTCAAATTTGATATTTCAAATTGTTCCATGACCTATATCACGCCACAAAATCCCGCAGTAATGCGTGGGGTATCAACTAGTAATCTTATATGTCTGTGTTTGGAACGGATTATGATTATAGATTCTAGCTTAAAAATCAGAAACCCACCCAAACGGAAAAGATTATAGCTCAGATTCTATAATCTATATACCCAGATTCTTATAATCTGAGAACCCGCCCAAAACCAGCTTATTCAGGATATTTGATGGAGAAAGATGGAGAAATGACCAATTTGTCCTCCACCATGTCCTCTCACTCCTAACGTGTTCACGGTTCCAGAAAGGAAAGGAAGGCATGGTGAAAAAAAACAAGAAGGGTACAATGGACTTCCCTCCTATAATCCAACTCGTACAATCTGAAGATCCAAACGTATCACTTTTTTTCTATCAACAATCCAGATTCTACAATCTTTAGCTATAATCTATGAATTCTCATGATCACAATCGAATCCAAACAGGCCCTTAATTCTTATACCTTTCATTCTCAAATAAAGTATACGACATTTAGGACAAGTACGGTAAATTAATTTATTTTAAACTAAATAATTTGTCATAAACATCGTGTATTTATGGATGAAAGTATGACTAGGTTTGCTAGGTAGTTATTAGCTTGTGCACCGAGCTAATATTTTTTTGGTACGGCCGCTTTATTCGCTTAGCTTATCAGTCCACCCTAGCCGATTATAGTTATACACTATTAAACCAGTCCAGAATCAGTCAAAATCAATAGGCTTTTCAGTACGGAGCGATATCTAGATTACTCAGCGGATGGTATACGCGTTTGCTAGTGCCTACTCCCTGATAGCAAACCGCTCAAGTGAAGGAGCAGCTAAAATACATGTTGGCCACCTTTCAGAGTGACACTCAATTTTTTTTCTGATAAGGGTAGCACTCAATTGGGTGTTTGGGACTTTCGGGAAAAAGAGGGGGGGGGGGGGGGGGGGGGGGGGACTTTGCTGCCCATAACTCAGAAGAAATCACACTCACACCCAAAGATGAAAGATTGGAGTCACGGGCAAAGTTCACAGCATATCAAAAAATTTCAATTACTAGTGCAGTAGTAGACCGTAGTCCTTTCACTGTTCGAATAGATTCTATTTAGATCCCGTTCACCCTGTTCCTACGCGGCGACAGCACATGGATGAGGAACAGCCTGAAGTCGCACTCGCTAGCTTCCAGAAGGATCGTCGTGGGTGCGCCGCGGCTCCGCTTGCCTGCTAGCGACTCCGTACGCTCGTGTGTTCTTCTGTGCACAAGAATTTTGTTGCTATTTTGGAGGGCGTGGTAGGTGGCCTGCTGTCGTTTACGTACACTGGAACGGGAACCAAGTGATTCACGTGGTCAATTTTTTTTGTTAGAGTAGAGGGGGTATTTGCCACCCGCAAAATCTATTGTTACGCGGAGGCCCTCCCTTCTATTTCTGGCTTCCTCCTCCCGCCTTCTCCATCACGCTTGCCCCGCCGCCTCTTCTTCCTCCGCGCTGCACCCTGCACGTCGCCGCGCGCTTTTCTTGTTCCTTCGCCGCCGACCCGAGGAGTCTCGCCGCCGTCACTACAAGATTTTCCCCCTAATGCCACGAGTCACAGAAGCAATGACAGTAATTTGGTTGCAATAGGGGATTTTGTTGCATCCAAACAGTGTTTTGGTGGTAATATGTGAACATAATGCAACGCATGATTTATGTTGCAATATGTATGACTTTGGTTGCAATAGAAAGGTGTTGTTGCTACCATTTTTTGATTTTTTTTGTTGCAATTGGATAGGACTATTGCCACGTCATTTGAAAGTTGCACTAGAATTTTTGTGTTGCAATTGAAAGGTGCTATTGCAACCTCTTTTGTAATGGTTGCTTTTGTGTGCCTCTATTGCAACAATGAATTGAGGTTGCATTAACCCTACTGAGGTGTTGCAATAGGGAGGTGCATATAGCAACGAATGATGATGGTGGATGCAACATTATGGTTGTATTGCAACATTAAAATTTGGTTGTAATAATGTTCAGCGGCGTTGCAACATGTCAATGCTTATTGCAACCAACATGGTATCCGTTGCAGTAGCATGTGACTATCGCCACACTTTTCCGTTGTTGCTAAAAACAACTTTTGTGGTGGACCTGAAATACAAGTGATCGTGTCCATTGTCTCATACAGAGAAGAAATCACTTATTTTATCACGCATGATGCATTAAGTAGTGGGGTATAAACGGCTATCCCAAATCTCAAATATTCTCGTATGTTTTTTTTTTGAGAATTGTATATTCTCGTATGTTTTTTTAGAATTGTATATTCCCGTATGTGCATGCGCTGATAGCAGAGAAACAGATGTTGACCCAAAATATTGAGTCCAGTAGCGTTGCTATGGGATAGTAAAACTTTGAAGTAAAAACACATGGATCGCAAAATAAGATAACAATACTAAAAACACACGGATGGTAAAACAAGATAATAATAAAGTGTACCCACTTCATGAATTGTGTTAATATCCGCCTCAGCTAATGTGTACCCAAATAGATTTCCACATTGTGCAACCAAATATAAGCGTGGCAATAGATACTCCATCATAAGACAACCAAACACTAAATGTGGCAATAGTGGCTCCATCCTATTGCAACCTTGTCGCAACCATTTTATGTGGTAGCAATAGAGGGTTCCAAATGTACCAACCAACATGTTTATCATTGCAATAGAGGTGTCAACCTTTTGCAACCATGCCTTAATAGTGGCAATAGTTGGATTACCTATACCAACCAACCATGCATAGTGGCAAAAGACAGGTGGATCTAATGCAACCTAAATGGTTAGGTGGCAATAGGAGGTGGGTCTAATGCAACCAAACATGTAGTGTGGCAATAGCGTGATCCAACTATAGCAACCAACGTGTGAGCATGGCAATAGAGGGTACTGCATATTGCAACGTTTGTGATGCGTAGTAAAAACTTTTTGCAACACATTTTTTCGTTGCTACTATACCTATTGCCATGATTTGGTCCGATGCAACAACTACCTAGGACAACACCACTTGCGTTGCAATAGTATCTATTACCACGAGCACAAATGTTACCTTAGTTGTTACTGGCAACGCTTCATTGTGTGGCAATAATTCTTTTCTTGCAACGACAAAGTGATTTGGTGGTCCAAACCTTAAACAACGGAGGTACTTTCCATGACTTTTTACCAAATTGTTTGGTTGCAACTGCACCTATTGCAACAAAAAAGGGCATATTGCAACATATTTTGGGCATTGCATTAGGGGAAAAACCTTGTAGCACCGAAGGAGACGACTACGAGGGTTAGGGATAGGGTTTCGGGTGGGGGGTGGGCGGCAGCGGACGGCGGCGGGCGGCTGTAGGATCTAGGATACTGACTAGAGGGGGGTGAATAAACGGTTTGAACTAAAATCAAAGCACTAATAAAAATTTATGAGTAACACAAGAGAAAACCTATTTCTACTCAACTCTAGCCTAGGTGGAGGTTTGCAACCTAGGATAACAAGTATCAATTCAATCTCTAAGAATGTAAAAGCTCAAGATAAATTGCTAGAAAGTAAATGAGCAAGAGGAATAACCAATCACACAAGAGATCAAATTTATCCCGTGGTGTCGATGACTTGCCGGTCACCCCTAATCCACGTTGAGGTGGATTCAAAGCTTCAACCGCTTCTCTATCAAGTCACACTTGATGTATGAGCCGGCTTGAATCAATGAATCTCTCCAAACCTCGATTCCACTAGAGTTGCCCTTCACCGATCCGGTGAGGTGAGCACAAGAGCTCTCACAAGAACAACCGAGACTTCTTCACAATATTCTTGAAGAGTTCAATGGTTTCCATAGCTCCAAGCCGTCTAGGAGGCGACAACCTCCAAGAGTAACAAGCCGATGACACTTGCTTGAAGACTCCCTAGTGCCACAAAGCTCAAACCGATGCAATGCACTAGGATGCTCTCAATCTCACAAATATGCAATCCCTAAGCCAAGTGAGTGAGAGAGAGGAGGAAGAAAGCTCAAGTATGTCAAGAAAGCTTTTCAAATTGCCAAGAGACCTCACCCACGGCCGGGCATGAGGTATATATACTCACTTCCCCCGTAGCTAGCCGTTACATTAAAACGCATGAAAACAGGGTACTCCCGGACAGTCTGACCATCCATGGCGGATTGTCCGAGTTCAAATATGTAACAACATCTTCCAAAGTCAAACTGTATCAGAGATGACCATTGGATCCTGGTCGGACAGTCCGATCGTGAAATACGGACTGCCCGACCACCTAGTGAAAGTGCATCTAGGCACTTAATCTTGTTTTGGTAATTAATGACAATGTAAATTTGGATATAATGCTTTGCATGAGTTGTGCAGGAATAAAATCAAAAGAAAAGAAAAGAAAGGTGAAAGGAAGGTCCCAAATTCTTATTCGTATGGTGACGAAGTTTATCGGACGATTTAAATTTATTTTATAGTTTGAATTTGAGTATAGGATCACCGTACTATCAAGGGGGACGTGCTTGATGAGTTTTGGTTGTTAAAGTGCTTATACTTGAGATGACATATACACACGAGAGACACAAACACACAAAAACCCTCCATTCACAAGTTTTCTGTGCGTCGGAACTTAGGACGGAAGATCCGACCCAAAGTTTCGGGCGGCTCTGTCTGGAATTAATTTTCCATCGGAAGATCCGACCCTTGCACCGGATCTTTCAACACTTAGACAGATTTTTGTGTCTTCTCTTTAGGTGCCGGAACTTAGGCCGGAAGATCCGACCCAAAGTTCCGGGCGGCTCTGTCTGGAATTATTTTTCCGTCGGAAGATCCGACCCTTGCTTCGGAACTTCCAACACTTAGCCAAATTTCATGTTTCTGCGTCTCTCCCTCTGGCGTCGAAACTTCCACCGGAAGATCCGACCCAAAGTTCCGGGCAGCTCTGTCTCTAATATTTTTCCATCGGATGATCCGGACCTTGCGTCGGAACTTACATCGGAACTTCCACCGGATCATCCGGCCCTTGTGTCGGAACTTCCCAGACTTAGCCATATTTCAGTGTTTCAGCCTTATGAAATTCAAATCTCGGAAGATCCGGCCCTACGCCGGAAGATCCGGTACCCCTTCGCAGAATACATAACGGCTAGTTTTTGGGGGTTGGGTATTTATACCCCCTCACCCCCTCATTCAATGCTTGTTGCCTTCATGACCAAACACACTCCAAGAGCATTGATTGCACTCCTCTACTCCACCCAAAGCTTGATTCTTGCATTGATTCACCTAGGTTTGAGTGAGAGGAAAAGATTGAGTGTGAGAGCTTTGAGCACTTGTGAGCTTTGATTCGTTCATCTCAAGAAGCACTTGAAGCAAGCTTGATTCGTCGATCCATGTTTGTTACTCTTGGAGCTTTGCTCCTAGACGGTTAGGCGTCGTCGGTAGCTCCCATTCCTTTGTGGTTTGAGCACCGGATGTCGGTGTTCTACCGTCGATCCTACCGAGGGGTATCCCGAGGTAGTAGAGCTTCAGGTGGGTTTCGCCGAGATCAGGAACGCAAAGGCAAAGAGACTCAGGATTTTAGACAGGTTCGGGCCGCTTAGAAGGCGTAATACCCTACGTCCTGTGTAGTGATTGGTATTGATGAGATCGTGTTTTGGAGAGGGTCCCTGCCCAGCCTTATATACACAGCGGACAGGGTTACAAGGTAGGTTTCGGATAGAATCCTAACCAATTACTACTCGAAGATTACTCTAAAAGGCAATCTGAGTAGTTTACAAGTCATACGACTGGTTTTCAAATCGAGAAGAGTCCTTGTAGTACTCTACTCGTGTTCTTCACGCCTGGTACGACTCTGACTGGAGAATCCATGCGCCCTGTGGGCCCATGGTCGTACCTCCAACACCGGAAAGTTTGTATTTCCCCTCTCTTTGTGAGAGCAATAGTAAGTGACTCAATCTTTCTTTGTGGTTGATTGAGGGAGGCAAGGGGTTAGTCACAACCTGGTTCTTTGTGAACCCCTCAACGGGGACGTAGCTCCTTTGTGGAGTGAACCTCAGGAACAAATCTTGTGTCTCTTTGTACTTCCTATTGTTCTTGTTGTTCTTCACCTTATTTGTGCCCGATCCATGTGCTAGGTGTTGTTCGACCTTAGAGATCATTCTTAGGTGCTCAGTTACTTCATCTAGCAGCTTTGTATTCAAATAGATTCTTGAATAGCTTGTTAGTTTTTGAATCTCGAAGTTAGTCTCCTCTCTGTGTCGGAAGATCCTACACAGTGTCGGATCTTCCGGGAGTCGGAAGATCCGTGACTGCGTCGGATCATCCGACCATCTGACAATTTCGTGAAGAATTTTTCAGGATTTTTAACAGGCCCTATTCACCCCCCCCCTCTAGGCCTAGTGTTGGTCCTTTCAATTGGTATCAGAGTGGGTTCTATTGATTAAGGTTTAATCACCTAAGAGAAAACACTATGGCTCCTTCCGGGGATGGTTTCGGTGTTGGTGGTTCAAACAAGGATGACACTCATGAAGTGATCGTGTCAAGCGACGATGATTTTGATGTGAGTGATGTTGAAGAGACCTTGGATGAGGTTGAGAAGAATAAGAAGAGAAAAGAGAAGCTTAAGAAGAAGTTTGATGAGAAGGTAGAAAGAAGAGCTCTCAAGATAGTCAAAGAAAAAATGAAAGAAAAGGAGGTTCTTGCAAGCTTTCACAATGTTCCTCACAAGTATGATGAGACTTCATCCTCCTCATCCAAGAAAGATCCGGATGCAATTTCTTTTTCATCGGTTCAATTGGGCAAGTTTCCGCACTTTGATGGAAATGATTATTCTCGATGGAAGGATGACATGAAGATGTACTTGTATGGTCTTCATCCACATCTTTGGACCGTGACATGTGTGGGCATCGACAAGAAAGCCAAGCCACCCCTCACAAGAGAACAAGAACATGACAACTACCGCAATGCTCAAGCCGTCATCATTCTTAGGAGTTGCTTGAGCACATATGAGTACAACAAGGTTAGGGGAATTGAAGTAGCCAAAGAAATTTGGGATGAGCTTAGAAGGTCACATGAAGGTGATGAGATTATCAAGGAAGGAAAGATGGATGCACTTCAAGGAGAACTCGAGGCTTTCACAATGAAGGATGATGAAGACTTGGAAGCCATGTACAATCGATTGAAGATTCTTGTGTCCGCAATTAGACTTCTTGGTAGTGATGATTGGGATGAGCATAAGGTCACAAAGAAGATGCTTAGAGCATATGCCCCAAGAGATCCACACCTTGCTACCATGATTAGATACAAGAGGAAGTTCAAGCTCATGACTCCCATTGACCTATATAACAAGTTGCAATATCATGAGTCACATAGAGTGCAGAAGGTCAAGGCCAAGACTAGTGAGCCTCAAGAAGTCAAAGCCATTTCTTTCAAGGCCGAGCCTAGCAAGAAGAGTGAAATCAAGGACAAACCTTCAAAGCCTTCCAAGTCTCGCAAGAAGGAAGACTCTAGTGATGAAGCAACCACCGATGAAGAAACCGCTATGATGGTGAGAGAATACAAGAACTTCATCAAGAGAAAAGGTGTTAAGAAGCCAGTCTCACAACGAAGATGCTATGAGTGTGGTGAGAGAGGGCATTACATTGCGGATTGCCCTCACAAGAAGGAAGGCAAGGAAGACAAGAGGTCAAAGGACAAGTCCTATGACAAGAAGTACAAGGAGAAGAGCAATGATTACAAGAAGAAGAATGGACATGCTCATGTTGGTGAAGGTTGGGATTCTAGTGATGACTCCGACAAGGAGGGTGTGGCAACTCTTGCCATTCATGATTCTTCACCAACACCAAGACTCTTCAAGAACCTTGATAGTGATGATGATGATGAAGCTCCCATGTGTCTCATGGCACAAGGGACTAAGGTACTAATCGATCCCACTCCTCCATCATCTACTCCCTCAACACCTAGTGACATAGAAAACCTAGAAGATGAAGAAGCTAAACATGATAAGAACTTAGTAAATGCTTTTGGCAAGAAAGGTGTTAAGCATATTAAAAAGCTTATGGAGAAATTGGATAAGAGAGAAGCTACTCTTGATAGGCAAGAAGACTTGCTCATCCTTGAAAAGGAGAGAAACCTTGCTCTTGAGAAAGCTCTAGATGAGGAGAAGGTTAAGGTGGAGAAATTGGCCGTTGACTTGTCATTGGCTAAGGACTCAAATGAGAGGATGTCTAAGGAAATGACCGGGGCAAATGACACTCTAGCTAATCTAAAGAATGTTCATAGTGAGCTTCAACAAAGGCATTCAAGCCTTGAGGTCAAGTACAAAGACCGTGAAGCTAAGTATGACATTCTTCGGAAAAGCATCAAGACCGACTCCAAAGTCACTCTTGACTCCGATGCCTCCACTAGCAAAGGTTGCTCAAGATGTTATAAAATAGATGTGGATTCTTGTGTTGCTAACCTTGCCAAGCTAGAGAAGGAGATCAAGACAAAAGACACTCAACTCAAAGAGTTGAACAAGGTCATTGGCAAGGGCAAAGGCAAAGCTCAAGAGAAGAGTGTATTTGAGTCCCATCCGGCTTATCATGCCGAGAGATATCCTAACATCAAGGATGGACTTGGATACACTAGAGGAGGAAAAGCAAATGGCACGAAAAGGATTCAAGGAAAAGATGTGTCATTGTTCACTCAAGGTGCCAATCTTTATGATTTAATGAACTTTGCTCATGGTGTGTCAAGGGAGATCACCCCAAGAGCAAAGCCCGTTGTTGTGACCCCTAGCAAGGGTGTGAAGGGCTCAACTTCGGGGAAGACAAGTGAGAAGATCAATGAGCACAAGCCATCTCCCAACTACACTATTGATTATTCGGTCATGTGGGACCACAATGGGAGAATGGTTGTCAAGTATGTTGGTATTCATGCCAAGAAGATGATGAAGAGTGTTTGGGTGCCAAAGTTGCCTAGTTCTAACACCCAAGGACCCAAGCTCGTTTGGGTACCTAAACACAAAGCTTAACTTGTTTTGTAGGCATATTCCTCCGGTGGTTCTTCATGGTTGCTTGATAGTGGTTGTTCAAATCATATGACCGGAGAGAAGAGTATGTTTACCAAGTTAGAAGAATATGACTCACCCACTGAAAGAATTACATTTGGTGATAACAATCATGGTGATGTTGTTGGTCAAGGTGACATTGCCATCTCAAACAATTCATCTCTTTCAAATGTTTATTTAGTTGATTCTTTGGGGTACAACTTGTTGTCGGTTTCACAACTTTGTGAGAAAGGCTACAATTGTCTCTTTACTAATGAGGGTGTGAGCATTCTTAGAAGGGAGGATTCATCTATTGCTTTGACCGTCTGCCTTTTGCGGACTGTCTGCCTCACAAGTGGCGGACCGTCCGCAGGTCACCCATTTGCTAAGCGTATCATCTAGCCGGATCATGCGACCCATGGCCGGATCATCCGGTTTGTATCAGTCTGCCGGATCTTACGCAGCATCTTCCGGGAATCTCTGCTCCGTCGGATCATCCGACCCTACGTCGGAGCATTCGGCCAGTGCCTCAAGTATATATATCGGGACTTAACCGTTCACTGCCCAGTTCTCTCTTTTCAAACCGTCATCGCCTGCTCCTCCCCAAACTCCACCGCGCGCGGCGATTTCTCAAGTTCTCTGTGGGATTGTTGATCTTCAAGCTCCTTTGGACTTCCCAAGCATCGGAGGTTCGATCCCCATCAGATCTTCCAGAGTTTTCGCGGGAAATCTCAAAGGTATCTCATTCAAACCTCATTCAAACCCCCTCTCGCCCGATCTATCAATGTAGGAGGTTCTAGTGGAATTCCTTTGGTGAATCATCTTGAATACATGCCTAGAACTCATGCCTAGAATCTTATCTCAGTTGGTGGGCTAGAACTTCGATTCCATGAACTTTACGTTTTCATTCAAACTCCCTTTTGCCCGATCTATCAATGTAGGATGTTCTAGTGGATTTCCTTCGGTGAATCATCTTGAATACATGCCTAGAACTCATGCCTAGAATCTTATCTCAGTTGGTGGGCTAGAACTTCGATTCCATGAACTTTAGGTTTTGCTCGGGGCCTGTCGGATCATCCGACTGTGCATCGGAAGATCCGCCCGTCGGATCATCCGACGCATAGCCGGAAGATCCGACAGGGCTGAGAGCATGACAATTCATTCTAGTCTTTCAACTTTGATTCATCTATTGATCCTCGATTCTTATATCTATCCAGATGGGTTGTACCAAGGTTTCCGACAAGAAACCACCACCTCCCGCACCTTTGAAAAGTCACAACACTCAAGAGTCGGAGACTGAGTCCGATGAGGAGATTAGGGAGGTTGGGAAGAGCAAGAGAACTTCTCAAGGATCATCCTCTAGGAGTGTACGTGGTAGGGGTGCCGCTAAGGGAAAGAGCAAGGAGCTCCGTACCTATAGTAGATCAAAATCAAACACTCAACGAAGACAAGAGGGGTCTCTCTACAATGACAACATTGATCTATCCTTTCTTGTTCAGAACATCATCAGTGTTGGGATTCCTAGCCTTGCTCCTGATGATCCACCTTTGGTGAACTTCCGGCTAGCAGTCAACAGCATGAAGCCTCTGAGATTTAGTGAGCATGAGGACCCCAGATCCATCCCTCACAAGCAACTCAAGGGGGATCCTCGCTTTTGGCTTCTGCATCAGGCCGATTGGTATGAGTCAGTTATTTTGCACATTGGTCACATTTGTACACCCATGAAGTGGGTTGATTGGCACTACATGGATGGCATCACCGGTCCTCTTGAACCGATGATACGGGATGTGCATAAGAGATGTGTGGAGATGGATGTGGCCAACATCATGGGTTTTCAGTGTCCGTTCAATGAGGAAATAGTGGCTCAATTCTATGCCACTCTTTGGATTGATCAAGCTACATATGAGATGCATTAGACCACAAACGGCAAACGTTTCTCAGTGACATTGTTTGAGTTTGCCGGGATGTTTGGACTAGCGGGGGAGACCGCTTATGCTCATACAAGGAATGATCGTAGCAAAGTGGATCTTCACCGTGGCTTGGAGCTTGAGGAGACCAAGATGATGTTTATGTATGATGGAGATTATGGAGATGTGTAGCTTGGTAAATATCATGGTCTCTCACCTTTTTACAAGTTGCTTATTCAACTCTTTAGAGGCACATTATATCCTAGAGCCGGAGATGCGGACAACATATCTAAGAGAGCCAAGAACTTGCTATTCCAAATGGCTCCCGGCAAACCCAAGTTCAAAGTTTTCAATTTCATTTGGAATGAAATCATCTATTGCTCTCATGATGCCACTAGCGGATGCCACTATGCACCATACATTTTTCACATGATCAAGAATGTCAGTGGTGTCAACATCCTAGCCGATCGAGTGCATACACCTTATCACTCCTCCCCGGGCAAGATTGCACAACTTCTTAAACTCAAGAACAAGCCTTATGTGCAAGTCCGAGCACCATCCTCACCATCTCGTGGAGCTTCTTCTTCACAAGCACCGCCGGCCTCATCTCCTTCTTTTGCTCCATCTACTAGCGGCACCAGGAAGAAGGGCAAGCTTGACTCTATTCTCCAATGAGTCTTTGCTTGCTTCAACATGTGCAAGCAAAATTCCCAAGAGATCCGCGAGACTAGGAAATACTTGGATGAAGAGATGGTCAAGTTTGAGCGAAGGCAAAAAGAGATTATGACCAAGATTGACCTTCCTCACTCTCCCGTTCGTAAGCCTAGAGAGTTCCCTTCACCTCCACCCATCTATAATCCATGGGAGGGAACTTCTCAAGGCTATACATTTGGTGCTTCTCAAGTTGAAGAAGAAGAAGAGCAAGATGAGGAAGAGGAAGATGAGGAAGAAGAAGAGGAAGAGGACGATGAGGAGGACGATGATGAAGAGGAAGATGGCGATGAAGATGATGAGTAGCTCTCTTTTTGGTCTCTAATGACAAAGGGGGAGTGGATTTGGGTTTTAGAGACCCTCACCACTATCTTTATCTTTTTATTCATGTTTTAGTTCTGATGGACATGTAAGAACTTAATTTGTGATTTGTGTTATGTTTGATGTGTGCCAAGCGAGAACCTTTATTTGTAAGACTTAATCATGGTTGTGATGTTAGTGTGATGTTGAACTATTTGTTAAATTCATGGTTGTGATGTTTATGTGTGATGGCTTGCTATTTCTCACTTTTTATTATTGTGGATATCTTGTCATATGCATCACGTTGATTTTATCACACTTACGCACATGTATGCAATGATTAAGGGGGAGTTCTTACATAAACATGAGCATAGGCATTTGAGGCCATTTGAGTTGAACATGCACATGTTTAGGGGGAGCTTCGCCAATTCTATTTGGATGAAAAAACATGAATTTTATTTCTATCTTGTGAACCAAATTTGTGTTGTCATCAATTACCAAAAAGGGAGAGATTGAAAGTGCATCTAGGCACTTAATCTAGTTTTGGTAATTAATGACAATGTAAATTTGGATATAATGCTTTGCATGAGTTGTGCAGGAATAAAATCAAAAGAAAAGAAAAGAAAGGTGAAAGGAAGGTCCCCAATTCTTATTCGTATGGTGACGAAGTCTATCGGACGATTTAAATTTATTTTATAGTTTGAATTTGAGTATAGGATCACCGTACTATCAAGGGGGACGTGCTTGATGAGTTTTGGTTGTTAAAGTGCTTATACTTGAGATGACATATACACACGAGAGACACAAACACACAAAAACCCTCCATTCACAAGTTTTCTGTGCGTCGGAACTTATGCCGGAAGATCCGACCCAAAGTTCCGAGCGGCTCTATCTGGAATTAATTTTCCATCGGAAGATCCGACCCTTGCACCAGATTTTTCAACACTTAGACAGATTTTTGTGTCTTCTCTTCAGGCGCCGGAACTTAGGCCGGAAGATCCGACCCAAAGTTCTGGGCGGCTCTATCTGGAATTATTTTTCCGTCGAAAGATCCGACCCTTGCTTCGAAACTTCCAACACTTAGCCAAATTTCATGTTTCTGCGTCTCTCCCTCTGGCGTCGAAACTTCCACCGGAAGATCCGACCCAAAGTTCCGGGCGGCTCTGTCTCTAATATTTTTCCATCGGATGATCCGGACCTTGCGTCGGAACTTACATCAGAACTTCCACCGGATCATCCGACCCTTGTGTCGGAACTTCCCAGACTTAGCCATATTTTAGTGTTTCAGCCTTATGAAATTCAAATCTCGGAAGATCCGGCCCTACGCCGGAAGATCCGGTACCCCTTCGCAGAACACATAACGGCTAGTTTTTGGGGGTTGGGTATTTATACCCCCTCACCCCCCTCATTCAATGCTTGCTGCCTCCACGACCAAACACACTCCAAGAGCATTGATTGCACTCCTCTACTCCACCCAAAGCTTGATTCTTGCATTGATTCACCTAGGGTTTGAGTGAGAGGAAAAGATTGAGTGTGAGAGCTTTGAGCACTTGTGAGCTTTGATTCGTTCATCTCAAGAAGCACTTGAAGCAAGCTTGATTCGTCGATCCACGTTTGTTACTCTTGGAGCTTTGCTCCTAGACGGTTAGGCGTCGCCGGTAGCTCCCATTCCTTTGTGGTTTGAGCACCGAAAAGTTTGTATTTCCCCTCTCTTTGTGAGAGCAATAGTAAGTGACTCAATCTTCCTTTGTGGTTGATTGAGGGAGGTAAGGGGTTAGTGACAACCCGGTTCTTTGTGAACCCCTCAACGGGGACGTAGCTCCTTTGTGGAGTGAACCTCGGGAACAAATCTTGTGTCTCTTTGTACTTCCTATTGTTCTTGTTGTTCTTCACCTTATTTGTGCCCGATCCATGTGCTAGGTGTTGTTCGACCTTAGAGATCATTCTTAGGTGCTCAGTTACTTCATCTAGTAGCTTTGTATTCAAATAGATTCTTGAATAACTTGTTAGTTTTTGAATCTCGAAGTTAGTCTCCTCTCTGTGTCGGAAGATCCTACACAGTGTCGGATCTTCCGGGAGTCGGAAGATCCGTGACTGCGTCGGATCATCCGACCATCTGACAATTTCGTGAAGAATTTTTTAGGATTTTTAACAGGCCCTATTCACCACCCCCCCCCCCCTCTAGGCCTAGTGTTGGTCCTTTCACCTAGATCGTAAAGAACGCTCTCTAAGTGATTTATTCGTACTGTCTGCCATTCTGGCTGGACTATCCGACCAGACAATTGTGCAATGGCCCTTTTCTAAATGTCAAACATGTCAAACTTGACCGTTGCGTTATGGTTGGACTATCCGCCGACAACGTCGGACTGTGTGACCCTCTAGATCTTCGAAAACTGTCTTTGGTAGACTATATGCGGATTGTCCGTCCCCCCTGGGCGGACTGCCCGCAGTGACAAAAAATGAAGTGCCCCTTTGCTAATTTTTAAGGCCCATTTTTTCAAAGAGAGTTTCATCGAAATGCATGCAATGCAAGTCTTTGAGCAAAGTGGCACTATAGAACCGTCAAGCAAATGAAATTGACCCCTCTTGATAGTACGGCTAGCTAGCCTATTAATCTGGCCAACCAATATCCACTAATCACCTCTTGACCGGTAAAAAGAAATGTCCTATCATATACATTTGCTTTGTGCTATCTGACATGAATTCACCGTGAATATCACCATAGCACTTATCGATGCTTAACTCATCTCCGAGACTAATCCTAAACTCATATCTCAAATGAAATTGTTAGTCTACGATAGTTGTCATTAATTATCAAAATACAAATTAGGGACCTAGATGCTTTCAATCTCCCCCCCTTTTTGGTAATTGATGACAACACTATTTAAGGAGTGATGAGAGTTTTTCAAGTCAACTTCATACACTAGGCATTTAGTGGACTTGAGGGGGAATTTTGATGTCACTTACCCATATACCTTTCAAACAAATAGATGGTGGATAAATGTCAACAAAATTCAATAAGTAGGGATAGGCTCCCTCTTGATATATGCATATAGATTTGAGATTATTTTGTGCACATATACTTGGATATGGAAATTTTGATCGAGCTTCCCCCTACAAGAATGAAAACCAAGGCAACATGAAATTCCAAGAATATTTCACAATGAGTCACCATGATAACCATGACTCAATTTCCACAAGTTAGTACTAAAACAAGCACAAGATAAAGATATATAGCAAACCAACATAGTTCATCACATAATACAATACCAAGTTCTAGTACCACACAAGCAAGAGTGCATATAAAAAAAACTTACAAGCCAAGTTCATGCAAGCACAAAATGCAAAGTTCGACATAAAACATAAAACACACATGCAATGCAAAGGTCCAAATACACCATCAACATTCTGAGTTCCCCCTAGTTGATAGACCCCCCTGAATCACTCCTCCAAATCTTCTCCCCCTTTGGCATCAAGGACCAAAAAGAAGAGATCACTCATCCTGACCATCCTGAGGCGGCTGCTGCGGTGGAGGAGGATAATATGGCTGATGCAGATAAAACTAAGGAGGAGGCACATGTGCTGGGTACACTGAGTAGAAGTGATCTGTGAAGCCCGAGAAAGCAATGGAGAAGGTGCCAAAGTCAGTCTCAATCCTCTGCTGCTTGTCAACTAGCTGCTGATACTGCTCATTGGTAGTCAAGTCACTGAATCGATCATTTAGGTGGTGATTGGTTGATTGGTCTAGTCTAAGGCTGGCTAGGAGTTATGCATGTCTAGCCTAAGGCAGGTTTAAGCAATGCAATAGGCTCGTGTTTGGTTTGGTGGCTTAAGTTAGGCTGCATATCAATGGTTGTGTTTAGTTGGCTGCACAATATGGTGGGATAACCTTATATATGTTGAAGGTGAAGTTACCACTGTTATCCCTCCTTTTTTTTCTCTCCTCTGTTGCCCAGCAATCCTCTGCCTCCAACATCGTCTTCTCCTTCCACTTTGTGGGCACTAGCGCGGCCAAATCAAGCTCCACCAAGACTAAATCAAGCTCCGGCGTGAAAGAATCGAGCTCTAGCAAGTCCCAATCGAGCCGAGCACGAGCTCCCACCAAGCTAAATTGAGGTTGAGTATGGATGGATTGATCTCTCCATCTTCTTCCTGCTCACCTGATGCGCTCCTCCAAGACATCAACGAACTACACGCCGCACTTGCCAAGCGCCCGAGCTACTGCTGCCCCACGACGCACACCAGAAACCCGCAAAGCTGGTGGCCGTGGGTGGCGCCTCCAGCTTCTCCCCGTCTTCAGTGTTGATGCGGAGGGGTGTGACGACGGGCGACACAGGCGGGCCGAGGTGCTCGTTGCCGGCCTCCGTTAGCGCAAACGACGATGGACGAAGCAAGCAGCGGTGGCTTCGCTTGAGAGCGATGGACGGAGCGAGTAGCGGTGCCTCCGGCTCCTCCCCATCCTTTGTGCCGGTGTGGAGGGGCGCGACGGTGGGCGACGCAGGCAGGCTGAGGTGCTCGTCGCCGGCCTCCGTCGATGAGGTCCTCCTCCGCCTCCCGTCACAGGCGAGCCTCGTCGTCGCCTCGGCGGTGTGGAGGCTGTGGCGCAGCGTCTGCACCTCCCCGGCGTGGCCTCCTCCTAGGAGCTCGGCACGCGCCGTCCGCAACAGCTGCTAGCCTCTAGCCCCACTACGTGCCCCGTCGCGTTGGGGGAGAAAAAAAGGAGGAGACCGAGTAAAGCGGGCATGGAAGGGAACATGAGTGGAATGGACACACATGATGGTCCCCAGCTAATGCAGCCTGCATAGGCTGGAAATGCAACTCATTTGTGGCTCTGGCAATGCAGCCTACGAGCTCATTTTGGCCTAGTAAAGCTGGCTAAGTTGCTTGTACAGGCTACCAAACAAAGCTAGGCTACACTATGGAAGGCTGGTGTTGGCGGCTATTAACTACCGAAATAACCGCCAACATTCTCTACTTAAGTGAAGGATTTGCAATGCTAACACGCATATTTCCCTTCGAATAATGTAGTTCCACATGTCCTAGAAAATATTTGGTTTTAGGTGATTTGCTACAGAAAATAAAGTAAATTGAAGGAGAATCCACCTCAAGGATCCAAGTGACAACCTCTCGACGAATCAGACGTCGCCACGTGTGCATCACATGGATTGAGGGGCCCACCAGGGACCAGACCGCCTCAACTCAGTGTGTGCACATGCAGACAACACCTGGGACCCACCTGTCAGCCACCTTGAAGAAGCACAATCCGAGGGAGGCCAGAGAGGGGTCGGCCGAACCACAGGATTGGCCGAACCGCCTCTGCCTCCTCTCATCTGATGCTTCCACATTTCAGCTCCTGGTGCTCTCTCAAGGTCGGTTCTGAGGTGTTCTAGGGAATATTCGCTCGAGATGTTGCTGCTTGGAGCCTATAAATAAGAGGGAGGGGTCTCCAAATGAGACACACAACTCTTGGGCAACCACTCTCTTCTTTAGGCTTTACGCTGTAGGCTTAGTTCTATTCAGGTTCCAAGTCTCTTGGAGCAAGGGTATGGCTCTTGTATCTCTTAGTTATAGGAAGACTTTATTCTACTTTGATTATACATTTTCTTATTATATGGTTTGTCTCTGTCATGACATGGTTGACCTGTGTTCAAGTTCTTACTCTCTTATGGTGCTTAGCTTATATGCTTGTGAAGTCCTATACCCTAGCATTGATAGTATAGAATTGAGTGCCCTCATACATGTTAGACTTTGCTCTAGTTCAATTAGAGTAGTATGGTTTCTTGCTTTATATGCTTTTCATGAGCTATGCCTTGGTTTGGGTTCTCCGGCTATCCTTATAGCCTCATTGATCAATAGCTCAATAGCTCAAGGTGGTCAATGTGTTGTGAACAATGCAAGCATGATGCTTGGGTTAGAATCATCGAGAGATTATGAGCGTTCCCCACGGTTTGGCCGGGGTAGGCCGCGGGTGGTGACAGCCTCGTTGGACACTCTAAAATCCCCCATGTTCGGGTTCGTTGTAGGAGTTCTGAAATGAGTAACAACCTGGTTGTGCGTAAGCAACGAGGGAGGTTATATCCCCCTTCTAGGGTGCATAGACTCATATTGTATGTTGTGCGGATCCAGAGTTCTAGATTGACGTGTGCCATATATAGGAAGTACATAAGAACCTAGATGCTAACTTTTAGTCCTTCTCCCTAGCCTAGATGACCTTGAGTTGATCCCTTGTGTGTGTCACACTACCATCATATCCATTTATCTGTTTTCCCCCTCTTGAGTATGATTCTATCCATACTTTGCTATATTCATGATTCGCAATAGTATTCTTCAACCATCCCACCTTCCTTTGGGAAATACGATACCCTTGGGAATACTCATGGGTGAAGTGCTACAATGGTATATCCGTGCGCTTGCGGATTCATTCGTAATTGTTAGATTACCATACGGTATTCCTAGCGGCACTACTGAGGAATTAGTAGTGACATTAAGAAATGCCAACAGCTAGCTAGGGTGTTAGCCACCCAACCAATCACCACCTTAATGCCTCAATGTCCGTGTGGAGGCCCTGACCACCATTTTGAAGTCTAGTCATCATTGGCTCATAGAAATCAGAACAAATCTGCTGCCCAAAAGCCTCAAACCCTACATTTAGCTGCCCCTAGAAGTTTTCTTGCATACCAAGAAAGCCTTGCTGCATTTGCTCACCCAAATTTTGCTGCATGGTTTGAAAATATGGTTCAAAGAACCCAGCTGGTGGTTCCCACTGAGGCTGCATTGGTGGAGGAGCATGAAAGCCAACTGGCGGTGGAGGAGGAGGCATAACCTGAGCATCAATATAAATATTAACTCCTGCGGGTTCACCTTGGGGCTCACAATGTTCATCATTTGTAGGTGCACCAAAATGTGTAAGTGGTCGACTCAGAAACCTTGTTGCATTGACAAACGACTGATATATGCCATGAATCACCTCACAAGCACTACTACAAAAATCGTTTTTAGGGGCGGGTTAACAGACGTTTTTAGGGGCGGCTCAAAAATCTGCCCCTGCTTTTGGCTGCAAAAAATAGCCATTTGCAGGGGCGGGTTACTAGCCCGCCCCTACAAACGGTTTCCAGAGGCGCGCGATGGGATTACCCGCCCCTGCAAAAGCCATTTTCGGGGGCAGGTGATGCCATCCCCCACCCCTGAAAATAGCATTTGCAGGGGCGGGTAATGCCATCGTCCGGCCCTACAAATGAATTTAAAAATTACAAAAAAAAAGAAAAAGAGAAAAGAAAAGAAGAAGAAAACGAAAAAAAATAAAAGAAACGTGATTAGCTGATGATTAAATAATTAGAAGATTAATTAATACAAAATTACACCATTAATATTAAAATTAACGAATAAAAATGAAAAATGAAAAAAAGAAAAAAAATGCAGGCGCCGCCGGCCCCAAGCCGCTCCGGGCGCCGCCGCGGCCGGCCGGACCACGCCCCGTCGCCGCGGTCGGCCTGGGGCCGGACGACCGCCAACCGCTCGTGCCGGCCGGACCACGCCTCGTCGCTGCAGACCCCCAGCGCGGCCTGGGGCGCGGGCGCCGCCGCCACCGGCCCACGGAGTCCTAGCTCCGGGCGCTGCCGCTTGCCGGGCCGACCGGGCGCTCCGCCGCAGCAGCTCGCCTGCGCTGCCGTCGCTCGTCGTCGCGGCCTCAGGGGCCCTCCTGCAGCAAGGTCGCGCGCGCCGCTCTGAGCTCGCCGCGCCGGCATGCCGCCGTCCTGGCCGCGGTCGCCATCTTCCGAGGCCGCCGTCTTGGCCGCCGCCGACGCCTTCCGAGCCCGCCGTCCTGGCCGCCGCCACTGCCCTCCGAGAGAGGAGAGACCGGAGAGAGACGAGAGAGACCGATGAGAGAGAGAGGGGAGAGGTGGGAGACAGAGCGTGAGGCCTCCGCCCAGACTTATCCGATAGGGGAGGAGGGTGATCCATGTGGTGCAAATTTGAGGCCTTTGGATTGCTGACGTGTCAAAGTGTGTTTGTTTGACATGCTTTCAACTCAATTTTAAGTATCTAAATGAGTTTAAATGAAGAAATGTTCAACTACCCGTATCTAAATGAGTTTAAATGAAGAAATGTTCAACTACCCGGATAGTCCGACCTTTGTTGATTTTTCTAGCTCGACCAATCATAATTTTGTCTTCAGAAATTAATTCCACATAGGGATCATTGCTCATAATAAATCTCAATATGTCCACTAGCATCAATATATCATTTTAAACCATTGTAGAAGTGATTTGGACCAAAATCCAACAAGAAATGCATGATTAAGGAGGATATGCAAAAAAAATAGCTCAAAAAAGTACCCAGAAAATACTGGAGATGAAGCTAAAGAATGCAAGAAGCACAATCAAGCATATGTACTTGGTTTCAAGCCACATTTGAGATGTCAATGACATTTAACTCATTCCTTAGCTTGCAAAAGCGTTGCTCATCCAATGGCTTGGTGAATATATCCGCCAATTGATCATTTGTACTAATTACATCAATCTTGGTATCACCCTTGCTCACATGATCTCTAAGAAAATGATGTCGAATATCAATATGCTTGGTTCTTGAATGTTGGACCGGATTATTTACAATTTTCACGGCACTTTCATTGTCACATAAGAGAGGCACTTCTTTGAAATTTACACCATAATCAAGAAGAGTTTGCTTCTTCCACAATAATTGAGCACAACAACTTCCGGCCGAAATATATTATGCCTCGACGGTAGAAAGGGTCACCGAATTTTGTTCCTTTGAAGACCATGAAACAAGTGACCTTCCAAGAAATTGACAACCACCGGAAGTGCTCTTCCTATCAACTTTACAGCGGCATAACCCGAATCCGAATAACCAACCAATTTAAATTGAGCTCCCTTGGGATACCAAAGACCAATATTTGGAGCAAACTTCAAATATCTAAAAATACGATTCATGGCGATCAAATGACAATCTTTTGGTGCCGCTTGAAACCTTGCACACATGCACACACGAAACATGATATCGGGTCTAGATGCGGTAAGATAAAGCGAAATACCTATCATGGATCTATAAAGTTTTAAATCTACTGGTTTACCTCTCTCATCAAGATCAAGATGTCCATTTGTAATCATAGGGGTCTTGATTGGCTTAGCATCATCCATGTCAAATTTTTTCAATAAATTCTTCACATATTTAGATTGGCAAACAAATGTGTCTTCCTTGAATTGCTTGATTTGAAGACCGAAGAAAAAGTTCAATTCACCAATCATAGACATTTCAAATTCATTAGACATCATCTCCCCAAATTCTTCACAAAAGTCTTGATTGGTTGAGCCAAAGATGATATCATCAATATATATTTGGCATACAAATAAATCGTTGCCAATACACTTAGTGAACAAAGTAGTATCAACCTTCCCAATCTTGAAGCCTTTAGAAATGAGAAAATACCTTAGCCTCTCATGCCATGTCCGAGGGGCTTGTTTAAGACCATAGAGAGCCTTGGAGAGATTGCTCAACATACACAAATTCACTAATTTTGTAATTTAAAAAAACACTCTTCACATCCATTTGAGATGCAAGCAAACAGCCATTTTCCTCTTTCTGTTTCTTCTTTGCCCAAATTAGCACTACTGCACTAGTGTCTTCCTCAATCTTTCTACTCTGCTCTTATTTTTCCAACTCAACAAGGCATTCGCATTAAGCCATCAACAGGTAGCTCGCGAGCTGAAACGAGCTGGCTCGAGCTTCTCACGAGCCGAGCCGAGCTAGCTCGGTATTTTAACGAGCAGGCACGAGTCGAGTCGAGCCGAGCCGAGCCAAGCTAAGCTAGCTCGGTATTTTAATGAGCAGGCAGTCGAGCCGAGCCGGCTCGTTATCCAGCCCTACCAACATTACTTTCCAAAAGTTGTGGAAATACCTAATATTCCTATCAGGGATGAAGTTATTCAGAGAATTGTGAAGTTATTTCAATTGTTTTGTTTTGGTGAAAGAAAACAGTTGTTCCCAGAAATTACCGTACTCGTTTTCCTCGTCCACGGCTCTCCGAAGTCTGAAGACCTTGGAAGCGCAACTGGGGAAACTAGGCAGGCGAGGCTATTCCCTGAGCTGCCACGGAGAATCCTCCCCACCCAGGGTGCATCAGCAGTCAGCAGCAGGAGGAGCCATGGCGTAAAAGAAAGCACGTCGCGTTGGCGCATTCCAGCCTCCAACTCCAACCCGTGCACGGGACTGTTAATTAATCGCCTATCCAAACTCCGCACCCACCTAATTCCAGCGCAGCATCCCCATCCCCGTCCCGTTCCCACTCCCTCGGCGCCGGCCGGACCGACGCCCGGAGCCGCGCTCCACGCCTCCTCCTGCCGCATTCTTGGGACCGGACCGCCTGTCTCTTTCGTCACGCCGCGGGGAAGAGAACCCCTCCCGCGCCCCTGGGGGCACCACACTACTCGTCGCTGTCGACCGTGCTGACGGGCGATCGAGGGAAGGAGGAGAAGAAAGAAGAAGCCGCGGCGGCCGGGGCGGTTTTGGTTTCTTGGCTGACTCCGACTTCGATTCCTCTCCTGATTGGGGTGCGCATATTCTGGTACTCCTCCCTGTCTCAATTCGTTGTCTCTGTTCTTTGTTACAGCTCTGATTCGATTCCTCTCGACTTTCTTTTCTTTTCTCTGTTGTTGCGTTGGATTACGGAAGGTGGCTGGCTCATTACAGAGTTGGCTGGAGGCCCCATCCCATCGCTCCCCCTCCCCTTCAGTCTCCTCCCTCTGCCTGGTCGCCCTAGGCAGCTGCTGACCGCCGCGTCCGGTCGGCGTTGCGGCGCCGGGACGTCCTCTGCCTGCTGTCCTGCGGCGGATCGCCGCAACCTGCGCGCGCGCCGTCGGGTCTCGGGGGCAGGGCCAGCCCAGAAGCCGTTCTTGCGCCGGAGTTCCTACTCAGGTGAGATGGGGGTGGTGGATCGTTCAGAGCTCTAATCGTTTCTTGAAGATTGGATTGGTGTTTCTTGAGGGGATCGCTCGTGATTAGCTCTGTAGCTCCGCAAGATTTGGAGCGCCAACTTTCTCGGATTTTGCCCCATTCTGGTGCCTTTCCGTTACAGGCTGGTAACGGGCTGTCACTCGGTTTCGTGTTCCTCGATCTGTAGCAACTTTTAATCTTTCAGACACCCAAGCAACGACGCACTCCCGTAATCCTGGAGCTGTAACTTTTAGCTCGTCGTGCAAGGATTTACTCATCTCTAGACCTTGCTTTGGTGATTTGGGGATTAAAATAATATTCTAGCTGGGACATGAACTTTGTAGCCGATCGATGGAGCTGTAGTGATTCTGGTCAATTCGATACGAATTCCTAGTGCTCCTCGGGAATAAGTGCTCCTTTTTTTTTGGTATTTCTTGTTCCTTGTTATTAATTGCAGCTACTATGTGGTTCACTACTGACCAGCTTTTCCATGTCATTTTCTTGATTACCTTTTATGATGGTAGATTCCATGTCACATGCTCCCAACCCATTTATTTAACTTGTCTGCTTATTACTTTTGCGGTTTCCTTGTTTATCCCACATGATTGATGCTTTGTTTGGTCACATGGTCGGTAATATGATATTCTTAGGAGATGTACCCTGTATATTTTTTCTAATGGATTATTGGTCTTCTGCGTTTGTAGGTTCCATAACTTCCGTGTGGTGTCTGTCTAGAAAGTGGAAAAATAAACCACATAGTGGAAGATGAGATCAGTAGTTCGGTCATTGCGGCAGCTCCGCCGTTTCAACCAGTACCATGCAGAGAGGCACTCATCAGCTGTCAGATTGATCAGGCAGCAAAATGCTTTGGTTATGTGCGGTTCGACATCCCAGTCACTGAGCACACTACGCCGTAGTGGTGAAATTAACCGATTTGCAAGTCCAGGTGTGGAGCTAATGAAGTCCATGTTCTCTACTGTAGCGGCTGATTCTATCAAAGGTTAATATCTCAATTTCTCTTTATGCATGGTGCCTTTTATGTTCTCTTTGGGGCCATTTGAATCCAACTTAATTACATTATTAAACAATTGATAGATATTGGAAGAGGTGGGCCGATGGTGGAATATGAGAGGAGAATAGCATCAGGAGAGCTTGTAGATGGCGATAGCTTTCAGGTGTTGCTCTGGTCCTTTGCCAAAGGCTCATTTCTTGGATAGCTTCATCTGATGCTGTGGTAAAAAAGTTTTCCCACCTTTTTACTGGTTCATACAGCTTGACACAATTCAAGAATTACAAAGGCTCTATGAGGAATTGATTCAGAATGAAGAAGACTGCCAGCTGGATAGATACAAGTCATCTGAGAAATCAGGACGGTAAGAACAGTTTACTGGGGTGACATATTTTGTATACAGTGTGTTATATTAACATTTGTCTTTGATATTGAAGGAGTCGATGGCTTTGGTCCCGCCTTATTACTCAGCCTTCTACCTATGCTCCAGTTAAGGGACTGTATCTGTATGGCGGTGTTGGTACTGGGAAGACCATGCTTATGGACCTGTTCTATGAACAACTGTAAGTATATCAGTTCGGGACAAGATTTCCTTCACACCACATTATGATAGATGTTAAGAATCATCATTGTGTAAATTCTGCTAAAATTCTACTAAAACTTCCGCAGCACCCATTACTAAGTAGTTTGTGAATATATTAATCTCTCTTCTAGTACATCAGCCTATCTAAGTGATTCTGCATCAAAACTGTTATGACAACTATTCAGGTCCCAAGGGTCAGTAGTTTCTTTTTTTTTTTCCTGCCATTCTTTTTGGATCTTGTGCAATTATGAATTAACAGAACACATGATAAAAACAACAAATGCATTAGTAAATGTCAACGTTGCGGTGAAAGTGAAAGTGTTTAAGGACCCATGGCATGTGAATCAGAAGATGGAATGGAAGTAGCAGTCTAGCAGAAGGAAAATGGCTTCCTTTTTCATGATTTTTCCAACTGTTTGCTCTAATACTATCACCTAACATTGAAATTTTGTTAAAACGGATATTTGACATGCACTCTGAAAACTAGATGCCTTTTTGACATTTTTATCTGTGAAGAGCTTTAGGAATTTAGGATTATGGCAATTGCAGTTTTATCTGTAATACTATGTCACTGGGTGCTACGACTACGTACATAAGATACAACAACTACAATTTTAATCTTTGATGTTTATCTGCTGAGGAGAAACATGCTACATAATTCTTTGATGACCAATAATTATGTTCTTACGGATATATGTCAAACATGTTTGCTTACATATAAACTATTTGGAGTTTTTGTATAGGTAGCACAAGCCATATAGAAGAAATAGACTTGAAATCAGAAATCATACACTGCGAGTTGCATCAGGCACTGAGGTAGTGAACCCATTAATGGAAACCATTGATGCTTGTACATCACAGAATTTACTGCTAATCTTAAGAAATCTCTTGCTATTTCTTGAAATATCGAAGCGGTCTGGTTTAATGAATCTAGATTGATTACCGTGGACTGAAGCAGGAATTTCTCTGCAGCCTGCTGGCTAAAGGCTTTTCAGAATCTAAGAGCAAAATTAGGCTAAAACATTGGCATGAAATCATTCAATGTGATTACATCTTAGTCACTAAGGTGGACTGAAGAAGCATTAATGAAAAAAAGGGCTTTCTGTTATGGAATTAATCGCACAGCTCATAAGTCTTCCTTGATTACATCCCATCACTTTCTGTAAAACATATCAGGAAATATGATCCAGGGTTATGTCAATTTATGACTCTCAGCATAAAAAGGCTTATTATATAATCAGACTGGTGAAATTTGTGCCTGTTGCCTCAGCAGAGAACCTTTAGTTGGAACCTGTGCTGCCTGTGCCTGTGACCAACAGAAATCTTATTATATTTCACTTGGTGATGGAAAAGCTAGTTGGAAAGAATGAAATGATGGCATATCTTCCATGTCATTTTTTAATTCAGCAAGATAATTTTATTCAAAATAATCTGGAAAGAACAAATTTTGCATCCAAATATCATGGCTTTGCAGAATATTTAGACAAATAATTGGTATTTATGTGCATTTTTAACTTCAAATAACTGATGTTATTGTGTCTTTGCAGGCCATCTAATTGGAGAAAAAAACGCATTCACTTCCATGATTTCATGTTGAACGTACATAGTCGCCTTCAGGTAATTTATTTATAGTTTCCTTCTTAAGGACCCAGACATGATAAATGTTGCCATGACACATTTCTATGTGCAGATGCATAAAGGTGTTTCAGATCCCCTTGATGTTGTAGCAGCTGAGATTTCAGATGAGGCCATCATACTGTGTCTTGATGAGTTTATGGTATATTTTTTCTGAGGTTAAATATTGCAGTAATGTGCTAATATTTATGTTTGTAACACGTGCAACTTACTGCCCAGGTAACTGATGTTGCTGATGCTATGATTTTGAACCGGCTTTTCAGACAATTGTTCAGCAAAGGCGTCGTATGTGGCTACTATTTTCTTCCACTTTCTTATGCAACTAAATTACTCAGGGTTATCTATACAATACATCAATTTTTCATATGGATTTATTTGCATGTCTTGTTCTCAGATTCTTGTTTCGACTTCTAACCGCGCTCCAGATAAGCTTTATGAAGGTGGCTTACAACGGGACCTTTTCTTGCCTTTCATTGACACCTTGAAAGTATGAGTTGTTTAACATTTATCAATTTCTCTGCTCTGTCAATTGAAGTTTGGTATGCTAGTATGGTGGTGTTTACTTTTGTGGACCATTGCAGGAAAGGTGCATCGCACACCCCATTGGATCTGCAGTAGACTATCGTCAATTGGGTTCTGTATGTTACCAACTTGTTCAAGTTACTGTGTTTGGTTTCTTTTCCCTTCCCTTTTCTGACATCTTCAATCTGATATCTGAGCAGGCTGAGCAAGGTTTCTATTTTGTCGGGAAACATTACAGTACGCTTCTGAAACAGAAGCTCCAATCTTTAATTGGAGATGAGGAACCCAGCCCACAAACTGTTGAAGTAATTATGGGAAGGAAATTACAGGTCTGGTAGAAGTATTCCAAAGCAGCCCATTTAAAACACATTTTTTGCTATTACTAACCATGACTCTGCAGGTTCCCCTGGGTGCAAATGGTTGTGCATATTTTCCTTTTGAAGACCTTTGTGATAGACCTTTAGGCGCAGCAGATTATTTTGGACTATTCAGTAAGTATATTGCTGCAATGTGATTTTCTACTGTTTGCATTCCGAACTGATACCCAATTGTTGCTGTGCAGAAAAATTTCACACCCTTGCGCTTGATGGTGTTCCAAAGTTTGGGTCTAGTAACAGAACAGCAGCTTATCGGTTTGTCACACTGGTTGATGTATGATCCTTGTTTTCTTCCACTTCATTACATTCAATACCTATATTTGAACTTAGACTCCTTGAAATGCGTTTCCCCTCAATCTGAATTCTGAAATTCTCCACTGATTGATTTTGCATGCTGCAACCTAAGTGTTCTTTTGTCAACTAATGAACTTTCAGGTTATGTATGAGAACAAAGCTAGGTTATTGTGCACAGCCGAGGCTGGACCGATAGAACTGTTTGATAATATTGTGACGGTTGCTGAAGCACACAAGGTTTCACCTAGATCTTCACGCTCACAGAAAAGCGATGACACTGACCTTTGTGTAGACAACGAACTTGGATTTGCGAAGGATCGTACCATTAGCAGGTAAAGAGAAATGCATTCACACATGTTTTCAACTAGTTTCCGGTTTGGCTATGGATTTTTAGTTAGCACTCTTGTCTACCACACCGAGTTATAATGAAACTGATGCTGTCTGCTGCCCATTTGTGTGATCACAGGTTGACAGAGATCAACAGTAGAGAATACTTGGAGGATTTTGAAGCGAGATTGGGGCAGCAGCAGCAGCAGCAACCGCTGCAGCCCTTGCAAGCTGTAGATAATGCTGATGTTGTACTAGCATAATAAGCCGCAGCCGTCTGTGCCTCACATTTGAAATTCATCTTGTATTCACCCCACCTGGCCTTACATAGGAATCTGAAAAGCTCTGCTTTTTCCAACAGTGATGCATGTAAATATGCAATAAGCTATGTAAGGTTGTTTCTGCGAACAGGTGAATGATCCATAAAATGACTCGTCTTAGTTGAGCCTCTGAAAGAAATTTGTACTGTATCAGATGTAACCTAGACCCTTCAGAGAGGCCTAAGCTCACAAACGAGTTGGTCCTTATTGTTTTCTCACAGTTTTACCGTTCTCCTTATTCTTACAGAACCACTACTTTACTTGGACACAATATCATGGATACTCCGTAAATCAATTCACTGCGTTAGTCCATATAGAAATGCTAGGCCAAAAGCATCATTGAACTTTCTGATTAGAAAAAAGGGTTAACCATTGATCGTATTTCATTATTGTTTTTTCCTGGCTTTCCTGACATCCTTGCCTTGGCAGGAAAGCTCTGTTCATTGCCGGTGCATCATACCTGTCTAAAGAGCTGCTACATGTTTCAAGGAAAGCTGCCTAAAATTATTTGAGTTTATAATCTAAAGCTGGCTACCTAAAATTTCTTTATATTTATTTAAAAAAGCTTTGTATATTCCTCTAAAAAATCTCTATATAATGTAAGAAAAATAAGGGGAATGGATGTTCACCTAGATGTATTCTGATCTTATCCATGTATACCCCCCCCCCCCCCCCCCCCCCCCCCCCAAAAAAAAAAGAATCAAGCAATCCAAAAAGATAGAAAGGCGCACAAAGGTATCAGCAGACGTCAACTGCAACTCTTTTGGGTCACAGCAATTGCATGATATCGTTTGGTCGCTAGCAAGAGAGTTTCTTGCTTCAACGCTTGGAAAATGAAAACGAAGAGACGAAGGCAGAGATAACTAAGGTCCTCTTTGGATCCATCGTAACTAAAGTTTAGCTAGCTAAAATGTAATGGCTTCTTTTAGCTATCTAAACTTTAGTCAATTAAACTTTTAGCTCGGATGTTTGGACCCCCTAACTAAATGTTAGTTTATTGACTATAATACCCTCCCAGGTGCGAGAGTAGACGGAGATTGTGGTGGCAGTGGGTGTAATTTTGTCAAATCATCGGGTGCATTTTGGTCTTTAAACATTTTAAGCTGAGTTTAGGTGCTCCCAACCAGATAAAGAAAAATGACATTTCCTATTAGTTAGGAGAAGTTTAGCTGGCTTTTTAGATAGGGTGTTTGAATCAATCTCCGCTAAATTTAGCTAGCTAAAGTTTAGTTGGTGGATGGACCTAAATAGGAGACGGTAATATACTATCACTTACTAAAACAGTAGTCTCTTAAACCATCTATTTTGACCTAAGAAATTTTATTTTAATCTTGAAAAAACTAAGTATAAGTCGCACGATACATAGCTAGTTAAGTTTTTATTTATTTATTATTTTTTTTGCATCATAAATTTTCCTACAGAGAATAGATGGACCACCTGTCATAATAACACGATCTGAACTACAGTGAAAAGGTCAGTATGACAGTATGGTTGCCTACTTTATTAGGGAAAAAAAGCTATAACCATTATACAAAATGCATCTCAACTTTATAAGCTCTTATCTAAGGAGCAAAAGTACAAATCGAAACATTCACCTTGAATCTTCATATGTTGCTCCTAATAATTTGAAGGCATTTCTAGAAGGGGCCGCTTTTGCAGGACGCAAGCAAGCGGGCCACAGACATGGCATGGTGGTTTCCGGCCAGATCGTGCAGAATCAGCAAGAACCGGGGCCTTCTCTGAAATGGTCGCGTAGGTAATTTAAATAGTGTTCGTCAGTGGCATGCATTCCAATTATGCCTTGGTCAAGATTCGCGTGCTACCATGCTCGGATATTCTTGCCCTTTTTGTGAGTTGACCAGACTCTCATTTACTGGTAATAAAAAAATGTTGGGTAAATTCCTTCAGTGTCACGAAAATTTAGGCCTCTTCCCTCAATGCCAAAATTTTTTCAAACTTTCCTCAGTGCCAGAAAAGTTCTACCTTATACCATGTATGCCATTCCGTCACTTTTTCCATCCAAGTGCTGTTAAATGAGGTGTGAAAAGACCTATGTACCCCTGGGCTCACATGTCAGTGCTCTTCTTTTTTCTTCTTCTTCTCTCTCTTTTTATCGGGCCCTCTCCCTCGATCTCCCTTCTCCCCGTCCGCGAGGGTCAGGGTGAGCAGCGAGCTCACCCCCACCAACGACGGCGCGCAAGCCGGGTTGAGATCCCCCGCCGGTGGCTTCGGTGCGAGAGCAGAGGCGAGGTCTCCGCCGGCGGCTGCAGCGCACACCCCCGTGCCGCCGCAGGTGCCCAGCGTGGGCGAGGACGCGCCACTGCAGAAGCTGGCGGGAGCCCTGCGCGGGCGGGTGGGCGCGCCCTCCCAGCGATCGTGCCACTGTAGCAAATATTTTTTTATTTTTTTTGTTTTTGTTTTATTTTTTTATTTTTTTTGTTTTTGTTTTATTTTTATTTTTTGTTTTTCTTTTATTTTTTCACCTTCATATATGAGTACTACTTTAATTTTGTCTCTAGCAAAAAAAATACACCTATGTCATAAAAAAGCGTCGCCATCTATAGTTGGTACATCCTTGCCTGCCACGTGGTTTCAAACTTTCAACGTTGCGCTTTACGTGTTGCTTCTTGGCATTGTCTTTAGAAGAAATAGGTACATCCATGTCACCGAAAGAAAGCGAGTCCACTGAGAGTCAATGCGTTCTCGCTTGCCACGTTGTTCCAGGCTTCTAGCATTGCGTTATTACGCAATTGCTCAGTCGCCACGTATGAATATTTTGTATTTTTTGTTTTTTTATTTTTTTTCCTTTTTTGTTTTTCTTTTATTTTTTTCACCTCATATATGAGTACTACTTTAATTTTGTCTCTAGCAAAAAAAAGTACACCTATGTCATAAAAAAGCGTCGCCATCTATAGTTGGTACATCCTTGCCTGCCACGTGGTTTCAAACTTTCAACGTTGCGCTTTACGTGTTGCTTCTTGGCATTGTCTTCAGAAGAAATAGGTACATCCATATCGCCGAAAGAAAGCGAGCCCACTGAGAGTCAGTGCGTTCTCGCTTGCCACGTTGTTCCAAGCTTCTAGCATTGCGTTATTACGCAATTGCTTAGTCGCCACGTATTAATATTTTGTATTCTTGGCAAACGAAATCATGGTGCCCCTTGCACATTAGAGAGCCGTCATTGCCTCCCCCACGAAGTTGAAAAGGTGACACAAACATTGTGCTCCTCAGCTACTCACTCAATTTCTCCATCATGTGTCATAAAATATTGTGCTCCTCGACCGCTCGCCCAATCTCTCGCATCACGTGTCAACTCGCCTCCTCTATCCCTTCTCTCGAGTCTCAGTTTGGATCAGAGGTAGTGCCGCTACCTCGGAGGGAGATACCGTCCACCCCGGGCTCACCGGCCTCACATGTGAAACCCGCGACCATCGTTTCTTCTCAGACGAGTTCGTCGAACCGTTCCTAGCTCCAAATTTTCCTCTCTCTCCTCCCTTTATAATTTGTCGGCTAGCGGGCCAACAACATCACTTCGCGCCGCTCCAGTCCTCAGCTCACACTACCTCTGGCGCCGTAGTGGCAGAAGGCCCTCTCAGGTGCACACTCTATGTCACACACGGCCATGCTCTTCATGGTCGAGAACATCTGTCTTACTGCCATCGAGTTTGCTTACGAGTCATGCCAGCATAATACTATCACTATCCATGATCTTTTACAGAGAAAAACTCATCTGGCGCGGCGTTAGCGCGCCCCCCTGGCTAGTCATGTACTATACGAGGAGGTATGGGTAAATTTCCGATGAAAAGTTCGTAACATTGGTTTTTAAAAATAAATCCAAAAAGGTAAATTATAATCTTACTGCATTTTAATAACAATAAAAAAATCCAAAAAGAATATATAATCTGATTTTTTTTTGGAAAAAAGGATAAGCACATGCGACATGCCCATCCTATTTCAGAGGTTTTGCCGGACTGTCGTCCTCCCTCGACCGTCGCCAATATTCGGACGGTTCACCGGGACGGGAACGGGACCCCTCTCGCATTCCAAGGGCCGCCGCGTCCTACCCTCTCCGCCCCGCTCCGTCCCCCACCTCGCAGTGCCTCCCCTCGACGCCGGCCGGCCACGCCCCGATCCAGATCCAGGTGCGCATCCTTCCCAATATTGATCCTTCCTTCCGCTGCAGCCGCGCGCCTCCTTTCCTTCCTCTCCCCGTTGGAAGGCGTCCTCGTCTCGACGGTGGACGCCACTGGCGTGGAGTGGAGATCCGAACCGGGTTGCAAACTTGCAATGTTTCATTCCTGTCGTCTTTGCCTCTCTGGCTGGTTAGGATAGGGTAGGCTCGCTTGTTCCTTATGCTCTGTGCTGCGGGATCTTTCCCCTTCGTTGCTGTGAGCGCTGGAATCCATCTGTGTGCGTATCTCTCAAAATAACCAGTCAATCAATCCAGTTTGTTGAGGATTTGGTCTATTTTGCTGCGTGCTTGTTTTAATTCGACGATTCTTTTTAGGGATTTGCTCCGCGCCCCCTCTGCGGCTGTACATATGTCATATTAATGATTCCGTTGATAGATGTTTTCTTAACTAGAAGTGGAATCCGTCAATTCGGTCACCAGTTGGTGCGGCAATGTGAATGGGCCAGATGATGCGTTCTCACCATACTTGCTGATTTATGCTGGGGATGAGTTTCTGTCCTGGATCTTGAACCAGTAGGGTTTTTTTTTTGGAAATTTATGTTTCAGCTTATAACACCCAGAAAAAGTGTGTGAAATTCCATTGCGACAGGGACCACGATAGTGCCGCATTAAGCAGTCGTTTTCGCTATGTGCAGTGCGCACTGGCACTTCCACTCTGGCAATCCCACTACCAACAAAGACTCTGGGCGTGCTTGGTTGCTGGCCATGGTTTGCCAAGCCACAAATGCGGCATGTGCTTGGTTGATGATGGCAGTCACATCTAGCACAGTCGAACTCTGCACCATTTCTCGCCACGGAGTGTGGCGCCGATTTCCTGCGCCACAGAGTGTGGCGCGCCACAACGCGGCGTGGCAAATGATGGCGTGCAACCAAGCAGCCCCTCTGCTACCTGGAAATTAGCTCAGATTTTGTTTTTATCCTTACCCTGAGAAATCTCAAATCAGAGGCATAGATAGTACTATGATGATTCTTCTAATTTCTTTCAGGATATTGGCTGTATAGTTTTTTCAAGGTTTTTTTTCCTGCCTTTATCATTGCTTTGAGGACCAGACCTGTTCATGTGATGGTTGAATATGTGCTTTACTATACCTTGCTTGCCATCCTCTTTATCTGATATAGATTAGACTATTGAGCTTCCCTGCTAGATATAGTTTTATGGTACTCCAGATAATGCCAGATATATGATGTTCAATTTCTTGTCATACAAAGGGGTGGAGCCATGTGGAGAACATGCACTGTCTCTTGCAGTTTCTTTGCTTAATGAACCAGCTTTCTCCTATGTGGCAATTGAAGCATGCTGCTGGTGACAGGAAACTGTATGCTTGCACATGCTTTCAGTGCTGGCTGTGGCAAAATTGGTGTAAGCTCCCAGTGCTTACTGTATATTAGTGTGGGCTGAGTGCTAGTCCTGATTCATTTTAATATAATAGCTAGGAGCCTTGAATTGTCATATTCACAGAGTACTTTCAATGTCCAATGCTTACTGTATATTAATGTGGCAATAATTGTTCCATAAATGGGTTGTTGTCCAATGTCCATTAAGGTTCTACAGAGTACTTTCAAATTCACATTGGAAATATTTGTTTGGGATGGGTTATTGATTACTCTTTCCAGAAATGATGATTACCTGCTAAAATTCTGCTTCATTTACCAGTGGGAATTATCTGCTTTTTGTTGTGCTTGACTGAAAAAGAGCACTGCAAAATCAACCATTTTAAACAACAATCACTACTTGAAATTTCAGCCCCCTTGTGCTTTCTTTTACTGCAACATTAATTCGGGCTTTGGAGTGACCTTTACCCATTCTTATGTATTTCTTTGTTCTGTCCATCATGAAAAAATAATTTCCTCCCCTAAAGAAATATGTTGAATACTGTGTCATCTGTTTTATCTCCGTCTTTCTTTTCACTCTTAAAAATACCTTTGGTGATTTGAATATAAGATATAGCGCTTTACAAGATCAGGAGAAAAGTGTGAAACGCTAAGTATGAAGGATGCAATATACATTGAAAATATGTGGTAACCAGTTAGGCAAGTTGTTTTCTTTATTTCAAGAATGGTTCGAGAACTACCCATCGTTCCATTAGAGAAGAAGAGTGACTGATTAGTAATAATGTAAATGATTATCTGCTGCATGTTCTCTGGTTCAGATTGGGTTGGGTTGATATTTGACAAAGCTCTATCTCCAGATGTGAAATTTTATTTGTTTGTTTACTCTGATAACTGTATGTTAAGTTCATGTTGAGTCACCTAAGTCTCACAGCATATGGATATGTGTGTCATGGTGGTATATTGTTACTTCTGATGGATTTTGTTTCAATGTAACCTTTCATGCAAGTAGATAGCTTCACATTGTGTATACTCCTAAATATTTTCTTATTATTTGCTTGGACAGGATTCAAACTAATCAGTACACTGCCACCATGGTTCTGGATTCGTTGTCATCTCCTCACAGGAGGTCCCAAAACACATTCTTTGTGTCATCTGCAAAGAAGCCTCAGTCATCTAGGGATGACAGTTGGTCTGCACTGGTTGAGCGGCACCGGTTCCTCTTGACAACGCTTGTTGTGCTTGCCTTCCTGTGCACCATCTATCTGTACTTTGCAGTAACCTTGGGGGCATCAAATGCTTGCGCTGGATTGGCTGGGGCAGAGAGGATTGAGTGCCAGGCAAAATCCGTTCTGCGACATGGAAAGTTGAAATTCCTCTGACTTTGAGTTGTTGGAGACTCACTGGTGAAGACCAAAATATTGAGTTTTATATGCGCTGTGGTCACAGGTCTTATTCTCCATACCTTGAATCTGTATATTTTTGGTGGTGGGTGGTTTGTATTCATGCCCATGTACTTGGACTGCCAGATTTACTGTACCAGTAGAGGCAACAAATCTAATAGTTATAGGGCTGAGTTTGTGGAAACAGTATAATGGAGTAGGTCACCATATTATTCTTTTACCATGGTGTACGAAAAACATCATGGTGCCAGTATTCATCCCTTGTGACATGCTGTAGCTTGCAATTAATTCGAAGCCATGCTTCCTGAGTACTTGTTGATCCAAAAGTAGCCATCGATACAATTTTGTTAGTGTTCATCTTGATGCATGAATAACCAACAGTACACTTAATTTGGCATTGTACTGCCGTCGGTATGCAAACCTAGATCATGGTTTTTCTTTCCTGTTGAGTTATTGTTCGGTGCTTGTTCCTGTTGGAATTCTCCCATGAGATCGTTGTTCGCCAGGTGCACAGATTCTAGTGACAAATTGAAGGTTTAGAAGGTGTTGCTTGACAAATCGATGAAGTCCCACAGGCATAGATTTCTTCGTACGGGAGGTTGTTTTTTGATAGGTCCAAGATTTTCAGAGAATCCTGTCCAGAAAGCCGAGGGAAATCCTCCTGTGAAGCTGTTGTTTGCCAATGTAATTGCAAGCAGTTCTACTCATGCCTAAGGTAGTGTAGCATGCCCGAAAAGTGCTGGTGTCAACGTACAGGAGATTCTGCAGCTGAAATTGGCCTCCAGCTGATTGTCCAGATCAATGGCTTCCAGTGCCGTCAAATTGGCCATTTGTTAGTTTGGAAAAGAAAACAAGTTGGCCATTTGTTGTGGTATTTCCCGGTGAAATTCTTCTACAAGAGACCCAGGAGCACAAGGCTCGTCAGGTTCCCAATGGAACGGAGATAGAGGCGTTGCAAGGCAAGGTGGCGAGGTCAGTGTGTCGAGCGTGCCGTGGAGACCGGCGCCGGGGAGGCTGAGGTCGGCCACATAGGCCAACAAATCCTATACAAAGAGTCGCTCCAAGCACATGAAGTAGCAATGTAACATGCAAGTTTTCTCAACGGAGCCGAAGTATTTTATCGCTCCTTCGCGAGAAAAGAACTGTATACCACACAACAATGTACTCCCTCTCCCTCCGTTCCTAAATATAAGTCATTTCAACTTTGGGGAGTCAAATTTTCTTAACTTAACAGCTTTATGCATTAATCGATGCAGCGGCTAGAATATTAATATATATTTCCTATTCTAAAAAGACTTTCTCAACTTTAACCAAATTTATACAATAAAATACTAACATTTATGATATCAAATAAATATCATTAGATTTTTTATTAGATATATTTTATAATATAGCTATTCGGCATCATAAATCTTTGAAGTCATCTTATAATTTTGATCGAAAGCTAAAATAATTTGAATTTTCAAAAAGGTCGAAATAACTTATATTTAGAAACGGAAGAATATCAGAGAAAGCCCATTCCATGCTCCCAGGCCCAGCTCCGCCCATCAGACCTCAACCACAAACCGACCCGACCAGATAAGCCCATCCCAAATATCGGTCGGGTGGCTCCCGTTTGCCGCTCTAACGGCACCCCACCCCCGTAAACCAAACGCCGTCACGTCCCCCGCCCCTCACACACCTCACTCCCTCATCGAGATGGCCATCAAAGCCGCCGTCTCCGTCACCCCGCTGCCATCGCCTCCCCTCCGCCGCCTCCTCCTCTCCCCCTTCTCCCCCAACAGGACGGCGGCGGCGGCGGTTCGCAGGCTCGCGAGGGTTTCCGCGGCGATGGCGGCGACGGCGGTGCAGCCGGCCGTGGTGGTCGGCGGCGGGCGCGTCGGCCAAGCGCTGCTGTCCATGGGCCCGCCGGGAGCGGACGTCCTCGTCGGCCGCGGCGAGAAGGTGCCCGACGACGCGCCCGGGCCGATACTCGTGTGCACGCGCAACGACGACCTCGACGCCGTGCTCGAGGCCACCCCCAAGTCGCGCTGGCGCGGTACGTGCCCCCCAGCTCGTCTGCCCGTTGCGCGCTTGCTGTGGCTGATGCGCGCTGTAATTAACACAAAAAATGGGCTGGATCTGTTCTAGAAATGGAAGGTTTAAGCAGAATAGCAGCTTAGCTGGTGACGATTTATGGATAAGTGAACTCGATGATGTAACATTTTTTCTTCTAAATTCCTAACAGTTAGATCGGTTGTGTGGCTACTGACAAGCACACTATTTGGATAGTGAACATTCCTGAAGAGCTTCAGGGAATCATTACACATAATCTCGTTTTCTTAAGCATTTAGGACTTGTTCAGTAACCCCCCCTTAGCCCCTTCCCAAAGGCTCAATCCCCTTGAATCCTCTTCAATCCCACCAAATTGAATGCGCCATAAGCATAATCTCTGACATCAGTGTAATTTGAAGAAGCTAGCCTCACAGGATAGTGATATTGGAAAGCATTTGTCACTAGATGAGCATTTACTTTGATCCTGAAGCGTTCCTTGGCTTCCAATCATTCTTGTAGAGAACTGATCTTCCATGACTCTTGTAGAAACACGTGTAACCTTTTTGCGGAGTCTTGCTTGTTGGAACTTGTGAGCTAATATTGCAGCAGATTTGGTGTTCTTCCAGAATGGAATGCTGGATCCATGGTTTGAAAGCAAGGGGCTAGTAGACGCAAACCAGGTTTTGGCCTACTTTGCTGTGTCGAAACTTGGAGAGCCACCAGTCGATGGGATTACTGACACCAACCCTGAGGGTCTGACTGCTGCATTTGGCAGCTGGGCTCCAGCAGTTGCTATCCGCCTGCAAAATGGTGGACTTACCTGCAAGGTGAGGTTATCGTCATTTTTTTCAGAAGTTCTGTATATCATTCATCGATAGACCAGTTTAATATTTTTCCATAGTTGCTAGATTTTTGCTCAACCTACTATGACATATTTCAATAGTAAGATGCAAACAACATAGATATCTTTGTCGGGCCTTGCAACTTCTGAAAGCAATAGAGATTGCAGGGAAAGTATTGATTGATTGATGTGGAGCAAAGCTCATGTACATATAGGGGCAAGGATGACCTAGGGTTGGGTACAATCCCATCTAACGGTCATCCTAGCCTAATCTCAATCAAGTACAAAACCCCTATGGGGGTGAGGCCGCCGGCCATAGAGGCCGAGCGAGCCTTAGGGCCCAAGGCCCATAGCTACTTGCTAACACGCCCCCGCAGTCGGATCGTCAGCCACGGACGTTCAGACTGGACCGGAACTCCACGAAGATCGAAGATGGAAGCCCTTTGGTGAAGACGTCAGCATACTGCGAAGTCGTGGGAACATGCAGTACCTTGATGTGACCGAGGTCGACGCGCTCACGAACGAAGTGGAGATCAATCTCGATGTGCTTTGTCCTCTGATGCTGAACAGGGTTGCTGGACATGTAGACAGCGCTGATGTTGTCGCAGTAAACCACTGATGCACGACGAAGAGGAGTGTGAAGCTCAAGGAGAAGCTGACGGAGCCATGTAGCTTCAGCCACAGCATTAGCCACAGCCCTGTACTCGGCCTCTGCGCTGGAACGGGAGACCGTGTTCTGACGCTTGGACGACCATGAGACGAGGTTGTCGCCGAGGAACACCGCGTAGCCCGAGGTGGACTTCCGTGTGTCGGGACAACCGGCCCAGTCAGCATCGGAGTAGACGACGAGGTCAGTGACGCTGGATGGTCGAAGAAGAAGCCCCAGATGAAGTGTCCCCCGGATGTAGCGCAGAATCCGCTTCAAGGCAGCAAGGTGAGGCTCGCGCGGGTCATGCATGTGGAGGCAAACCTGCTGAACAGCGTACGCAATATCCGGTCGTGTGAAGGTGAGCCACTGAAGTGCGCCTGCCAAGCTGCGAAAGTCCTTCGGGTCGGCAACTGGGGCGCCCTCAACAGCAGAGACCTTGGGATTGGTGTCGACAGGCGTGGTGCAAGGCTTGCACTCCGCCATACCAGCCCGGTCGAGGATCTTCACCATGTACTGCCGCTGGGACAGCAGCATCCCATCACCGTGACGCTGAACGTGCATCCCGAGAAAGTGGTGAAGGACGCCGAGGTCCTTCATGGAGAACTCCTGCTGCAGGGCAGCGATGATTCGCCGTAGAAGACCGGAGGAGGATGCTGTGAGGACGATGTCGTCGACGTAGAGCAGCAAGTAGGCCATGTCAGCACCGCGGTGGTAGACGAACAGACTGGCGTCGGCCTTGGTCTCCACAAAGCCGAGGGACTGGATGAAGGTGGCGAACCGTGTGTTCCATGCGCGGGGAGCCTGCTTGAGACCATAGAGGGACTTGTTGAGGCGACAAACGAAGTCCGGATGAGCAGGATCCTCGAAGCCGGAGGGCTGGGCGCAGTAGACCGTCTCGGACAGGGTCCCGTGGAGGAAGGCGTTCTTCACGTCGAGCTGGTGAACAGGCCATCGACGGGAGAGCGCCAAGGAGAGCACGGTGCGAACCGTGGCCGGCTTGACGACGGGGCTGAAGGTCTCGTCGAAGTCGATGCCGGGCCGCTGGGTGAAGCCACGGAGGACCCAGCGTGCCTTGTAGCGCTCGAGGGACCCGTCTGGATGGAGCTTGTGCTTGAAAACCCACTTGCCGGAAACGACGTTCGTGCGCGGAGGGCGCGGAACGAGGTCCCAAGTGCGGTTCTGTAGCAAGGCGCCATGTTCCTCCTCCATGGCTGCCCTGCCAATTAGGATCAGCGAGGGCGCCACGGAAGGTCTTCGGGATCGGCGAGAGCGGAGCCGCGGTGTATAGCGCCGGCAGTCTGTATCCGTCCTTTGCCCGAGTGGTCATCCTGTGCTGGTTCACCACGGGCGGAACGGGTACTGCTCCCTTGGGCAAGGGAGGCGGGGGACCGACGGGGGACGGCGCTGAAGCAGGAGCAGAGGCCGGAGCACGTGGGCGCCGGCTGTAGACGTGCTGGAAGTCGTTGAGAGGCCGAAGACGAACGGCAGCGGCCGGCTGCTGTTCGCTGGATCGTGCCGGGGCCGGCGCGGGCCGGTTGGGAGCAGCCGAGGCAGGCGGCGGCCGGCTGGAGAACGCCGGGGACGCTGCTGGGGCCGGCGCGGGCCGGCTGGTGGGCGTCGGGGCCGGCGACGGCCGGCTGGGGAAGCCGGGCGGTGGAGTGCCGGCGGCGACGCGAAGAACGGGCTTATGAACGCCCGGGACAGCTCCCAGGGAGGGGGCCGTCAGCTCGTCCACATCCGCACGGGCCGCACGTGGCTGTGCGGGATCGCCAAGTGAAACACCTGTAGGCAAAGAGGGCTGTGCAGGACCAATGAAGGTCGGCACAGGGTGAGAATCATCTGCAAGAAACTCGAAGTCAGTCGAGGTGGGAGGGGAGGGCTGCTCAGAGAAGGGAAAGCACTGCTCATTAAAGACGACATGTCGGGAGATGATAACCCGGTTAGTGGTCAGATCGAGACAAGCGAAAACCCTTATGGTGGGGAGAGTAGCCGAGGAACACACAACGAGCGGAGCGAGGAGCGAGTTTATGTGGAGCAGTGGCTGAGAGGTTTGGGTAACACAAACAGCCAAAGACGCGCAGATGATCATAGGAAGGGGAGGAGCCGTGCAGGGCAGCATGCGGTGTGGCAAGGTTGAGGGTTTTGGTGGGGATGATGTTCAGCAGATGGGTCGCGGTGGTGAGGGCCTCGACCCAGTAAGCTGGAGGGGCATGCGCCTGGAATAGAAGAGATCCGCACCATGTTATTAATGGAACGAATGACGCGTTCTGCTTTACCGTTCTGAGGCGAGGTGTATGGGCAAGACATGCGAAGATGGATGCCATGGGTGAGAAAGAACGTGCGGGCGCTGATGTTGTCAAACTCGCGGCCGTTGTCGCACTGGACGTTCTGGATGGTGGCACCAAACTGTGTACGCACGTAGGAGAAAAAGTTAGCCAATGTCGGGAAAGTGTCAGATTTAAGACGCAAGGGAAAAGTCCACAGAAAATGTGAGCAATCATCCAAAACAACTAGATAATACTTGTAGCCAGAGACGCTTACGACCGGGGAAGTCCAGAGGTCGCAGTGAACTAGCTGAAAGTTATTAGTAGCACGGGATGAAGACACATGAAAGGGGAGACGAACATGTTTCCCTAGCTGACACGCATGACAAAAATCACTAGCACTTTTATTACAACTAATGGAGGATGACTGTGCTAGTTTGGCTAAGACTTCATGACCAGGATGCCCGAGACGCTGATGCCAAAGCGAGGATGTGGTGGTGGCGGCATGGAAGCTGGACGCCGGAAAGCGGAGGGGGTACAAGGACCCGGAGCTATCACATCGGACGATCTCTCTCCCCGACTGAAGATCCTTCACAGAACAGCCACGAGGGTCAAATTCCACAGAGACATTGTTATCAGAAGTAAACTGGCGTACGGAAATTAAGTTCTTGATGAGATGGGGTGAAACAAGAACATTATTTAACCGAAGGGAATGAGGTAAATGTGCACTGCCAGTGGAAAGAACGGGGAGTAGGTTCCCGTTCCCGACAACAATGGATGACGGGGTGGTGTGCTGTGGAGGAGAGGAATGGGAGAGAATACCGGCGTCGGAGGTCATGTTGTTGGTGGCGCCCGTATCAAACAGCCAGTCGTGGGTTGGCGGCTGCGCCAAGGAGACGGTGCTGAAGGAGTTGGCGAGCGCCTGCTGGTCCCACTGAATTGCGCCTGGAGGGGTGTTGTAGAAGCCCGGCGGTGGAGCGATCTGGCTGTAGTAGCCCGGCGTCGATGGCATGGAGTAGCCGGGCCAGAGCCCTTGGCTCTGGGCGCCGGCGACCAGTGCGCCGGGGGTCTGGGCGACCATGGCATGGGGCGCCGGATGCTGCTGCTGCTGCTGGGGCGCCTGAGCGGGGCGCGGTATGGGAGCTAGAGGGGGGTGCTGCCCCGGCCACATGTAAATGGCCCCGGTCCAGGGATGCTGGATGCTCACCATGTCGGGGGGAACTGTGACGGCGCCCCCGGTCCTGCTGCCTTGCCCGCCGCCCCCTGACGAGGCGTCAGGGGTTTTGCCGCTGCTGGAACGCTTGTCGTTGCGAGGCTTCCCCTTCTTCTTGCCGCCCCCGGAGTGAGAGCCGCCATGGCCGCCTGAGTGCTGGGGTGGCTTGGCGGCGGACGGGGCAGCAGGCGCCTTGCTCGCGGCGGCGACGAGTGCGGAGGGGGGTGGGGGAGCGGTGTTGAAGGTGAGTTCCTCCACCAACATCTCGTTCCGGGCCTTCTGGTACGTGGGAAAGGGCTGGCCACGGCGGATGTGGCGCCCTACGTCCACGAACCGCTCGTTGAGACCGCGGATCAGGGTGAGGACGAGCGTGCGGTCCTCGACGTTCTCTCCAAGGGCACGAAGATCAGCCGCCATGGTCTGCAACTTGCTGCAGTAGTCGGTGATGGAGAGGTCACCTTGCTGGATGTTGCGGAACTCCTGGTCGAGGATGAGGGCGCGCGTCTCCTTGTTGCCAAGGAACTGGGCCTCGACGGCGAGCCACGCAGTGCGGGCGTTGACGCCGCGGTCGAGAATGGCGTCGGCGAGGTCGGGGGAGAGGGTGCAGAGAATCCACGACTTGACCACACAGTCCATGCGCACCCAGTCCGGAGAGGAGAAGTGGGACGCGTCGGAGAGGACGTGATCGCTGAGGGAGTACTTGCCGAGTGCGAGCAGCATGGACTCCCTCCACCGATAGAAGTGGGTGGACTTGGTGTCGAGGACGATCGGCACCAGGGAGCGCACGTTCTGAACGGCGACGGCTTGCGCGTGGAGGTTGAGCACGGCGGCGGCCTCATGGAGGAGCATCGCGTCGTGGAGGCGGTGCGGCGGCGGCTGAGACACCTGGGAGGCGTGGCCGTCATCGTCGTCTCCAGGGGCGTCGCCAGGGGCGCCGCCGCCGGCTGCTGGTTCTTCGGTGGCCTGGAGGGCGATCTCGGCGGCGGCACGCGCACGGGCGGCGCGCTCGGAGGCCTGGCGGGCGCGAGCGGCGGCATCGTCGCGTTGCTGCCCGGCCTCGAGGGCCTCGCGCTCGGCCTCCTGGGCGAGGGCGAGGGCGGCGTCGCGATCCGCCTTAGCCTGGCAGACGCGGGCCTCCCTGGCGAGGCGCGCATCCTCCGCGCGCTTGGCGGCGGCGGCGTCAGGGTTGACGGTGACCGTCTCCCCATCTGCTGCGATCCCACTGGTGGTCGCGACCGCGGCTGCGGCGGCGGCGGCGTCGGTGACTGACCCAGTCATGGCACCGGCGGGAGAGAGGAGGAAGGAAGGAAGGGCGGCGCCGGGGGTGGCGCCTAGGGTTGCGGAAGCGAGACGAGAGGAACCCGGTCTCTTGATACCATGAAAGCAATAGAGATTGCAGGGAAAGTATTGATTGATTGATGCGGAGCAAAGCTCATGTACATATAGGGGCAAGGATGACCTAGGGTTGGGTACAATCCCATCTAACGGTCATCCTAGCCTAATCTCAATCAAGTACAAAACCCCTATGGGGGTGAGGCCGCCGGCCATAGAGGCCGAGCGAGCCTTAGGGCCCAAGGCCCATAGCTACTTGCTAACAACTTCTGCATGATTTTTACTAGTTATTACATCCTTTCATTGAATTATATCAGGTAGAATGTAATAACTTGTAAAAATTACGCAGAAGTTGCTGACTTTGTCCCTTTCCTAAGTGTTATTTATTTTTCATCCTGTCCCAAATCCATGCAAGAGATCTAATGTCTTTCTTGGGTAAGATTTCATTATACAGGTACAATTTTTTATGGCATATTATAGCAGTGAATTTTCCAAGTTCCTACTCTATTAAGGTGTGACTAGGATTATAGAAGAGAACATGTTTAGTCTTTTGTTTTTCTTTAACAAAAGGAGTACCAGTCAAAACAAATTTGAAAATCGTTAATCGTGGAAATATACATTTCTAGAATCTTCTTGTTTTTGCACACTGTATTGGATAGTAGGTGCGAGTCATGCATTACTCGAATCATGACAATCATGTGCATTTAGTTATCATAATGTTATAACTTGACCAAGCTGTTGAGCTCAGGGACTTACAGTTTGGCACCAAAGTTAACTTCTTGAGATGAGAGACAAAATACTAGTGATGTGTAGTTGTCATGTTTTTCTATTGATGTTCTCTCTTGCCCTCTTATGTAACGATCCTTGTACTTGCTCCTTTGTGCTTTTTCAAGTATTCAAATCTGATTATTTGTATGTGATCCTATTGCAACCTGCCCCATCAGGTGCTTGAAAAGGAAGCCTTTCAGAAGCAGATGCTAGAGAAGTTGATATGGATTTCAGCTTTCATGCTTGTTGGTGCTCGGCATCCAGGGGCTACTGTTGGTGTGGTGGAAAAAGAGTACCGATCTGAGGTTCTTTCCCTCTCATGGATGCCTCACATCACTAATTTTTTTGGTTATTTTTGTTCAATTAGTGCCAACACGCAACTTGCAAGGTACCGCTTATTTGTGCTTTTGTCCTGGCAGGTTGCGAGCCTGATAGCTGAATTAGCATCTGCTGCGGCTGTGGAGAGGGGGCTTACGTTTGACGAAGGCATAGAAGAGAGGCTTTGTGCATACTCCAGAGCTGTGGCACACTTCCCTACTGCTGTAAAAGAGGCAAGTCCTACACTCCTATCTATTGAGCACTTTTAAACCTGCACCCTATTCTATTGTCTGATAAATTAACATAGACTCGTTCCAATGGAACAGTTCAAGTGGAGGAACGGTTGGTTTTACTCTCTCACCGAGAAAGCGCTTGCCACAGGAAAACCAGACCCATGCCCACTCCACACAGCTTGGCTCAAGGAGATTAAGGTCATATAGAGATTTCTTGATCTTGGGCTAGATTGACGAACCAGTTCGGGTGTTTATGTTATGTTACCGATATAGAGAAAATTGCATGTGCTGCCACGTACTTCAAGAGCATCTTTTGAATTTGATGCCTTTCACATATAACAAGTGTTCTTTCAATGTCACTTGTCACCAATGTCAATATTAAAACTTTGTGTCGTATGTGATGGAGCATGCTATTGCCTCTATGGTTTTCTGTCATCCAAATTTTGTTGACCTGCGGCACTGAAGTCATCGCTCACAAGGCCGGGTCAAGACCATTTTGTGACTTTCGGACTAAGAAAACTCAGGTGACTTTGCTTCCAACACTACGGTTTCTGTTGAATCTGGTGTTTGGCACACTACACAACGACCAGATTCAGAATCTTGGTATTTCCTCAGAGCAGCTTGAAATCACTCCGAGAACCAAGTGATGGCGCTATCAACAAGAAGAACCAAGGCAAGTCTCTTACTCACTCCCTTTCTTCTGCTAATCTGCTCATACGTATCCAGTGCGATCGAGCAAGAAGCAGAGCCACTCCTCAGGTGGAAGTCCATCTCGTCGCCGGCCAACGACAGCGAACAGCGGTCATCCCCTCTCCTCTCATGGTCGCCTGCCAAGCTGATGTGCTCCTGGTCTGGCATCAGGTGCGACGCCGCTGGCCGTGTCACTGAGATCAACCTTCCCGGCGCTGGCCTCCATGGCACTCTAGGTGCGTTGGACTTTGCTGCGTTCCCGGCACTCACCAAACTCAGCCTCGGTGGCAACAACATCACTGGCACCATCCCGGTGAATGTCATCGGCCTGACGTACCTGGACCTGTCACAGAATAGCTTGTCCGGTGAGATACCAAGCACCCTCCCGGCAATGGTGCGAGGGATGAGGTACCTCAACCTGTCCTCCAATCGACTGCACGGACCGATACCATGGTCACTCTCCAAAATGGCGGAGATGCGCGAGTTTGACGTGTCAAAGAACAACCTCGCCGGGGCAATTCATTCAGACTTGTTCATGAATTGGCCAGAGATTACATCCTTCCATGCACACAGCAATTCACTCTCTGGAATCATCCCTCCAAAGATCAGCAACGCCACCAAGCTGCAGTCCTTGCTTCTCTACGACAACAGCTTATATGGCCAGGTCCCAGCGGATGTAGGCAAACTGACGAACTTGCAATTTCTGTGTTTCGCGCACAACTCCCTCAGTGGGCCAATTCCCAGTTCAGTTGGAAACATAACAAGACTTGTATTTCTGGGTTTCTTCGGCAACAACCTCATTGGGAAAATACCACAAGGAATCGCAAATCTCACTAAATTGCAAATCCTTGACCTTAGCTCCAATCAGCTGGAGGGCGAGGTACCAGTTACCATCTCATCGCTCCAGAGCCTAAAATACTTCAACCTTTGCAACAACAAGTTGTCAGGAATGATACCATATCTCAATACCAGGAAAATGCTTGCCATTTCCTTGGCAAACAATTACTTCACAGGACATTTCCCTCCGCCGTTATGTCAGCAAACTTCTTTGGAAATCTTGGATCTATCAAACAACCAACTACATGGAGAGCTTCCCAGATGCATGTGGGACTTGCAGGGCCTACTGTTCATGGATTTGTCAAACAATGCCTTCTCTGGGATTGTTCTGACATCAACAGACTCTGATTTGTCACTAAAATCAGTACAGCTTGCAAACAACAATCTCATGGGAGAATTCCCGTTGGTATTCGAGAGATGCAGAAGGCTAACCATTCTAGATCTTGGTGAGAATAAGTTTTCTGGTACAATTCCTTCATGGATAGGATCTAGCAATCCCAAGCTAAGAGTGCTGCGATTATCATCAAATATGCTCCATGGGAGTATTCCTTGGCAGCTATCGCAACTCTCTTCCCTCCAGCTGCTGGATCTATCAGGCAACAATTTGGCAGGTTCCATACCAAGAAGTTTCACCAATTTTACATCCATGATGCAGCCAAAAACAGAGTTTGACCTACCATTGAAAGTCTGCTATCCTATCTTACATTATGTTCTTTCATACACATACAGCTGCCAGGTTAAAGTAGACTGGAAGAATCAATATCATGTTTTTCAAGGAAGCATTGCACTTATGACAGGTATTGATTTGTCAAGCAACAATCTCTCTGGTGACATTCCTCCAGTGCTGACAAGTCTTGAAGGCCTCCGGTTCCTAAACCTGTCAAGAAATCATCTCTCTGGCATTATTCCAAAAGACATTGGTAACTTCAATATGCTGGAGTCTCTTGACTTATCTTGGAATGAACTCGCTGGCTCCATTCCTTCAGGCATTTCACGATTGATGTCTCTTGGTTCACTAAATCTGTCCAACAACCATCTATCAGGTGAGATACCAACCGGTTCTCAACTCCAAACACTTGTTGAACCATCAATTTACAGCAACAACTTTGGGCTCTGTGGATTCCCACTGAACACAGCATGTTCATATGGTTCAAATTCTACACCGGTACCAAGTAGCCAGAGCCAAGAGCTTGAAGCGTCAAGCTGCTGGTATTACTCTGTATTAGCTGGGCTGACATTTGGATTCTGGTTATGGTCTGGACCACTGCTTCTCATCAAGCCTTGGAGGGCTGCTATTTTCCACTGCATCGATCGCATACAATATAAGGCTGTACAAAAGTTTTTCAACATTTAATATTTGTACATCATTAAAATTAGTTTTGAATCTAGTTCAAAATTTGTATAACAGCAGAACTTCCTGACGAAATGCCCCTTATAATAATGTTGTAGTTTTTCATGTATGCTTTCTTCTACACTGTTCTTATTTTGTAACAATTGCAAACACAACACTGAATGCGTTTATGTGATATTCTGACAAAATACCCTTTATAATTGTATAGTTTTTCATGTGCTTTTTTCTTTTGAAGCAAATATTATGGTTGCAAACAGAAATCCGAATGCATGTATGTGATATTAGTTGTGGTGAAATTATATGGACATGCTAACCATTACTAGCTTAGGTGCTGCCACTAGCCAGTACTGCCACTAGCAGCCTTAGATTTATCAACTTCTGAAGCAGGAGAAGGAGAGTGGATTTTGAGCTATACCTACCATTTTTGAAACATGGAAAAAATAAATAGTCTGTTCAGCTTGTCTGTTTTTCAGCCACAGCTAGCTTGTTTTGGCTTATTTTATTTTTTTCTCACTCACATAATACTATTAAAACAACCAAAATCAGCCACATCCAGCAAACTTATTTACCAATGGAACAGGCCAAAAATTGCACCAGGAGAGTGCACACTGTTCTCGCTTTCTACTTCATGGCAACAAAGTGGCACAAGACCACCACGTGGCCGCGGACCTCCGCCACCGCCAGTGGCAGCGGCAACTTTGCCGCCTGCCTCTCATCCCCGCAACGCCACCCCACCTTTCCTAACAGCTATAGTCGCTCGCCCCGTGGCTGGCACCGCCCATCAGAGATCTTCCAGGCGCTATCGCTGCCCACAATCTGCAACCACTGTCATACCGTCGCCTAGGGGCGGAGGGAAGGGGTGCTGTGGGGGGCCTGACACCCCTCAACATTGATGTTTCCCCACCAGAGACCTAATTATCTTGCTAATTTGGTATAAGATTATCTAATTATCTTACTAATTTAGCATAAGATCATCTAATTACCTTACTAATTTGGCATGGCAAATGACCATGTTGGCCCGACCTGACAAGTTGGCCTCCCTATCCCTCGATCCTGACTCCGCCCCTGCCGCCGCCGACAGCTATCCTCTAAATCCACCTTCGCCGCCATCCACTCCGTGCACCTCCCGCCATGGCCTTCTCCATCCCCGCCGTCTTCTTCCCCTTCGATACTACTGTTTTTCTTCTTGTTCGCCAGTAATGGGCAGTGGTGCGCGCCAAGTAGAATTTTCGTCCTAACCAGGTTAGGAATTCTGGTTGGCCTGCTAAATACAGACAATTCAAAACATTAGCCAAGCATTTTTGGTGCTACTGATATTTGATTTGGTTTGTCTTAAATTAAATAAATTGTGGTGTAACAGATCTATTTTGGCATTTGAGGTAACAACTGGATCACTCTACTTGGAGTGCTTGCTTTGACAAACAAGTTAAGCACATAAGGCAGGATCCGTTGAAAAAAAAACACTTCAAAAACTGCAAATGAATATACTACGGAATTAAATTTCTCTGTTCTTATCATCAAATTATTACAGGATAATTGCACAACTACCCACATTTTCACTTCTAAATGCACATTTGACCCTTTTTTTTTTTAACTTTGCATGTTTGCCCTTCTTTTCTGAAGGGGAGTCTTCCGTCTGCCCCCTTTCTCTACGCCGTTACTTGGATTGAATAAAGGTGAAAGAAAAATTAAACAGAAGTGAAAGAAGAAGGGAGAAATGACTTGAACACCCCTGCCTTATCCACAACCTGGTGCCTGCGAGCAGCGGCAGCATGAGGCGGCGGGCGGCGGCGGCGGCCGAGCTGGCGAGCTCCCGCGACAGCCACTCCAGCTCGTACAAAGTTGCTGTCTGATTTTAGTCACACGCCTACAAGAGTTGGCTGGCGTTGACTTCTGGTGAGTGAGCTCTCAACGTGCTGGGACACTGTTCGACGAAATGCTCAAACCAAAACCTGATTGTGCAGACCACCAGCGCTGTCACGACAGGGGGCATTCCCGAGCATGCCGCTGGACATACATGCGAATATCTTGCTCTGACGATGCGATGCATGCAAAATAAAAAAGCTATCACTTAAATTTTTTAACAGCATTCCGTTGGCCATTTCTGAAAAGATTAATTATGATTTCAGTGTACTACACGTATTATCTAAAATAGGTCCAGCTATGCAAATTTTTATTTATTACAAGATCATCCATGTCAAGGGCATACATGTCTTTTCAGCTTTCAATTAACACCGTGAGGTTCCCCCTCACACAATAGGGGCAATGTGAGGATTCGAGTTCAAAAAATAGGAGAAAATATGCGAAGTCAAAAAAAAAAAAGGGGGCAAACGTGCAGTTAAAGATAAAAACGGAGGTAGTTACGCAAATGGCCCTATTATTACGTGAGGGAACAGACACATTGAAACAACAGAGCAACCTGAGTTGCTTGGAATTTGTTGGCAGGCAGACCTGTCGATCTTGGCAACCATGCGTGGGAGGTGGAGCCACAGAGCGTTGCTTCTTCAGCTGTCCACCGGCGCGATCAGCGGCAGCTCTTCTGCGGCTGCAGGCTGCAGCAATAACACCGGCGATTCCCCTAGCAGCGGTGGCGCCCTCCACTCCCGATGCAGCAGCGGCTTCCTCCGTGTGTCGCTGTAACTTCCACAACAAAAGGTCCCTCTGTGGCTTTTTTTTCTAGTTTTATAATCTTTATTATGCATTTAGATAAACGTTGTGTCTAAATTCATGACAAAGTCTACAAACCTATAAAAAGTAAAAACGACATATAATTTAGGACGGATGAAGTACAACCATAGTCAAATTAAAGTCATGTGTGAAGAACGTTTATTAATATAAAGCAAGCCCCAACACAAGATATGATATTTTACAAAAAAAAAATTGAATAAAACGAGCAGCCAAACTTGATGTCCAAAAAATTTAAATGAATTACAATTTGAAACGGAGGGAGTACTCCTCACTTACTCCGAGATCTTGGCAGAAGCGGTGGAGGGATCGCTGACCATGAGCTCGCGGACGCGGTGGACCTCCTCGATGTACCCCTTGAAACGCATGCCGCTTGGCGATGAGGCCAGTCTCAGTGGAGAGTGTTATTGCACAGTTGCCAAGACTAGAAACTTTGAGAACTGTGTCGGGAGAGTGTCATCACTATGACACTCCTCTCTTCTCTTCTCGTAAATAACTCTGACATGTTAGCAGATTTGTTGATGTGGCATGATATTTAATACTCATAACCCTCCTCACTGAGACTGGCCTGATTGCACGCATCCCTCGTTGTATCTCCTCGTCCAGCCGAATGAGATCTTCCTTGTTCCACATCATCATTGGATTATTCCACGATGTCGGCGGTGGAACGATGAATTTGCGTTGGGAATTTATTGACGGTGGAGACCGTTTATGCGCAATGCAGGTCCCTTCCGCGTTACCCGAGCTAAAATAAACTACTAAAAAATAGAAACACTTCAAAATAAATTTACATAAATAATGGACATGATTGATGATTGAAATATAAAAGGATCACTTTTCTTGTTTCGTCAATACCTTCCTCAGAGGTAGTTAAGTGTATTGATGGGTATTTTGATTGGTTGAAAACTTAATATGTCCCACCCAATTCTCCTCAATCTGATTCAAAATTGAACAAGCTCTTATTATTATACTACCTCCGTACCAAAATATTTGTCAATGTTGAGTTTTGGTCATGACGTTTGACCATCTGTCTTGTTCAAGAAATTATGCAAGTATCATTTATTTCTGACTTACTTTATCATCAAACAAATTTTGAGTTTGAATTATTCGTATATTTGTAACATTTTTTGAATAAGGTGAATGATTAAATGTTGCGAGAAAAATTCAACGTCGACAAATATTTCGATATAGAGGGAGTAATAAATAAGATAGTGAGGACCGAGTGTGTCCAAGGACCGGTGGATGGTCGCTTCCTAGTGTGATGAGTAATTGACAACGTGGTGTGGACTGACGTTTGTCTTGGCTTAAGTATTGCAGGTGTAGAATGCGGCTTAATTGCATTGGTGCAGGTGAAGAACAAGCGCGAAAGGTCTTAGCCATGGCGGCCTCCAGGGAGTGGAGAGACAAGTAGGCTTGGTTCGAGGGACCCGGTGGCCAGATGGATCAAGTGCGGTTCACATGGTGGCAAGAACGAGCAAGGCGGCATGGATCCGGTGCGAGGTAGCGGCTCACAACCGAAGCTCGTACGCGAACGTGAAGCCGGTGCAAGGTGGCGGCTAACAACCGAAGCTTGTACGCGGGGTTTGGTGATTTGGCCACAAAATCATCAGGAGGACGGTTTCTTGGTTTGGGCCTCAAAACCAAGCCCGAGGACTTGGCGTGGCGGTAACGGCCCATCAGGAGGAGCCGTGCACGTCAAGGAGCCTGGACCGGAGGACACGCGGCGTGATCGTAAGGTTTGTGAAGGACCGATTAGGCGACCAGAGAGGGGGAGGAGAGTGAATGGGAGCCGATAAAAAATTCTTCTCAACGAATCCGGCTTTTCTCCCAACTCAACTCCAAATCCTCGCTACACAATCTAGCCAAGATCACGTAGCTACTGAGAAGCTACTGACCCTAGGAACACGATCACAGCAGCGGAAACCAACTCACGCAAATCAAACCGAAACGAAACCAATTCACCTCTTCCCAGCCAGGAGCGGTTAAACCTCCCTAGGGGCAGTTAAACCGCCTGGGGGGCGGTTTAAACCGGCCTGACCTGGGAACACGGGGTCCGAAAGTCAACACCCAAAATCAAATTACCCGATCTCCCAAACGGCTTGAGCTCTTGAGACGAAACTTTGGGGAGATGATGTACACCTCAAGTAGAGGATATGCCCTGAAAATCTCGGCCTCTAACTCACTAGAACTCCCGGAATCTCAGATCTCGTGAAGAACACATCCATCTCGAGTTCATCCAAAAATCACCAAATCCGAAGCGATTCTTTGAGTTTTGTGGGGGCAAATCACCAGGAAAAGAGTCTCCACGAGCTCGTATGTGAATCCCCCAAGCAATCCCACAAAGAAACGGCTTCAAACACAAGGAATCGAAAATCTAGCAAAGGGACCAAAAAGAGCCACGAGATGAACAAAAAAATCACACAAGTAGAGATGAAAGAAAGCCAAATCTTCCATACATCACGAGGTCAACTTCTTTACAACGAGGCTAGCTATCCTCCCTTCATCCTACCCTCTTGAAGATTTCTCCGGTGAAGCACTTGGCTAGCCTATGGAAAACTAGAAAGGAAAACCTAAAGGAAAATTGTTCAAGTGCAAGGGAAAATAAACTAGAGAGATAGATAACAGCCACCAAACCCTAGGGGTCCTATTTATAGTCCAAGTGGTGGTGCTCTAATGACTCAACTACCCCTAAGTGATACATACCCCTCAGGGGCAAATTTGACATTTGAATCGAATATATTACCGGCTGGGACACCTTCCACTGCAAGCTTGCTTTCCTCCGACGCAACCCTTGCAATCACGCCGCATGTCCTCCGGATCGAAGCTCCTCGACGCCTCTCGGACCTGCCCATGGGGGCGGTTAAACCGGCCCTGGGAGGGCGGTTAAACCGCCCAGGCTGGGCTGGCAGCCCACGGCCCGCGATGCCACGCCGAGTCCTCGACCTTGGTTTTGAGGCCCAAACCAAGGGAAACCGTCCACCTAATGGCATTTTGGCCAAACCACCAAACCCCGCATGCAAGCTTCGGTTGTAAGCCGCTACCTTGCACCGGCTTCATGTCCGCGTACGAGCTTCGGTTGTGAGCCGCTACCTCGCACCGGAACTATCGGTGTTCTACCGTCGATCCTACCAAGGGGTATCCCGAGGTAGTAGAGTTTCAGGTGGGTTTCGCCGAGATCAGGAACGCAAAGGCTAAGAGACTCAGGATTTTAGTCAGGTTCGGGCCGCTTAGATGGCGTAATACCCTACGTCCTGTATGGTGGTTTGTATTGATGAGATCCTCCTCTTTTGGAGGGGTCCCTGCCTAGCTTTATATACACAGAGGGCAGGGTTACAAGGTCGGTTCTGAGTAGAATCCTAACCTAATACAACTCGTGGAGTGCTTTGCACGTCAATCTGAGTAGTTTACATGTCATACGACTGGTTTCCATGTCACACGACTGGTTTCTATAACGAGGAGAGTCCTTGCAGTACTCTACTCGCAGTCTTCTCGCTTGGTACGACTCCTTCTGGAGATTATCCATGCGTCCCTGTGGGCCCATGGTCGTACCTCCGACAAGCCCCCAAGCGCTTCATCGTCGAGTATCATCAACCGAGTGCTTGCCAAGCCAATCGAGTGCTTTTTCGAGTTCTTCGAGTGCTTGATCAATCTTGGACAGGTCTTGGTTGTCACGAGGCCATGAGGTGCTTAAGCCCCGTTTGATCTGATCGACTTGTAGTCTTCAAAATATTATATGGTGTGCGATAAAAATCGCACTCCATATGGAGTAGCCCCCGAGCCTTAAGTTGAATCGAAGAATCAGGTTGAGGGTCCTCAGAATCTTGAATCTTCATCTTGTTCTTGAAATGTGCAATTTTGGAAAAATTGCACTTGATATCAAGTAGCCCCCGAGCCTTGGGTTGAATCAAAGAATCGAGCCGAGGGTCTTGATTAAATCTTAAGCTTCAGAAAAAATAAAATTCCTGATCCTTTACTACCCTGTAGCCCCCGAGCCTTGAACTATATGTATATATAGAAAAGGATCAAGTCTCGAGAACCACAGAGTAGTTTAGGGTTAGAGAGAAATAATCCACAATTATTAAAGTAAAGGAAAAATAATATAACTTCCCCCAGAGTGTCCCTATAAGGAGTCAGTTAAAAAATAAATCATTTCTTTAATAAAAAATGGAAAATAACCCCTTTTACCTTCGTCTTGGAAAATCAACCGTCACAGACACAGTCAATAAAAACCCACCGCTGCGCTTCCGCGGTAACTTATCCATTTCGCCAAGTCTTTCACAAACCCTAACCGCCGCCATTCCTCATCTAAGCGAGGCAATCTCCGAGCCCCCGAGCGAAAATCGATCCCATCTCAGATCTGTTTCGCCCATCCTTTTCCAATCAACATCTCTGAGCCCTCGAGTGTATGCGGGTGAAGAAACTCGTGATCTCTAGGATGACGTCGAAGAGGGACAAGAAGTCAAGCCGCAGCGGGGCCCGCGACAAAGAAGTGCGGTTGCCGTCGCCAAAGCGGGGTAGAGTGCAGCAGAGAGTTCATCCACTGCCTTGCAATTACCTCAAGCCATCAGAAGTAACCCAGGAGCAGTTGGAGAAGTTGGTAAAAGATGGATTCCTGAAGGAGCAGCAAGAGCTGTTGTGGCAAGTGCCAGAGAAACAAGAAAAATGGCCATTTGTGCCTGTGGATAAGATCTTGATGTTCAGTCACTTCATCCAGATGGGATTAGGCATTCCAACCTGCGACTTCTTGCGCGGGTTGCTCTTCTACCACGGTATTGAACTACCCAATCTGACTCCGAATGGGTTATTTCAAATCTCGATCTATGTGCATTTCTGCGAGGCTTTCCTTGGAATTCGCCCGCACTTCAATTTGTGGCGATGCCTGTTCTTTGTGAAGCCACAGCCGAAGAAAGATGCAACTTCTCCAGTCGGAGGAGCCGCAATCCAGATGCGCTAAGGAATGCGCTCATCATATCTGGAGTATGAGATGCACAGCAACAACTCCGAGTGGAAAAACTTATGGTGGTACATCGGTAACTATGATCCCAAGCTGCCTAAATGGACTGGAGTAGCCCCCGTCGATTTCCCTGAGTGGAAGGAGCAACTCAGTATTGCAGAGACTGCACAAGTGAATCAACTGCTCGTCAAGATTAAAGCATTGACAGATCAGGGAGTCACAGGTGCTTCTGTCGTCTATAGCTGGATCAAACGCCAAGTGCAACCACTCGCCCAGAAGGAGGGATGGGGTTTCGAGTACAAGGGCAGAGATGACCCGGCTCGAATGACCCGTGATGAGTTGAGTGAAGCAGAAATCATGCAAAGAGTGCAAATGCTGATGCCCGGAGTGCATTGCGTGCCATTCGAGCCTCAACTCTTCGATGCAGACCATCCTCCTAAGCAAGTAAGTATCAATTTCTTGAGTATTTTAGCCAAAATTCTCCCAAATTACCAGTCTAACGAATCTCTAATGTGATGCAGGAGGACATCGACTTGTTCTATTCCTACCCCATCATGCCAGACCAAGTTCCAGTGGGAGCAGATCCAAAATTTCAAATTCCGTCTCATTTGAGGAGACCGTCCTCTGGACTATCTTGATGATGACGAATCGTCAGACCAGTCAGACGACCCGGAAGACTTTCGAATGGTACACCACCCGAAAAGTGATGGACAAGGCACATCCAGTGCCCCGCCGATAGACATTGTGAAGGAACCTGTCTTCACACCTCCTAGGTGGCAACGGAGGGCCACCCGCAAGAAGAAAATGTTTGGAGACAAAACTTCCACCAGTCACACTGAAAGTGACAATCCCAGGTATTTGAAGTTCTCGTATACTCGTGATCTCCTTGAAATAACCACTCGTTACTGATAATCATACATAAATTAGCAGTCTCGAGGACATTAGTGCTCCAGATAGTCCAGCTGAAGAACAATCGGAGCCCCGGAGCCAGACAATAGTGGCAGAAGAACCACTCAAGGCGACTGTTGAGGTTGAAACAGCCAAGGACACAGTTGAAATTCAAGGTGCCCGTACTGAAGCCGTGGTTGATTCATCAGCCGCGCAGCCGAAGGAGGGACCCGAGTCAGGTGCCAGTGCGATTGTTAAACCCGCACTGGTATTTGGTGAGCCCCAAATCCCAGATAAGAAGTCAAAGAGGTAATAACCATACTCCTGATACAGTTCTTGATATATTAGAGTAGTAATTTTAATAACTCAAGCCGTTGTCTGTGTAGGAAATCTGCTCCCTTGCCGCCAAGGAAGAAGGCCAAGGTTTCAACTAAAGAGCCTCATACTGAACAAGTCCAGCCTATTCCTGGCGAGCAAGAAAAACGAGCAGAAATTGTGCAAGAAACCAGTCTGCCCGCAGCCGAAGAAATTCCTCAAGATCGTGTTGCGGACAACTCAGAGGCTGTTCCTGCCCAACCAGAGTCATCACAGATCACCAAAGAGCCTGTTCCCGACTTGCCCTTACTAATGAGCAAAGAGGCTGAAAGCCCAAAACTGATGGTGCAGTCAAATATCCCTCCACCTCTGTCAAGATCAATTGGGATGAAATACATGCCGACATCCAGTCGGGTAGACTTGACAGAGGAGGCTTCTGCAGGCATAGTAAGCACAACTCTACCAGGCGCCACAGAGCTATTTGAGGATCCATTGCTGCAGTCAGATGCTATAGCCACATACGTTTAGTCGCAGAACAGGATAATCAAGATGGCGCAGGGCTCCATCGAATATGTAGAAGTAATGCCCTCTTTATCTTAGCTTGTTCAATTACCAGTATTTTGAAGACCATTAATGATGAATTCCTTGCAGGAATTGGCCGCCCGCTCGAAGAAAAAGTCTGAGGCTCTGTATGCGATGTCTGATGCATCCATACGAGCCCAGAAATTGGAAGACGAGTTGACCAAGGCCAAGGCACAGCTGGCCAAATTATCTCAGCGTTTTGATGCTGTTCAAGCCGAGAAACTCACCACTCGGGAAGAACTGGACAAGGAACGCCAGAAACTTGCTGCCCGGGAAAAAGAGTGGAAGGCCGAGGAGGAACGGCTCAAGAAAAGGAATCGCACCTTAACACAGAGTAACACTGGTGAGTGCACCTGTCTTGAGAAAACTTCCCCGACTTGTAATTTAATGATCTGACTTAAAGGATTTTCTCTTGCAGAGCATATGACGGCATACATGACGCTCCAATCCGAGTGCACTTCATGGAGGAATGGTATGTATCGATGCACCGAGGAGAAGGAAAAACTCTCCCGTGACTATGCCTCTCTGTTTGAAACTCATAATGAGTTTATGACAGAGTATAATCAAGCCATGAAGATGCTGGAGCAGTCAGACGCCACCCTCAAAGACGCCTTAGATAAAGGCAAGGCAGTCGGAGAGGAATTTCAAGCGTTGAAGACAGAACATGCTGAACTTGTCGAAGCGGCCACCACATTGGTGAACTCCATTGATCATGATGCGCCAGATGAGTCAACAAAACCACTCTTGCAGCGTATCCAGGAAGCCCCCGGCAAGTTCACTGCCTATTTGAAGAAGACCTGCTGCTATGTGGCGGATCATGTGCTGGCAGTCGTCCAGTCCTTCTACCCAGAAGCGGAGATAGATGATGTCCCGACTGGTAGAGCGGAGGACTGTGAAAAGACCCAGTTCGAGGAACACTTGAGGCACTTTGAGCCCATAGCAGCAGAAGTTGTAGAGAACTTAAAGCTGTTCTGACTTTGTAATCCTGTAGAAAACAAGATGTATTGCAACATATTTATGATATAAATATATCTGTATGTATATGCACAGTATTCTATGAATTACGACTGCTTTGTGTTGTGTTGGCATGGTTGTGCCATGAAATTGTTACTCATTTTGCGAGTTAGACTTCGAAGTACTTACAAATTGGTACTCGAAGATTTAAAATCACTACTCATTTTATGAAGTAGACTCTAAAATACTTTCAAATAAGAACTCAAAGATTTAATTACTACTCGTCTTTCGAAGTAGACTCTAAAATACTTGCAAATAAGTACTCAGAGATTTGAAATTACTACTCGTGGGTAGTCGCTTTATAAGGCTAGCTGGTCTCTACAGGTGTTCAGCCTGGTCTTAGTTAAAACTAAGTACTCAAGGATCCTGGAAAGTAGTCATGTGAGCTACTCTTCGGATTTTGACTAATGTATACTTGTTGAATCAACAAGTATCAAAAGGAACTCCGGAATTATTAGAAGCTAGAGTAGTCTTATAAGACAATCAAAGCATAAATGAAGCCGAGAGATCACAGATCAAATACTGAGAACACGAACTGCACTTTATTGATAGCTTGATCATAAATCTTCAAAATATTGTACAGACTCTTAACGAACTCAGAAAAAGAACCCTAAGCATAGAACTTGTGTAGATGCTCAATGTTCCATGAGTCTCTCTCCTCGACTCCTTCTCTATTCTTCAATCGGTACGACCCGGGTCCTGTCACCTTGTGCACGATGAAAGGTCCTTCCCAGCGGGACATAAGCTTGTGCATACCCGTGGTCTTCTGAATTCTGCGCAATACTAAGTCGCCGATGTTGAACGATCGCTCTTGGACGTTCCTATCATGATAGCGCCGGACCCCCTGGAGATATCGAGTGGAATTCAACAAAGCTGCACAGCGTTCCTCCTCAATCAAATCAAGCTCCAGTCGTCTTGTGTCATCAGCAACTCCTTCATCATACTGCTCTAGTCGTGAGGACTTGTACATCAGGTCTACTGGCAGGATAGCTTCAGATCCGTACACCAGAAAATATGGCGAGTGACCAGTTGGCTTGCAAGGCTGGGTTCGAAGCCCCCAGACTACATGCGGCAACTCGTAGATCCACTTGCCTCCATACTTCTTGTCGTGCTCGTACAGTCGTTTCTTCAGGCCATCCAGGATCAAACCATTGGCTCTCTCGACTTGTCCATTGGCCTTGGGATGAGCTACTGATGCGTGAATTACTTCGATGTCGTTCCTCTCACAGTGGTCCTTGAACTCGTAGCTGTTGAAATTGGAACCCAAATCTGTGATGATACGATGAGGACAGCCATACCTGATCATCAGATCACTAATGAACCCCTTGGCCTTGGCCGCAGATATGTCCGTGACTGGTTTGACTTCTATCCACTTGGTAAACTTGTCGATGGCGACCAGCACATGTGTGAAATTTCCTGGAGCAGTCGTAAGCTTCCCAATCATGTCGAGCCCCCAGCATGCGAACGGCCAAGATGGAGGAATAGCAACAAGCTTGTGGGTAGGCACGTGTTGCTGTCTAGCAAAGAATTGGCACCTGGGACACTTGCGGACAATCTCTTCTACGTCTTGCAGAGCCGTGGGCCAATAATAAGCTGCTCTGAATGCCTTGCCCAGCCATCGTGCGTGATCCTGCATGATTCCCGCACGCGCCTTCATGAATTTCTTCCAGGACGCCCTTGCCTGTTGCTCTCGGGACACACTTCATAGCAATATCAGTGTAGAGTCCTCTCCTGTAGAGCTGATCGCCGATGAGTAGATAGTTCTTTGATCTCCGCACGACTTGCTCAGCTTCAGTCTTGTTCAAAGGCAGGGTCTTGTTCTTGATGTACTCGATGAACGGGACACGCCAGTCTTCTTCAATTACCAAGACATCTCTGTCTAGGTCCGGGTTCATCATTGTGGGACGGTGCAGATTTCTCGAAGTCAATAGTTCGTTTGTGGAGCTCCTGGACGAAGACTCCTGCTGGAACTTCTGCACGAGTGGATCCGAGCTTGGAAAGCACATCAGCAGCGACGTTGTCATCACGGACCACCCAGTGGTACTCGAGTCCTGTGAACTTGTTCTCTAACTTGCGCACAGCTTCGCAGTAAGCATCCATGTTCTCCTTCTGGCGGTCCCAATCCTTGTTGCAGTGGTTGATGATGACAGAAGAGTCGCCGTACACCATCAGCAGCTTGATTCCCTAGAGAAATTGTGAGTCGTAGGCCATGTAGCAAGGCCTCGTACTCTACCTCATTGTTGGACACCTTCCAGAAGATTTGCAGAACATATTTGAGTTGGTCGCCCTTGGGCGAGATAAAAAGCACTCCTGCGCCGGCACCTTCGAGTTTTAGAGAGCCATCGAAGTACATGATCCAGTGCTCTGGTCTACCGACGGGGATATCAACTTGATTCTCGCGCCACTCTGCCATGAAGTCTGCCAGCACCTGCGACTTGATGGCCTTCTTAGACTTGAACTCGATGCTGAGGGCGCCAAGCTCGACAACCCATTTTGGAATTCGCCCGGTCACGTCCAGGTTGTGTAAGATGTCGCCCAAGCCAAACTCTGTCACCACCGTAATGGTGAATGTGTCGAAGTAGTGGCGCAGCTTCCTAGATGTGATGAGTATTGCGTAGAGTAGTTTTTGCACCTGCAGGGTATCGAGCTTTGGACTCCGTGAGTACTTCACTGACGAAGTATACCGGCCTCTGCACAGGATATGCATGATTGTCCTCAGCGCGCTCGACCACCAGTGCGGTGCTCACCACATGAGTCGTGGCTGCAATGTAGAGCAGCAATTCCTTGTCATCGTCTTGCGGAGCAGTCAGGGTTGGCAGTTTTTGAAGATGTTGCCAGAGATCCGCCAATGCTGCTGCTGCTTCTTCGTTCATTGGAACTTGTTGCCTTTTCTTGAGTAGCTTGAAGAAAGGGAGGCCCCTCTCTCCAAGTCGCGAGATGAATCGGTGCAGCGCCGCCATGCACCCAGTGAGCTTCTGGATGTCTTTTATAGTCTTCGGAGCTTCCATTGCTGTGATGGCGTTGATCTTCTCAGGGTTGGCCTCGATGCCGCGGTGGCTGATGATGAGCCCGAGAAGTTTCCCAGAGGGTACTCCAAAGACACACTTGGTTAGGTTTAGCTTCCATTGCCACTTCGCAGGGATGCGAAAGTCTCCTCCAGATCAGCGATGAGGTCTTCTGGATTTCTGGTCTTTATGACCACATCATCGACGTAAGCTTCCACGTTGCGATGGAGTTGCTTCTCAAGGCAGAGTTGGATCACGCGCTGGTAAGTTGCTCCAGCGTTCTTCAACCCGTAGGACATTGTGGTGTAAGCATATGCACCATATGGGGTGATGAACGCCGTCTTGATCTGATCCTCCTCTTTCAGAGATATCTGGTGATAACCCGAGTAGCAATCAAGAAAACAAAGTAAGGCGCAACCAGCCGTGGAGTCGATAACCTGGTCGATGCGCGGTAGCCCGAAAGGGGTCCTTGGGGTAGTGCTTGTTGAGGTCAGTGTAGTCGATGCACATGCGCCACTCGTTGTTGTTCTTCTTTTTCACCAGGACTGGATTTGCCAACCAGTCGGGGTGAAAGACTTCCTTGATGAATCCTACGGCGAGTAACTTCAGCTAGCTCCTTCTTGATCGCTTCTCGCTTGTCGGTTGCGAATCGTCGCAACCGTTGCCTCTTGGGTGTAGCTTTAGGGTCGATGTTAAGGCTGTGCTCGATCAGGTTCCTTGGCACCACTGGCATATCTGCGGGTTTCCACGCAATGATGTCACGGTTAGCTTGCAGGAACCTGACGAGCTCGCCTTCCTATTTCGGGGTCAAACCAGCCCCGATCTTGGTTGTCTTCGACTGGTCTCCTTCCAGTAGTGGTGCGTCCTTGGTCGCCACGTCTTTAGGGACGGCCGCTTTGTGTGGCCCGGGCTCCTTGCTGGGAACCTCGAACTCGGACTGCTTCAGCTTCTGAGCCGCCGCGAAGATCTGGGCCATAGCGTTGGGCACCTGAGTGGTAGCCGCAAACTCCATAGCCTCTCTATCACAGTTGTACGATCGTCTCAAGTCACCGCGGATAGAGATGACGCCTCTGGGTCCTGGCATCTTGAGGACGAAGTAGACGTAATGGGGGATGGCCATGAACTTGGCCAAAGCAGGACGTCCGAGGATCGCTTGATAGGAGGTTTCGAAGTCCGCCACCTCGAACTTGATGTACTCTGTCCTGAAGTTCTCTTGCATGCCAAATGTGACTAGTAGTGTGACCTGGCCGAGAGGGAGGCTGCCATTTCCTAGGGACAATGTCGTAGAACGGGGATTCAGGTGGGAGTCAGCATCTTCACGATGTCGAGTCCCATCCTCTTGAGGGTGCCAGAGAATAGCACGTTCAGCCCCGCCCCGCCGTCGATGAGCACCCTAGTGAGTTGTGATCCCGCCACCGTAGGGTCCAGGACGAGTGGTAATTGCCCTGGTTCATCGTAGCTATTCCACTGATCCACCCTGGAGAAAGTGATTGGGACCTCCGAGTACTTTAGGTACCTTGGGACGGCTGGCTCGACTGCCATGATGTGCCACAGAGCGAGCTTGTGTTTCCTCCGAGTGGGAAAGCCATAGTCGTTGCCCATGATGACCATGAGTACGTTCCTGGGCTTCTGGAACTTGTTCGTCTGGTCCTCGTCATCCTCTTCTTCTTCGTCGTCAGCCTTTTCCTTGTTCTTAGCTTCAGGATCGAGTGGTTCCCTTGCCGGCTTCTTCTTGGCTTTGCTCTCACGGTCCTTCTCGGCGTACACACATTGGAGATCATAGCATTGGCCCATGGTGTGCTTATGCTTTGGGTGCATTGGACATGGCCTGTCCATGATCTTCTCGACTGTCACTTTTGCCGTGATAGTTCTTCTTCTGGCTTCGCATGCCAGTCTCCAGGGTCGCGACGGTGTCGTCTGGCTTGCGCTTGTTGTGCTGGGAGCCCTGCTGGCCTTTGTTGTTTTGCCTCTCCCTGCCCTGGGGAGGGCCGTATTTTTCAAGGTCGCGGTCTTCTTGCTCAGACCACGCTTCGACCTGGTCGCGCAGGGCATCCAGAGTCCTTGGTCGATGTAGACCAAATTGTCTGTCAAAGAATCTGTTGGTGATGCCGTTCTGGAACAAGTCGATGCAGTCGCGGTCAGAAACGTCCACCACTAGAGTCTTGATTTCCATGAAGCGACGCATGTAGTCGCGTGCGCTTTCTCCTTTGTGCTGCTTGCACATGGCGAGGTCATGTCGAGTCTTGGGGCGACTGTATGTGCCTTGGAAGTTCGACACAAAGATCTTCTTGAGGCGTTCCCAGGACTCGATGGAGCATCGTGGCAGGTTTTCGAACCATGTGAGTGGAGCGGGCTCGAGTGCCATTGGGAAGTATCTGCACTTGATGGTGTTGTTGCCACCCGCGCACTCTATAGCCATAGAGTATATGCGTAGCCACGACTCAGGGGAGGTCTTGCCGTCGTACTTCTCGAAACTGACTGGCTTGAAAGGCTGCGGGTATACCGCCATTCGGATGTCCCTGGAGAACATCGGGTACTCATCATCTTCTTCTCTGTATCCCCGGGCTTCATCACGCTTCTTGGATTCGAGGATGGAGCGCGCATCGCGGTTGGCGTTGATGGTTTGCCGGAGGTCGCCACTGTGTGCTGGCCTGTGGGATGACGTGGCACCATCATTGCGACTGGCATTGGCACGTCCACCTCGTTGGCGGTCATCCTCTGGTCGACGTGGGGGCATGACTTCTCCGCGGTTGGCTTCCCCCAGTCGGCTTGGATTCGGTGCACGATGCTTGTCGCGAGGAGGTTGACGTCCGCTGCTTCCGACTTCTTCGCTTGGAGCTGCCCGACCGCAGCAGCGATGGGGCGGCAGTGATGGCCTTGTCAAGAGTGCGGACCATGTCATTGATCCATTCAAGCGCAGCTGCCGCTTCTGGGGTTCGTGGCAGGCTGCGGACGTGGTAAGCAATCTCCATGGCATTAGCCATAGGAGAGTCATACCGTGCCACCCGTGCGAACTCTTGAGCGAGGTTGCGACCAGCCATGACGCGATTGCGAGCGTTTGGGCGGCGCTGAGCCCTCCTGTTGTTCCGGATTTCTCTCTCCATGGCCGCTTGGGTGGATTCACCAGCGGGTGGTTCCTCGTTCGCAGAGACATCAGCTTCCAGCTCGAAGGCATAGCGCGGGTCGTTGTCGATGACACCAGCTGCCGCCGCGCCAGCCATGAAGACTTGTCGATTGGGTTCGACAGAGTCGCTAGAGCTTGGAGTGACGAGTTCCGTAGAGCTCCCCTCTTCTGGCAGCAGTGGTGTGCCGTGTTTGAACGGCAGGTCGTCAGTAACTTCAGACCCAAAGAGTACAAAAATCTGGTGGGACTCGTAGACGTCCCGTGGGATCCTGTCTCTGGGGTACACGGATCTTCTTTCAGGTGTGGCGTAGATCACCAGGCTGTGCTCGCCATCATCTTGTAGCATCTCCTCGTCCGAGTCTGAGTGGCATTCAGAGACTGCTTGGCTCAAAGAGTTGGCGTGTCCTGCCATGACTCGGACTGGGATGTCCCGCTTCGAGTCCGTGATGGGCTCGATCTGGCTCCGCAATGTCCTGGGAGGGCCTATTAGTAGTCCAAGTGGTGGTGCTCTAAAGACTAAACTACCCCTAAGTGATACATACCCCTCAGGGGCAAATTTGACATTTGGTTCTCAGATATTTTCCGGCTGGGACACCTTCCACTGCAAGCTAGCTTCCCTCCGATGCAAGCCTTGCAGTCACGCCGCGTGTCCTCCGGATCGAAGCTCCTCGACGCCGGTTTTGGGCCAGCCCAGGAGGGGCGGTTAAACCGCCCCTGCCAGCCACACTCGGCCCAGCAGCCCATCTCCGCCACGTCGAGTCCTCGGTCCTTGGTTTTGAGGCCCAGACCAAGGGAAACTGTCCACCGATGATTTTGTGGCCAAATCACCAAACCCCGCGCGCAAACTTCGGTTGTTAGCCGCCACCTTGCGCCGGCTTCTCGTCTGCGTATGAGCTTCGGTTGTGAGCCGCTACCTCACATCGGAACCATGTCCCCTTGCTCGTTCTTGCCAGCATGTGAACCGCACTTGATCCACCGGCCACCGGGTCCCTCGAACCAAGCCTACTTGTCTCTCCGCTCCTCGGAGGCCGCCATGGCTAAGACCTTTCGCGCCTGTTCTTCACCTGCACCAATGCAACCAAGCCGCATTCTACACCTGCAATACTTGAGCCAAGGGAAGCGTCAATCCACACCACGCTGTCAATCACTCATCACACCAGGAGCGACCATCCACCGGTCCTCGGACACACCGGGTCCTCACGTTCTCCACGGGATCTTCGAGGAAAACCCCTACCTGGCGCGCCAGATGTCGGTGTTCTACCGTCGATCCTACCAGGGGGTATCCCGAGCTAGTAGAATTTCAGGTGGGTTTCGCCGAGATCAGGAACGCAAAGGCTAAGAGACTCAGGATTTTAGACAGGTTCGGGCCACTTAGATGGCGTAATACCCTACGTCCTGTATGGTGGTTTGTATTGATGAGATCCTCCTCTTTTGGAGGGGTCCCTGCCCAACTTTATATACACGGAGGGCAGGGTTACAAGGTCGATTCTGAGTAGAATCCTAACCTAATACAACTCGTGGAGTGCTTTGCACGTCAATCCGAGTAGTTTACATGTCATACGACTGGTTTCCATGTCACACGACTGGTTTCCATAACGAGGAGAGTCCTTGCAGTAGTCTACTCGCAGTCTTCTTGCTTGGTACGACTCCTTATGGAGATTATCCATGCGTCCCTGTGGGCCCATGGTCATATCTCCGACAGGAACCATGTTCCCTTGCTCGTTCTTGCCACCATGTGAACCGCACTTGATCCATCTGGCCACCGGGTCCCTCGAACCAAGCCTACTTGTCTCTCCACTCCTTGGAGGCCACCATGGCTAAGACCTTTCTCGCCTGTTCTTCACCTGCACCATTGCAACCAAGCCGCATTCTACACCTGCAATACTTGAGTCAATCCACACTATGTTGTCAATCACTCATCACACCAAGAAGCGACCATCCACCGGTCCTCCGACGCAACCCTTGCAATCACGCCGCGTATCCTCCGGATCAAAGCTCCTCGACGCCTCTCAGACCTGCCCGGGGGGGGGGGGGAGGAGGTTGGGTTAAACCGGCCCGGGGGGTGGGGGGGTTAAACCGCCCCAGGCTGGGCTGGCAGCCCATGGCCCACGACGCCATGTCGAGTCCTTGGCCTTGGTTTTGAGGCCCAAACCAAGGGAAACCGTCCACCTGATGGTCTTTTGGCCAAACCATCAAACCCCGTGTACAAGCTTCGGTTGTGAGATGCTACCTTGCACCGGCTTCATGTCCGCGTACGAGCTTCGGTCGTGAGCCGCTACCTCGCACCGAACCACATTCCCTTGCTCGTTCTTGCCACCATGTGAACCGCACTTGATCCATCTGGCCACCGGGTCCCTCGAACCAAGCCTACTTGTCTCTCCACTCCTTGGAGGCCGCCATGGCTAAGACCTTTCGCGCCTGTTCTTCACCTGCACCAATGCAACCAAGCTGCATTCTACACCTGCAATACTTGAGCCAAGGCAAACGTCAATCCACACCACGTTGTCAATCACTCATCACACCAGGAAGCGACCATCCACCGGTCCTCGGACACACCAGGTCCTCAATCTCCCCCTAGATGAGTGCATTGACAACACACACATAATCACAATAGGTATCAAAGGAAAACAGAAAAGAAATCGAAAATAAAGCTCAAGCAAGTGACTAAAAGTAAGAACAAGCCGAGAACAAAGTCACTCGCAAGAGAAAGCTCCAGAAAACGCCGACCCTTCAAGAAGAAGCGAATGGGCACAACACCATCGGCAAAAGAGCAAAGCACAAAACACAAGTCGAAAATCTCCAAAACACTTTTTAGGAAACACAAAGCACTCCCCCTGCATAGATACAAACTCCCCCTGAACAAGTGAACTTGTGCGTGCGAAAATGTGTCAAAAATGGTTCAAATCCTCTCAAGCCTTGTGCTCACTACACAGGGGCGGTTAAACCGCCCAGTGGGGGTGGTTAAACCGCCCTAGGCAGTTCCAGCACAAAAAAGCAAATATTTCACACAAAAGCTCGTAAAACTTTCAAAAACGTCCAAAAGCTCTCCCCTTTCAGAAATTCTCTAGAAACTCTCCACCTTGTTGACAATGCACAAATCAAGGTAAGAAATGCAAGAGATGCAACTACAAGCTTCTCAAATATACAATGAGCACTACAAAATGCTACAAGTTAGAGAAAGGGCAAGCTAGATGGTTCATCGTGTCACATGGGCATTGCCATCAAGAAGGTAAAGATATATAGCCAATCGACAAAGCCATGATCAATTTGTTTAGTTTTATCAAAAATGTCACCACATGAGCAAAGTCCTAACCATGGATTGTTCAAGCAAAAATGAACTTCATCTCATCAAGATTATGAAAGGACAAGAGTTCTCAACAAAAGATCATTACAAACGCCCAACTTTTATCTCATGTCATGTCAAAGCACGGAGCCATGTGTTCACTTCTCATGGGAGACTTCTCCGGCAAACATCAAGCAACCGCTTAGCACCCATGTGTGCAAGTGTGTGCAATGGTGAAAGCATAGAGACATGTATCTTTTTCTTATATTTATTCTTTCATGCATAGACATCTCATTTTTCAAGTTTTTCAAGTTAAGCATGGTACATGAAATGTCTTTGCGACAAAAAGAAGCTTATGCCCCTCCACAAGGTAAAACATGGGCTAAACATTTACAATGACAAAGGTCTTTGACCCAATTGGAAAGAACATCACATCCTAGCGTGATCTTGAGCAAGATATAGCCATTTCAGCTCAAACAAGACATGCAAAGGTATTTACTCATGGGTGAAAAGAGTTTTAAGTTCAGTTTGTCATTTTACTTCAAAAATTCACCATATCAATAGAATATATATCAAAACCATCAAGAGCATAGCCAATCATGAATCCCTAGCAAGCCTGCCTAAACTCTAAAATGTAGCAAGTTGTAGCAATCACTGCATATAGGAGAAGCTCATCCTAAAATATGATACAAATGCAGCATGATATATCACAAGATGCAAAAAGAACTATACATCAAGATACAAAGATGAAAAATCAAGATACAAAAGTGAGAAATGTACATCAAAGATACACTAGTATACATATGCTACAACAAAGTCTCCAAAACTCAGCTCAGAAAGGCGAACACACACCAAGTTCTCCTCGCAAGCGGGTGAAGGTAACTTGGTCAAGTGGTTTTGTGAAAATGTCTGCAAGCTGGTTTTGGGTAGACAGATGGGCAAGCTCAATATCTCCTTTCTCCACATGATCTCTCAGGAAATGGTACCTCACTTCTATGTGCTTGGTTTTGGAATGGAGCACAGGATTTTTGGCTACGCTTATGGCACTGGTGCTATCACAAAGAAGCGGTACATGGGACAAATCTAAGCCAAAGTCTCTCAAGGTGTAGGTGATCCAAAGCAGCTGGGAACAACAGCTAGCGGTAGCAACATACTCGGCTTCTGTGGTGGATGGAGCTACACTAGACTGCTTGCGAGAAGACCAAGACACAAGAGACAAACCAAGAAACTGACACTGTCCAGAAGTAGACTTGCGATCCACACGACACTCAGCAAAATCCGCATCAGAATAACCATGGAGGGCAAGTGAAGAAGCAGCAGAATACCAAAGACCCAACTCAGGAGTATACTTGAGATACCTGAAAATCCTCTTGACGGCCTGCCGATGTGAAGTCCTCGGTGAAGCCTGAAAACGAGCGCACAGACACACGCTGAACTGTATATCCGGCCTCGTAGCCGTCAAGTAGAGGAGGGAGATGATCATGCTCCGGTACTCCTTCTGGTCCACCGGTTCTCCGTCCTCATCCGCATCCAAGGCTGTAGTCGTACTCATCGGAGTGGTCATCGGCCTGGAGTCGCTCATGTCAAACTTCTTGAGAATGTCCTTTGTGTACTTGCTTTGGTGCACGAACGTCCCGTCCTTGTGTTGCTTGATCTGCAGCCTGAGAAAGAACTGCAACTCTCCCATCATAGACATCTCAAATTCCCTGCTCATATCATCTGTGAACTTGGCAACAAGACTGTAAGAAGAGCCACCAAAAATGATATCATCCACATATATGTGAACGATCAAAAGATCATTGCCATTTCTCAACAAGAAGAGCGTCTTATCAACCTTTCCCATCTCAAACCCCTTGCTAAGCAAGAACCCCTCAACCTGCCATACCACGCTCTGGGTGCTTGCTTTAGGCCATATAATGCTCGGTGGAGTTTGAACACTCGGTGTGGGTACCTCTCACTCTCAAACCCAGGGGGTTGCCTCACATACACTTCTTCCTCGATCACCCCATTCAAGAAGGCACTCTTTACGTCCATTTGGTACAATTTGAACCCTTTAGCAACTGCAAATGCTAGAAGGATCTGAACTGCCTCCAAACGGACAACAGGAGCAAATGTCTCCTCATAATCTATCCCCTCCTGCCGCGAAAACCCCTGAGTAACAAACCTCGCCTTGTTTTTCACTATCTCTCCATCCTCACCCCTCTTGTTCTTGAAAACCCACTTGGTTCCTATGGGATGGCAATTTGGAGGTGGTTCAACGAGCTCCCACACATGGTTTCTCTCAAAGTTTCCAAACTCTTCATGCATAGCATTGACCCAATCAGAATCAGATAAAGTGTGTCCAACATTTTTGGTCTCAAAAGACGCAACAAAAGCAGAATGAGCGAAATGGGAGATGTTTTGTGACCTTGACCGTGTAGTGCGTTCATCTAAATCGCCTATGATCCTTGAAGAGGGATGATCCTTCTGTACCCGCCGGGGAGCTTCTCGGCTCGAGATTGTGAAGCGTCCCCACATAAGCAGAGACTAAATGTGATACAAATATCAGTCCCACGAGGCTGATACACATTTATTCCACAGATGGTTCAGTCATCGTGCGACCTCAAAGGGGCACGGCACTCGATACAAACTATAATAGTAACCAAAAGTACAACAATAAATAACCAGAGAAAGACTAAGACTGGTTCTAGCCCTATCTCGGCGAGGGACAGCGGAAGCATCGTGGAAGGGGCCACACCATAGGCAACGTCAGGTGCGGACACGACCTCTACTCGAACTCTTCAGGGACAAAGTCCGGATCCTCCTCTGTTGCAACAAAATAGGGGGTGAGTACAAACGTACTCAACAAGTCCAACCACGTCCATGGAGGGGGATATAAAGATTATGCACAGGATAATTCAAGGATACGGCTAAGGTTTAATTTGCGTAAAAGCTAGATTTTATGCAAGGGTTTATTTTAAACAGGTTTTCGTAAAAGCAGTTTTTAATATCAAGTGGGTTGATCCTCCACAAAGGATCCACATTTTATGCTACCGGACTCCCCGTCCGTCGTAGCTCAAGGCACACCTGCCGGACACTTTCCAAAACACTCACACCAAAAGAAACCACCATTTCCCAACACTAGTTTCAGGCCCAAGCCGTGACTCATCCAATACCGTGGATACGGCTATTCGAATAGATTTTAACTCTGCAGAGGTTGTACACTTAACCCACCCCAACGGTTTCCGCAACGCAAACACCGAAATGCCGGCGCGGACCTGTCAAAGCCATTACCACACCGTAGCTAAGCCGGACTAGCCAATATGGAAGCGACCAAGGGGTCCATGTCCTCCCAACGAGGCATGACCGGGACGTAACTCACATAGATCGTACTCCTGCTCCTTGTTCTCCCATTGCTCACAGCTCACCCATTGGCTAACCAACCAACTAGTGGGATTTATGCTAAGCCGTTGCCACATACAACGGTAGGGCGGTAGCACTAAACTGGGCCAGGCTAGATGACAATCAACTCGGTCCTTAAAATAATGACAAGATGGATACCTTCACATCCCGCTCAGCCACACAGGCACGAGCTCACCAATTTGGTGTTTCACACAGAACACACCATCCATCCCATCGGTTTCACCATTATTCCGTTTTCACCAAAAGTCACCCTTTTCTTTTAAACACTCACACCATTCTTTATTTTAAAACACATGAGTATTTGCAATATGATAGTGGTAAGAGTAACAGGCCCTAAGCGTTTCTAGCAGCGGCTATCATCCAAACAGAGCAAGTCATATTTAAGGATAACCTAGGTGATCAAGGAATAGTCATAGCAAACAAGGAGTGGCTATCCAACCGGGTCTTGCAATAAAACAATGCATTTTCTAAACATGCCAATAGGTTGTGTTTGTAAATCATAGGATAAATATGCATCAAAGGACGGGATTGAACTTGCCGTCTTCGAAGTCGTCCGGAAGTGCCTGCTCGCGGTACGGGTCCTCGGGCTCCGGCTCGCGGTACTCGCCTGCGGTACTCGCCTGCGTACTCTGGCTCGTGGTACGGTCCTCCGAACTCCTCGCGGGGCTGCTCCTCGGTCACTCCATGGTCTACGGTACACACAAGCAAGCATACATTTAAATAAAAGAAAAAAAACGAAAAGGGATTTTTAGATGAGCTCGGAAAAGAGAAATAGGAAATAAATCATAGAAAGATTATTTTTGGGAGATTTCTGTATAGCTTGGCCAGAATATATGTGGAAAGGCCGTGGTCGAATTTTGGGAGAAACGGGTGAAGTTCGGCGCATGAAATGACGCGCCAAAGAGATGATTAGGGGCTAGTTAAAAGAATTAAGGACTTGTTTGTAAAGGTCAAAAGGGCTAAGGGTCTTTTTGTAAGTCTTTATAACTGTGGAGGGTCTTATTTGTAAAAACTCAGGGGCGGCAGGGGGGTTTTTTGGAAAGAGTGCAAGGTGGAAGGTTTCTTTTGGGATTTGTAAAGAGCGGAGGGGGTTAAGGGCAAAGTTGCCCTTCTTCTTTCTTCTCTCAGCCCGAAACAGAGGAGGGGCTCGGGTGCCTGGCCGGCGGCCTGGCCGGCGGCGGCGCCGGCGCTCCGGGGCGCGGCAGCGGCCGGGAACATGGGGAAAAGGAAGAGGAGGGTGAGGGGATCTCATTCCCACCCTCACCTTGGGTAGAGACGGCGCGGGGAGGCGGATCGATGCGGCGGCAGTGGGTGGCGGCGGCTGCTCTGGTGGCGGCGGTGATTGGCAGCAGCGGCGGCGTGATTCGGAGCGGGGAGAGGTTCAGAAGGTGGAGGAGGCAGTGCTGGTGCCGGTGGGCGAGCGAGGGGCGAGGTGGTGGCTTTTATAGGTGGCGGCGTGGGGAGCTCGGCCGGACGGCCATGGGGCCGGCGGTGGGTCACGGCGGCGGTGTGCCCGTGATGGGACGGTTCGGTGGCGTCGTCTTGCGGTCGTCCGTGCGCGGCGTGGCACAGGGCGGCGCTGTGGCAGGGTTGAGGCGGAGGGCGGCACGACAGCGGTGGCAGAGGTGGGGACGGCGGCCTGGGCGGCACGGCAGCGGCACTGCTCGCCGGTGCTGTGTCGTGCGGCGCGGCGACGCGGCAGAGGAGGTGGGGGCGCGGCGCGCTGGTGGTGAGCAGGGGCGGTGGGGCACGGCGCTGTGGTGAGCAGAGGAGGTGGCACACTCGGGCTGCAGCAGGAAGGAAGGGAGGAGGGAGAGAGAAGGAAGAAGGAGAGAAAAAGAAAAGAGAGAAAAAGAAAAGAGAGAAAAAGAAAAAAGAAAGAGGAAAGGAAAAAGAAAAAGGGAAAAGGAAAAAGAAAGAGAAATTTACGGCGCCGATCGCGGGATCGGTCGGGCACGTGTGCACAGAAATCGAAAAAGAGATGGCCGGGCTTCAAGGGATTTAGTGCCGGGACGGCGGATTTGATGGGAAGAGTTTCCGAGCTTCCAACGGAAAAAGATTTGAAAGAGATTTTAGCGGGTGATTTACTTTGGTAAATTTTCCGGATGTTACAAACCTACCCCACTTAAAATGAATCTCGTCCTCGAGATTCGGCTGAATCCTTAAAGAGATGGGGGAATTCTTTCTTCAACGCATCTTCGCGTTCTCATGTGGCCTCTTTCTCGCCATGTCTGCTCCACTGAACTCGGCACATCCGTACCGTGGAATTTCTTGTGTGCTTGGTGACAGTATCCAAGATTTTGACGGGTACTTCCTGGTATCTGAGGTTCTTCTGCAAGTCTATGGTTTCCACTGGTATGTGTTCTTCCTCGGGTACTCTCAAACATCTTCTGAGCTGGGAAACATGAAACACTAGATGGATATCTGACAGTTCATTGGGGAGTTGAATACGGTATGCTACAGCTCCAACTCTTTCAAGCACCTGGTACGGTCCAATGTATCGAGGGGCCAACTTTCCCTGAATTTGGAACCTGCGGGTCCCTCTAATCGGGGAAACCTTGAGATAAACATAATCTCCCACTTCAAAACTTAATTCCCTTCTGTGTTTGTCTGAGTAACTCTTCTGGCGGGACTGAGCGGCCTTTAGCTTCTCTCTGATTTCAGCTACCTTATCTTCTGCTTCTTTTATAAAGTCTGGTCCGACCAAGGTACGCTCCCCTACTTCTGACCACATCAAAGGGGTTCTACACTTCCTTCCATAGAGAGCTTCAAACGGTGACATGCCTAGGCTGGCTTGATAACTGTTGTTGTAAGAGAATTCTGCATACGGCAAACTCCGTTCCCAGTCCTTCCCATAGGTCAGGGCACAAGCCCGTAACATATCCTCCATAATCTGGTTTACTCTTTCCGTCTGGCCGTCTGTCTGTGGGTGATAAGCTGAGCTAAAATCTAACTTGGTTCCCATGGCTTTATGTAAACCTTTCCAAAACTTGGAGGTGAACTGAGTCCCTCTGTCTGAGACAATTCTGCTCGGTACTCCGTGTAGCTTTACTATGTTCTCCACATAGAGCTTCGCTAACTTATTGCCTCCATAGTTGGTCCGTACGGGTAAATAATGGGCCACTTTGGTGAGTCGGTCCACTATCACCCATATAGAGTCATTCCCCTTTTTAGTCTTGGGCAATCCAACCACAAAATCCATACCAATCTCATCCCATTTCCAAACCGGGATAGGCAATGGTTGCAACAAGCCTGCTGGTTTCTGGTGCTCGGCTTTGACTCGCTGGCAAATGTCGCATTGGGCGACGAACTGGGCGATCTCTACCTTCATCCCATTCCACCAGTATTTCTGTTTCAAATCCATATACATTTTGGTGGCTCCGGGGTGAGTAGAGTAAGGTGAGTTGTGGGCTTCATCCATGATGGTCTGCCGGAAATTCCCTTGCTTGGGCACACAAATTCTATCCTTGTACCATAGGGTTCCCTTTGCATCCACTCTAAAATCTGGGGCCTTATTTTCTCCTGTGTGGTTCCGAATTTTTACCAGGTCTGGGTCTGATCCCTGGGCCTTCCTGATGTCTTCTTCCAAGGTGGGTTGCAGTGTTAGCTGCGGGCAAGACTTAGGAGATACAATGTGCACATTAAGCCGAGCCATTTCTTCTTGTAGATGGGCATTCTTGGGTGCATAGGTCTTTCTGCTTAGGGCATCTGCTACCACATTAGCCTTGCCGGGGTGGTAATGAATTTCCAGATTGTAATCCTTGATAAGCTCTAACCATCTTCTCTGTCTTAAATTCAGATCTGGCTGAGTGAATATATACTTCAAGCTCTTGTGATCCGTGTAGATCTCACACTTATTTCCAATTAAGTAGTGTCTCCAAATCTTCAGGGCATGAACCACGGCTGCTAATTCCAAGTCATGGGTGGGATAATTCTGCTCATGGGGCTTAAGCTGGCGTGAGGCATATGCTACTACCTTCCCATCTTGCATAAGTACACATCCTAACCCATTTCGGGAAGCGTCACAGTATATGACAAAGTCCCGCTGAATATCTGGCAAGGTCAATATCGGGGCTGAGGTTAGTCTCTTCTTTAGTTCTTGAAAGCTCCGTTCACATGACTCAGTCCAGACGAACTTCTTTTCTTTCTTGAGCAGTTCGGTCATGGGTCTTGCTATCTTGGAAAATCCTTCTATAAACCTTCGATAATATCCGGCCAATCCCAGGAAACTTCTTATCTCGCTCACATTAGTGGGTTGTTGCCAGTTTGACACTGCTTCTACCTTCTCGGGATCAACAGCTACTCCTTCTGCTGTTAGTATGTGGCCAAGAAAGGCTACATTCTCAATCCAAAATTCACATTTGCTAAACTTGGCATACAGCTTGTGTACTCTCAGCTTCTCTAAGATCACTCTCAGATGATGCTCGTGCTCTTGGGCACTCTTGGAATAGATAAGTATGTCATCAATGAAAACGACAACAAACTCCAATTCTTCCATAAACACTTTGTTCATGAGGTTCATGAAGTATGCCGGGGCATTAGTCAGTCCAAAAGACATCACTGTAAACTCGTACTGCCCGTATCTTGTTACGAATGCTGTCTTGGGGGTGTCGCTTTCGCTGATCTTAAGCTGATAATATCCTGATCTTAAATCAATCTTGGAGAAATACCTGGCTCCTTTCAGCTGGTCAAACAGGTCATCTATTCTGGGTAATGGATACTTGTTCTTGATGGTTACCTCATTTAAGGACCTATAATCCACACACATCCTCATACTTCCGTCCTTCTTCTTCACAAATAGAACAGGTGATCCCCACGGGGATGAGCTAGGTCTGATGAATCCTTTCTCCTGAAGGTCTCTCAACTGCTCTTTCAACTCTGCTAGTTCTGCTGCGGCCATTCGGTATGGTCTCTTGGCTATAGGAGAGGTCCCTGGGACAAGGTCAATAATGAATTCTATGTCCCTATCTGGCAGCATTCCGGGGAGTTCTTCTGGGAACACATCTGGGTATTCACACACTACTGGAACTTCTGCTATGGTTTTGGCTTCCAAAGTATAAACCATTGGGTCTGATCTTGTCTCTCGGGTGTGGCAAGTTACTTGGACTCCCTCAGGGCTGGTTAGGCATATGGTTCTAGCGGCACAACCTATAAGGCCGTCATGCTGGGTCAGCCAGTCCATTCCAAGTATTACATCTATCCCCTTGGACTTGAGTACTACCAAATCAGCTAGAAACTCTACCCCACTTAAAATAATCCTTACCCTAGAACAACCTAACTGTCACTTGATGTCGGCTCTAGGTGTTCGGGTTAACAGGGGTAACTTTAGTAGTACTGTAGGTATATTGTGCTTATCCACAAAACTTGATGATATGAAGGAATGTGATGCTCCAGAATCAAATAAAACTGTGGCAAGCACTGAACTGACTAAAAACTCACCAAGTACTACGCCCTGAGCTCCTTGAGCCTCCTGCGCGTTGATGTGGTTGACGCGGGCTCGTCCATAGGACTGCTGGGGCTGCCTCATCTGCTGGTTGTTGGTGTTGTTGCCGGGGTTGTTGCTGTGGACGGGCACACGGTTGGCACCTGACAGAGCTGGCTTCGGTCCATTCACCGAGTTGGAGTACATCGGGGCTGCTGGCTTGTTGCTGGCATAGGGGCAGTTGGCCACATAATGCCCGGTCTCACGACAGTTGAAACAAGCCCTGCTGTTGTTGTTGGCCTGACTGGCACTACCCTGTGGGGCTTTGGCACTCTGGCTTCTGAAGGTGGGATTGGTGACCTGTGAGCCTGAGGCTCGGGACTGAGTGCGGTACTGCATCGGCATCTGGGATCTGGGTGGTGGGGGGTTATAGCTCTTGATCCTCTGGAAGCGGTCCTGCTGGCGAGCCTTGTTCTCTAGGAATTTGCGCTTGAGATCTTTCTTTTCATCCGACTTGGCCCTTTCAGTGAGAATGGCCCTGTTCATCAGTGTGTTGAAGTCTGAGTAAATATGGGGGTGAGCAGAGTCCTGAGATCTGGGTCCAGGCCTTTCATGAACATCTCCTGCTTCTTCTCATCCCTGTCCACTTCTTCTGGTGCATAGCGGGCTAACTCCATGAACCGGTAGGTGTACTCTTCCACAGTCTTGTTGCCTTGCTGCAGTGCCCGGAACTCATCTGCTTTGCGCTTCATGGTGGCTGCGGGGATATGGTAACGGCGGAACTCATCCACAAAATCTCTCCAGGTGATGACAGTGGCATCTGGGGCGGCTGCACAGTAGTTCTCCCACCATGCGAGAGCATTTCCAACAAGTTGATGGGTGGCCAGGAGTACTTTATCACGATCTTCACAGTGGAGTGGTTCCAACTTCCTCTGAATCACCCTCAGCCAATCATCTGCATCAAGTGGGTTGGTGGACCCGCCAAAAGTAGGTGGCTTAGTTCTGATGAATTCTGACAGTTTCTCATTCATATGCTGCCCACGGGGCCTCTGGTTGGCGAAGGCCTTGACCACAGCTTCCATTATTAGGTTCTGATTGTTCACCACCTGCAGCCAATCAGCGGCATGTGGAAGTGGCGCTTGCTCTGACCTAGCCTGACTTTCCTCCCTCCTTTCCTGGTTCACTTCATCCTGGTGTTCACCATGGGGTGCACTCTGCACGTTGTTGCTAGCAGCCGAGACTCGGCTCCGGGAAGCCCTGGGTCCACGCGTGTTGACCATCTGTAGATTTAGAGGACATATAAGAGACTAGGATTTGGAATTTTAGTGATGTTTAAGTTATTTAATTTGTAAAAACAGAAAGGCAGAATCCTCCTCCTGCCAACAAGCACAGAGTCTAGCAAAACATCAAGCACAAATGATTTCATTCCCTTGAAAGGGGAAGGGGTTACAACACTTGGACAAGCCAAAACACGAGCTACACGACCAGGGCACAACGACACAACTGGGGTACAACTACACAACTGGGTAAAACTTCGGACTGGGATGGCTCCAATCCTTGGGGTGACTGGGTTCACACTACTCGCGGGGCGATCCTTCTTCCGGGGCGGAGTGTTCTTCCTGGGGAATGAGCAGTTCGTCGTCTTCTGGGATCCCATTTTCCTGTGGTTGTGTAACGTCCCGCCTCTCCGAGGCCAGGCCCGCTTACCCTGACAGCTCTCTAGGACACCCGGGAAGGACTTCCCGGTCGGTCACCCATCATGAAATTGCTCCGGGCCAAGCACGCTTAACCCTGGAGTTCTTTCGAGATGAGCTTCCGGAAAAGAAGTTGCAACTTGTTGATATGAGTATTCTATCAATCCTATTAAGCCCTGGGCTGTTACAATCTCACCCCCTTAGGAGATCGACGCCCTCGTCGATCAACCCCAGTCCAGGAACGTCCTCTCTTGGCCACGTCCGTGTGCCCAGTGCCAGCGCATGTGCCATGCTGTGTGACCACTCTGGGCCCACACCAGCCATGCGCACCATGCCTGCGCAACTGCGACCCCACGCGCCCGTGAAACCGCGAGAGTCGGCTCTGATACCACTTGTAACGTCCCGCCTCTCCGAGGCCAGGCCCGCTTACCCTGACAGCTCTCTAGGACTTCTAGACTATCCTCACAGACCAACACATGTCTTTTCTGCGCACTTTGTCCTCACTCATGCGCACCCGGGAAGGACTTCCCGGTCGGTCACCCATCATGAAATTGCTCCGGGCCAAGCACGCTTAACCCTGGAGTTCTTTCGAGATGAGCTTCCGTAAAAGAAGTTGCAACTTGTTGATATGAGTATTCTATCAATCCTATTAAGCCCTGGGCTGTTACAGGTTGTGCAGGGGCTCCTTCTTCGGCGGGTGCTACTGGATCCCCGGCACCTCCGGGTGTGCTTGGCGAGGTTCTACTAGGTCCTCCCCATCTTGCAATGGGGGTCCCAAGTAGGATCCGGGCTTCTCCGACTACCGGGACGGGCGTCCCGCTTCTGGCCCAATCTTGCATGCTCCAGTCCTGAGCCTGTCTAAGACTCTCATGCGCGACAGCTTCACTGCTTATGGCTGCCGCAGTCCTTGCTTCGACTTGAGCCACCCGGACTTGGTACATCCTCACTGCGAGTTCAGCTTGCTCGGCTCGGCCAATTTGTTCCCTTAGGAACCCAGCTTGCTCGTTGAAAAGCCTATCCAAGGAGACGAGATAGGCGACCACATGGTACAACAGGTCATCTTGATGGCGGCGGCGTTCCAGGTTCCTCATGCGGGCTTGCCAGACTGGGGTCCTGACAGCCGGGGGAAAGAGTCTCATCGGTGTGGAGATGAGGTGTTCTTCGAAGATCCGACACAGGTAGCGGAGGGCCTTCCTGATAGCCAAAGGGTAGGTGTCCTGATGTCGAAATCCCGTAGCGGTCACCCTCCATGGCTCAATATCAGGGTAGCGGGTGCTTCGGGCAACAGAAAGGATCACCCTACAGCGGAGAGTGCCAAGATGCTCGTACTCCCTACTGTAGTACCTCGGGCGCTCAGTGATACCAAGACGCTCCAGGGAGTTGATCAAAAGGCGGGCAAAACCCGGCTCTTCCTGGCAAACACCATGGGTCCATCCTTCCTCGGCCATCTGAAAGTAAGGATAAGGACTCAAGGTCAGTGTCCGTGCAAGAAAGGTTTAACTAAGAGGGGCTTTCTAAAGGTTTCGGTCCTAATGGTCGCGTCCTACAGCCAACGACGGCTCTGATACCACCTGAAGCCCCCACATAAGCAGAGACTAAATGTGATACAAATATCAGTCCCAGGAGGCTGATACACATTTATTCCACAGATGGTTCAGTCATCGTGCGACCTCAAAGGGGCACGGCACTCGATACAAACGATAATAGTAACCAAAAGTACAACAATAAATAACCAGAGAAAGACTAAGACTGGTTCTAGCCCTATCTCGGCGAGGGACAGCGGAAGCATCGTGGAAGGGGCCACACCACAGGCAACGTCAGGTGCGGACACGACCTCTACTCGAACTCTTCAGGGACAAAGTCCGGATCCTCCTCTGTTGCAACAAAATAGGGGGTGAGTACAAACGTACTCAACAAGTCCAACCACGTCCACGGAGGGGGATATAAAGATTATGCACAGGATAATTCAAGGATACGGCTAAGGTTTAATTTGCGTAAAAGCTAGATTATATGCAAGGGTTTATTTTAAACAGGTTTTCGTAAAAGCAGTTTTTAATATCAAGTGGGTTGATCCTCCACAAAGGATCCACATTTTATGCTACCGGACTCCCCGTCCGTCGTAGCTCACGGCACACCTGCCGGACACTTTCCAAAACACTCACACCAAAAGAAACCACCATTTCCCAACACTAGTTTCAGGCCCAAGCCGTGACTCATCCAATACCGTGGATACGGCTATTCGAATAGATTTTAACTCTGCAGAGGTTGTACACTTAACCCACCCCAACGGTTTCCGCAACACGAACACCGAAATGCCGGCGCGGACCTGTCAAAGCCATTACCACACCGTAGCTAAGCCGGACTAGCCAATATGGAAGCGACCAAGGGGTCCATGTCCTCCCAACGAGGCATGACCGAGACGTAACTCACATAGATCGTACTCCTGCTCCTTGTTCTCCCATTGCTCACAGCTCACCCATTGGCTAACCAACCAACTAGTGGGATTTATGCTAAGCCGTTGCCACATACAACGGTAGGGCGATAGCACTAAACTGGGCTAGGCTAGATGACAATCAACTCGGTCCTTAAAATAATGACAAGATGGATACCTTCACATCCCGCTCAGCCACACAGGCACGAGCTCACCAATTTGGTGTCTCACAGAGAACACACCATCCATCCCATCGGTTTCACCATTATTCCATTTTCACCAAAAGTCACCCTTTTCTTTTAAACACTCACACCATTCTTTATTTTAAAACACATGAGTATTTGCAATATGATAGTGGTAAGAGTAACAGGCCCTAAGCGTTTCTAGCAGCGGCTATCATCCAAACAGAGCAAGTCATATTTAAGGATAACCTAGGTGATCAAGGAATAGTCATAGCAAACAAGGAGTGGCTATCCAACCGGGTCTTGCAATAAAACAATGCATTTTCTAAACAGGCCAATAGGTTGTGTTTGTAAATCATAGGATAAATATGCATCAAAGGACGGGATTGAACTTGCCGTCTTCGAAGTCGTCCGGAAGTGCCTGCTCGCGGTACGGGTCCTCGGGCTCCGGCTCGCGGTACTCGCCTGCGTACTCCGGCTCGTGGTACGGTCCTCCGAACTCCTCGCGGGGCTGCTCCTCGGTCACTCCGTGGTCTACGGTACACACAAGCAAGCATACATTAAAATAAAAGAAAGAAAAACGAAAAAGGATTTTTAGATGACTCGGAAAAGAGAAATAGGAAATAAATCATAGAAAGATTATTTTTGGGAGATTTCTGTATAGCTTGGCCGGAATATATGTGGAAAGGCCGTGGTCGAATTTTGGGAGAAACGGGTGAAGTTCGGCGCATGAAATGACGCGCCAAAGAGATGATTAGGGGCTAGTTAAAAGAATTAAGGACTTGTTTGTAAAGGTCATAAGGGCTAAGGGTCTTTTTGTAAGTCTTTATAACTGTGGAGGGTCTTATTTGTAAAAACTCAGGGGCGGCAGGGGGGTTTTTTGGAAAGAGTGCAAGGTGGAAGGTTTCTTTTGGGATTTGTAAAGAGCGGAGGGGGTTAAGGGCAAAGTCACCCTTCTTCTTTCTTCTCTCAGCCCGAAACAGAGGAGGGGCTCGGGTGCCTGGCCGGCGGCCTGGCCGACGGCGGCGCCGGCGCTCCGGGGCGCGGCAGCGGCCGGGAACATGGGGAAAAGGAAGAGGAGGGTGAGGGGATCTCATTCCCACCCTCACCTTGGGTAGAGACGGCGCGGGGAGGCCGATCGATGCGGCGGCAGTGGGTGGCGGCGGCTGCTCTGGTGGCGGCGGTGATTGGCAGCGGCGGCGGCGTGATTCGGAGCAGGGAGAGGTTCACAAGGTGGAGGAGGCAGTGCTGGTGCCGGTGGGCGAGTGAGGGGCGAGCTGGTGGCTTTTATAGGCGGCGGCGTGGGGAGCTCGGCCGGACGGCCATGGGGCCGGCGGTGGGTCACAGCGGCGGTGTGCCCGTGATGGGACGGTTCGGTGGCGTCGTCTTGCGGTCGTCCGTGCGCGGCGTGGCACAGGGCGGTGCTGTGGCGGGGCCGAGGCGGAGGGCGGCACGACAGCGGTGGCAGAGGTGGGGACGGCGGCCTGGGCGGCACGGCAGCGGCACTGCTCGTCGGTGCTGTGCCGTGCGGCGCGGCGGCACGGCAGAGGAGGTGGGGGCGCGGCGCGCTGGTGGTGAGCAGGGGCGGTGGGGCACGGCGCTGTGGTGAGCAGAGGAGGTGGCGCGCTCGGGCTGCAGCAGGAAAGAAGGGAGGAGGGAGAGAGAAGGAAGAAGGAGAGAAAAAGAAAAGAGAGAAAAAGAAAAAGAAAGAGGAAAGGAAAAAGAAAGAGAAATTTACGGCGCCGATCGCAGGATCGGTCGGGCACGCGTGCACAGAAATCGAAAAGGAGATGGCCGGGCTTCAAGGGATTTAGTGCCGGGACGGCGGATTTGATGGGAAGAGTTTCCGAGCTTCCAACGGAAAAAGATTTGAAAGAGATTTTAGCGGGTGATTTACTTTGGTAAATTTTCCGGATGTTACAGATTGCCTCCCCCTCAACAGCATCTTCCACTTGAACTTTATCATGAGCACGACTCGATGAATAAGTAGCAGAGGCACCGTCGTCAAAAATCGTGGTAGTAGTGGAAGTAGAGGGTAAAAGATTTCCGTTCGGTGCATGACCTTCTTCATCATCTTCCTCAACATCATGTTCTTCCTCAAAGATAGACTGTCCCAACTCCTCGTCACCTGCACACTCAAAGACAGAAGAACTACACCGAATAGTCTCGTCGAAAGTGACTTCGCAAGTCTCCATGATTTGGTTAGTTTCAAGATTGAGCACACGATATGCTCAAGAGTGATTAGCATAACCAAGAAAAATTCCATCCATCGAACGAGACTCGAACTTGTCAAGATTTCCTTTCTTAAGAATGAAACACTTGCAACCAAACACCCGGAAATGACTCACACGTGGAGTACGACCGTGAAAAGGCTCATAGCAAGTTTTCTTCTTGAAAGCACGAAGGAAAATATGATTTGACACATGACAAGTTGTATTTACTACCTCTGCCAAATATTTTCTAGGAGTCCTGTGCTCATCTAGCATCGGCCTTGCCATCTCACAAAGAGTCTGATTCTTCCTCTCAACCACACCGTTTTGGCAAGCAACATATGGTGATGAATATTGGTGTTCAAGACAAAGATCACGACAGAAGGCATCAAAACGAGTGTTCTTAAATTCCGTACCATTGTTACTGCGTATAGCTCTCATGGCACCACCATTACTCTCGTTTTTCAACCTCAAAATCAGATCTCGAATAAAGTCAAAAGTCTCATCCTTAGACGCCAAGAAAAACACCCAAGCATAGCGAGAATAGTTGTCCACCACAATAAGAACATACCACTTCCCACCGACTGAGCGAACGCGAGCTAGACCAACCAAGTCCATATGCAACAGCTCCCCAGGACGCTCAGTCATCACCTCAGTCAAAGGTGGGTGAGAAGAAGCGACCATTTTACCATGCCTACAAGGTGCACACACCAAATCTTTCTCAAACTTGGGCTTGGGCAATCCTCGGATATGGTCAGATCACTCAAGCGGGTGAGTAAATCAAAGCTCACATGACCCAATCTCCGATGCCACCTCCAGAGCTCAGAAGAAGTACCGGCAATCAAACAACGAGAAGGTCCAAATGATCGAGAAAAATCAGCACGAAAAATCTGACCCTCGGGAATAATCATGCAAACAAGCTCACCTCGAGGATCAAGAATCCGAGAATCTCCACTCTTAAACCGAACCTCATAACCCTCATCAAGAAGCTGAGAAACTGAAAGCAAATTGAAACCAAGATTCTTGACAAGAGCCACCCGTTTCAACACAAAGTTGTCACTCACCTGAATCGCACCTTCAGACAACACTCTACCTTTACCCTTATCCCCAAAAGTGATGTACTACCTGGACACCACCGGGGTGAGGCTGGAGAACCACTTCCTATCTCCGGTCATATGCCGTGAACGACCAGAGTCCATCAACCAAAAGTTCCCCATGCCTCCCACCTGCACAATCAAAAGCGAGAACGAGAATGAGCGAACGACTCGACACTGGGGTTAGCACAAAAAGAGTTAAACCAGTGTCGGGCCATCTGCTCAAAAGAGGGGTTAGCAAAATCAACGTTACTCTGTGGAACCCTCTCGTATCTCACCGTCAGACCTCTAGCACCACGCGGGGAAAAACGCGGCCTAGACACTCTCCTTGCCTCACAGCTACGGCCGAACCTCCCTATACCGACCTGACCACGAGCAGGAGGCCGCCTAGCGAACTCACCACGAGCTGGAACACCACGACTACTCAAAGAAGGAACCGTACGAACAAAGCCCTCTCTCCTAGGCAAGGGTGAACGAGACACAGGCACACTACGGGAAGAGTAGTACCTGTCCCTGATACCAAAGTCCTTCTCTCGTCTCACTTCTCTCTTCTTCCTCCAGCAAAACTCCTCAATGTGTCCATCCCTTCCACAATAATCACAATGGAAGTGGACTGGCTTTGGATTTGGGGTTTCTCTTGGCTCAGGCTTCTCTCTCTTCTGGTAAACCCCACCCCTCACAAAAGTCACTCTCTTCTGGAAGTTGTTTGTCTTTGGGGGAAACTTGGGAGGATCAGGAGTGGTGTCAAGCTTGTTTAGCAGGTGATTAGGTTTGGGTGTGAAGTTGTTCTTGAGAATGGCTTTCTGTGGGAGTGTTGGAATGTTTGTGGTGGAGTTGTCTTGTTCTCTCTCTTTCTCACCACTACACTCACCATCTTTCTCAGAACCTAGACCACGACCATCAGCTCTCTTGAACCCAGCAATAAACATCTTAAGCTATGGCTCACGACCGACAACCAACCCAAACACTGTCGCAACTCATCATTCTCATCTTGCAGGTGATCAATATATTGTGCAAGCTCAACATTCTTCAAAGCAACAACATCGCAAGCAGAGCAAGAATTTGCAATATGAGATTTCAATTTAGCCTCAAGGGAACTAATCATTTTACGAGATTCAAGCAACTGAGCATGTAAAGCAGGACAAGAAGTACGAGCACCTAGCAAAGAAGATCTAGACTTCAACTCAGCAATCTCAACCTAGCTCCTTCTAGTTCATCAAGGCATGTCATGTGTTTATCTTTAAGAGCAACCAAATCAGCAAGATGCACATCATAGACACAGCATTCAAGTTCATCAGAAACAATGGGAGCATCTTTCAACACATCTATCTCTGTTCTAGCACTTGCCAACTCAGATTCAAACTCGGCCACTTTCTTGTTAGACTCACTAAGCAAAGACTCAAATTCCAACGCCTTCTTTCCAGTCTCAGAAAGTAAGGCCTCAAGCTCCACAACCCTATCCTTAGACTCTCCAAGCAAAGACCTGAATTCTCTCTTCTCCTTGTTGGCCTTCCTAAGCACATTATCACGATTATCGACCAACTGCTCTAGTCTAGCAATCTCCTTAAGCAAAGAGGTGGGATCGATCATTACCTCGTCCTCGGAGTCGGAGTCGGAGTCGGAGTCGTTCTTGGAGTCATGTGCCATGGTGCAGTAGTTCATAGCGGCGCAGGAGAGCCCGTTGAAGTTGCGGTTCATGTGCTTCTTCTCCTTGCGGTGGCCACTGGTCTTCATCCTCGCTGCTCGAGCTCGACGAAGTGTTGTTGGAGCTTGTGTCGATGTCGCTTGCACCAGCCACCATCGCTCGAGACTTGTTCTTCTTATAGCCATCGTGCTTGTTCTTCGTCCTTCTCTCTTCCTTGTTCTTGTGCTTGGAGCGGTACTCTTCAGTCGACAAAGCACTGAAACAAGTAGTCGACAGCCGTAGAGTTGGCCTCGAACTTATCTCTTGCAACCTTGGCATCTAACTTGGTAGGATTGACATAATTTTCATCTTCCGTCACATCCCACAACAACTTTCCTTTGCCTCGCAAGAAAGCGCCCATACACGCAACCCAGTTCGGATAATTCTTCCCATCAAAGTGCGGAGGCCTAGAACCCCGATCATGGTACGCCATCTTTGGATCTTAGACTGGTTAGAGTCGCAAAGACCCGTAACCGGATCTAATACCAATTGAAGGACCGATTAGATGACCAGAGAGGGAGGAGTGAATGGGAGCCGATAAAAATTTTGTCTCAACGAATCCGGCTTTTCTCCAACTCAACTCCAAATCCTCGCAACATGATCTAGCCAAGATCACGTAGCTACTGAGAAGCTACTGACCCTAGGAACACGATCACAGCAGCGGAAACCAACTCGAGCAAAGCGCACCGAAATCGAACCGAACGAAACCAATTCACCTCTTCCCAGCCAGGGGCGGTTAAACCTCCCTAGGGGCAGTTAAACCGCTTGGGGGCGGTTTAAACCGGCCTGACATGGGAACACAGGGTCCGAAAGTCAACACCCAAAATAAAATTACTCGATCTCCCAAACGGCTTGAGCTCTCGAGACGAAACTTTGGGGAGATGATGTACACCTCAAGTAGAGGATATGCCCCGAAAATCTCGGCCTCTAACTCACTAAAACTCCCGGAATCTCAGATCTCGCGAAGAACACATCCATCTCAAGTTCATCCAAAAATCACCAAATCCGAAGCGATTCTTGGCGTTTTGTGGGGGCAAATCACCAGGAAAAGAGTCTGCACGAGCTCATATGTGAATCCCCCAAAGCAATCCCACAAAGAAACGGCCTGAAATACAAGGAATCGAAAATCTAGCAAAGGGACCAAAAAGATGCCACAAGATGAACAAAGAAATCACACAAGTAGAGATGAAAGAAAGCCAAATCTTCCATACATCACGAGGTCAACTTCTTCACAAAGAGGCTAGCTATCCTCCCTTCATCCTACCCTCTTGAAGATTTCTCCGGTGAAGCACTTGGCTAGCCTATGGAAAACTAGAAAGGAAAACCTAAAGGAAAATTGTTCAAGTGCAAGGGAAAATAAACTAGAACGATAGATAACAGCCACCAAACCCTAGGGATCCTATTTATAGTCTAAGTGGTGGTGCTCTAATGACTCAACTACCCCTAAGTGATACATGCCCCTCAGGGGCAAATTTGACATTTGAATCGAAGATATTTCCGGCTGGGACACCTTCCACTGCAAGCTTGCTTTCCTCCGACGCAACACTTGCAATCACGCTGCGCGTCCTCCGGATTGAAACTCCTCGACGCCTCTCGAACCTGCCCAGGGGGGCAGTTAAACCGCCCCAGGCTGGGCTGGCAGCCCACAGCCCGCGACGCCACGCCGAGTCCTCAGCCTTGGTTTTGAGGCCCAAACCAAGGGAAACCGTCCACCTGATGGTCTTTTGGCCAAACCATCAAACCCCGCGTGCAAGTTTCGGTTGTGAGCCGCTACCTTGCACCGGCTTCATGTCCGCGTACGAGCTTCGGTTGTGAGCTGATACCTCGCACTGGAACCACGTTCCCTTGCTCGTTCTTGCCACCATGTGAACCGCATTTAATCCATCTGGCCACCGGGTCCCTCGAACTAAGCCTACTTGTCTCTCCACTCCTTGGAGGCCGCCATGGCTAAAACCTTTCGCGCCTGTTCTTCACCTGCACCAATGCAACCAAGCCGCATTCTACACCTGCAATACTTGAGCCAAGGTAAACGTCAATCCACACCACGTTGTCAATCACTCATCACAACAGGAAGCGACCATCCACCAGTCCTCGGGCACACCCGGTCCTCAGTTTGCGTCGGAGGGAAGCAAGCTTGCGGTGGAAGATGTCCCAGCCGGAAAAAGATTCACGAAAATGTCAAATTTGCCCCTAAGGGGTATTTTGTTGTATGCTTCTTGTAAGGGCATTCTGGACATTTGCAGGGTGCCTATATATATGAGGAGTGGCTATTGTGGGCAGCCATCCCTTGGAGAGGGTAGGTGGTAGACATCTCATTTGTTTGGAAGGGGTCTTTTATAGGGTTTGAGAGGGGAGAGAGGAGGGCTTTGATTTGAGTTTTTGCCATTCTAGCTTTATTTGTGCTAGCAAGTGGCTTGTAACCGCACATGGTGAAGTAATCCAAAGTTTAATTTCATACGAAATCATTTGTTCCCGTGTGAATCTCGAATTTCTTATTTTCGGTATTTTCGGAAGTATTTTCGAAGGATTTTCGTTCGTGAGATTTGGCTGCGAAATTCGTGAAATTGAGTGGGGGCATTTGTTGCTAGGATCCTTTTGAGCATCTCTCATGTGATTGCCCCTCAAATCCCTCACGGATTTGAGAGAGTAATTTGGGATTGAAGTTTCGAGCTTTGAGCGTGTTCGTTCTGTTCCTGCTTCTGTTCGTCCAAGTCGACTTCGTCGCGTTGCGTGAGCAGGAGGGGCGCGGCCACTTGCGCGCACGTGCAGGCGCATCCAGGCGAGCGCACGCCGTGGCATGCGCGACGCTAGCAGGCCGCAGCAGCTTGCCAGCAGCGGTGTGCAGCCCACGACGCACGGGTGGCGACGGCCAGCAGCAAGCACGCACAGTCTTGTCCATCGAGCTTCAGGCAAGCTTCATCAGCGTCGTGAGAGCAGCAGGCACGCCAAGGAGCTTTGCGCAAGGGAGCAGCGTGAACCACGACTGCAGCTTGCTCAGGTACTGCTTGTTTAGTTCTTGCAGATTGTTGGTCAGTCGCAGCACGAGGACGGAGGGAGTAAGCATTTGCAGTTTGGTTCTTTGCAGGTGAACAGAAGCTTCAGCTCTCAATTCACGCAAGTCATTTTCATGCTACAGTAGTGAAATCATTACTTCTTTGTGACTTCTATTTGTTTATTCGTGAGTTGTATAGCTGAATGTTCTAACGTCCTTTTGGTCATCACGATAGACAGTGCTTGAACTATTTTATTTACTCCCTCACTTGATTAATTGCACTCGGTTTTATCTAGCAACTTGTGCTTATTCACTGCTTTGTTACAGCTATCTGATCTTTGCATCGGCAGTAGCTTTTGTGGCAGCTTGTGTAGTTCAGTTTTGCTTGGCTTAAGTTTTCACATAATTATCTTAAACACTTGTGTTAGCCGGTGTTTAGTTGACAACTCTTTTATATTTCGCTTCCGCGTCACTTTGAGCTTTCCTAACTCGTTCATAGGGTGAGCTTGTGGAGACTCTTCTCTTGATGGTTAGAAGAGAGGCGTGTCGGGTTACAATTGGGACATATACCTTGTTCTTCTTTGAGAAGACTTTTTTAAAGGCTCCCATTCAGCCCTCCCGGTCGCCCGTTTCGGTCCTACAGACAGTATAAAGTACTATAAAATTGGGACTCGCGTGTCTGGCTAGATACTCTAGAATCTACTTTGTCGGTTCTGCTTCCATCGCCGATATGATTCACGAGAGCCAAGGAACCACATTCCCGTATCAATTATCATCGATGGTGTTTGTTCGTGTGGGTGGCTTTCTTACTAAGGAACTGAGTTATGGAAAGCTTTCTTACATGAGTTTTTTTTTTACTAAGGCCAGTCTTAACGCACGGTTACCTAGTTTGGAATTAAATAGCTATGTCAAAAGAGTTTTATGGGATCGCTCATATGATGAACTTGCCATTTTAATAAATTTGCTAAGTTAGCAATTTTAATGGTATATAAATTAATGCACATGAAATTCCCAAAAAAAATTCACTAAAACTGTCCTAATGGCTCTCTCATATGATGAAACTTGTCATTTTAATAAATTTGCTAAGTTAGCAATTTTAATGGTATATAAATTAATGCACATGAAATTCCCAAAAAAATTCACTAAAACCGTCCTAATCAGGGCAGCGTGACGACTGACAATGCTTCGTGGAGGACGTGGAGAGCGGGAGTTTCTATTGGCAGCTTCGCTCCATCCCTCACTAGGGGACCGGAGCATCTCCATCATATGGTTGTTGAGTCATTGCATGCATATGGAAACTACAACGATAACATCAAGCGGCTTTTGTGTTTCTACCCCTGCTTTGAAAGCTAATGGTGATTTTGCCTCTAGTTTTTTAACTCAGCGAATTTACCCCTGCTTTTTCAATCTAAAAGTAGAGCTTGCCCCTGTTTGTGAGCAGCTGTTAATGATGTTAAAATAGCTATAAAAGGACAAGTTTGCCCATGCATATTTGCCCCTACTTTTTAAAGGAGATAGTGATTTTGTCCCTGTTTTGAACTTACTTTCAGCAGCAATTTGAACATATTTTCAGCAGCAATTTGAACATATTGTCAACACACATTATATATACACTGCACCATAATATCAACACACACTATCATACAAGTCAACAAAAGCACCAGTACATGACCATTTAAACCACCAGTACATGACCAACAAAAGCACCAGTATATGACCAATTTAATCCACCAGTACATGGCCAACAAAAGCATCAACTAGTCTAGAGCTATTACATGTCCAACAAAAGCATCAAGTTAGTCTAGCAAACTGCACATTCAAGCACCTAAACCTAACAATGCAGCCAAGCTCCCTGTTCTTCCTTGTCTTCCTCTACCTCTTGGTCCTCCTCTTCCTCTACCTCATGTTCCTCCTCCCTTTCCCCTTCCTATCCCACTTGCACTTGCACTTGCACTGCATATGTAAAAAAAGGGCGGCCTTTGGTGCAGTGTTAGAGCTTCACCGCCTGCATATGTAAGGAGTAAAAATGTGTTAGTCAGCAAGTTAATGGTGAAATAATTAGCAAAAAAGAATATCAATCATGACTTACATTGATGTTTGTGCAACACTTGGGTCATTGCTTCCCTTTCCTAATGCATTTTGTGAAGATGAGAGGTTCCTCTTTTGACTATAGCTGTGAGACCTCCTTGGCAATTCTTAGCATAATGCCCTAGTTTATTGCATTCGGGACATATCCTTCTTTTCCTACTAGTGCCGACCTCATCATATGACTTGATTCTACTTTTTCCTAGGCCTAACAGGTTTCCATCTTAGTTTTGGCTTCTTGAGTTTGTACCCCAAATCAACAAGTGGCCAGCTGTCCTTGGATGTCATTAGATTAAAAGTGCATGCAAGAGCCTTTCTAAACCTATCAATGGAGAAGTACTCATGGACAAAGTCATCCATCCGTACCTTCCTGTTAAGCTTAGCAATGAAAGCTAAAGCATGGCTACAAGGTTTTCCAGGCACTTGCCAAGCCTTGCAAGTACATGTTTTTTGCTCTAAGTTGACTACGTGCCTCAATCTATTCACAGTCACTTCAGTTGTAGCAGCCCCACATATTAGTACTTCATGATCCTAGATAGTCTTGGATTTAGCATTTAATTCACTGATAATATCTGGGATGATTATGCCAGACATTTTACTACCAATTTTGGCTCTCGAAACAACTTTCTCAATGGCCATTTGTCTTATCGTATCAAACATGTCTACAATTTGATAATCTTTGGTTTTTGACACCCAACTATTAAAACATTCAGAGATGTTGTTATTAATGTAATCTACCTTGCAATCTTAGAGAATTTGCTCTAGGATCCTTCTCTTCTATCTTTCCCATGAAGTAGTTGAACTTGTCAGCTGTAAGACTCTTGGTAGCAGCCCACATATTCTTACCATAAAGCTCACTGCTGAGCCCATTCTTCTTCATGTTCTTCCACAAGTGCCTCATGCATTCTCTATGTTCCACATCTGAGTATACATCATCTACAGCCACTTCTATTTCTTCGCCCGCATCCGTACTTATTACCAAACCCGTTGGAGTACCAATAGCCTTCTTCAATTTTTTTACGAACCAAGTCCAACTTTCCTAAGACTATCTCTATCACTCCATAAGCCACCGAAAATGGCCAATTATGACCATCCACTACAACATCTGACGCCAATTGACCTATGGACCTTCCTGTCAAGTGAGTGGCATCCATGGCAATGTAAGGCCTACATCCTTGCAAAACCCCATCATGCATGGTTTGAGTCCAACGAAGGACCTCATGAAACACACATCACCATTGTTGGACTCGGTTTGTCGCTCAACAATGCTGCCAGGTACCGATCTTGGAAGCTCAGCTTGATAGGTAGGTAGCACGTCATAACTGTCAGCCCACTTCCTATATATCATGTCAAATGCTCTCTGTTTGCCTCTGACAAATCGAATTTCCATTGAGTACTCCTTCTGTAGCCTATTCTGCAAGTCCCTAGGTCCCATATCTGGATCATCCCACAATAAGTCAACCACTCTGTCATCTATCCATTTATTAGAGGCCACTGTTTCACCATAATTGTTGACTGAACCACAAGTATGTTTTGGGCCACTAGTATTAACCTACAATAAAACACAACAACAAAAAATTGTTGTTAGCAAAATTAAACAACCACAAAATAATACTTTTTAGGCAAAAACAGTTACAGGCGAGTGAATTCACCTTGCAGCCAATGTACTTCTTGCTTGTAGATGCAAAAACTTCCACTGGCAACCCTTATCAGCAGTCTTGCATATGGCTCTAAATCTGCTCTGATCTTTTTTTTTACAGTCTCAAATGCATGATCATTCAAGATAGCATGATGGGTAACAGTTGATTTGCACTGATCCACATCTGGTAATACCACATTGACATCAATACATGGAGCATCAACATCGTATGAAAAGGGGGGAGGATAAACTCATCGCCCTCATCAACTATTTCACTGCCAGGGTCATACTCGGGGTCAGAGTCGGAGTCACATGATGCCGCCAAATCCATGTCATAGCTGCTATCACTCATTGCCTTTAGTGAACATGTGTAAGAGTACATGCCTTCTTCATTGACTCCAATAGTCTCATATATTTGTGTCTCTCTTGTTCTTAGATGTGGCTTTGGCCCTCACTTTTGTGGATGTGGTTGTGGTTATTGTGGCAGAACCACTCAAATTAATCCGGCTTAAGTGCGCTAACCTTCCAGTGGTCATCATGCAATTAAAACAGATTAAAATGTCGATCTGTCGGGTGAAGCCCGATACAACCACGAACAATTACCTCGATAGAAACGAGTCGTGCAAGTACCCACTCGAAGGTGAGTCCCAGAGATTACAACAATCCATAATTAATTAAAGGTCCCAATTGAGTTACTTTATTACAAATAGTTCAATGCATAAAGTAACAATTGTCTCAGAGCTTTGAAAAGCGGTAGAAATAAACTATTTATTCGAAAGCGGTAGTAACATCACATGAAGCCGTCGTGACATCACTCAGAAGCGTCCTCGTCCCAAACAACAGTCCAACCGGGAGGAAGGGCGGTTGGCCAGGTAAGACCTGCAACCATCTCCTCGAGAGCACTACCTGAAAACAATTCAACAAGCAAGGCTAAGTATACTAATACTCAGCAAGACATAACCGTCGGGTGACAGCTACATCACCAACTTCTAGACATGCAAGGCTTTTGGCTGGTGGGTTTACTTTGCCAAAGAGCGACTAAGAGTGGGTCCTTGCTTTCAAAATTTTAGCATCAAGTTCTAGTTCAAGTTAACCATTCTAGGTAAGCAACCTGTGCTAACCAAGCAAGTGGAGCAAGCGATTAAGCATACACCAAGTTTCTTCCCATCATCATGTTCCACCTCTTACTCAATGCGGCACAGAGGTTACGTAGTCTCATTAACTGTGAGAGAACAGACAGTTCGAACCGATTTTTAACCTTGCAACGGGGAAACCCAAACACATGGATCATCGCACTCAGCCATAGGCTAGCGCTACCAGGTAGTTCCCGGCAGTCCTCCAGTTGCGTCCAGAGCCAAACTCTCCCTGGCATACGAAGTCCAAGGTCGGCCGAACCGAACACTTGCGCCCTTCGTACCCACATGTTCGAGGCATGGGGAAGAAGTTCCCGATAGGAGCAGGAAAAAGTTCGCACACCGGATTCATGTAGGTACTAAACTTACCGACCCCATAGAATCGACAAGTGCTTGGTACGTTCAAAAACTTAACCAGCAGTACCGTACCTTTCGACCTTAACCAATTTTAGCATACACGGACGGGGCATCTACATGACAAAAATCCCCGCCAGTCATCCTTATGATTCCAACATATGTAAAGCAGTTGATTCCTATATCTCGCGAGTGATAGGAAATCACTCGACTTTTACCGAGGTCCTTATAGCATGGCAACTATCGATCTATCATACTAGTGTTGCAAGCATAGGTACCTGGGATCATGCAACTAGGGTTTCAATTCAACTCCTGAAACGTAAATGCACAAGTATAAACTTAACAAAACATGGTTGCAAGAGTTGAAACATAGGACATGCTCCGGGGCTTGCCTTCGGGCACGATGTTAGTTTGAGACTCCTCGGCAGCTGTGTCCAAGTCTTGCTCGACCCGGACGGCGTTCACCTCTCCTTCCGCCTGGCCTTCTCCTCCAGCGGGTACGAGTTCGTAGTCACCGTCGGCGAGGACTTGTTCTACACGAATGCACATGCAAATAAGAGTATGATCTTGTATCGAGCCATCACTATTGCATAATGATAGACCCGGGGTGTATTGAGCGACACATTCACCTGGACAATTTTGGTCTGACCTTCCCTTTCTTTACTTAAGTTTGTGATTACTCAATAAAGTACTTGGGGTGGGTGGTGATGATTGTGTACACATCTATTAAGTTCTTAACTCTGTTTTCTTCACAAAACAGCAAGGGTGTGTGTGGTGATTTGTTCATTTTATTCCATTAGCTTAAAGAGGTGATTTATTTCGATTTAGCCCTTTTAAGCAATGAACTTCAACAATTTATTCTGGCAGTTTGGTTCATGAGTTTAATGTGAGAAAATTACAGTATGCTTCTCGATGTGTTGCTTGATTTACTGACAAAAAATCAGACCAAGATTATGCATACAATACCACAATAAATCAAACAAGATCAGCATACTATTATCAAGAATAAATCCTAATAAATCACACTAATAGTAATTTGTCCTTAGATTTCTACCAGACCCTATACTAGTCTAAACAAGCTCATATGCCAAAGGATAGCTTTAAAAGGTCAAAGGATCTTGCTGTTTGAATTTACTAGGTTTAAACTGGTATTAATTAAAAGTGCAAGTTAGCCAGCTCAAACTAGCTCTACTCTTTACCAGACATGCATCAAGTTACAACAGAGCTACTGCAAAAGATTAAGCCCAGAAGCTGCACAGATTAATTATTAAAATTGTTGAACCAAACGTGCACTTGTCAGCCTAAACAATTAATAGCTCAAAATCTAGTGTGTAGCTTTGTGCCAACTTTTCACAAGAGCCTAAACATTTCATAAGCTACAACATATCCAAAACCCAGAACAAACAAAGCTATAGATTTCAAATTATGCACAAATTTAAGTTTGAATAGATTTGAACTTAATTTGAAATCTACACAGGAAACACCTATACAAGCTTTCTATAAAAGATAGATCTCAGCACAGAGAGTTCAATAAAAATTAGGGTTTGCATTTTTCTGATTTTTCTACGATTTTTAATCGATTTTTGAATTTTAGGATTTCAAACCTAGATCTAAACAATCTATTTACAACCAGGCCCCTGAAACTTAGCAGAAAGAACCCTAGAAAGATTTATGGCTTTGCAATGTAGTCCCTGGACCACGGCCGGCGGCGGGTTTGGCCGGATTCCGGCGATGTGGGACCACGGGGCTCAACGAGAATAGGCTAGGGTTGCCCACCGCCTCACCTCGAGCAGATCTTGTGCAGGAAGGGTGGCCGGAGGTGGCGTAGCGGCGGTAGACGGCGGAGCAAGGCGGCGGCGCTCAGCCTCGTCTCCGTCTCCGGCAACGGCAGGGGGCTGAGAGGCTCGAGCAAGGGGTGGAGAAGCTCAAGTGGGGAGTGGTGAGCGCGGTGGAGCACGCGAATGGCGGTGGCGCAGAGTGGAGCGGTGGGGTCGCCGGCGAGGCAGCCTGGCGGCGAGGTGGAGCGCGGGCGGAGGAGGTCTGCGGCGAGGGCAGGCCGCGCCTTTATAGACGGCCGGGGCAAGGCTCGGACGGCGGTCCGGAGCAACGGAGCGACCACGTGGAGGCTCGGGCAGCGCGGAGGCTTGGCGGCCACGGCGAGCCCGGCCATGGTCGGGCGCCAGTCGGAGCGGGGACAGGGGCGGTCGGGCGGCGAGGGCGAAGCAAGCGCCAGGGGTTGGGCGTCAACTGGGACCGGGCGGACGTCGCATCGCGGTCGGAACGCGGCCGCGCGGCCGGTCGGGCAGCGGCGGCGGCGAAGCGCCGCGTGGCGCCGAGCGAGCGGCGGCTCGCCCGCGGTCGGGCGACCAGCGGGGGACAGGGAGGATGTCCGCGAGCGTGTGGGCCCACCTGGGATTTAAGACAGCGCGGCGCCGAGATCCCCCGGTCGGCCTCGGCGGTTGTGTCAGACGCCGGGCGCCAAGTGGTAGGCGGCGGTCTGGAACGCGCGGCGCCGGAGAGCGTCGGCATTTCATCGAGCACGTTCCGGGCGCACATTTGAACTGGTTTTTCTCCAAAAATTTGAACTAAACTTCAAAATGCCCAAATACAAAAGTTGTGTCCCATAGAGTAAGGTACAACTTTTGTTAAGGTCGACCATAGAATAGTCTATAGATCAACGAGAAATGTGAGGAGAACATCGTGTGAACTCGAATGCCAGCCTACCGTGAACTTCTGTGTTTGACTGAGTTTGACTGAGATTTAACGTGCCTTCCATTCAAAATCTGGAAATGAGCCAATTGACAAAAATGTGTCCCACTAAAAACTAAACAACTTTTGTATTGGTCGATTTTTAAGTTTTTAAGTGAAAATTTGAATTCAAGCCATGCCAACCAGGAAAGGTCCAAAGTTCAACGAGACACAAAGGGTTTTGGGTGGATTTTTCTTAAATGAAAATCTAGGTGGGGCCAAGGTGCACTTAATTAAGTTAAGACACAAGGTTTAGCAGGTAATTAAGCTAATTGAACACCTAGATTGTCACAGTTATGGCTCTATTGCGTACAGAAACGTGGCACCTACGTTTGGTTGATGAAAACCGCAATGGACCCTCAAAATCATTTATCTGGGCGTTGATGTGTGCTACCCCCTTAGCTAGATTCATTTGAAACCAATCAAGCAACTGCTCATCAGACTTTATCTCAACATAATTATCCAACTCACGCCACAATGTTATGTGCTGTTTAGAACCCCGCAAGCAGTGTTTGCCTACGAAATCAATGAACTGCAATATTCCATACTTATGTGGGTCAACCAATTGTGTTGGAAGTGTTTTACCTTGTATGCAGGACTTCAACACCCCCCCCCCCCCTCCCCCACCACCCCCATCTGGGTATGCTGAAAAATGACCGAAGCCTAATAACAAGTTGCATATCCAAGTGATTTGGCCTACAAATCACAACATCATGTACAATTAGCTAAATCGGCCTAATTCGTCATAGCTAATTGGAGCCCCTGGCTAATTCATCCTACGAATCAGAGAAATTACCTAGCCAAATCAGAGAAATTACCTAGCTAATTCGTCCTATAGGCAAGATCAATAGCAATGGATCGATGAAATTACCTAACTTCGTCGTGTTGCCATGGCTGCGTTGCCGCATCCTCTCCCGCTCCTGGCCGTGCGCCCGCCCCTGGCGCGTCGAAGCCGTTGCTCCCCGTCGCCAAGCCCGCCGGCCAGCTGCTCGCCAAGCCCGCCACCTCCCAAGCACCGGCCGGCCCTCTAGGGTTTCTGGGAGAGAGACGAGACCAAGGGATGGATGGTCTAGCCGTCCACAGGTGGAGTAAAGGGTATAGATAAGGTTAGGGGCATTTCTGTCTTTTTCTCTTCTTCTCAATGGTTTCTCTGTTTTTTTATAATTTCGTTTACCGTGGCTCCGAGTACAGACTTACAAATGAAGGTAAACGACCGCTTCGATTTCAAAAGGAAGGGGTAAAAACGCAAAGTTAAAAAAACAGGGGTTAAATCACCATTCGACCTCGTAATAAGGGCAGAAACACCAAACTCCCTAACATCAATTGCAAGTGAAAAGATGTTATAAGGAATAGGTTCTAAATTGATTGTTCAAATTAAACTCTGATTGCATCATTATGTTTCTTAAACTTTTAAAACAGGAGCACACTTGAGTATATTTGGATGACTTTTTTCAAAAATAATTTTTATGAAAGTGAATATTTTTCTGAATATGTAACGAATGTTCTAGGATAAGAAGAAAAAACATTAACAAGTTTAGGATAAAATTGTTTATGCTATAAAAGAAATAATGGTTTCCGTAAGAAAAAATCCTACAGCTTCAAATAAGACAAAATTTTGTTCAATATATACCAGACAATTTGTGCATGTAAGCCTTCGGAACAAAAGAAGGATCCGTATAACAGACTTGTTTGAGAAGAGTTATTGAGCTTGGAATAAAATAGGTTTTCAAGTAACAAAATTTAGGCCGAACGAAGCAACAACATGAGGAAGGGAGAATTTCTAGCCATAAGCCCATAAGTCCATAACAAGCCACATAACAATTTTATCAAATGTAATTATAAAGGATATTATAAAACTGGATCGTATAAAAACTAAAGACCTGAACCGGCGGGGGTGTGAACCGGCGGCGACGGCTGGCCTGATCCATCATCCGTACGATAACTTAAGGCTGATTTACGTGGCGAATCCGGAATCCAAAAGAAACAGCCCAAGCAGCCCACGGCCGGCCCAATCTCATCACAAACGCACGCGCACGTCGCCGTCGCGTCGCTGTAACCCTAGCCTAGCCGCCCCCGAAGCTTCCCGTCCCTTCTCACTGCGGCGGCCGCGGGCGGCGCGGCGAGTCGGCGGCAACCCCCCGCCCCCCTGCTTGCATCTCCCCCACCTCACCCCTCCGCTCCCCGCCTCCTCCCCCATCAGCGCCGCAGATCCTGCCCTCCGCGCTCACGAGGGCCACTCAATCCACCCCCCCCCCCAGTCCACGGGTCGCGGGATCTGATCGCAATCGGATCTCCACCGCCGCCGCCTCCTCCACCGGAGGGGCCCCGGGCCCGACGACGACGGAGGCGAAGGTAGACGACGCAGGCGAGGAGGACGACGAGGCGGAGGACGAGGAGCCCATGCCGGCCGCCGGGGCCCGACGCTCCACGCGCGTCTTCATGCCCAAGGCGCCCAAGGCGCAGCAGCCCCAGGACCAGGCCGACCCCGCCACCAGGGTCCTCCGCTCCGGCAAGCGCCTCGCCGCGGATCGGATCCGCTGGGACGCCAAGGACGCCGCTGCCGCCGCCTTCCACGTCGACGTCGGCCACGAACAGCAGCGCCAGAAGGAGGATCCCCCCAAGCCGGTACTGCCGCCTCTGGCTAAGTCCTTCGGGATCGTCTACACCAGGAAACGCCGCCGCCCGAGGCAACCGACCGCCGAGGACGGGGACGGCGGCAGGAGGTTTGGGATAGTATACACCAGGAGGAAGGGGAAGCGATTGAAGGTCGCCCATCTGCTCCCGGAGGAGCCGGACGCCTCTTCTGACCTCGCCGCTGCGATTCCGTGCTCCTCCTCCCAGGAGTTTGCATCAAGAACTGGATTCTTGGATTCCCATTTCTCGGCCTTGGTGGATGGTGCTGCAGCTCACTCTGGGGCGCTGACGCTTGTCGTCCTTGTTGATACGTCCTGCTCTGGGAGCTCTCAGCGGTTCCTGGGCCTTCTTCTACCTGTGCTATGGTGGATGTGCCGCAGTCGACAACGGGGCAAGGTCCGACACCTAGTCACTTTCGTCTTGTCTGCTGGCGTTGCCGCCGCTTTTGCATCGCAGGGTGTGCACTTTGTCAAGCTCCGGCGCCAGAGAGCTGTAAGTTTTCTACAGCCTTCATCTGCCCTATTTCGTGTGCAATTGGTGTAACATTTGTGTTTCTTCTTGTAGTCTGCATTGTTACATAGGCCTCTGCTGCAGTGTGGGTGGTGTGCACTTCATGGTGCCAGGAAATCTGAGCCGCTGGTGTCGGTCGTTTTCTCGGCACTTCCTTCATACTTTTGGAGCTTGCATTCTGCTGTAGCTCTCGATTCCATGTATCTGCCAGCTGTGATTCGGCAGAGCTGCCCACTGGTAGCGGGAGCTGAAGAAATCTATCCCCACACACCTTTGTATGTGGATTTTGGGGCGCAGAGCACTGGGATTGCTCAACACGCTGCTGACGTTGGTAGTGATGAACCTTGCGGAGGAATCTCAGACTACGTGCCCCTTGAACAAGTTGGTGGACTAGTGGTGCATGGTCTGAGGCTAAAGAAGCATCAAAGGAGGAGGAGATCAATGAGAAATAATCCCCGAAATCGACGGCGTCTTACATCAAGATTACCTGACAATGGAATTGGGATGAAGCAGAGCACAGCTGCCATCCAAACCAAAGTAAAGCAGCCATCAAGTAGGCAAGAACCTCCTGTGGAGCCTGTCCAACCTAAAGCAGCATTAGAAATTTCTCTTGATTTGCTTGAAAACATGGATGAAAGTGATGTTTCGACTCCCATGGGATCAGCTAGGAGAAAGAGGTCTTCTTTGAAGAGTCCTGTCGACAGAATGAATGAAAGGCAGGCCTTGGCTGAGGCGAGACGGAACATAAATTCTGTTCATAGCAAAGCAAACCTTTTGATTATTCAAGCTGATAGATGCTGGAGGGAAGAAGGTGCTGAAGTTATGCTAAAACTATCAGATACGAATAAGTGGTGTATAGTTGTGAAGGTACAAGGTGTTACTAAATACTCCCTTAAGCCTTCAGATTCGAGGTCACATGTCATTAATCGTCATACTCAAGCTTACATTTGGGCAGTTGACGATTCATGGAAGCTTGAGTTCACTGATAAGTGGGACTGGCTGTTATTCAAAGAGTTGCATGCCGTGGGCCGAGAGCGCAATTCCCAGGGGAAGACAATCCCAATTCCTGGTGTACATGAGGTTTCTGATGATACGGAAGGGATTGTGGCAGATCATTTCTCACGCCCTGTGCCAGATTATATCAGGGTGGTGGATGATGAAGTTGTGCGAGCGCTCTCTCGGGATTCTGTTTATGACATGGATTCAGAGGATGAACGGTGGCTGATCCAGTTGAATCATGCAGATTCCAATCAAAATAGCTCTCAGCGGAATCATATTTCTTACGAAGATTTTGAGATGATAATAAGCATATTTGAAAAGGATGCATATAACAATCTCCATGGAGCAAATGATTTGGGTGAGCTTCTTTCCAGATATCCTGATTTAGGGAAGAATGACAACGTGCACGATGTGTTTGAATATTGGATAAATAAGAGGTCTAAGCGAGCTGCACCCTTGATTAGGATATTTCAGGTAATTTGGGGGATTGTTATACCCTTTACCAAGCTTAGTTCTTTATCTGCTTTCTTATTTGTCCTGATAGCCTTGACTATATCATATAATTTGTACCAAGCTTAATTCTTTTTATAGCTCGTTCTTTTTGTCAAGCTTTAGCTGTATCATCTGATTGATACATTGTTTCATCCTTAGGGTGTGCCCTTAAGGCGAGGACATCTATCGCAAAAGTCTGCCATGAAGAGAAAGAGATCGTTCAAGAGACAAAGAAGCCATGCTGGCCGTGGAAAGCCTGAAGCCTTACTGCAGGGTAATTAACCCCACCGTTGGATGTCGTTAGCAATAAATGTACTTCTAATAAGGAAATCCAACCAGATAAAATCCTTAAATATCAGCTGTGTTATTGTGCTGACTGACGGAGTTTCCCCATTTGTCCCTCAAAAAGCACATTTTTTGTTCAGATTGAAAATAAACAATATTTCTCTCCTTTTTGTTTTGGCATTTGAGACCAATAACAGTTTCGGCAATTGGCCTGGCCACAGGCCTAGGCACATGAGTACTGTAGCGTGAACAGAGCCACAAATAAGATTAGATAGTTAGTTTGTTAGGAAAGACTGAAAGAGATAAGTTAGATTGGTTTGGTTAGGATATTTACTTAGGGTCAAGTCAGGTCGTCTCTATATAAAAAGACACCTTTGTAGTATCAATTAGGGTAAGCAAGAAGTAGAAGATTAATCCCAGTGTGAGGGCGAGATCCCTTGCTGTTCATCACCCAATAATCAGTCCATAACAAACACCTTGTTATCCACTTGACACCAAAGGAAAACCTTGCAATGGCCAAAATATGATAGGTCTCAGAGAACTGGTGGATGGTTTCTTATTCATGGTTTTAAAGGCGCTAAGGCGTCCTCCAAAATCTTGGAGCGCGTTATCGCCTAGGCGTCGCCTAGGCGCCCAAGGCGGGCTGATTTCTAAGGCGAGCTGGGACTGCTTGGACGCCTAGGCGACGCCTTTTAAACAGGGTTCTTATTTATCACATGACTAAGCTTCTATTGACGAATAATAATCTTGTTTCATTTGTTTGTGCATTATTGTTGACAGACCATGCTGAAGAAGAGGCGGCTTTGCAGAGAGTTGCGCAAGCTGAACGTGCAGCTAAACAGGCTGTAGAAACAGCTATTCGCCTGCGCAGTAGAGCCCAGTCTCTCATGGCGAATGCAGAACTGGCAACATACAAATCCGTCATGGCCCTCAGGATTGCTGAGGCTGCTAGGATATCTGACTCTTCTCGAGATATTGTTTGTACTATCCTTGACTAAAGAAGAATATTGGCTGTTCATTGATTTGTGTGGAGGGCATGGGCAATACTCTTCCTTTTTTTTTTTCTTTGGCTACTTCATCGCCCATGGTATTGGCTTTTCTATAAGCTGTGGAGCTATTTTTCCCCCTCCTGTTGTTAACTTTGTCAAGCCAATTTTGAGGCGAATGCTTGAACTCAAAAACTGTAATTTCTTGTATAAATGAAAGTAGCTAGTTAGATTCTGTATCTTATGTGTACTGATGTTCTGTAGAGATGATGAAAGACAAAGTGGAAAAGAAAATGTTGCCAGAGATGAAGGGAAATCAAGCATCTGTTTGCATCCCTTTTTGTCTTCAGTGACATGCTGTCTATATGTGATTCTTTTCTCCATTTTGTCAGTGTCTCATGCTGTTACTTTTCTGAGTTTATTTTCTTTATTTTTTAAATAAGATAAGATTTTACCATCGTCTGTTGCAATTGAGACATTGCAATTTGTGCCCATCGCTTTGGAGCAGTGAAGTCACTCAAAGGAAAGGTAATTATTTCCATTAACGGTGCTTGATTGACTTCTTTGCCTTGGCCCATGTGCTACGTTAAGATATATTTCCACCTCATCAGTCAGTTTCATGTTTTATTGTATGTGTCGCTGTGTTTTACTAACTACTGGTGGTGGATATGCAGTTTTTACTGACTTCATGGAGTGAGACGATTCAGAAGTTGATGAAACAGTTAGCAACTACTTCAGAATCATAAAAATCATTGGGGAAGAGACCACAGTAAGGCCTTGCTTTGTCCTCTTTGTTTGCACATCTTCCTGCATAGAAATACAATCCGCTTCCTGTATAGAAACATGATCCATCGTTGATCTGATTGCATGTATTTTTATCATTATATACTCGGTATATTTAAATTCTGTCGCGTCTCAGGTTCTTGCTTACACTGTGAAGGAAGGCAGTAGCAAATTTTATTTATGATAATGTGTTGCTGCTGGCTTCAAGCTTTGGTACACGGGGATAACTTCGGGTACGAACGGTGTAGGCATCTTGATCGATAGGAGCCTCAAGGATGGAGTTGTAGAGGTTAGGAGGCAAGGCGACCGGATTATCCTAGTTCGGTTGGTAGTCGGAAATTCTACTCTGAACGTGATAGTGCCTATGCCCCTTAGGTAGGTCTTAGTGAGAGCACCAAGTGGCAGTTTTGGGAAGATCTGGATAGCATGGTTAGTACCGTGCCTATCAGCGAGAAACTCTTCATAGGAGGAGACCTCAACGGCCATGTGGGTGCAAGTAATGTAGGGTTCGAGCGAGTGCACGGGGGGTTCGGTTATGGCAGTAGGAATCAAGAGGGGGAGGAGGTTTTGAACTTTGCGTCAGCATACGACTTGTTGCTAGCGAATACCCTCTTTAGAAAGAGGGAATCACATCTAGTGACCTTTCATAGTGGACAACACTCGAGCCAGATCGACTTTATCCTTGCAAGGAGGGAGGATAGACGTGATTGCTTAGATTGTAAGGTGATACCTGGAGAGTGTGTTGTCCCTCAACACAAGCTTGTGGTGGCGGACTTTCGATTTCGGGTACGTGTCCACCGTGACAACCGTGACAAGACTGCAAGAACGAAGTGGTGGAAGCTTAGAGGGGAAGCGGTGCACATGTTTAAGGAGAGGATGCTAGGCGAGGGGCCTTAGAAAGAAGGAGAAGATGCAAACGACATGCGGCTAAAGATGGCAACATCTGTTCGGAAGGTGGCTTCAGAAGTGTTTGGCGTGAGTAGGGGAGGCAAAAAGGAGGCGAAGGACACCTGGTGGTGGAATGATGAGGTGAAAATGGCTATTAAGGAGAAAAAGGAGTGTTTCAAGCGCCTACACCTTGACAAGAGTGCAGCCAACATCGAGAGCTATAAAATAGCGAAGAGAGCTGCAAAGCGAGCTGCGAGTGTAGCAAAGGGTCAGGCGTATGACAACCTTTATTAGCGGCTAGGCACGAAGGAAGGGGAGAAGAACATTTATAGGATGGCTAGGATCCGTGAGAGAAAGACAAGGGACATCACCCAAATCAAATGCATCAAGGATGGGACAGATCGACTCCTGGTGAAGGACGAGGAGATCAAGGATAGATGGCGGGAGTACTTCGACAAGTTGTTTAATGGGGAGAATGAGAGTCCTACCTGGACGATTCATTTGAGGATACCAGTAGACGCTTTGTGCGAAGAATTCAGGAGGCGGAGGTCGAGGAGGCGTTGAGGAGGATGAAGGGAGGTAAAGCGATGGGCCCTGATGGTATCCCCATTGAGGTGTGGAGGTTCCTGGGTGCTAGAGCGATAGCATGGCTAACTAAGCTTTTTAACCTTATAAGATTGGAGAAGAAGTATTTTAGTACCGATCTTCAAGAGCAACGGAGATGTTCAAAGTTGTACTAATTATCGTGGGATAAAGCTGATGAGTCATACGATGAAGCTCTGAGAGAGGGTTATAGAGCATCGCCTACGAAGAGTGACAAGCGTGACCCAAAACCAGTTTGGGTTTATGCCTAATAGGTCGACCATGGAGGCAATTTTTCTAATACGACAGTTGATGGAGAGATATAGGGAGCAGAAGAAGGACTTGCACATGGTTTTCATTGACCTCGAGAAGGCGTACGACAAAGTATCAAGAAATGTCATGTGGTGGGCCTTGAAAAAGCACAAAGTCCCCACTAAGTACATTACCCTCATCAAGGATATGTACAAGGATGCGATGACATCTGTCCGGACATGTGATGGCGACACCAATGACTTTCCAATTAAAATAGGACTACACCAGGGGTCAGCATTGAGCCCTTATTTATTCGCTTTAGTGATGGATGAGGTCACAAGGGACATACAAGGTGATATCCCTTGGTGTATGCTCTTTGCGGATGATGTGGTGCTAGTTGATGAGAGTAGGGTGGGGGTTAATAGGAAGTTAGAGCTATGGAGGCACACGTTGGAGTCGAAATGTTTTAGACTTAGTAGGACGAAGACAGAGTACATGATGTACGACTTCAGCGCGATTGGACATGAGGATGGGGACGTTAGCCTTGATGGGCAAGTGGTGGCCAAGAAGGATACTTTTCGATATTTAGGATCGATACTCCAGAAGGATGGAGATATTGATGAAGATGTTAGGCATAGAATTTCAGCCGGTTGGCTAAAATGGCGTCAAGCTTCTGGCGTCCTCTGTGACAAGAGGGTGCCACAAAAGCTAAAAGGTAAGTTCTATAGGACGGCGATTCGCCCGGCGATGCTATACGGTGCGGAATGTTGGCCTAAAAAAGGCGACATGTCCAACAATTGAGTGTAGCAGAGATGCGTATGTTACGCTGGTCTTGTGGGCACACAAGAAGGGATAGAGTACGGAACGAAGATATTCGGGATAGGGTCGGCGTAGCACCAATCGAGGAGAAACTGACGCAACATCGGTTGAGATGGTTTGGACATGTCCAACGGAGGCCTCTTGAGGCGCAAGTGCGTAGTGGGGTTCTAGAAAGGGTAGATAATGTAAAGGGAGGTAGAGGTCGACCTAAACTGAATTGGGACGAGTCGGTCAAGAGGGATCTTAGAGAGTGGAATATCTCCAAGGAATTAGCTATAGATAGACGCGCTTGGAGACTTGCAATTAACGTGCCTGAACCGTGATCTTTTGTTTCTTCTCTTATTTACCCCTAACCTTATCTTTGGTCTTGTGCCGTTTTATGTCTTTCTTATCCTTGTTTCTTTTGGATTTCATCTCTAGCCTACCCCAACTTGCTTGGGACAAAAGGCTATGTTGTTGTTGTGTGTTGCTGCTGGCTTTAAGCTATTTGCTGAAACATACACCACATTATGTACTTGTTAGAAGTAAAGATTATTAAGTCTTATTTGTGTGCTCAATAGTCACAAGAAAATATTTGCTGTGTTACTAATTTAAAGCTAACTTTGCGTGTTTGTAGATTATTATTTCACTTTGTGCTTTTGTATCCATGTGTTTTTTTTTTGGTTGGTACTTTGTTGCATGTAACTTGACAAGCATGCATGTATGTATTATATATTTAGTTCAATTTGTTTTCAAGTTAACCATTTGGTAAGACAATTTTCTGAAACCAGTACGCATGCCGTTTTTGTACTGTCATTATTGATTGGAGAGTTAGCTAGCACTGCTCTTGCTAGGTACTCAGTGGTACCTTTTCTAGGTAATCGTCCCCTTGTTTATTAAACTAAACATAGTCTTTCTGTAGATGTGCTGAAGATGTTTTGGAGGACAATGCACGGGATGCCATTCTTCTGTGTGCTTTTGTGACGTGGAAGCTGCTGGGGTTTAACTGTGTTGAAACTATTATCAGCTGATGCTGTGCTTGGGTGAACTGTGGCCTCGGTTCTGTTCTGAACATTGATTATCCGGATTAGGCTGTAGCTCTGTTACGTCGTGATTCATAGCTGATCTGAACACGCTCATACTGGACCCTTATTGACAATTTGGGCCTGAGAGTGTGACGTCGGTACGCACAAACATGGGCCAGGATCTAAAACATGATTGTTCTGAAGAAAATATTATTTTCATCATGCACAGCACAACTTTTGGCTGCGAATAAGATACCACCACCACCATGCGTTCCATCTTCGAATAAGCATCCAAAACAAACTTCACATGACCAATATTTGTTTTCATGGCATTCTGGAGATTTGCTCATCTTCGATAGCAAATAAAACATTATTTTATTAAACAATGCTCTTCATCTACGAATAAGGCGTGCAATTAATTTAGTGCCCCATTTTATCGTAAGTAAACGTTTAGTCAGGCAATAAATTTAGTGCACGTCATCAAAACTGTTTGTAATCTTCTAAATAGCGGAGCAAAAGCGGTAATATAGCGTTTTTTTTTCTAGTTGCCACCATATCATCAAAACTGTTTGTAATCTTCTAGATAGCGGAGCAAAAGCATAGTATAGCGTTTTTTTTTCTAGTTGCCACCACAACATGTTTGTGTACTAAATAGCGAAGTGGATTTAGATTTTATTTTAATAAAACGAGCGATTAGACTTGGGGTAAAAAAGACAAACGAACTATAACTTGGAGCAGAGGTAGTGTCTCTATTACAAATTTTTATCTTTATCTATTACTAAAACAAATAATATTTCTTCCTTAAATTTTTTGTTTGGTCCAACATTATTCATTGATAAGTGGGCCTTGATATATAACTAGGTTTAGAAGTTTTTACAAAGTCAAAGTCGAAAGCCTTTAAGGTATTGGGTTGTCTATCTAAATTGAAGTTTACCCTAACTCAAAATTGAATTAACAAGGAATCTTTACCAATTCTCTTCTTGTTGTCATGTGCACTAATCCGATTTGAATTCCGGCATCAAACCTCTACCGCTTACCTAATTCATGTTGCAAGCACAATCATTCTTCCACATGGTCGATCATGACCTCAATGACCTTGAGCATCATGCAAACAAGAACTTTATAAAAAAATACTATATCTTAAAACATATTGACCTGCTACAAACATATTTACTAAATGACATGTGTCGAGCATGGCGTGCCTAGACACATTATGGAGTTTGATTATAAAATAAATCAAAATGTATGATGCGGTAATTGAATAACTCTCCAATCTAAGTCAGTTGTAAAGCACGAGCACATTTGCTAGTGATATATAATGATGATAAAGATATATATAGTTTCCTTCGCTACGTCTCCAATCTTTTACTCCTTCCGTACTAAAAAAATGCAATTCTTACATCCAAGAGGTCAAACTATTTCAAGTTTCACCTAATTTTATTTTAAAAACTACTAAGTGTTATGTACAAAATAAATATCATTAATCAATTACAAAGATATATTTTCATAATAAATTTATTTAGAGTCACAAATATGAATGCAATTTCTTACAAACTTGGTCGAACGTGAACGGCTTTGAATGACACACATCCTATAGTTACATTTTTTTAAGGAACGGAGGGAGCAGTAAGCATCTAAAACTAATGGCACCGTAAACAAACAATAGAAGATCTAACGGTAATGGTAATATCATCAATTTCAAAACAAGATAACGGTCTTAATTCCGATTTCCGTCCATTCCCTCATAGAGCACAAACCCCCACGAACCCTAAACCTCCAAATCCCAGCAATGGCGGACTCCCTCTCCTTCCGCCGCCACCCGCTCGCCTCCTCCGTTGACCTCGTCCGCTGGCTCCCCTCCTCGTCCGCCTCCCCCTCCGGACGCCTCCTCGCCGCCGCCATCTACGACCCCTCCTCGGGCCCGGCGGCCACCAGCATCCGCCTCCTCCCGCTCTCCGATCCCACCTCCCCGCTCGACTCCCTTGCCCTCCCGTCTCGCGCCACCGCGCTCCGATGCTCCCCCGCCGCGCTCGCCGCTGCCACCTCCTCGGGCTCGCTCCACCTCCTCCCGCCCTCGTTCGACTCCGACGCGGCGGTGGCCGTACCCGGCGGCGCGGGGTTCCATGTGGGCCCGGTCCGAGGCCTCGACTTCGGAGGCGAGGAGTGGGTTACAGCGGGGGAGGACGGGAGAGTCCACGTTGTCGGTGGGGGAGGGGACGGGAGGTTGGTGGCGAGGAAGGTGTGGGACGCGAAGGGGATGTCAGGGTACGAGGCCGCCAGGTGGGCGTCGCCGGCGGAGTTCGCCACGGGCGGCGTCGGGTGTGGAGTGCAGTGGTGGGATCGGAGGAAGGGGGATGCCGTGGTGGCTCAGTGCAATGGCATCTGGTGAGTGTGAGGAAACCTGGATCTTCAGTGTTTCTGGCTTATCTTCCTGTTAATGATAGATTTCTGATAGCAGTAGGATACTAGGACATTGTAGCATCTCCTCTATATGTCATTACCTTTGGAAATATTGGCATTTGAGTTATAGGGTAGTAAATTGTTGGTAGTCCATATCTTCCACTTCAAAATCCTAGCTCAGTGGTCACCATTTCTATTTGTTCCATAGCTATGGATAAGCTCTGCTGCAGAATTCGATAGATCATGCATTTCTTTCAATTTGGGTTTTGGGCTATGCAGTACTAAAGAGACTTTCTGTGATGATTTGGTGCATGGTGCATGCCTGTTAATTCTGTAAAATAAATAGAAGTGCCATTTAGTTTAATTATAGTTGTCTAACAAATTGTAATCTCCCAACAAAACGTTTTATTTGCTTTCTCTCACTTGTAATGCTTTTATATGAACACATTTATTAAATCATGGTGGCATTTGTGAATTACAGTTAAAAGTCAAAATCTAGTGTCACAAAAGCATGCTTATATTCTACAAAAAGGCGTCAAGCATTAGGCAATTACTGGTACTTTAGCAGAAAGGTAGTTACATTGAGGTTAATTTTAAGAATGGGATAGTTTAGTTTCAACCAATGGCTGAAACGTATATTATAATACGACCTATGCAACTTTGACAACTTGAATGTAAAATCTAGATCTTCTGCTAGTTCTTACATTAGTCCGTAATTGATATGTTATCTGAGCTTTGGCCTCCTGTAACTTCCGTCTCCGAGATAAGATGTCAACAATATTTGCTAACATGTGATAAATAGAGAATTCTGTATGATCTTTCTCACCGTGTTCTGCTTGTCTGTTTTTGGCTTGTTTTGGCTTATTCTGGCTTATTCTCCCTCACAGAACACTGTTGAATCAGCCAAAATCAGCCGCCTTATTCTGTCTTATATTTTTGTTGTATGTATTACACAAAACACCGCTATCATGCTGACAACCAATGAACTTACGGGTGCAGGGGTCGTGGCATCGTTACTGGCATGGTGCATTCCATTGACATTCATACATCAAGAAAGCATATCTGTGTGGTAAGAACAATGATCCTATATCACAGCAGATGCATCATGCATGTTTACTTCAATTGATAAATCAGTTCAAATAAATGTTATATACCATTTAAGTGGTAAATGGGGATCTAGCCTCTAGGGTAATAAATAATTTGTATACCATATATCTTAATGATGAACAGATTTGAATAGCTGATAAACTAATGTGTACGTACATCGATGAGGCTGTGGATTGAAATATGGAATTCGGTCAGGCAGAATAATCAAGCAATGGTTTGTTTGTGCCTGTAAAATTCCTTTGAGATTCCTATATCCCAAATATGCCTTGATTTATTTCAATATCAGGAAACTTAACATCAACGAACAATTTAGAGCAATCTTGCAACAGAATCTTGGACAAGGGGGGAACAATCCATGGCACTTTGTTTTTTGTCAGTTATAGCCATGTTCTTTTCTGATTCATCCTAATCATTTGTCTTCTGAACAAGAATTAAAGCTGTTTCAGAGTCAATGGTAAATAATGCTGTTGTTATAAGTTGGATACTTTTTATGAATTTGATTTCTATGTTAAGCAGAAGCTTACCTTGTGATTAACCCAAAATATTAAAATGGAAAAAATGATCTATGTACATTGTGAAGTCATTAGCTTTTAATTGTCTGAAGAAGTTTTACAATGTTTTCCATACATGATAAGGCTATTAACAAAACAGCTTTTTCGTGCAAACAGGGGCCTGTATATATTGCTCACCTCGTTTTCTGAAAGTGAATTCTTATTTATACTGAGAGTTGTTTTGTCCTATAAAATATCTTTGTTACTTGGTTTGTGTACCAGTGGCCATCTGCTATAGTGTACGTTCTTGCATGTGCTGCATACTTAATAAGTGAGCCTGGGAAATGCTCAATATACAGGGCCACTGGTACTTGCTGATGAAGGGCACGTGGCCAATGTTATGTCTAGATCCAGTGTGGTGTGCAGAACCTTGATGGTCTTGCTGTTAGTCCACCCCTGTTGAGCACACTCCAGATGGGTTTTATGGATGTGTTTAGACTTTATGAGTCTTGATTGTAGTATGAATCACATGTTTGTAGGTGGGAGGCTCCTCTGGGACAATATTTGTCTGGGATCTGCGGTGGCCACAGCAGCCTATACCACTCTCTGGTGTAGGCCTTAGTGGAGCAGCTGAACCGGGGTGTGAGAGTGAGGTCTGGGAGGTTCTTTTTGATACCTACACCCAGTCTTCTGATATCATCTCATCTACATCCTCAAAAATATTGCCAGTGATGATGTGTTCAGAGGATGGGATCCTTGCAGTTGTTGAACAAGGTAAACCCACTGGGAGCAACATGTACCACCATTTTGATTGTTGTTATTTATGCAAATTGCTTGACACAGCTCTTTTGTTAGCTGATGAGAGACCCCTTGAACTACTTGCTGAAGCCTGTGCCATCAACTCATTTGACATAGATCCTCAGAACCCTTCTGTAAGTTCATGGCTTCACTGAATGAGCAAGTATTTTGTACTTGAAAAAATTGATATGCCAATACTATTGTGCATTTTGCACAGGATGTGGTTTGCGCACTGGAATGGGAATCGATTGGTGTCCTAACACGTGGCAAGATGCAATGGCGGAAGAATGAATTCCTGTGAGGTATCCGGCCCTCTGGTCGCTTGAATTATTGTCAGCATAAATCTTCTGACTTTAGAGGGCTCCCATATTCAGGCCTTGTTTAGTTGATGAAAACATTTCGCGAAAAGATTTCGGGTTTTGATTTTATCAATTTAGAAGTAGTAAATGTAGACGAAAAAAGGTGGAAAGTTATATGGATAGGTTGGAAATCTCGAGACGAATCTAACGATGGTAATTAGAGGGTAATTAATCCATAATTAGCGGATGATTACTGTAGCACTACTGTTGCAAATCATGGATTAAGTAGACTCATTAGATTCGTCTCGCGATTTACAGCCCATCCATATAACTTTTCACCTTTTTCGTTTACATTTAATACTTCATGCATCTAAGATTCTCTTTTGATGTTATGGGTGAAAAGATTTCAGGTGGGAACTGCCAGTGGTCTTGGGCTACCACCATTGGAGGAAACAAAATCATGCTTGTCGCACCCTGATTCTGTATACTTGACCCTGTGTTGTGCCGTTGGAAACTTAAGGAGCTTCTGTGTTGTCATGGGTATACCTGCAGGATTGTGAGGACATTTTTCGCTCTGGCTCCTAGTTGTGGTGATTGGGCAATGTTTGACTCTTACTGCTAACAGTTTGATGGAGGATGATAGCAACGCAATTTGGTTGTTTTCGGTTCGGATTTTTTTTAATCAATTAAGTTACACATAGCACTCTCAACATACTCATGCACTAAGCAGCTCCAAAACTCGATCACAAACCTGTGTAAACAATCAAATAGAAGGTTGCGCAGGCATACGCTATTCCTTAGCAAGCAGGCTGAGAACAAGCGCCCAAAAAACGACGACCAACATTCATGTAGGCTGGAACGAGCATGATCTTTTTCTTCCTTCTTGCGTCTTTCCTCTTGCTCTTTCTGCCATCGATGAAGAAGAGAAACCGATCCCAATCTATTCGATTCGAGACTGATCATCAGCTCGGGGGACAAATCTAGTCGCACAAGTCTTTCATCGTGGTTGGATCTAACCATGACAAAACAGAGAAGTGGCTGGAGAAAATTATTCCATGATGACGGCACCATCCCCGTCTCGATGTCACCATCCGGAAACCTAATTCTCCATGTTGCCGCCCTAAGAAAGTTGTCGACGTCGTAGATGCCGTCGCCTCCTTCGTCGATGCCGCCATGAAGAGACCCAAGTCACCCTATCTCTTCGTCGTTTCGCCGTTGCCGGAGAGGAGGAAACAAATCTCTCATACCACAAAACGCGGCATGGAGAACCCTAACCCTAATCTGGACTCGATCTCCTAAAACTTATTGGGGAAAGATGGATCTCTATTCCCTTCGGCCTCCGGCGAGATGCCAAAGGTGGAAAAAGAGGGGGACCAACGACGGTGGAAGCGGAGGGCCGGCGCTGGACACCAGGATCTGGCGCCGCCCGTGTCGCCATGGGGCGACGCGAGGGCGGAGCGAAGCGGTTTCTTTTTTCGGCTAGGCGGTCTCTTGCGCAACAACTTAGCAGCCGTAATTGAACTATTTCGTATGTTCGTCTTTTCCCCTAGCACTTAAATTGGCCGATGAACATTTGATCGCCACTAAGGATGGATTCAGATCGAATATGAATGGATTCGAATTCGGATAGCACTATTTACCATATTTTTATTCGAATTTGAATACGAATACGAATCTTATCGAATACGAATACAAAACGAATAGTTCGAATTCGAATTCGCATTCGGATGTTTAGTTGATTTTGACAGAAAATGTCGTAGTGTGTATTAATTCACTTTATGGATTGTTTTAAGAGTAAATTATGTGTGTATATCTCATGTATATTATATATATTTGAATAATTAAATATACAAATAGAAATGTAAATATTTTTATAATATATAAATTATTTAATAAGAAAATAATACATTAGTAAGTATATTATAATTTATTAATTAGATAAATAAATTAAAGTAGTTAAAATTGATATGATTGTCCATCTTAAAGTTAATTAAAATTTATTTTATATACCATTTAATATTATAATTAGTAATTATCATGTAGATACTTTTTAAATTGATTAAATAGTTTATATCATTTATAATTCGAATATTCATATTTACGTTTTTATCGAATACGAATACGGATAATTCGGATTGCCAGACATCTAAATCCATCCTTAATCGCAACAGTAGAGTTTAACAACTGCCCAACTAGCCTGAGGGTTGTTATTTGCAGTTGCAGGCAGCATCCCTCTCGCGTTCGTACGGAACACCCAACTGGACGGAACACGTGCACGGAAGAATCTGTACGGACGCCCCCCAAGAAACGACACGAACCCAACTCCTCCTTCCCTCACAAGCCCACCTCCTCCTTCCCTCACAAGGAACCGCACTCTCCGGGCCCACCTGTCAGTTGCGTCTTCCCCCGGCCAAAACCGTCTTGGATGCGGCGCCCTCCCGCCTCCCTCGCCCTTCCAGAAACTCCCTCCTTCCGTCTCCAATAAAACTTGTTCGCAGCAATCCCAACCCCGTTCCGTCTCTTGCCGCCCTCCAGTAGTCCAGTTCGCCGCCGCGGCATCTGTGAATCCCACCTAGACCCCGCTGCCGCCGGCGAGCCGGGAGAGGGGGCCGGTAAGGATGTTCTACTCGCACACGATCCTCGCGCGGAAGAGCCCGCTGGGCACCGTGTGGATCGCCGCCCACCTCGAGCGCAAGATCAAGAAGCCGCAGATTGACGGCATCGACATTCCCTCTTACGCAGGTCCGTCGGCTCCGCCCCTCGTTCACTCAAAGATGCGTTTTTTTTGTCTCTCCCCCTTCCTTCTCTGTCGTGCGCCGGTAAAAAAAAGCAGAACTTTTTCCTCCCATTTGTTTCTTTGGTGAGGGATTCTTTGTAGCATATGGAGGAGGCTAATGGAGCGGTGCTCCCTGTGTTATTCGGGGAATATGCTGGGTCGATTGGGGTGTGAGCAGAAAAGTCTTGGTTTTGCGGTGGAATCATGGGATGCGATGGGTAAGTTGTGCGAGGATTTGGTCCCCGGCTGGCATTCGGCGAGTTAGGGAAGTGAACCATGCCAGTTGATTTTCTATTAGTAATAGGAAAAGGGAAGTGATTAGTATTGTTAGCTACTGAAGTTTCCTTTCCCAGGTTCACCCAAAATCAGTAATAATATCCTTGCAATTTGGTGAGACAATGATTGCAGAAGAATGGAAGATGTCTGAGAAATTTGATTCTGGTGGTAACTAAATCTACTGTTAAGCATTGAAACAATGTCCCTTTAGTCATTTGGCATTCAAGATATTTGGATTGATTTTTTGTGCTTATGTCCCTCTATTTGGTCTGTGAACTTTTTCGTAGTCATCTAATACATTCCTTCTGCCTTTGCAGAGAGTATAATGTTTCCTGAGGTTCCAATTGCTTTAAGATTATCAGGGCATCTTCTCCTAGGCCTAGTTCGCATTTATTCATGGAAGGTGAACTACCTCTTTCAAGATTGCAATCGAATGGTAACCACAATCAAAACTACCTTCGCTGTGGAAATAGATCTTCCAGTTGAGGTGGAGCCTGCACCCTTTGATTCCATCACATTGCCACCTACGTTAAATCTTGACGACTTAAACTTAGATGATGTTATTTCTAAGATAAAGTAAGCACTTTTTTTTTGTTCTTTTTCTCATTTTTTTTCCCTGGTCATGGTCATGCAACCTCATTGTAATGCTATTGTTTTGGTTGAACTTCCTGCAGTACGCCCGATAATCATCAGAAGACTCTTGATCAGATTACTTTGGCAGGTAAGGGAATTCCAATAAAGTAATTGTTCATTTTTTTAGATAATGATAAAGTAAATGCTCATGGACATTGCAATTCATGTGTTTAATTGCCTCACTGCAGGAGGAGGAGAATATGTTATGATAGATCTTGATGAGGTATTCATGTTGTCCTAGTTTTTGTTTTTTGTTTTGCATTTTTTGTTACTTCTTAAATAACTAATATTTTACCTATGCAACACTGCAGGATGATAGAATAGAGCCACCATCTTGTGGTCAATCGCCATATATGGCGCCCGAAACATTTGATTCAGGGTATGTTTCTTGAATATTCTCTCTTTTCTTACTAGTGTATTCATGTATCCTTTGCAACCATGTCCAGGACATTTGCGCGGTTTGATGATGGTTTTGGAGCAAATAACACTCTTAGTGGCGAGATTCCTGTAGACCCTCCTCCAGGCAATGTGCCAGAAAACCGTAACATTGAAAATCCGTCAGATGGAGCACAAGATACACCAGAAATGATGCGAGAAGCTCCACGGGAGGGGCCTGAGCACTTCACAGATTCAGTTTTTGGAAATGATGATCCCATGGTGGTGGACCAGGATTCTTCACCATTTGTGCAGAACAAGGTTATCACCCCTACATCAATGGATGGAACTTCTTCCACTGGTCAACAATTAGCTGGGATACATGTACCCTTGCAAACTCCTAACACATCTGATCATATTGATGATGCCAGGCCCCTAAATTTGGGTTAGTATTTGTCTACACATTATGCATCTGAAGCATGTATCTGTTTGTCTTCACTTCTCTTGCATATTCATATAATTGAAGCTGTTTTTTAATTCCACCAGTGTATTATATGCTTAGAGGTCAAGAGAAACACATTTTATTGCAATGGCAGAACATGTCATAATCCACCTTCCCTTGTCTTTTCTGATTTTAGACAACCAGCTACCTGAATTGCGTCTTGAACCTTCGCCACCTCCGCCTCAAGCACAAGATAACAAGAGAAAGAGAGAGATGGTGTTTGATTATGAAATAAAGCTAGCTTCGGAGTAAGTGATACTTTCTTATCCTGATTCGAAATGACATTTATATCTGTTTACTTGAAAGTAGTTGTCACAACAGCAGGCTGCCATGGCAATGGTATTAATTTTGGAGTAACTTGAGCAACGATTTGAAACTTTTATCTGAGCTTTATAAAAAAAGGAATTAGATAATATTTTATCAGTGTGTTGGTTCGAAACGTCTACTGAAATGCTGTCGTCAAATTTCGTTCCCATAATAAACTCATAATAATTATGTCACCTCGACCTCCCTAGGCAATGATGTAAGAAATGAAAACATCCAATGTGTTAATCTCAGACTCCAACCCAAAGGATAAATGTTATGTTCTTGTTTGTCTTATTATGGTCTAATGGAACATCTAGGGATACTTTATCATATCAGTTATTCTTCGCTCTTTAGTATATAAATAACTGTATATATGGAGTCGCAGTGCCATATCCATGTTTAATCCAAAAGTGTTGTATTGGTGCTGCAGTCCCTTGATCCTTACTAAACAGTATTCATGACGATCCTATGCTTCTTGTTTCCATTTGTCAAAAAATAGTTCCTCTAGGCTCTAGCTAGATAGATCCAGGGCCCATCCTGTTGTAAAAATGCAATTCTCCATATGCTTTTGCACAAATGCTGCATATGTTGGTTTATGTAGATAATGGAGATTACTGCACCAACTAGGGATCTGCATAGCTATGTATATCTTTTAAATTGTGTACAGTTGTACACCAGAAGTTTGAACCTGGTGGCACAACTCCACCAGAGGGGGGCTTTCCCCTGCATATGGAAGTGATAAAAACATGATTTCCTGATGCCCTCTTCTGTTAACAGTAATGGAATTAGAATTTCTCTTTTACAGATATATGAAGGAACAAATTGATGGTGAATATAATGTACTTTTGCTCTGCAAGAGGAGAAAGGTACCTCAAACAGCCCTGGATATGTGGAAATTCAGCAGGATTAGCAGAAAGGGCAACAACTTCTTGCTTGATCCCTTGGTGCAAGGTAAGCTAGTATGCTCTTTGATCTCAGAGGTTACCGCTGACTTCACTTATCAGAAGACCCTGATATATATATGCACTGAATTCACTACTTTTCAGGAATGTCCACTTACCTACATCTAACCTACGATAGAAACTTTCCCCGTGTGAATGACCCTGATGCTGAGCCTGCCTCTACTGAACCAATGGCTGATTATGGTTGTAGTCAGGATGCTCCTTCTGAAATACAGCTGACCCCAAAGTCTCATGGAAATGAGAATACAGTGCCTGAAGGTGATTTGACCCCAAAATCTCCAGGAAATTCAGATGCACAGCCTGAACCACGGCCCATCCCTAAGTTGCCTGAAGGAGCAGATGCCCCACGAGATGAAGATATGTTGCCTGAGTTCCCTCGATTCTCCCCAGTAAATATGCCATCTCCAATGAGAGAAGATGATTCTCCTTTCAAAACTGTCTGCCGAACTCCACATTCTGGGTTAGGAGAAACTGGTGTTACTGAAATGCCACAATCTGCCAGGACTAATTTATTACCTGGACAAAGTACTCCCTACTCTGATCATATGGCGTCCTTGTTTCCAGTCAATGATGATTATGATGACCAGCCAGAGATTCCAGGACTCATAAGTACTCCTGATGGCATATCTAGTGCAGCTACTGGAACCACAGGATTAGGAAGCATGTCTGCCAGGACAAGGTAATGAGATATGTTAACTTATTGTGCCGTTCTTATTCAAGTGCCAATTTTGACTTTTTCAATGGCATTGTAGGGCTGTTGCATTGTTCTTCAAAGACCATGTGCCTTCAACCCCATCTGATGAGCAGTCTGGAAAATTGAGTTTGAGCAGAATCTTGGAAGGGAAAGTAAGAAAGCAAGCTGCACGGATGTTCTTCGAGACAATGGTAATATTATAATTGCTGCTAGTGTTCTTTTTTTATATTTATTTTGTCAAGCAGCGAGCACTTTTGCTGATTTGGATTCTATATATATTATATATATTTTATGTAGGTTCTGAAGAGCTATGATTACATTGATGTTCAACAAGAAGAGGCCTACGGTGATATTGAAATCTCAGTTAGACCCTCACTAGCAGAAGCTAAATTAACGTAGCTATTCAAAATTTTAGAAGGAATGGCATCTGGTTAACTTCATCCGTGAGTAATGTAGTACGATTTGCAGTAGTTACCTGAATAATGAATGCTGTGCTGAGTAACTGGCGACCTAATGTAACTGTCCTCGATTTTCGTGCGAAGCTGGAGAAAATATTATTTCTTAACATTAATCCGGCCGGTATCAAAAGCTGGCTAGCAAGCAAAATGATCAAGGGAGTCAGATGGACATAAGATTTTTTTTTTATGTTCTAGCTTATATTGTAAATGATATGGTAGTTATCTCTTAATACTAGAAATGTTGTGGTGAAACTGAGTTAGCTTAGGGAATATGTTTGTGTAAATAGTGCGTACGATATATGCTTTTCTCTCTCCATGTAACGTTTGTGTTTTGCAGTATAAGGAGCGCTTGTTTAAATTGTGTAAAAGAGGTAGAAACTTTCCATTGAGCCGCGTGTGTAGAAAGAAGAAATTGACTGACACGGTTTTCTACAGTTTTCTAGACGAAAACTTTTTGGGAAGTGGCTGAATTTAAACAGGGCCTAAGTCTAGTTCTCACTAAAGCAAACCTCCAGGAACATAAAAAGAAATCGCTTAAAGGATAAAAAACAGGCATGATGGCGTATGCACACCCTAGAAGATTTCCACACCACGCAAAAAAAGAAAAAAAAAAGAAAGAAGATCCCCACACGTGACTACTCCCTCCGTCCCAAAAAAAAGGTCGTTTTAGGTGTTGGGCACGGGGATTAAGGAAGGGCAAAAAAGTAGAGAGCGCACAAGAATCGAGAAGGAATAGATGAGGAGAGAGATAGAGATAGAGTGGTATTGAAAAGCGAGAACGACACTCTTTTTGGGACAAATTTTGAAAGCTAAAACAACCTTCTTTTTGGGACAGAGGGAGTACGTGAGTACAGAGTACGTGACTACTCACGTGGCCGCGTTCCCGAGTCCGCATTGTGCCGTAGCTGACGCGAGAGAGGCAGAGAGCAGAAATGAGAGCTCGTCACGTGCGGCACCAGGAGCCGGGCGAAGCGGCCAGCCCTGTGGCGTCGGGGTATAATTTTTTTTTAATTTAGTCTTTTTTAGTTTGAATTTTACATTTGGACCTTTGGCGGAAAAAAATTTTAGAAATGGACCTCTAGCACGGCGTCAAAGTACGCTAAAAATCATGACTGCGTCATTGTATAACAGTATGACGTCGTGCCGTGTATATCGCCAGGGGTCCAAATGTAAAAATTACATAAAAAAGACTAAAATGCAAAAATTATACGGCGCGGGAAACATCCCATTGCTGGCAGCTAGGGATGAAAGCGAAAACGATAATTTTTGTTTACCGGGGCTCGTTTCCGAGCTTTTCTCGCTTTTTTGGTAAAAACGGTAACGATAACGGTAACCGCAAATACCATAACGATTACGGTAAAAAAAATACGAAAACGAAAACGATTTAGGCTCTTGCCGATCATTTCCCTTTTTTACCGTATTTAACCGGTAATTTCCGCCGGTATTATACCGTTTTTCTCACTAAAGCCCACACCCTCAATCTGTATGTAACATTAACATGAGGCCCAACAGGCAACAGCCCAATACAGCAGAGCAGCGCTACCTCTCAGGCTCTTAGCGCCCGCAAACCCTACCTCTCAGAGTCAGCGACTCAGCGCTACCTCCCTGAGCCTTCGACACCGCACGCAGCCACGCACCAACGCAGCCGGCCTCCGTCATCTCCTATTCTCGTCTGTCCTCTCATTCTCAAACCCCAACCGCCGACGGCCCTGCAGTTCCCAACCCCCGACGCCGACGGTCCTGCTCCTGCAGATCAGGACGGCCAGCCGGATGAGCCTGCAGTTCCCAGCCCGGCAGCCCCCGACGCTCCTTTCAAGTTCCAGCCGGAGCCGGTGACGAATCGACGATGGCACCAAAAGGGAAGGGCGAGTCCCGTGAGGGTCGTCCCTCATCCAAACGTCAACGCGAGAGCATGCTGCTGTAGCCACCACCGCCTCGCATCCCTACCTCTCAGTCTCAGTCCTCTCTAGCCGAAGACAGTCAAAGTGTAGGTTGGTACACTGCTGTAATGTGAACTACTTATTATGTCGTGTACTCATGTTGTGTGAACTTGGTGGTTAAAGACTTGTCTTTCATATGTATGGACATATGGTAAGGTCATGTCGAATTTTTTTTTTTGTCGTGTAATGTTGTTTCATGGTATCGTTTTTAAAGAAATGAATTATCGATTCCCGACCGATATCGACATGTTTTCGATCGAATAGTTTCGTTTTCGATGTTACCGCAATACCGATGTCGTTTTCGTTTCTGACAATATCGTTTTCGATTTCGTTTCGTCAAAAAATCTGAAACTGAAAACAGTTCCCTGCTGGCAGCTGCTGGGTTCAGGTTCGATTTTTTGTCACTTCGTCGTCTCCTGCTCTCCGCGTGGAACAGAGGTCTCCTCGGAGTCGTGGACGATGGTGAGCTGGTGGCAGAGCTATGGCATCGGTTTTTTCTCTCCAAACATGGATTGAATGTGGTCATGTGGATCTTCCTGTTAGATTTTTCTATTTCTTAAAAAACCCGTTTTTGCTCCTGTTCTTTCAGAAATTGTAAAATAGCTATCTGAATTGGAAATGGATTTTATTTGATTGACCGCTTGTGCTTCCGGGACTACTTCTAATCATGGGTGTTGGATTCAGATTTTCAGCTTTGTATGTGTGTTGGAATTACACGAACCGAGCGTAGTGAGGTTTCTTGGTGGAACCTGAACACTCGGGTTCTAAGTATCATCAATAGCAAGACGATTGTGATGACTTTGTCAATCTCGAGATCAGCCCTCCAAGCTCATATTGGACGTCATAGACTTAGAGAAGAAATGATGCTTGATTTTTATGTGATTTTGCTCGATATCTTCTTTTTTTTTTGTCCAGGTTTGGAATTGATTTGTCCGCTGTTTGGAATTTTTAAGACCATCTTTTACATTATTTCTAGATGTTTAAAATTAGTTTGATCTATTGTTTTCGGATTAGAATGGGAACATAACCTAGTTTCTTGACTAAATGCTATAAATAACAAAATTGCTTTTGGCTTTTATTTGGAAAAAATTGTAGCCCTTTTTGTGGATCTGATTTGGACTCACGTATAGATTTTATCAAAGAAATGTCTCTGCACGATGGTGGAATGGAAAAGAAAAACGTGAAATAACTTGGACAGAACTGTTTTGCATGGCTCAGCTGAGGCACTGGCCTGGATAAAAGAGATGCAAGACCTTTGCCCCTGCATATTGATTAAAAATTTCAAAGCGTGACGTTTTGTTCCTGCTTATTTTCCGTAGAAAGTTTAACAAAAGTTTTAGCGCTAACACTTTTTTCTAGTCATGGGATTAAATATCAGAAATTCAATTCGGCAGCTATCTCTAGGACAAAGCAGACCCAACAGCTAAACGCGGATAGGGTGTGCACGTGCAGGTATGGTTGAGTACAACTTTTGCTCCGCTGCGACAACATTCTCCAGATCATTAGCTTTCCTTCTGTCAAAAAAAAAAAAAAAGCTCCACCCCCGCCGCTCTCTCTCCTCGTTTCTCTCTGCTCCACCCCCGCCGCGCCGCGGCCAGAGCCGGCCGCCGGCCAACCGTGCGGCCCGCAAGGACGGCGGCGGTGTGGCCAGCCTTCCCTTTCCTCCTCTGGCGGCGAGCGCGGGCGCCTGAAGTTGGAGGAGGAGCTCGCCGCGTCCTCGCCGTCCCCTGCGCCGGCGCCGCCGGGATGGCCAGATCCGGCGCCTATGCCGGTGCATCTAAGGGCGGGGCGGCGTGTGGGCGGCGGGCGGCGCGGGTGCGCGTGACGCCGGAGCAGGGTGACGCAGTGGCGGTGGCGGACAGGTGCGTGCCTCCGGCTAGCGGCCGGGCGACCGACGTCCGTGCGCTCGGCGGCTGGTTCTGCGGCCGTGCGCCTGCGGCGCGCTTCGGCGGCCGTGGGCTGGGCGGCGGCGGCGGCGGCCGGCCCCTCCTGCCTCTATGGGGTTGGGGGGGGGGGGGGGGGGGGCGGCGGACGGCCGGCTCTCTCGGCCTGACTGCGGTGGTGGTTCGTGGAGGAGGCGCTCGACCCAGTGCTCGTGTCCATGGAAGAAGCAGGCGGTGGTCGGACTTCTCAGATCTACGGAGTCGTCACCTGTTCATGGTGGGTGGCGGCGCGGACGGAGGTGGCTCGCTGATAGGTGGCGGTACTCGGAGCCTACATTGCCTGGACTAAGTTTTCGGGGAATCGTTTGGTCTCCGGTGGCCGCTCCCGAGGTGAGTTTGGCGGTGGCCTGTAGCGGTCGGCGGCTTCGACCGGCTTCGCGCTCTTGCAGGTGGATCTGTCCCGCGGCCTAAGTGCTGCGGAGGTTCACCGACGTGTGGCGTGGTGACGGTGGCGGCTGGCGGCTGCTGCGGGTTGCTTTCATCATCGACATCCCCATACTAGTCTGTGTCGGTCCACTGGCGAGCTGAGCAGGGTGTCGCGATTCTCGGTTCGTTGGTCGGCGGTCAGGTCGAGGGGAGCCTAAGTGCTCGCCCTTCACGATACCGGCGGCCACGACCAGTGTTGCGGTTTAACTTTCTCTTCGTCGTTGGGTCGGCATTGGGCGAAGCTTCGGGCGAAAGCCTATCCCGGCTCTAGGGTCGGGGTCAGCAACGACGGCGTCTTCGGATGTCGTGAACCTCCCTGGAGGCGTTGGCCGGGAGGCTTCCTATTTGGTTTTTGATTCTCCAGGTGAAAACCTGTCTCCGGCTCATCGGAGGGGCGGCGATGGCGGCTTCAATGTCATTTCCTTCGTGGAGGCGTCGTCTTGGAAATCATATTGGCCGGCTTCAACTGTGGAGGAATGGCTTGACGAGCATTTGAAGTTTCGAAGATGGACGGAGAAGAAGATTGGAGCTTAGTCTTCTTTTTTCTTTGTGTTAGTGCGTCTTTTTATGTTTCCTTTTCCTCGGTGTGAGGTTTAGAGTCTAAGGACTCTAGTTTCGTGTAACCTTTGGTCGTAAGTATCCACTTGTGGATATGGAGGCCGGATTTTATTCCTAATCTAAAAAAAAGAATTAGGTGGCAAAATATTCTCATTCCTAGGCTCACAAATTGCTTCGAGTATTTGGAACCAAGAAAATCAATTATTAATCCCCACTTACAACTATGGTGAGAAGGCAATCAAAACCAAAGCCTGTTTGGCCGTCTATCTAAAAGTTATCAGAGCTTGAAGGATAAAATAAAAAGGGAACGTATCCTATGAGAACTCAATTCCCGTGAGAACTACGAGAACTCACATCTGGGACCTTTTTATTTCTCACAGGAATTGAGTTCTCACGGGAATTGAGTTCTCATAGGATACGTTCCCAAATAAAAAATGGCTTAAAATCTTTAAAATCAAGTTATATTAATTTGTCTATGGTTCCAACTCTATATTTTATCTAGAGATCTCTAAGAGTAAGACTAATAATTTAGCTAGCTGCTGTATGTATGAGTTTGCCATGTCATCTCGAGCCAATCTAATAACCCACTTATATAATAGTTGGTTTTACATGTGGACTACGTCATTATTGCTTCCCTCTCTTATTCTCTTACCACATTTGTTTGGTTTCGCGTTAGAACCCACTCTTAGCGGGCGGGTTGTAAGCTTACAACTCCACTTCTTTTCTCTCTCCTACAACTCACCAAAAATTTGACGTGCCACCTCATTTAATCCACTTACATCACCTTATTTTACTTATTACTCTAAGGACATTATGTGTAGCAAAGTCGACTAGTTAGCTTTTGAAATGTTGCATAGAGATCTGAAATTTCTATCTCTTCGGAGACATCTGACAAAAATTGGCTTAATTTCTCGAAAGCACCTTCAGTATTTTTATAAATTTCTTTACCATTTCTACAAAAGATTTGAAATTTGTCGGAAGCACAATGCAGCAGAGTCAGACTAATTATCCTTAAATTTCCATTATTATTTTTATAAAGATTTCAGTATCTGATAGAATTAAGACCTTCCCTCGTGCTCTTATTAAAAAAAAAGAATTAGGACCTTCCCTCCTGGCTTTCCTTCGAAAGGAAATAACCGAACAGAGAACCGCAGCCTCTGGGCCCACCTGTCAATGGTACGTCCTCCGTCTTCACCCACGCGGTCACCCCGCCACAACGCCCGAAAATTGCGCGCCAAAAGCCGTCTTCAATTTGGCGCCCTCCCGCCTTCTCGTCCTTTGAAAAACTGCCCTCCCCCCACAAAACCATTTCCCCCCAAAAATCTTTCCCCCCAAAACAAATCCGCAATCTCATCCCGTATCCTTCCGTGTCCTCGCCCTCCCGTGCGCCGCCGCCGCCGCTACCTGAGCCCCAGCGCCCGCCGGCGAGCCGGAGAGGATCCGCGAGGATGTTCTACTCGCACACGATCCTCGCGCGGAAGAGCCCGCTGGGCACCGTGTGGATCGCCGCCCACCTCGAGCGCAAGATCAAGAAGCCGCAGATTGACGGCATCGACATTCCCTCCTACGCAGGTCCGTCAGCTCCGCCCCTCGTTCACTCAAAGACGCGTTTTTTCTCTCCCCCTTGGCCCCTTCCTTTTCTATCTTTCGCCGGTAGAAAAAATCAGAACTTTTTCCCTCCCATTTGTTTCTTTGGTGAGGGATCCTTTGTAGCATATGGAGTAGGCTAATGGAGCGCCGGAGCGGTGCTCCCTGTGTTATTCGGGAAATATGCCGGGTCGATTGGGGTGTGAGCAGAAATGTCTTGGTTTTGCGGTGGAATCATGAGATGCGATGGGTAAGTTGTGCGAGGATTTGGTCCCCAGCCGGCATTCGGCGAGTTAGAGGGAAAATGGATTCTCTGCCAGCATTTCGGCTACTCGTTAGGGATTCCGTGTAGAACGGTTCTTGTCACAGTTTCTTCGGAGATGCAAAAGATTTGTTTTTGGTACTTCACTGTTGACCGATTTTGGTCTTGTCCTCCGGAAATTGTGGCATACCTTGTTGCAATTGTGTAGCATAGGCTGTTTGCACAGATGTTGGGGCTTATTTTTGGCCAAAGATATGACCTTTTTAGCCAGGCTTGTACTTGTGAGATTATTTAGCAAATTAAATGTGTCTTTGATTCATATATTAGTCCTGGAAATAAACATTCCTGTGAAGTAATGTAGTAGTACTCGGAGCTGTTCATGTTTGTCTGGAAGAATATCCTATTTTGCACATAGCTGAACCAAAGTCAAAGTCCTGATTTGGTGGGGCAATGATTGGGGCTTGGCATGGGAAAGGTTGGAAGTGACTGAGTGATTAATTTCTTGTGGTTGCTCGCAAGTTAGCAGCCTTCACTTTAATATACTCTTATGGTTTATGGTGTAATGACTATCTAGTGCTATAATTTTAGTGACTGGGTGATTAATTTCTTGTGGTTGCTTGCAAGTTAGCAGCCTTCACTTCATCATTCTTATTTGGTTTATGGTGTAATGACTATCTACTGCTATAATTTTGTTGGGATTTATTTCTCTTAGCATGTTTTCTATTAGTATGTACTTTCTTGATTCTATCCTACATTCAATAATTTTTGCTGTTACTTCCCTGTGTTTGCTGTAGTCTGATAGTGAATTCCTTTTGTCTTTTCAGAGAGTATAATGTTCCCTGAAGTTCCAATTGCTCTAAGATTATCAGGGCATCTTCTTCTGGGTCTAGTTCGGATTTATTCATGGAAGGTGAACTACCTCTTTCAAGATTGTAATAGGATGGTATCTACAATCAGAACTGCGTTCGCTTCTGTCCAAGTCGATCTTCCAGTTGATGCAGACCGTGCTCCGTTTGAGTCAATTACACTGCCACCAACATTAAATCTTGATGACTTAAACTTGGATGATGCAATTTGTCTGATGGAGTACGCACTTTCTGTTCTTCACATCATTGCTTCTTGTCATGCGATGCAAGTGCTACATATGTAATATTTCTATTTTGTTCAACTTTCTGCAGAACACCTGATAGTCATCAGAAGACTCGTGATCAGATTACTTTGTCTGGTAAGGAAAGTTCACTATAGTAAATACTTGTTTATTTTTTTTTGAAGCAATCGGCATGGTTGAACCCCTACCTAAGTTTCTAGTAGATAAACAAACAATACCGCAATCTCTGGATTTAACTATCTTGTTGGTGTTGCAGAAGGAGAATATGTGATGATAGAACTTGATGAGGTATTTATTACTGTCCTGCCCTTTTTTTATTTTATTTTTTGTTTTTTCATACAATCGTTAAAATTTTACTTCTCCAATTGTGCAGGATGCTAGAGTAGAGCCATCAGCTCCTGGTGCTTCATTACACATGGAGCCTGCACCAATTGAGGATGAGTATGTCCCTTTTTTTCATGGGTAGTTCGGATTGAAGATGAGTATGTATCTGTAATACATTATCTCTCTTTATTACTTGTGGGTTCATGTCTCCTTTGCTATCATGTCCAGGACGTTCCCTCCATTTCATGATGATTTTGGAGCTGATAACAATCGCAATGAAGAAATTCCCATAGATTCTCCCCCAGGCAATTTGCCAGTAAATTCCAATGTAGTAAACCAGACAGATGCAGCACTAGATCCACCGGAAACAATGCGTGAAGCCCCACTGGAGTCTCCTGGCCTGATGTTGACAGAGTCTATACTTGGAAATAATGACCCCATGGATTTGGACAATGATCGTTCACCTTTTGTGCAAAACAAAGTTATCTCCCCTCCAGTTATTGATGAAACATCTTCTGCTGGCCGACAAGCACCTGGGAGATCAATTCTCAATTTACAGACACCAAACACATATGATGCGTTCGTAGATGATGCACCACTAAATTTTGGTTAGTATCTGTCTCCTTATAGTTATGAACCTGAAGTATTTGTTTCTTTGTCTAACTTCACTTATATTACATTTTAATATCTATTGAAATTTCTTAATTGATGAAACATCTCCTGATCAAACTTTCCTTTTCTGATTTATAGACACCCAGCTACCTGAATTTCAGCTTGAGCCATCTCCACCTCCAGTACAAGAGAATGAGGACAATAGAAGGCCAAAAGCACAAGCTAACAAGAGAAAGAGGATGAGAATGGTGAAATTTGATCTAGAAATTGTGCTCTCCAATGGGTAAGTTTTGATTAACTCTCAACTTTGGCATGACATATTCTTACATGTTGACTGGAGCAATGTTTCAGCATTGAATAGATTGAACGATGACTTATTTTTCTTACTTGTATTTTTAGAGAAAACAATTCTTTTCACAGTTTGATGTATTTTCAATAGATAAGTGTGTTTATTGGTCAAAACATGTACTAATATTCTTGGAAGTCTGCATGCAAATATCTTATGAGCCTTCTATCTTTATACAGTGGCTGAGTCCCTTTAATCTTTCTTATCCAATGTGTATTGTATACCTTATACTTTATGGTACATGGTAAAACCAATTAGATACAACCCAAGTCAAAGAATGAACAGTGACCAGGCTTATATCTTTATACAGTGACATTTATATGTTTTGTGAAACAATTTATGTTGTTTTCTGGACTATGGAACGTGTAGTTGGTGGCACTATTCTACACCTGCACAAACTATTTTTGGGTGCACAAAGTAGTGCTCAAGGTCTATTGTAGAATAGTGTCTCCAACACTTTGCTATGCACTGCATCGGTTCTTAAGCATAAACGGAACTGTATCAATATTTTTTTTGGGAAATATACTACACTGCCTCCTGTTAGATATGTATAGCTGGTCAGCCCATATTGGGCGTGTGGCCCATTGGCCTTGTACATTGTAACCCTAGCCTATTAGGCTATATAATGAAGGTCACCCCCCCAATATGGGCTGACCAGCTATACATATCTAACACCTCCATCAGCAATTTCTTTAAAAGTTTATTTGCAACAACTCAATACCCATCATTGCCATTTGGTTGCACATGTTCCTTTTGAAATTGGGGTAACGAGTAAATACTTTAGGACCCATTCTGTTATAAAAATAATTCATCCATATACTTTTACCATCAAAATGCTGCATTTGATAATGATAATTCTAGTATGATATTATTTTAATTGAGGCACTCTTTGGTAGCGGTGGTAATTTCATCTTGTCTCGCGCAGCTACATGAGGAAGCAAATTGATGGTGCTGGACTGGATAAGTTGATCTGCAAGAGGAGAAAGCTACCGCAAACAGCCCTTGATACGTGGAGATTCAGCAGGACTAACAGAAAGGGCAGCTTCTTGCTTGAACCTGTGCTTCATGGTAAGCTTGTATGCTTTTTTTTTAAAAAAAAAATTCTTGGAGGCATATAGTTTGTTCAGTACTAAAAAAAGATTTCATACCATGGATTTTTCCTTTTCTAGGGATGTGTGCTAATCTTCACGAAAACTATGAGAGAAATTTCCCCCGTGTGAGTGGCAGTGATGCTGAGTGCGAACCTGCAGCTGGTGTAACAAATGATGGTCTGGATGCAGCACCTGAACAGCAGGGCAGCCCACATTTTCCTGGAACAGCAGATTTACTGCCTGAAAATCAGCTCAGCCCAAACTCTCTAGGAAATGCAGATGCACAACCTGGACCTTTGCCTTCCCCAAAGTCACCAGGAGCAGGAGGTGCAGCACCAGATGACGACATGTTGCCTGAGTTGCCTCGATTCTCACCAATGGCTATGTCATCTCCAATAAGAGGAAATGATACTCCTTACAAGACTCCTGGTGGAACTCCACCATCTTGGCTTGGAGGAACTGGTGTTTCTGAAATACCCTCATCTGGTGGGAATGGAACTGGTGTTTCTGAAATGCCATCATCTGGTGGGAACTATTCATTACCTGGACAAAGCACTCGTGGTTCTGATCATATGCCATTCCTGTTTCCAATCAATGAAGATGATGATGATCAACCAGAGATCCCTGGGCTCATGAGTACTCCTGGAGGGGTATCTAGTGTAGGTACTAGAACCACAGGATTGGGAAGCATGTCTACTAGAACAAGGTAATGTGATATGTTTAAGCTGATTGTACCATCATTCTTATTTGAGCGGAAGTTGAGGCTCTCCGTTTCATTATGGCACTGCAGGGCTGTTGCACGGTTCTTCAAGGATCATGTGCCTTCATCGCCGTCCGATGAGCAGCCTGGAAAGTTCAGTTTGAACAAAATCTTGGAAGGGAAAGCAAGAAAGCAAGCTGCAAGGATGTTCTTCGAGACAACGGTAACATTTAGAACTTCAGCTGTTCTTATTCTGACATGCATTTGCTATATTTACCATTACATCATAGGCAGTTGTGCTGATTTGGAGTTTTCCTATAGGTTCTGAAGAGTTACGACTACATTGATGTCCGACAAGAGGAACCATATGGAGATATTGAAATTTCAGTTAAACCCTCACTCTCAACAGCCAAATTCTGACAAAGTTATCTAGAATCATCATAGAAGAAAGGATCTCTCATTTCACTTGGGAGGAAATCGTCACATGGTCCAGTTCCGACTTGAGATTGTTTGCTCATCACGTGCTCTGCCAGCAGCAGGTGAAGTGATGAAGGGGTCCAGTGGAGATAAGGCACTTCAGTAATAGTACTAGGTTATGAAAGGATATGGTAGCTACCTGTTAATCCCATCTGAACTTTTTGGAGGGTAGGGACTAATTTAGCTTAGCAAATACCAGTGTGTAAATACTAAATAGTTTTGGTACCATACATATATTTCTTCCTGTTGGTTCAAAGCCTGTTGCCTTTACTCTTTTACTGTTGGTCTATTAATGTCTTATGTTGGAGCCATCCGATCGTGTGGGTTCAAACTGTGTAATTTCATCAAATTACTCTCCAATCATCTGATAGGCCACATTATCAACCTGACTTGGAAATCATGCGGTTGGCCAGACAGAAACTGGAGTGTTGGCCACAAGACATGGTTCTCCATGCTAGTTTGTCCAGGCCACAGCGTAATGCATTCTGAACAGCACCTTAAAACTATGTCGATTACATGCTGAATGAACGAACAGCATAAAGATCGGCGAAGAACATACTGTAGTGAGGTCACAACACAACATCCAAAAGGAGTCACCGAGGTAGAAACAAGACATTTCACTCATCATCTTTGAACTCTGAACATTTCTTGATCCTCTGCCACACTATACAAAGGTGCAGTCCTCGTCGGCGAATCCTATCCTGGCCCCGACAGTGTCATACACCACCCTCTTGTTCTTCTGCTGGTAGTTCCCTACGATGGGCGTCTGGTCCTCGTACGGGAGCCCCGCCATGGCGAGGCACACCTGCGACCCGTCCTTCCTCACCACGAACAGCATCCCGGCGGCGTCCACCTCCACCTCCGCGCCGCCCTCCATCGTCAGCGTCAGCAGCGGCACCTTCACCTCATCGTGCCCCGACAGGTCGTAGCACGTGTCCAGGATCGAGAACCCCGCCGCCTCCCTGTACCCGTACCCCCCGAACTGCCGCGCGAACTCGGCCCGCACCGCGCCGTACACCGACGGCGCCAGCCGCGTGATCACCGTGCCGGAGTCGATCAGCACGTTCCCCGCGCCTAGCCCGGATGCCGTCAGGGGCTTCCCGCCGACCGCCGCGCCGGTGATGTTCAGGAAGTAGAACGGCGGCTGCGCCGGGTCGGCGATCATCCGGGTGTAGGCGATCGGCGTCTTGTTGCGGTACGACGACGTGTCGCCGCCGAGGGAGAGGGATCCGGCGGCGGCGGCGCTGTCGGTGGTGGAGGTGGTGCTGGCCGGGAGGCAGTAGGAGAAGGCGCCGCCGTAGCGGGAGGAGGTTTGGGAGACGAGGGAGAGCTCGGTGCGGCCGAGGCCCATGAGGCCGGCGGCGCCGCCGAACAGGCCGCGGTTGCTGAGCCCGCAGCCGAACACGAACCCGTCGAGCCTGGCGGCGCCGCCGAGGGCGAGCGTGTCCGTGGCGAGCACGCCGCGGCTGAAGGAGCCGTCGCCGTAGCCCAGCGCGTAGTAGCATTTCTCGGCGGCGCCGGCGGTGGTGGCGCAGGAGCCCGGCACGCCGGTGGCGGCCTTGAGGGAGGCGGCGCAGGCGGAGGCGTTGCAGCGGACGGCGGCGTAGGTGGCGGAGGCCGCGGGGTCGAAGAGCGGGTCGCGCTGCGCGTAGCAGGACGAGCAGGGCTTGCACTGCACCCACGTCAGGTCGCTGCCGGTGTCCACGATGACGGTGTGGTTGGCGGCGGCGGCGGCGCCGGAGCCGAGGCCGATGGTGGTGACGTAGTTGAGGGTTTGGTACCGGATGCCGGAGGTCAGCGGGACCTCGGCGGACGACTGCGTGGACGCCCTGCTGTTCTTCTGGAGCTGGAGTGAGTTGGCGCGCGCCTCGTCGGCGGCGAGGAGGCGCCGGAGGTACGCGTCGCGGGCCGAGGGGTCGTCGGGGATGGCGGCGAGGGAGTGATGCTTGAGTTCTAGCACGGTGGTTGATGTCCTTGCTGCCCCTGATTTCTTGTGCTCCCCTGAAGAATATGACAGGAATGCTGAGGAAGTTAGCATTAGCATGCGACAACCGCATATGAGATCCAGTACCGTAGGTTTTTCGCGATGCACCCGGTACAAGGAAATGTAGATTCGCATAGCACACCTTGAGTTTAGAATTTTGGACGATTTTAGAGGTGTCAAGATTATTAGAAGTATGGTGGTCCGATGAGTATTTCATATTTCAGGTTTTTGACTTTATACTGTTGGTATGTACTACTATGGTACTATGTGGCAAACCGGCAAATTAACCACGAAAGGACGGCAAGTACACACACGAGACCCCAGTAACCAAATTCTACGACTCCAGCCAAATAGGTGTACCAGCGTCCTGTTTAGATGTTTCGCAAAATTTTTTTCGAGTATGTTCCCTCACATGCATGGCATATTAAATGTAGTCAAAAGAAATAACCCATTATATGGATGGAGTGTACTTCGCGAGACGAATCTAATGAGCCTAGTTAGGTCATGATTAGACAATAAATTGCTACAGTAAACATGTGCTAATGACGGATTAATTAGACTCATTAGGTTTGTCTTGCGATTTACTGACAGAATCTGTAATTAGTTTTGTAATTAGTCTATATTTAATACTTTAAATGTGTGCCCGACATACTCGAAAAAAATTTCGCGAAACATCTAAACAGGGCCCAGATACATAGCCCTTGTTTAGTTCCACCTGAAATCTTTTCACCCATCACATCAAAGAAGAATCTTAGATGCATGGAGTATTAAACGTATACGAAAAAGGTGAAAAGTTATATGGATAGGCTGTAAATCGCGAGACGAATCTAATGAGCCTACTTAATCCATGATTTGCAACAGTGATGCTACAGTAACCATCCGATAGTTATGGATTAATTACCCTCTAATTACCATCGTTAGATTCGTCTCGAGATTTCCAACCTATTCATATAACTTTCCACCCTTTTCGTCTACATTTACTACTCATAAATTGGTAAAATCTAAACCCGAAATCTTTTCACCGATCTTTTCGGGAACTAAACACGTGCATAGATACATTGACTCCAAAGCCTGGAACCAGGTCTGTCAGAATTCTGAATATTTTCATGTTGGAACAAGATGTCGATCCCATTATGGTATACGTTGTACAATGTTTTTTCCCTTCAAATTTTTGTTTCAAATTTGCGCTAGACACTGTTAACCAATGATCTGGATCCCAGTCATTCTTTCCGAGTTCACAAATACAAAAAAGGTCTGCAAAATGGACTATAAGCAGTTTAAGTTACTTATTCAAATTTTTTTTCCTTACAAAAGAAGTTTGAAGTTTGGATCTTGAGTATCCACTAGAAGTACAATTTAGCAGCAAATATATATTTTTTGCCGTTGTAAAACACGAAGGTAAACTCCAAATGCATATGCAAATTTGTGTTCTTCAGCTTCAACACGTACAGAGCCGATAAAGCACCGGCCAACGCATCAGAATCACGGCAAACAAAAAAAGCAATAAATCATCAGAATTACCTAGCATTTCAGCAAGCTTCGCGTCGGCATAGCGGCGGGCGCTCCGAGTCTGCCTCGCCGCACCACGTCCACCTTCCAGTTCCCGCAGCGAGACCACGGCGGTCTTCACGACCACTGCAGCTGGCCCGGCGCCGCCGCCGGCAGCAGCAGCAATGGCGGCGACGGCGAGAAGCGCGAGGCTGAGGCCGCCAAGAAGAAGGCGATGAGCGGCCGCCATTGTCGCCGCACGCATGCACGCACGCACGCAGTGGCACGGTGGGATAGATCTGACAAGCAATGCAGGCAAGCAGACACCAAGCGCGGGGACGGCGGAAACGACCAAGCGGGGAGACGGGGGCGTGCAACAGACAAGAGAATGTGAATGTGAGAGAGAAGGATATATATAGAGGAGCTTGGACGCCACTGCCTGTCACTCTCTGTCATCAGTGCCCCCGGCTTGGACGAGCACGAGGGAGCACGCGCGCGAGAGTCCACTGCAACTACTGCAAGCGGCGGACTATCTGCGACGACGCGATGGGATGGATCACGGGCAGGCGAGAGCGTCGGGGAGGTGGCGCCTTGTTTGGTTGCGGCGAGGATGGTAGCTGCGCGTGCGCGATGCTCCAGGGGTCAGGCCGGGGGCGTCTGCACCTGCTCCCGTGACCGACCGAGCCGTCGTCCGTCGCCGAACATGGTAGCTGGTGGGATCGACGGACAACGCCTGTGGTCCATTGCTACCTAACTGTTGCTCTGCCGTGCTCATGGAGGCGCTAGCTGAGACTTTGGGAGGACGCCGGCTGGAGACTACGTGATCTTGACGGGTGGCAACCGAGGGCATATACGGATCTAAGCTTGTGCGTGCTGCAATGCACATGCATATTGCTCTGGCCAACACCAAGGTCCCGGCTGGATTTCACAACGGCCAACAGCAGGGTACCAAACCGGACATCTTTAAAAGACTGTAACCGCGTCGCGGTTACAGTCAGATAAACTGTCCACGTCATCTAAAAACAACATCAGCCGTCAGATCGAACAGGAACATCACAGATCAGACAAAGGAGACTAGACATTTTACAGAAAACCTCCTTCATTTTATGGAAATTGTACCACCGTCCAAACCCTCTCTCATAAACTTTTCCAGAAAACCCCTGCACTTCATAGAAATATGGCCCGTCGTCCACCAGCCTCTCTCACATAACGTTTCAGGAATCCCCTCTACCTCTCATGAAATTACAAATTAATCCTAGCTGATTGCAAAAACCAAAGAAAAATGTAGAGAAATGGGAAAATATGAATTAGCTTTTGTTTGCTCTGTTAGAATGAGAGGTATAAAAAAAGTATTATTTTTTTAGAAAAAGTGTTACGCTTAAAAAAGTATTACATTTGGAAATATGTATTATGCCGGTTGCTAAAAATTGATTCCAACTACCTCGGTGGCTACAAATTACAAAAAACAAAAAGATAAAATTTTTGAATTCAAAGCCCTTTTGTGTAGATCTAAGGGCTAAGATTACCTTAAATATTATTAAATGAAAAATAAAAATCAAAAAAATCTTGTAGCAAGCGCACCACGCGGCAATACCACTAGCTGTCACAATAGAATGGTTCAATTTTTTTAATAAAAAGATAACATTTTAATACATGCACAAAATTATTTACCAGATACTTTTCAAGTCCGTTATTTCATATTGCATAAATATTATGCGCTTTATTTAACCATAAAAAATATGCATTCCAACCACATAGATGGAGCGCTACTTCTGCACACGGTATCCAACAAAAATATTAAATACGAGTGACATCCACTTTACCTTCACTAAAAATTAGAATACGCATAATCAGTATTTACTATGTGACTATACAAGTTCAATTATAAATTCTTCATTGTCTGTACCACAAAATTTTCAAATACGACGTCCATGATTATACTAAATTTTAATAACAACATAATATCTACCGCACTTTTTATCAAATATACATTTTCAACCTTCGTATTGCTACAACTTCTACTATAAAGATATTAAATATTCAACAATACGACAATAAATAAAAATGAGGGTCACTTTTGCGCGGCAACGCCGCGCATTGTTCTAGTGTATATTGGAGTGGAGGTGAATTTGGTTCCTCTGGTTCTCGTCTTTCCAACCAATGTTTTAAATAGCCGGCTATACCTGCTAGGAAGCGCGACCGCTATGACATTTAGCCCGCTAAATCTTCTGTAACGGCAGTACTGCCGCTAAATGCCTTAGCTGGCAATTTAAAACCATATTTCCAACATGGATGTGTGTGCCAACTGGTGTGAGCCATCCCTGGCTACAAATACCACAAACACAGCAGAAAAGAGAAAAACAGCACCACCACCGCTAACCATGACCTCAAGCAACCTAAGACAACCTAGAGGCTAGAGCTAGAAATAAAAGGTTGGGTGAGAGGGTATGCAAGGCGATGCCTTCAAAGAAGGAGTGACGTCGATGTTTCCGTCGCCTGATTGTTCACGGAGGAGCAGTCCAAATCTTCATCTAGCGAAACCAAACGGATTTGGAGACCGCACCAACGCCCCCAATGAGGTAACACTACTAGAAAAACGACCTTTGGTCCCAGGTACGTTAGTCCCAGTTGTGTTATAACCGGCACTAAATGACAAATTTAGTACCGGTTTGTAAGCACAATACCCCGGGGATCACTTTAGTACCGGCTGGTAACACCATCCGGTACTAAAGTGCGCTTCGGGGCACGGGCCGCAACGGCTAGCGATAGTTTAGTACCGGCTGGTCTTTCCAGCCGGAATTAAACTGGCCCGACCGCCGGGGCCCACATGGGGCAGCAATTTAGTACCGGCTGGTGTTACCAGCCGGTACTAATTGGCTCCGTTTAGTACCTGCTGGTGTTACCAGCCGGTACTAAACTCTCCCTATAAATCCCACACTCAGCTTCTTCCTCCCCAAGCCCGAGCTCATTCTTCCAGAGAGCTCGCTATCTCATTCATGGTTCCATAGAGGGGGGGGGGGGGGGGGGGAGGTCTTGCCGGATTTCTTCATTTTTTGGGGATTTCTCTCATTTAAGTGCGCCAAAAGGTTAGCAACTTCATTCTCTGTTATTTGATGGTACTTGTGCTTCGTTTTATGCTTTATACTTAGAGAAATTTCAAAATTTTAGAATGAGAAGGATTTTTTGATTTGTACATTGAATTAAGCTATATAGAATCAATACTTCAATTAAATGGAAGCTTTTAGTAGTGAGTTCATGCCCTAGAGAATGAGCATGAGTTTTAGTGAGAATATTTAGCTAGTTTTTTTCACTAATTTTTTTATAATAAAATGTGCAAGTTCATCATCTCCACTTGCTCCCCAACCAGTCCAACTTAGTCCTTTTAATTATATGTAATGTTGTGTAATTGATTTTTCAACCTTTCAATTAATACTAATATTGAATGAAATGTTGCAATATTAGTAATGTTGTGAGGTATTTATATTTATTTGTTAATTATTTTGTGTGGTAGGATTGAAGATGGACCGTCAATGGATGTATGGCGGTAGGAACACCGTGGCCTAGATTAGCTTTTCCTCAATGCAGGTTGAAGCCACCAGGTCCACAAATGGTCTCATGTGTTTTCCATGTCGTAATTGCCAGAATGTGATACAGTTCAAGAAAAGGGGTACTCTACACGTCCACCTAACTGAGAACGGTTTCATGGATAACTATAATTTCTGGACAAAGCACGGTGAACCGGGTGTTTTGATGGGAGACGATGAAGAAGACGACGATAATAACATCCCAAACTTTGCCGACTTACATGCAGCCAGTGCGTTTGACGACGATGATGATCCAATGGACGGGGTTGATGAAAATGTCATAGAGGAGGAGGAGCCACCTGATGAGCTAGGTAAGGTTTTGCTCGATGCACAGAAAGACAGTGAAACTGCGAGGGACTCAAAAAAGTTCAAGAAGATGCTGGAGGATGACAAAACGAAATTATACCCAGGCTGCAAGCCAGACCAGAAGAAGTTGGGTACCACGCTGGAGATGCTAAAATGGAAGGCAACTAATAGTGTTAGCGACAAAGGATTTGGTGAACTACTACAAATAGTAAAGAACATGCTTTCTAGGGGTAATGTGCTGCCGTCGACTACATATGAAGCAAAAAAGATTGTGTGCCCTCTTGGATTGGAGGTAGATAAGATACACACAAGTCCTAATGATTGTATCCCGTATCGCGGTGCTGAATATGAGAAATGACAAGTTTGTCCTGTTTGTGGTACATTGCAGTACAAGATCAGGCGAGACGATCCTGGTGAAGTTGAGGGGCAGCCAACTAAGAAGAAAATTCCTGCAAAGGTGATGTGGTATTTTCCTGTGATTCTACGATTGAAGCGTTTGTTCAGAAGCAAGGAGAACGCAAAGTTGATTCGGTGGCACAAAGAAGATCGTAAGCGAGATTAGATGATGAGACATCCTGCAGATGGGTCCCAGTGGAGAAACATTGACAGAGAATTTCCACAATTTGATGAAGATGTAGGGAACATAGGTTTGGGCGGTTAAACCGCCCCAGGCTGGGCTGGCAGCCCACGGCCCGCGATGCCACGCCGAGTCCTCGGCCTTGGTTTTGAGGCCCAAACCAAGGGAAACCGTCCACCTGATGGTCTTTTGGCCAAACCACCAAACCCCGCGTACAAGCTTCGGTTGTGAGCCGCTACCTTGCACCGGCTTCATGTCCGCGTACGAGCTTCGGTCGTGAGCCACTACCTCGCATCGGAACCACGTTCCCTTGCTCGTTCTTGCCACCATGTGAACCGCACTTGATCCATCTGGCCACCGAGTCCCTCGAACCAAGCCTACTTGTCTCTCCACTCCTTGGAGGCCGCCATGGCTAAGACCTTTCGCGCCTGTTCTTCACCTGCACCAATGCAACATGGCCGCATTCTACACCTGCAGTACTTGAGCCAAGGCAAACGTCAATCCACACCACCTTGTCAATCACTCATCACACCAGGAAGCGACCATCCACCGGTCTTCGGACACACCCGGTCCTCAATCTCCCCCTTGATGAGTGCATTGACAACACACACATAATCTCAATAGGTATCAAAGGAAAACAGAAAAGAAATCGAAAGCAAAGGCTCAAGCAAGTGACTAAAAGCAAGAACAAGCCGAGAACAAAGTCACTCGCAAGAGAAAGCTCCAGAAAACGCCGACCCTTCAAGAAGAAGCGAAAGGGCTCAACACCATTGGCAAAAGAGCAAAGCACAAAGCACAACCCACAAATCTCCAAAACACTTTTCAGGGAACACAAAGCACTCCCCCTGCATAGATGCAAACTCCCCCTGAACAAGTGAACTTGTGCGTGCGAAAATGTGTCGAAAATGGCTCAAATCACCACGGACCTTGTGCTCACTGCACAGGGGCGGTTAAACCACCCAGTGGGGGCGGTTAAACCGCCCTAGGCAGTTCCAGCACAAAAGAAGCAAAAACTTCACACAAAAGCTCGCAAAACTTTCAAAAGCGTCCAACAATGTTTTCCTTCCAGAAACCCTCCAGAAATTCTCCCCCTTGTTGACAATGCACAAATCAAGGCAAAAATGCAAAAGATGCAACTACAAGCTTCTCAAATATACAATAAACAATACAAAATGCTACAAATTAGAGAAAGGGCAAGCTAGATAGTTCATCGTGTCACACGTGCATTGCCATCAAGAAGGTAAAGACATAGCCAATCGACAAAGCCATGATCAATTTGTTTACTTTTTATCAAAAATGCCACCACATGAGCAAAGTCCTAACCATGGATTGTTCAAGCAAAAATGAACTTCATCTCATCAAGATTATGAAAGGACAAGAGTTCTCAACAAAAGATCATTACAAACGTCCAAGTTTTATCTCATGTCATGTCAAAGCACGGAGCCAAGTGTTCACTTCTCAAGGGATACTTCTCCGGCAAACAGCATGCAACCGCTTAGCACCCATGTGTGCAAGGGTGTGCAATGGTGAACGCATAGAGACATGAGCATAAAAATTCTTCATATGTATCTTTTTCTTATATTTCTTCTTTCATGCATAGACATCTCATTTTTCAAGTTTTTCAAATTAAGCATGGTACATGAAATGTCTTTGCGACAAAAAGAAGCTTATGCCCCTCCATAAGGTAAAACATGGGCTAAACATTCACAATGACAAAGGTCTTTGACCCAATTGAAAAGAGCATCACATCCTAGCATGATCTCAAGCAAGATATAGCCATTTCGGCTCAAACAAAACATGCAAAGGCATTTACTCATGGGTGAAAAGAGTTTAAGTTCAGTTTGTCATTTTACTTCAAAAATTGACTATCTCAATAGAATATATATCAAAACCATCAAGAGCATAGCCAATCAATCAATCCCTAGCAAGCCTGCCTAAACTCTAACATGTAGCAAGTTGTAGCAATCACTGCATATAGGAGAAGCTCATCCTAAAAAGTGATACAAAAGCAGCATGATATATCACAAGATGCAAAAAGAACTATACATCAAGATACAAAGATGAAAAATCAAGATACGAAAGTGAGAAATGTACATCAAAAATACACTAGTATACATATGCTACAACAAAGTCTCCAAAACTCAGCTCAGAAAGGCGAACACACACCAAGTTCTCCTCGCAAGCGGGTGAAGGTAACTTGGTCAAGTGGTTTTGTGAAAATGTCTGCAAGCTGGTTTTGGGTAGACGCATGGGCAAGCTCAATATCTCCTTTCTCCACATGATCTCTCAGGAAATGGTACCTCACTTCTATGTGCTTGGTTTTGGAATGGAACACGGAGATTTTTGGCTACGCTTATGGCACTGGTGCTATCACAAAGAAGCGGTACATGGGACAAGTCTAAGCCAAAGTCTCTCAAGGTGTAGGTGATCCAAAGCAGCTGGGAACAACAGCTAGCAGCAGCAACATACTCGGCTTCTGTGGTGGATTGGGCTACACTAGACTGCTTGCGAGAAGACCAAGACGCAAGAGACGAACCAAGAAACTGACACTATCCAGAAGTAGACTTGCGATCCACACAACACCCAGCAAAACCGCATCAGAATAACCATGGAGGGCAAGTGAAGAAGCAACAGAATACCAAAGACCCAACTCAGGAGTATACTTGAGATACCTGAAAATCCTCTTGACGGCTTGCCGATGTGAAGTCCTTGGTGAAGCCTGAAAACGAGCGCACAGACACAAGCTGAACTGTATGTCCGGCCTCGTCGCCGTCAAGTAGAGGAGGGAGCCGAACATGCTCTGTTACTCCTTCTGGTCCACTGGTTCTCCGTGCTCATCCACATCCAAAGCTGTAGTCGTACTGATCGGAGTGGTCATCGGCTTGGCGTCGCTCATGTCAAACTTCTTGAGAATTTCCTTTGTGTACTTGCTTTGGTGCACGAACGTCCCGTCCTTGTGTTGCTTGATCTGCAGCCCGAGAAAGAACTACAACTCTCCTATCATAGACATCTCAAATTCCCTGCTCATATCATCTGCGAACTTGGCAACAAGACTGTGAGAAGAGCCACCAAAAATGATATCATCCACGTATATCTGAACGATTAAAAGATCATTGCCATTTCTCAACAAGAAGAGCGTCTTATCAACCTTTCCCATCTCAAACCCCTTGCTAAGCAAGAACACCCTCAACCTGCCATACCACGCTCTGGGTGCTTGCTTTAGGCCATATAATGCTCGGTGGAGTTTGAACACTCGGTGTGGGTACCTCTCACTCTCAAACCCAGGTGGTTGCCTCACATACACTTCTTCCTCGATCACCCCATTCAAAAAGGCACTCTTCACTGTCCATCTGGTACAATTTGAACCCTTTAGCAACTGCAAATGCTAGAAGGATCTGAATTGCCTCCAAACGGGCAACAGGAGCAAATGTCTCCTCATAATCTATCCCCTCCTGCTGTGAAAACCCCTGAGCAACCAACCTCGCCTTGTTTTTCACTATCTCTCCATCCTCACCCCTCTTGTTCTTGAAAACCCACTTGGTTCCAATGGGATGGTAATTTGGAGGTGGTTCAACTAACTCCCACACATGGTTTCTCTCAAAGTTCCCAAGGTCTTCATGCATAGCATTGACCCAATCAGAATCAGATAAAGCGTGTCCAACATTTTTGGGCTCAAAAGATGCAACAAAAGCAGAACTGAGCGAAATGGGATATGTTTTGTGACCTTGACCGTGTAGTGCGTTCATCCAAATCACCTATGATTCTTGAAGAGGGATGATCCTTCTGTACCCGCCGGGGAGCTTCTCGCATCGAGATTGCCGCCCCTCAACAGCAGCTTCCACTTGAGCTTGATCATGAGCGCGACTCGACACAGAAGTAGCAGAGGGGCCTTCGTCGAAAGTCGTGGTAGTAGTGGAAGTAATGGGTACAAGATTTCCATTCGGTGCACGACCTTCTTCATCATCTTCCTCATCATCCTGTTCTTCCTCAAAGATGGACTGTCCCAACTCCTCATCACCTGCACACTCAAAGACAGAAGCTACCGGAATGGTCTCGTCGAAAGTGACTTCGCAAGTCTCCATGATTTGATTAGTTTCAAGATTGAGCATACAATATGCTTGAGAGTGATTAGCATAACCAAGAAAAATTCCATCCATCGAACGAGACTCAAATTTGTCAAGATTTCCTTTCTTAAGAATGAAACACTTGCAACCAAACACCCGGAAATGACTCACACGTGGAGTACGACCGTGAAAAAGCTCATAGCAAGTTTTCTTCTTGAAAGCACGAAGGAAAATACGATTTGACACATGATAAGCTGTATTTACTGCCTCTGCCCAATATTTTCTAGGAGTCCTATGCTCATCTAGCATCGTCCTTGCCATCTCACAAAGAGTCTGATTCTTCCTCTCAACCACAGCATTTTGGCAAGCAACATATGGTGATGAATATTGGTGTTCAAGGACCAAGATCACGACAGAAGGCATCAAAACGAGTGTTCATAAATTTCGTACCATTGTCACTGCGTATAGCTCTCATGGCACCACCATTACTCTCGTTTTTCAACCTCAAAATCAGATCTCGAAAATAAAGTCAAAAGTCTCATCCTTAGACGCCAAGAAAAACACCCAAGCATAGCGAGAATAGTCGTCCACCACAACAAGAACATACCACTTCCCACCGACTGAGCGAACACGGAGCTGGACCAACAAAGTCCATATGCAAAAGCTCCCCAGGACGCTCAGTCATCACCTCAGTCGAAGGTGGGTGAGAAGAAGCGACCATCTTACCATGCCTACAAGGTGCACACACCAAATCCTTCTCAAACTTGAGCTTGGGCAATCCTCGGATAAGGTCAAGAGCACTCAAGCGGGTGAGTAAATCAAAGCTCACATGACCCAATCTCCTATGCCACCTCCAGAGCTCAGAAGAAGTACCAGCAATCAAACAACGAGAAGGTCCAAATGATCGAGAAAAATCAGCACGAAAAATCTGACCCTCGGGAATAATCATGCATACAAGCTCACCTCGAGGATCAAGAATCTGAGAATCTCCACTCTTAAATCAAACCTCATAACCCTCATCAAGAAGCTGAGAAACTAAAAGCAAATTGAAACCAAGATTCTTTACAAGAGCCATCGGTTTCAACACAAAGCTGTCACTCACCTGAATAGCACCCTCAGACAACACTCTACCTTTACCCTTATCCCCAAAAGTGATGTACTGCCTGGACACCACCGGGGTGAGGCTGGAGAACCACTTCCTATCTCCGGTCATATGCCGTGAACAACCAGAGTCCATCAACCAAAAGTTCCCCATGCCTCCCACCTGCACAATCAAAAGTGAGAACGAGAATGAACGAACGACTCAACACTGGGGTTAGCACAAAAAGAGTTAAACCAGTGTCGAGCCATCTGCTCAAAAGAGGGGTTAGCAAAATCAGCGTTACTCTGTGGAACCCTCTCGTACCTCACCGTCGGACCTCTAGCACCACGCGGGGGAAAACGCAGCCTAGACTCTCTACTCACCTCAAAGCTACGGTCGAACCTCCCTATACCAAACTGACCACGAGTAGGAGGCCGCCTAGCAAACTCACCACGAGCTGGAACACCACCGCTACTCAAAGAAGGAACTGTACACACAAACGCCTCTCTCCTAGACAAGGGTGAACGAGACACAGGCACACTACAGGCGGAGTAGTACCTGTCCCTGTTACCCAACTCCTTCTCTCGTCTCACCTCTCTCTTCTTCCTCCAGCAAAACTCCTCAATGTGTCCATCCCTTCCACAATGATCACAATGGAAGCGAACTGACTTTGGCTTTGGGGTTTCTCTCGGCTCAGGCTTATCTCTCTTCTGGTAATCCCCACTCCTCACAAAGGTCACTCTCTTTTGGAAGTTGTTTGTCTTTGGGGGAAACTTGTGAGGATCAGGAGTGGTGTCAAGCTTGTTTAGTAGGTGATTAGGTTTGGGTGTGAAGTTGTTCTTGAGAATGGCTTTCTATGGGGGTGTTGGAATGTTTGTGGTGGAGCTGTCTTGTTCTCTCTCTTTCTCACCACTACACTCACCAGCTTTCTCAGAACCCAGACCACGACCATCAGCTCTCTTGAACCCAGCAATTAACATCTTAAGCTGTGGCTCGCGACCCGACAACCAACCCAAACACTATCACAACTCATCATTCTCATCTTGCAGGCGATCAACATATTGTGCAAGCTCAACATTCTTCAAAGCAACAACATCGCAAGTAGAGCAAGAATTTGCAATAGGAGATTTCAATTCAGCCTCAAGGGAACTAATCATGGTACGAGATTCAAGCAACTGAGCATGTAAAAGCATGACAAGAAGTACAAGCACCTAGCAAAGAAGATCTAGACTTCAACTCAGCAATCTCAACCCTAGCTCCTTCTAGTTCATTAAGGCATGTCATGTGTTTATCTTTAAGAGTGTCGCACCCTGAAATTGTTGGATTTCACGATGTGATTAGAAAGAAAAATTAAACAATGATTTCTCATAATTTTAAAACTTTTCCAACAATTATTTGTTTTACAGGGAATTTAGTGCAGGAAAAACAGTTGATTGTTTTTCTAAATTAAATAAGTATGTTATGTGAGCTGCATTCATGCCGATGCATATTGGTGTTTCATGAGTGCAGAGCTTTTAAAATGCGTTTATGCAACGTTTAGGTTCTTCTGAGAATTTTCTGGACTTTTTCGGAATTTAATTCTCCTCTTCCTAGAGCTCTTTCTATTTATTAGAAGGCTCTATAGTCCTTTTCATGAGCTCTAGATATTTTATTGGGACTCCTTCGTGTCCCAATCTACCTCTGGGATTTTTCCTAGGATTTTTAGGATTTTCTAGGTATTTTTCGGTGCTTTAAAAACATTTTCTGGAATTTTTTAGAATTGTTTTTGCACTGAAAAATATATTATCCAGAAAATAAAAGGAAAACCCCATTTCCTAACTGGATCGGGCCGGATCCCGACCCGACCCGACCCGCTGCCTCCGCCCCGCCCCAGGCCCATCGGCCACCGCTGCCTCCCCTGGCAGGCCGCTGCCGCCGCCTCCATGGCGTGCGTGCGCGCCCGGCCTATGGTTGCGGGGCTATAAAGCCGCTGCCGGCCCCGCGTGCACCCCTGCTGCCGCGCCGCCGTCGCCCCTCCCTTCGCAGCACCGCCGCCGCCTCCGTGTAGCGCCGTCGGCACGGAGTCCCGCCCGGGCCGAGCGTCGCCGCCTCGATTCGCCGCGACGAGGCGCAGCCGGACGAGGCCGCCCCGACGAGGAGGTCCCTGGCACCGAGCCGAAGCTCCACCACCCCTCCTCGCTGCCTCAATGCCATCAGAGAACCACCGCCCGCACGAACCCGAGCCGCCGCCGTCCGCCTCCAAATCCGGCCGCCATCGTCGTCCTCCGCCGTGGGTGAGGCCTCCAACATGATCCCCTCGATCTCCTCTCCCAATTCCCAACCTCGCCGGAGACCCTCGCCGCCCAGTAGCACCGGCGACATTGGAGCGCCCAGCGCCGCTGGCCATGACTGCTAGAGGAAGAAGAAGGTCCAGCGACTTTTGCGCTTAAGCCCCTGAAGAATCGCGTAACTTTTACCCTTTCTTTTGAGTCTTGCGCTTTTCATAGAAAACCCCTGCAAGAGTTAAACACTTTCAACTCAGCCCGAGCTCTGCCCTTTTGCATATCTAACCCCAAAGTTTTCCATATTCATAGTGACTATTCACTGAGTCTATGGCATCTTCTTTGCTAACCCCTGTCGGCTACGTTTAATTACGTATAGGTCCTTACAACCTTTAAATGCCCATAGAATCTACGTTTTAGCTCCGTTTCGATCCGTTCAAGTTGCATTAGATTCGTGTCGACGTAAACAACATGCTAGTGGTGATGTTTACCCCAGCTTAGTGCTTTTATAAATTATTCCAAATTAATTTGATTAAAGCCTATTCAAATGCCTTTTCCTGATAAAAGCAAATTAGCAGTACATGTCGGTTTTCATAACTATTATTAAGTTGAATAATACTATCTCAATGTATTTCTAAATAAAATCTAATTAGAGCTACACCTCGGTGTTTCTAAATCAAATGTTAATTTGATTAATATAGAGTTAATTTGATTTTCTAAATAAAAGTTAAATAGGTTATACCTCGCTTTTATGAATAAAACTAATATGATTAATACTACTATCATTGCTTTCTAATAACAAGTTGATTAGTGGAACACGAAGAATAAAGCTATTCGATTAGATGTTCATGTACCTCTCTTTTTAAAGTAAATGTGGAATTTGTATAATTGGTACATAAACAATTATAAATAAAATTTGACTAAGCCTACATCCGCTTTTCAAATACAAACATAACTCGTGTTAATTCTAAATAGGGTGTTTCTTTGAAATAACCTATGCACATAATTTTACTTAATTAAAATATATTCAGCGTATAGTCTTTTGCATGATAATCAGAAACCTTTCTATAGTTGTTTTTCTCATCCGTTGTTCCGTCTTAAGCGTTTCCTTGCGATCGCGTGTTCTTCGATCGAGCCTTTCCGCTTAGTACGTTCTTTTAAAAGATTTTCTCTTTGATTGGTGTAATGTTCTTATTTGTGCTTGTTTATCTATTTGTATGTTTGTGCCGTTGTTTGCTACGAGTAGAAGGAACGACCTTCGCGGATCGTGAAGAACAAGAGTTTGAAGAGCATGAGCTGAAGACCCTGAGCAATTACTAACTGGATTTAAGGCAAGTATAGCATGGACAATCCTTGCTACCTACACCCCTTTAAATTACGTTCGTACATATGCATGAGTCTAAATTTGTTTACCTTAAGGCAATTCCTAGTACTTTTATCCTGTACCTTGTTATCCCGGGTTTATGCATATGGGTAGTCTTTTGCTAACCACAGCTACATCACTTTTATTTAACTGTTAATCATGACTTAATGGTTCACTTTAACTTAATGGTAAAACCTGCTTTTTAGCAACATGGTTCAAGGAGCTAGAGCTTTGCTTTGTGTATGCTCTAGTGTCTCTCCGTAAGGTCCGATTCATTAGGCGGCAACCCAGGAACCTGTCGCCGCCGCTGGAACTATTATGGCTCTAGTCTTCGACAAGCAGCTTATACGTCTCTAGCTTACCAGTGGTTACTGAAAGGCATATGTGGGGAACATGGGTGAGAGTATGGTTTGATCCATCGAGGACGGTCTCACCTGCGGTCTGAGATCCGTTGGCTATGTCTCGTTAGGCACAGTCCCATGTGGGAGTGTTTACGCTGCGCCCTGATACTCCACATGTCGCGCCGAAAGGGCGAGGCCCGCGCTCCGGACGCCATCGACCCCCCTCACGTTGCGCCCTGAGCGACGACCGATCACGATGCCTTGGGTCATGCTGCCTATGTTGAACCAAAACGGCTACTGTGTTTGTTAGGATGTCTAGTGAAAAGCCTCGTAGCGTCCCTATGCACTCGCACCTCGGAAGTGTGGTATGTGCATGGTTGGGTTGAAAGCTCCTTTGAGCTTTTACGCTAATGGTTGGGTAAAGGGCGAAACCTCTGCAGAGTGTACATCTATCATGATAGCCGTAATCACGGTCATGAGCGGCCTGGATCCTTTTTGATTAGAAGATGAAGTTGATGATGCTCTATGGTTCTAATGCTAATTACATCTTTAATGGGGTTACAACTGGGAGTTCTCATACACTTGTAGTAACTAGGAGAATGATAAAACGAACCAACTAAAAGTGCTAAAGCAGTAAACCCGAGTCAGCCTTGCATAAACTCCTGTTATACTTGCTAAGTAAGACGAGTTACTTACACTTGCCAACAATCAACAAAATCCTAGACGGGTAGTCAGATGGAGTAGCATTTGAGGCGGTGACTGAAGATTTATCAGAAGACCTTCCGTACATCTAAGCTGTGGTCAACCAGTCGGTGTCCCTGTGGACTTGAGGCTCGACTAGAAGATAATGTTCAATAAGATAGACTTCCGCTGTGTAACTTCTGTAAACTCTAATGTAAATTCTTTTATTCGAGCATTGTGTTCTCTGTATTACCATATTTGTAAGCTATATGTGTTGTGCAGACTTCCTGGGCACACATATGGCAGCATTCGGGTTTGTGTGAAAAACCGGGTGTGACAAAGAGCAACCAAATCAGCAAGATGCATATCACAGACAGAGCATTCAAGTTCATCAGAAACTATGGGAGCATCTTTCAACACACCTATCTCAATTCTAGCACTTGCCAGCTCAGATTCAATCTCAGCCACTTTCTTGTTAGACTCACTAAGCAAAGACTCAAATTCTAACGCCTTCTTTCCAGTCTCAGAAAGTAAGGCCTCAAGCTCCACAACCCTATCCTTAGACTCTCCAAGCAAAGACCTAAATTCTCTCTTCTCCTTGTTGGTCTTCCTAAGCACATCATCATGATTATCGACCAACTCCTCCAGTCTAGCAATCTCCTTACGCAAAGAGGTGGGATCGGTCATTACCTCTTCCTCGGAGTCGGAGTCGGAGTCGTTCTTGGAGTCATGTGCCATGGTGCAGAAGTTCATAGCGGCGCAGGAGAGCCCGTTGAAGTTGCAGTTCATGTGCTTCTTCTCCTTGCGGTGGCCGCGGTCTTCATCCTCGCTGCTCGAGCTCGACGAAGTGTTGGTGGAGCTTGCGTCAATGTCGCTTGCACCAGCCACCATCGCTCGAGTCTTGTTCTTCTTATAGCCACCGTGCTTGTTCTTTGTCCTTCTCTCTTCCTTGTTCTTGTGCTTGGAGCGGTACTCGTCCTTGGAGCAGTGCTTGTGCTCGTCTCGCGGTCGGTGCTTGCGGTTGTAGTCGTTCTTGATCTCCTCCGGGCACTCGGCGATGAAGTGGCCCATCTTGCCGCACCTGTAGCATGTACTTCCCGCACGCCTCGAGCCCTTGTGGTTCTGGTACATGCGCTCGAACCTCCTGGTCAGCAACGCGAGATCCTCCTCGCTCAGCACCTCATACTCCTCATCTGGAAGAGACACAAGAGAAGACAAGGCAAAGTGTTTGGAAGTATTAGCATGTCCATAACCAGATCTACCGACTAGAGCCAGACTATGGGAATCAGTCGGACTCTTAGCCTTGGCAATCAGCTGTCTATCAACTTAGAAGACTTCAACTTAGAGAAAAGCTCGTCAACTTTCAAAGTTTCATAGTTAGCCGACTCCATGATCGCCTCAACCTTGGCACCCCACACGGACCGAACAAGGGAAAGCAAGAGCTTCAAAGCTCCGTCATGATCCGTGTACGGGAGTGTGGTAATGTTGGCTTTCATGTTGTTGACTATAGCAGTAAAGCGCTGAAACATAGCATCAACCGACTCACCAACCAACTGCTCAAAGTTCTCATACTCTCTACGATAGACCGAGAAAAGTCTAGCCTTGACATGACTATCACCACCATGGGCTACCTTGAGCTTTAGCCAGATCTGGCTAGCTAGGTCCTCGCCCAAAACATGTTCAAACTCTTCAGTCGACAAAGCACGAAACAAGTAGTCGACAACCCTAGTGTTGGCCTCGAACGTGTCTCTTGCAACCTGGGCATCTAAGTTGGTAGGATTGACATAATTTTCATCTTCCATCACATCCCACAACTTTTCTTTGCCTCACAAGAAAGCGGCCATACGTGCAACTGTTGGCGGTCGATATCCATGACTTTTACCGCCAACATTTCTCCGGATTTCATGCTCATATAGTGATAATCATGCTAATATCATTTATACTAATGAGTTCCACAAGTTTTGTGCAATTTGTGAGCGAAGGAACAAACAGGAAAAACAGGAGGCCAAACTGGCACAGGGCCAGGCCGGTCGGCCTAGCCTAGGCCGACCGGCCCCCCTCTGCCTCTTCTGGCCACGGTTTTGATCCACAAGCTATCTAACACACCAAGGATGATCATGAGCCGTGAGTTTGATGTCGGTTTGATCCGAGGACCCGAAAGGCCTAGCCATGGATTGGAGGGTCCACCTACCTTGGATTCTCGGACAACCTCAGCTCAACGCAACCAAAACCGCCTCAAGGGAGAACATGCAATCGTTGATGAGCGAGTCGGTGCAACGGAGGGCTGAGAGGGGCCAGGGCCAGGCCGGCCGGCCTCCCCTAGGCCGGTCGGCCCCTAACTGTCGCGCTTGAGGTGAACGCAACAACTACCGACTTCAGGACATCATCCAGGCCGTCCCTGCAAAAGTCGGTGCAACTTGGCACCAGGGCCAGGCCGGCCGGCCTACACCAGGCCGGCCGGCCTACACCAGGCCGGCCGGCCTACACCAGGCCGGCCGGCCTCCAACTGTGGCTTCCACGCTTCCTCTTTCGCGTGGATGCTAAGCAGGAGGTGTGCGTCAATCCTAAGCAGGATTCCACCCTTGGGAGGCAATAAAAGGCGCCCTTCACCCCCACTCAACACACCATCCATTGGAGAGAAGAGAAGGCTCAAGATGTAGTCCACTATTATCTTAGAGTTGAGTAGAGTAGAGAGAGAGTGGGTGAGTTGCTCGGGTGACAGCCGAGCTTTGTAGAGAGAGTCCAGGATTTCTTCCTCGGTCTCGTCTCAACATTTCCGCCCCCGAGGAATAAAGCTTCAGAGATATCTTCAGTAAGTTCCTCGGTCTCTTGCCTTAGTATCTCGCTAGTTTACTCTTTACTTTCAGCAATTTATCTTGGCTATCTATGGTCTGCGGGTACCTGAGTCTGCGTGAGTGACAGCGGCTCTTGTTTGGGGTTTCCTCTATAGCCCTTCGCGTTGGGTGGAGGTCAATGGCTGAAAGCTTAGGCGTGGTGCCTGTGCTGGCTAGTCACCTCAGGTTGTGTTGCACCCCACGGAACTGCAGTGGTAGGCGGCAGGTGGTGACAGCCCTGTCCGTCCTTTGTACTCCACCACGGTCGGGTGTACTCATAACAGTAGTGCTGAGCCCGGAAGAACCCCTCTCTCATCCCGTTCTGAGTTCTTCCCGTTCTAGCCGTCGAAGCAGATCATGTTAGATTAAGATAGGTTGTCTGGGGTAACGAGTGGCTAACTAAGGTTAAGCTCTCTACACCCTTTACCCTTTCCTCCCCTGGTGGGTCCGGTTAGGAAAGTTCTAGACTAGTCGCGTACACCGTTCCTTGGATTTGACATCCAGGTTTCTACTCCCCTGGTGAAAGGCTACAATGTACTCCGTGCGCTTGCGGATTTAGTTAGGCTAAGGAGTGCCAACAGCAACCCAGTTCGAATAATTCTTCCCATCAAAGTGCGGAGGCCTGGAACCCCAATCTTGGTATGCCATCTTTGGATCTTAGACTGGTTAGAGTCGCAAAGACCCGTAACCGGCTCTGATACAAATTGAAGGACCGATTAGGTGACCAGAGAGGGGGGAGTGAATGGGAGTCGATAAAAATTTCTTCTCAATGAATCCGGCCCTAGGAACACGATCACAACAGCGGAAACCAAATCAAGCAAATCAAATCGAAATCAAACCAAAACAAGACAAAACCTTCTCTTCTCAGCCAGGGGTGGTTAAACCTCCCTCTGGGGGGCGGTTAGATGGCATGGCCTGGGAGCACGGGCTCCGAAAGCCAACACCCAAAATCGAATTACCCGATCTCCCAAACGGCTTGATCTCTTGAGACGAAACTTTGGGGAGATGATGTACACCTCAAGTAGAGGATATGCCCCAAAAATCTTGGACTCTAACTCACTAGAACTCCCAGAATCTCAAATCTCACGAAGAACACATCCATCTCTAGTTCATCCAAAAATCCTCAAATCCGAAGCGATTCTTTGCGTTTTGAGGGGGCAAATCACCGAGAAAAGAGTCTCCACGAGCTTATATGTGAATCCCCCAGGCAATCCCACAAAGAAACAGCCTCAAACACAAGGAATCAAAAATCTAGCAAAGGGACCAAAAGGAGCCACAGAATGAACAAAGAAATCACACAAATAGAGATGAAAGAAAGCAAAATCTTCTATACATCACGAGGTCAACTTCTTTACAAAGAGGCTAGCTATCCTCCCTTCATCCTACCTTCTTAAAGATTTCTCCGGTGAAGCACTTGGCTAGCCTATGGAAAACTAGAAAGGAAAACCTATAGGAAAATAGTTCAAGTGCAAAGGAAAATAAACTAGAGAGATAGATCGCAGCCACCAACCCCTAGGGGGCCTATTTATAGTCCAAGTGGTGGTGCTCTAATGACTCAACTATCCCTAAGTGATACATACCCCTCAGGGGCAAATTTGACATTTGAATCGAAGATATTTCTGGCTGGGACACCTTCCACTGCAAGCTTGCTTTCCTCCGATGCAACCCTTGCAATAACACCGCGTGTCCTCCGGATCGAAGCTCCTCGACGCCTCTCAGACCTGCCCGGGGTGGGAGGGGGGGGGGGGGGTTAAACCGCCCCAGGCTGGGCTGGCAGCCCATGGCCCGCGATGCCACGTCGAGTCCTCGGCCTTGGTTTTGAGGCCCAAACCAAGGGAAACCGTCCACCTGATGGTCTTTTGGCTAAACCATCAAACCCCGCGTACAAGCTTCGGTTGTGTGAGGACCCGGTGTGTCCGAGGACCGGTGGATGGTCCCTTCCTGGTGTGATGAGTGATTGACAACGTGGTGTGGATTGACGTTTCCCTTGGCTCAAGTATTGCAGGTGTAGAATGCGGCTTGATTGCATTGGTGCAGGTGAAGAACAGGCGCGAAAGGTCTGTTGATGAGCTTTTCTCGAAGTTGAAGTCTTCTGAGGTTGATAGACAGTTGCTTGCCAAGGCTAAGAGTCCGACTGATCCTCATAGTCTGGCTCTAGTCGGTGGCTCTGGTTATGGACATTCTAACACTTCCAAACACTTTGCTTTGTCTTCTCTTGTGTCTCTTCCAGATGAGGAATATGAGGTGCTGAGTGAGGAGGATCTCGCGTTGCTCACGAGGAGGTTCAAGCACATGTACCAGAACCGGAAGGGTTCGAGGCGTGCCAGGAGTATGTGCTACAGATGCGGGAAGATGGGTCACTTCATCGCCGAGTGCCCCGAGGAGATCAAGAACGACTACAATCGCAAGCACCGTCCACGAGATGACCACAAGCACTGTCCCAAGGACGAGTACCGCTCCAAGCACAAGAACAAGGAAGAGAGAAGGTCGAAGAACAAGCACGGTGGACACAAGAAGAACCGATCTCGAGCGATGGTGGCAGATGCGAGCGACATCGACACAAGCTCCACCAGCACGTCGTCGAGCTAGAGCAGCAAAGATGAAGACCGCGGCCACTGCAAGGAGAAGAAGAACGTGAACCACAACTTCAACGGCATCTCCTTCGCCGCCGTCGACTACTGCACAATGGCGCACGACTCCGTGAAGAGCAAGGACGACTCCGACTCCGACTCCGAGGATGAGGTATTGACCGATCCCACCTCTTTGCGTAAGGAAATTGCTAGACTAGAGGAGTTGGTCGATAACCATGATGATGTGCTTAGGAAGACCAACAAGGAGAAGAGAGAGTTTAGGTCTTTGCTAGGAGAGTCGAAGGAGAGGGTAGCTGAGCTTGAGGCCTTACTTTCTGAGACTGGAAAGAAGGCGATGGACTTGGAGTCTTTGCTTTGCGAGTCTAGGGAGAGAGCAGCTAAGCTTGAGTCAGAGATTGCTGTGTTGAAATATGCTCCTCTTGTGTCTGATGAAATTGAATGCTCATTCTGTGATGTGCATCTTACTGATCTGGTTGTTCTTAAGGAGAAACACATGACATGCTTAGATGATCTAGAAGATGCTAGGGCTGAGATTGCTGAGTTGAAGTCTAGACCTTCTTTGCTAGGTGCTTGTACTTCTTGTCCTGCTTTACATGCTCAGTTGCTTGAATCTCGTACCATGATTAGTTCGCTTGAAGCTCAATTGAAATCTCCTATTGCAAATTCTTGTTCTGCTTGTGATATTGTCGCTTTGAAGAATGATGAGCTAGAACAATGTGTTGATCGCTTGCAAAATGAGAATGATGAGTTGCGACAGTGTTTGGGTTGGTTGTCGGGTCGTGAGCCTCAACTTAAGATGTTGATTGCTGGTTTTAAGAGAGTTGGTGGTCGTGGTCTGGGTTCTGAGAAAGTTGGTGAGAGTAGTGGTGAGAAAGAGAGAGAACCTGAAAACTCCACCACAAACATTCCCACAAACCCACCGAAAGCCATTCTCAAGAACACCTTCACACCTAAACCCAACCACCTGCTAAACAAGCTTGACACCACTCCTGATCCTCCCATGTTTCCCCCAAAGATAAACAACTTCCAGAAGAGGGTAGCCTTTGTGAGGAGTGGGGTTTACCAGAAGAGAGAGCCGAAAGAAACCCCAAAGCCAAAGCCAGTCTGCTTCCACTGTGAGCATTGTGGAAGGGATGGACACCTTAAGGAGTTTTGCTGGAGGAAGAAGAGGGAGGTAAGATGAGAGAAGGAGATGGGGAACAGGGACAGGTACTACTCTTCCCGTAGTGTGCCTGTGTCTCGTTCACCTTTGCCTAGAGAAGAGGCTTTTGTGCGTAGAGTTCCTTCGTTGGGTAGTCGTGGCATTCCAGCTCGTGGTGGTTTTGCTAGGCGGCCTCCTGCTCGTGGTCAGTTTAGTTCAGGGAGGTTCGATCGTAGCTTTGAGTCTAGGAGAGAGTCTAGGCCACGTTTTCCCCCGCGTGGTGCTAGAGGTCCGATGGTGAGAGACAAGAGGGTTTCACGTGGTAGAGTTGATTTTGCTAACTCCTCTTTTGAGCAGATGGCCCGACACTGGTTTGACTCTTTTTGTGCTAACCCCAGTGTCAAGTCATTCGCTCATTCTCGTTCTCGCTTTTGATTGTGCAGGTGGGAGGCTTGGAGAACTTTTGGTTGATGGATTCCGGCTGTTCGAGACATATGATAGGTAATAGGAAGTGATTCTCCAGTCTCACCCTGGTGGTGTCCAGGCAGTGCATCACTTTCGGGGATAAGGGTAGAGGTAAAGTGTTGTCTGAGGGTGCTATTCAGGTGAGTGACAGTTTTATGTTGAAGCGGGTTGCTCTTGTCAAGAATCTTGGTTTTAATTTGCTTTCAGTTTCTCAGCTTCTTGATGAGGGTTATGAGGTTCGGTTTAAGAGTGGTGATTCTCGAATTCTTGATTCTCGAGGTGACCTTGTGTGTATGATCATTCCCGAGGGACAGATTTTTCGTGCTGATTTTTCTCGATCTTTTGGTCCTTCACGGTGTTTGATCGCTGGTACTTCTTCTGAGCTTTGGAAGTGGCATAGGAGATTGGGTCATGTGAGCTTTGATTTACTCACACGCTTGAGTGCTCTTGACCTTATCCGAGGATTGCCCAAGCTCAAGTTCGAGAAAGATTTGGTTTGTGCACCTTGCAGGCATGGTAAAATGGTTGCTGCTTCCCATCCACCTTTGACAGATGTTATGACTGAGCATCCAGGGGAGCTTTTGCATATGGACTTGGTTGGTCCCGCTCGCGTTCGTTCAGTTGGTGGGAAGTGGTATGTTCTTGTGGTTGTGGATGACTTTTCTCGGTATGCTTGGGTGTTCTTTTTGGCGTCGAAAGATGAGACATTTGATTTTGTTCGAGATCTGATTTTGAGGTTGAAAAATGAGAGTAATGGTGGTGCCATGAGAGCTATACGCAGTGACAATGGTACGGAATTTAAGAACACTCGTTTTGATGCCTTTTGTCGTGATCTTGGTCTCGAACATCAATACTCTTCGCCATATGTTGCTTGCCAAAATGGAGTTGTTGAAAGGAAGAATCGGACGCTTTGTGAGATGGCTAGGACGATGCTAGATGAGCATAGGACTCCTAGGAAATATTGGGCTGAGGCAGTAACACAGCTTGTTATGTTTCAAATCGGATTTTCCTTCGTGCTTTCAAGAAGAAAACTTGCTATGAGCTTTTCCATGGTCGTTCCCCCGTGTGAGTCACTTTCGGGTTTTCGGTTGCAAGTGTTTCATTCTTAAGAAAGGAAATTTGGACAAGTTTGAGTCTCGTTCGATGGATGGAATTTTTCTTGGTTATGCTAATCATTCTCGAGCATACCGTGTGCTCAATCTTGAGACTAACCAAATCATGGAGACTTGCGAAGTCACTTTCGACGAGACCATTCCATGTAGCTCTTCTGTCTTTGAGTGTGCAGGTGATGATGAGTTGGGACAGTCCATTTTTGAGGAAGAGCAGCTTGATGAGGAAGATGATGAGGAGAATCATGCACCGTGTGGAGAGCTTGTACCTTCTACTTCCACTACTACCACGACGTTCGACGATGGTCCCTACTGCTACACCTTCGTCGAGTCGCGCTCATGATCGAGTTCAAGTGGAAGCTGATGTTGAGGGGGAGGCAATCTCGAGGCGAGAAGCTCCTCGGCTGGTACAGAGGGATCATCCACCTTCAAAGATCATCGGGAACTTGGATGAACGTACTACACGGTCGAGGTCACAGAACATCTCTCATTTCGCTCATTCTGCTTTTGTTGCGTATTTCGAGCCCAAAAATGTTGGACACGCTTTATCTGATTCTGATTGGGTCAATGCCATGCATGAAGAGCTTGAAAACTTTGAGAGAAATCAGGTGTGGGAGTTAGTTGAACACCTCCAAATTGCCATCCTATAGGAACCAAGTGGGTTTTCAAAAACAAGAGGGATGAGGGTGGTGAGATTGTGAGAAACAAAGCGAGGTTGGTTGCTCAGGGGTTTTCGCAGCAGGAGGGGATAGATTATGAGGAGACTTTGCTCCTGTTGCCCGTTTGGAGGCAATTCGGATCCTTCTAGCATTCTTTGTTACTAAAGGGTTCAAATTGTACCAAATGGACATGAAGAGTGCCTTTCTAAATGGGGTGATCGAGGAAGAAGTGTATGTGAGGCAGCCCCCGGGTTTTGAGAGTGAGAGATACCCACACCGAGTGTACAAACTCCACCGAGCTTTATATGGCCTAAAGCAAGCACCTAGAGCGTGGTATGGCAGGTTGAGGGGGTTCTTGCTTAGCAAGGGGTTTGTGATGGGAAAGGTTGATAAGTCGCTCTTCTTGTTGAGGAATGGCAATGATCTTTTAATCGATCAGATTTACGTGGATGATATCATTTTTGGTGGCTCTTCTCACGATCTTGTTGCCAAGTTTGCAGATGATATGAGCAGGGAATTTGAAATGTTGATGATGGGAGAGTTGCAGTTCTTTCTCGGGCTACAGATCAAGCAAACCAAGGATGGGATGTTCGTGCACCAAAGCAAGTACACCAAGGAGATTCTCAAGAAATTCGACATGAGCAACTCCAAGCCGATGACTACACCGATGAGTACGACTACAGCTTTGGATGCGGATGAGGACGGAGAACCAGTGGACCAGAAGGAGTACTGGAGCATGATTGGCTCCCTCCTCTACTTGACGGCGACGAGGCCGGACATACAGTTCAGCGTGTGTCTGTGCGCTCGTTTTCAGGCTTCACCGAGGACTTCACATCGTCAGGCCGTCAAGCGGATTTTCAGGTATCTCAAGTACACTCCTGAGTTGGGTCTTTGGTATTCTGCTGTTTCCTCACTTGCACTCCATGGTTTTTCTTATGCTGATTTTGCTGGATGTCGTGTTGATCGCAAGTCTACTTCTGGCCAGTGTCAGTTTCTTGGTTCGTCTCTTGTGTCTTGGTCTTCTCGCAAGCAGTCTAGTGTAGCCCAATCCACCACAGAGGCCGAGTATGTTGCTGCTGCTAGCTGTTGTTCCCAGTTGCTTTGGATCACCTACACCTTGAGAGACTTTGGCTTAGACATGTCCCATGTACCACTTCTTTGTGACAGCACCAGTGCCATAAGCGTAGCCAAAAATCCCGTGCTTCACTCCAAAACCAAACACATAGAAGTGAGGTACCACTTTCTGAGAGATCATGTGGAGAAAGGAGATATTGAGCTTGCCTATGTTTCTACCCAAAACCAGCTTGCAGACATTTTCACTAAGCCACTTGACCAAGTTACTTTCACCCGCTTGCGAGGAGAACTTGGTGCGTGTGCGTTTTTCTGAGCTGAGTTTTGGAGGCTTCTCTTGTAGCATATGTATACTATTGTACCATCTTTGTATCTTGATGTACATTTTTTGCTTTTGTATCTTGATGTATAGCTTTCATCTTTGCATCTTGTGATAAATCATGTTGCATTTGTATCATATCTTAGGATGAGCTTCTGCTATATGCAGTGATTGCTACAACTTGCTACATTTTAGATTTTAGGCAAGCTTGCTAGGGATTGGATGTATGATTGGCTATGCTCTTGATGGTCTTTATATATATTCCTTTGAGATAGTCAATTTTGTGAATTAAAATGACAAACTGAACTTAAACTCTTTTCACCCATGAGTAAATGCCTTTGCATGTCTTGTTTGAGCCGAAATGGCTATATTTTGCTTAAGGTCATGCTAGGATGATATTCTTTTCAATTGGATCAAAGATCTTTGTCATTGTAAATGTTTAGCCCATGTTTATCTTGTGGAGGAGCATAAGCTTCTTTTTGTTGCAAAGACATTTCATGTACCATGCTTAAATTGAAAAACTTGAAAAATGAGATGTCTATGCATGAAAGAAGAAAGATGAGAAAAAGATATATTTGAAAATATTTATGCTCATGTATCTATGCTTTCACCATTGCACACACTTGCACACATGGGTGCTAAGCGGTTGCATGTTGTTTGCCGGAGAAGTCTCCCATGAGAAGTGAACACATGGCTCCGTGCTTTGACATGACATGAGATAGATTTTGGGCGTTTATAATGATCTTTTGTCAAGAATGCTTGTTCTATCATGATCTTGGTGAGATGAAGTTTATTTTTTCTTAAATAATCCATGTTTAGGACTTTGCTCATGAGGTGAAACTTTTGAAAAAATTGCACAAATTAATCATGGCTTTGTCAAATGGCTATATATCTTCACTTTCTTGACGGCAATGCCCTTATGATGCTATGACCTGTCTAGTTTGCCTTTTCTCTAACTTGTAGAATTTTGTATCGCTCATTGCCTATTTGAGAAGCCTAGAGTTGAAATTTTTGCATTTTTGCCTTGATTTGTGCATTGTCAACAAGGGGGAGAGTTTGAGCATTGGAATACATTGTTGGGCACTTGTGGAAGGTTTCCAAGTTGAAACGACATCATTGCGAGCATTTTTTTGTGACTTGCATTTTTGTGCTTTGACTGGGCAGGGCGGTGTGACCTACCCTGCAGGGCGGTGCAACCGGCCCTCCAGGGCGGTTCAACCGGCCCTGTGCAGTGGCACGAGGCTTTGTGGGATTTGATCCATTTTCGAATGCATTTTCGCACGCACAAGTTCACTTGTTCAGGGGGAGTTTGAGTTTGCATCAATGCAGGGGGAGTGCTTTGAGTGTTCTGAAAAGTGATTTGGAGATTCGTGACTTGTGTTTTGTGCTTTGCTCTTTTGCCGATGGTGTTGAGCCCTTTCGCTTCTTCTTGAAGGGTCGGCGTTTCTGGAGCTTTCTCTTGCGAAGTGACTTTGTTTCGGCTTGTTCTTTGCTTTTAGTCACTTGCTTGAGTCTTGTCTTTGATTTCTTTTCTATTTTCTTTTATATCTATGGTGACTATGTGTGTGTTGTCAATGCACTCATCAAGAGGGAGATTGAGGACCCGGTGTGTCTGAGGACTGGTGGATGGTCGCTTCCTGGTGTGATGAGTGATTGACAACGTGGTGTGGATTGACGTTTCCCTTGGCTCAAGTATTGCAGGTGTAGAATGCGGCTTGATTGCATTGGTGCAGGTGAAGAACAGGCGCGAAAGGTCTTAGCCATGGCGGCCTCCGAGGAGCGGAGAGACAAGTAGGCTTGGTTCGAGGGACCCGGTGGCCAGATGGATCGAGTGCGGTTCACATGGTGGCAAGAACGAGCAAGGGAACGTGATTCCGGTGCGAGGCAGCGGCTCACGACCGAAGCTCGTATGCGGACATGAAGCCGGTGCAAGGTGGCGGCTCACAACCGAAGCTTGCACGCGGGGTTTGGTGGTTTGGCCAGAAGACCATCGGATGGACGGTTTCTCTTGGTTTGGGCCTCAAAACCAAGGCCGAGGACTCGACGTAGCGACGGCCCGGCCTGCCAGCCAGGGGCGGTCCAACCGCCCCCAGGGGCGGTGTGACCGGTCCCACCTGGGCAGGTCGCCCGTGAGCGTCGAGGAGCTTCGATCCGGAGGACACGCGGCGTGATCGCAAGGCTTGCGTCGGAGGGAAGCTAGCTTGCGATGGAAGGTGTCCCAGCCAGAAAAATCTTCACAGAAAATGTCATATTCGCCCCTGAGGGGTATGTATCGCTTAGGGGTAGTTTAGTCTTTCGAGCACCACCATTTGGACTATATAATAGACCCCCTAGTGGTGGTGGCTGTCATCTCTCTAGTTACTTTTATTTGGCTTGTTTAGTTTCCCTTCCCTTTCATCCTCTCCACCTAGAACTATTTTGAATCATTCATAGTTTGTATAGGTGAATTCATGGTTGGTTGATTGAGCTTAATCTCTTTATCTTTGTGCCATGATTTGAATTCCCGAGCTCCTTTTCTTCTTCCCATTTTCGGAGGTATTTTCGGAGCCATTTTTGGGGAATTTTCGTTCTTCACTTTCTAGCCCGTTTTCTCTCGGATTTCTTTGGGGGAATCACGCATGAGTGCCTTGTGCCTCTTTTCTTGGTGATCCCTTGCCCCCAAACCCCGGGAATCGGATTAGATTTGAAGTTTTCGGGATGAACTCGTGGAGGGTGTGTTCTTCGCTAGATCTGAAATTCCTAGAGTTCTAGGGAGTTAGAGACCGAGATTTTTGGGGCATAGCCTCTCCTTGAGCTGTATATCATCTACCCAAAGTTTCATCTCAAGACTCCAAGCCGTTTGGGAGATCCGTTTGCGAGTTGACATTGAGTTTGAGTTTTTCCCGTGCTGTCTAGCAAGACCGGTGCAACCGCCCTCGGATTCCGGTGTGACCGCTCCTGGCTGAAGGGCCAGGCAAGGGCGGTGCAACCGCCCCTGGAGAGAGGTGTGACCGCCCCTGGCCGAGAGTTGCTGATTCGGGTTGTTTCCGTTCGATTCTTGTTGGATTTGTTCGATTCGTGTTCCGCTACGTTGATCTTGTTCCTAGGGTCAGTAGTCTCTTAGTAGCTACGTGATCTTGGCAAGGTCGGTCCATAGGATTTGGATTGAGTTGGGAGAAGCCAGATTCGGAAAGTAATTTTTATAGGCTCTGTTGGCGGTCGATATCTATGACTTTTACCGCCAACATTTCTCCGGATTTCATGCTCATATAGTGATAATCATGCTAATATCATTTATACTAATGAGTTCCACAAGTTTTGTGCAATTTGTGAGCGAAGGAACAAACAGGAAAAACAGGAGGCCAAACTGGCATAGGGCCAGGCCGGCCGGCCTAGCCTAGGCCGACCGGCCCCCTTCTACCTCTTCTGGCCACGGTTTTGATCCACAAGCTATCTAACACACTAAGGATGATCATGAGCCGTGAGTTTGATGCCGGTTTGATCCGAGGACCCGAAAGGCCTAGCCATGGATTGGAGGGTCCACCTACCTTGGATTCTCGGACAACCTCAACTCAACGCAACCAAAACCGCCTCAAGGGACAACATGCAACCGTTGATGAGCGAGTCGGTGCAATGGAGGGCTGAGAGGGGCCAGGGCCATGCCGAACGGCCTACCCTAGACCGGCCGGCCCCTAACTGTCGAGCTTGAGGTGAACGCAACAACTACCGACTTCAGGACATCATCCAGGCCGTCCCTGCAAAAGTCGGTGCCACTTGGCACCAGGGCCAGGCCGGCCGGCCTCCCACCGTGGCTTCCACACTTCCTCTTTCGCGTGGATGCTAAGCAGGAGGTGTGCGTCACTCCTAAGCAGGATTCCACCCTTGGGAGGCTATAAAAGGCGCCCTTCACCCCCACTCAAGACACACCATCCAAAGGAGAGAAGAGAAGGCTCAAGATGTAGTCCACTATTATCTTAGAGTTGAGTAGAGTAGAGAGAGAGTGGGTGAGTTGCTCGGGTGACAGCCGAGCTTTGTAGAGAGAGTCCGGGATTTCTTCCTGGGTCTCGTCTCAACATTTCCGCCCCCGAGGAATAAAGCTTTAGAGATATCTTCAGTAAGTTCCTCGGTCTCTTGCCTTAGTACCTCGCTAGTTTACTCTTTACTTTTAGAAATTTATCTTGGCTATTTATGATCTGCGGGTACCTGAGTCTGCGCGAGTGACAGCGACTCTTGTTTGGGGTTTCCTCTATAGCCCTTCGCGTTGGGTGGAGGTCAGTGGCTGAAAGCTTAGGCGTGGTGCCTGTGCTGGCTAGTCACCTCAGGTTGTGTTGCACCCCACGGAACTGCAGTGGTAGGCGGCAGGTGGTGACAGCCCTGTCCGTCCTTTGTACTCCACCACGTTCGGGTGTACTCATAACAGTAGTGCTGAGCCCGGAAGAACCCCTCTCTCACCCCGTTCTGAGTTCTTCCCGTTCTAGCCGTCGAAGCAGATCACGTTAGATTAAGATAGGTTGTCTGGGGTAACGAGTGGCTAACTAAGGTTAAGCTCTCTACATCCTTTACCCTTTTCTCCCCTGGTGGGTCCGGTTAGGAAAGTTCTAGACTAGTCGCGTCTACCGTTCCTTGGATTTGACATCCAGGTTTCTACTCCCCTGGTGAAAGGCTACAATGTACTCCGTGCGCTTGCGGATTTAGTTAGGCTAAGGAGTGCCAACAAGCTTTTCTGGCGCCGTTGCTGGGGAACGGTAGCAATACTAGTGTAGGATTTTTTTTAGCTGTACACTTTATCCCCATAACCATCTACCACATGGAGTTTTCTCCTAGTTATCAGGCGGTTCCATTTCGCGAGTGTTTGGAATTGCCACCATCCTTCCACCCCATTATCTGATGGCTTCGAGATCCGCCCCAATCTCGTTGCCATCGTTTGCTCACACTCCTTGCAATAGATGAGGAGAAGTTCTCTCCTAACATTCTCGGGATGAACCAAGACGAAACTCTTCCTGTTTTTCTCTGACGGGGGAAGAAAAGTTTTGGTACAATCGGAGTGCAAGAGGAGTTGGAGGAGATTGGATCAAAGTGAACATTGAAGTTTGTCTGTTTGTCTATCCCATCCCCAAAGCTCAGAGATGAGCTACTTGGAGCAACCTGGGAGAAGTTTGGTATGGTGCTCATACAACGATTCGTTGGTAGATTGAGACATAGTGCTCATCCTCAGGATCAGTTTTTCTGTCCCTCCCACCGACTTCCCCATGAACCAAACAGCAAATCCTCACTCTTTCATTAGATCCACCGCCTCCAACCACACGACGTGAGCGAACAAAAACCCCCAGACCAAGAGAATTCCCTTAAGGATCTGCCACGTTAGGTGTGCATGCTCAAGGTCTGAGTAATTCATTCCGAAAGTCACGACCGCAGACCAAGGGTCTATCTACGGTTACGAGCAAGGAATGACGGAGGAAGCAGAAGTTAGTCGATGCTAGCTTTAATGCCCTCCACCTATTGAGGGGACTGACACACAAGAAGTTGTCCATGATCTTTCGTAAGCACCTGAAAGGGATCAACGGCCAGATGTTGGAAAACAAAGGAATTATCTGAGTTGTGCCTGAGGGGCGCAGCAGAGTGATCCTTGATTTCCACATTTTCGATATCCTCGAAGGTGACAAAATCTTCTTGTTGGATCAGCCAATAGAGCATCTTGTCACGATCGAGCTATAGCTCGGGGTTGACAAAGAAAAACATCCTGATCGACCTTGCACGATCAGTGAGTTCAGCCTTGCACGATCATTATCGCAAAGGGCTAGACAGACCCCGTGAAGAATCAGTGGGCATATTTTTCAGATGCTCACCCAATCCCAGGGGTAGAACCGGGCAGTCAAGCTCGACATGGTGGAGAACCACAACCTCCTCCACTAGAGTTGTTGATTGCTGCCACTTGGATTGAGACATGTCTCTCTTCCACTTGGAATAGAGATATTTACCTCTTCACGACAATCGCAGCATGCTAGTCATCATCAGTGATAAACTGACAGAGAATGAGGCTCGGCAGGCTGCAACAGTCTTAGAGAAGTATCGGTCCATTTTTAGGTATTCTCTACAGACTAGACGGGGATCAACCCCAACACCCATCGTATCGCTTGAACCGGACAAACAGCCTTTTGGCTGAATGATGCGATGAGGGAGGTAGGCACACCTGCATGTGGGTATTATTTACCCCATGTAAGGACCCATTTTAAGTGGTGAGGCACTAGTCAATTTTCATCTACCTCCACCTGTCTTTATTGTTTGGTGTATGCAATGCACCAACAGAGGTGTATGATATGAGCCTTCTCTCCCATTATCAAGGACATCCTTTGTCCTTGTCGAGAACATCATGGAGGAATTCCTTGATGATGTCTCAGTCCATGGACAACCTTTGGTTTATGCCTCGCGGATATGGATAGAGTTCGTGGGAATTCCCAAAGGCTCCACCTTGTCCCAAATTGGGAGAAGTGTCAGCTGAGAAGGCCCCCCATCATACAACCTCATGATGAGATTCTTCCTATCAAGATCATGTGCAACGCTAGTGACCATACAATCGGGACAGAGCTAGATCAATGCAAGAAATCATCATCAAAAGCATTGACCAGAGTTCGACAAACAACGGAGAAGGAACTGTCTGTAGTGGTATTCACCCATGACAAGTTCAGACCCTACTTGGTCGATGTCAAAGTATTAGCACACGGACCATGCTACACCAAGATATCACCTGACCAAGAAGGACGATAAGCCACAACTCATCCGTTGGATTCTTGCTCCTTCATGAATTTGCTTCACGACTCAAAAAAAAAGAGAAGAGAGCAAATAAATACGTGGCATATCATCTCCCAAGGATACAAGTTCAATCATATGAGATGATACTCTCTCAAGGGTAGCTTTACAAACTTGGATTAACACCCTTAGAGAGAAGGAATGCATTCACCTTATCAGATTTAACCAATGGGATTCATATCATACTGGTTTACTCCACCGCTGCAACCCACATGTGAGACCCGCAAGATTCTTAAGTGTCGGTTCCACTTCTCATAGAGAATGAGCTACGAAAGTTTTTGTTTCCTTCCGTATAAACCTTGTGCTAAGGTTCGGCAGACTGATCACCTGACCAACCAAGCACACACACGCTAAGAGTCTTTGTGGTGCCCATGATGCTCATTTAGTCAAAGGACTGACAAGCATCTTGGTGATCATGGACTAAACGTCCATAGTAGTTGAAGCACTTCATGTTGTGGATAAGGAAATGGAGACTCTCACTCCAGCCTTAGAAGTGCAATAGCGGGTTGGAAGTAAATCACCGGGTCGCAAATCCGTACCATCTTCAGATAGTCAATCAGAAACATCAACAGAATATCATGAACAATCTGACATGGAGAAGGGATGGAAGGGCAATCACCCGAGACACTTTGTGCATACGAAACATTATTCCCATTAGGAGATCAAAAAGGTGAAACATAGACCCCCCAATCAGCCAGAGTCCAAATGATGAAATCAAATGGCTGAATTGGAGGTGGAGAAGGAAGGTTTTCCTTTATGCTTCCTCTCCAGGACAATGACAGGGTCCGACATCCCGGAACTCGAAGTTATGGACTGCTACGAGTATCCGAGTTACTACCATAGTCCATGGTCATGGCGAGACCTAAAATGTTCCATTATCTTAGTATAGGTTTGGGTGCTGAATTTTTTCCCTTTTCATTTTTGTTTTCCCGATATTTATTTTCCAACAGCACCCCCATATTTCCCTTTTGAATAAAATGTTGCTTTGTTCCTGCCATGCTTTTGGTGGTTGGTGCACACTTGTGTGCCAACCACACCCCTGCTCTAACTCTACACTAAGTGCACAGAAAACAGGACGAGCAACACATCGACGAGCAGTCTTCACCCGTGCCCAAATAACCACATGGCAGCCATCTGCTGAGATTCAACTACGCACGGAGGTTTGAAACCCTTTCTCCATTTCCTTTCTTGGTTTTAATTCAAATGCGAGCATGAGTTCACGACAATTAAAATTTGAATGAAACACCTAGAAAGAGATGAAAATCCTACATGTTTATCAAAGGTGCATAAGCTTTATTTCTTCGCAAGTACCTATGTGCCTTTGGAACTTTACGATAGGATCACTTGATCTTTCGCTTATTGACTCTTACGATATAATGACATGAGAGGCTTGTTCTTTTCTAATTCAAAGTCTTGGAGAATTTCATTTTGAAAAAAAAATGAGGCAACTCTCGTTCATGCTCAACTTTGCCTAGTCTCATCCAGAGCCATATCATACATGACACAGTTTTGAAACTCCACAAAGCTATCTTTACATTTTGAGCTTCATCAAACATCGTGCCTTCTGAGACATGCATGTTCTTCCTTGCACTTTGGTCATTCACGTACACATTTCATCAAATAAAGTCCATCATAGAATAAAAGTCCATCAAAAGTGGTTCTCAAGCAGCTCTTCATCCCCCTAAAAAAAAAGAAAAGAAAAAAAAGATGAGTGGGAGGTCCTACTCGAGTAAAAAAAAAAAAAAGAGAGAAGAAGGGGAAAGATGGAAGAAGCTAGAATCAAATACCACTCAAGGACATTCATCATCCATCATCCACATTCACTTGCACTTGACCAAAGTTCATGGTTGACATGATCTCTCGGAGACAAGTTATTTGATCTCGCAACATAGATGGAAGAGATAAGCATTTCTATCGATCCCTACCTTGAGCCCCACATATAACCTTGTAGAGGTAGGTGAGGCTACTTGAAAAGCCTTAGTGAGGATCAAACACTTTGAGCGACTGAGTGGCTTGAGAGAATGAGAGTATGCCTCCATATTTTTGAAAAAAAAAATCTCTCCAAGAACTGAGAAGGAGGAATCAAGCTCTCCATTGATTTATTCTGAGGTTCAATAGGGGAAAGTGAAGGTGTTAGCCACCTGGAATCCAAGGTATGAGGGAAAGCTTTGAAACAATCCTTATGCATACTCTTGATTTCATGACCCTAGGCTTTGCTTGATCCTCTGGATCTAAATCAACCCTTTGCTCGGGACGAGCAAAGTCTAGGTGTGGGGGCGTGTTGGCGGTCGATATCTATGACTTTTACCGCCAACATTTCTCCGGATTTCATGCTCATATAGTGATAATCATGCTAATATCATTTATACTAATGAGTTCCACAAGTTTTGTGCAATTTGTGAGCGAAGGAACAAACAGGAAAAACAGGAGGCCAAACTGGCACAGGGCCAGGCCGGCCGGCCTAGCCTAGGCCGACCAGCCCCCTTCTGCCTCTTCTGGCCACGGTTTTGATCCACAAGCTATCTAACACACCAAGGATGATCATGAGCCGTGAGTTTGATGCCGGTTTGATCCGAGGACCCAAAAGGCCTAGCCATGGATTGGAGGGTCCACCTACCTTGGATTCTCGGACAACCTCAACTCAACGCAACCAAAACCGCCTCAAGGGACAACATGCAACCGTTGATGAGCGAGTCGGTGCAACGGAGGGCTGAGAGGGGCCAGGGCCAGGCCGAACGGCCTACCCTATGCCGGCCGGCCCCTAACTGTCGAGCTTGAGGTGAACGCAACAACTACCGACTTAAGGACATCATCCAGGCCGTCCCTGCAAAAGTCGGTGCCACTTGGCACCAGGGCCAGGCCGGCCGGCCTACACCAGGCCGGCCGGCCTCCCACCGTGGCTTCCACGCTTCCTCTTTCGCGTGGATGCTAAGCAGGAGGTGTGCGTCACTCCTAAGCAGGATTCCACCCTTGGGAGGCTATAAAAGGCGCCCTTCACCCCCACTCAAGACACACCATCCAAAGGAGAGAAGAGAAGGCTCAAGATGTAGTCCACTATTATCTTAGAGTTGAGTAGAGTAGAGAGAGAGTAGGTGAGTTGCTCGGGTGACAGCCGAGCTTTGTAGAGAGAGTCCGGGATTTCTTCCTCGGTCTCGTCTCAACATTTCCGCCCCCGAGGAATAAAGCTTCAGAGATATCTTCAGTAAGTTCCTCGGTCTCTTGCCTTAGTACCTCGCTAGTTTACTCTTTACTTTTAGCAATTTATCTTGGCTATCTATGATCTGCGGGTACCTGAGTCTGCGCGAGTGACAGCGACTCTTGTTTGGGGTTTCCTCTATAGCCCTTCGCGTTGGGTGGAGGTCAGTGGCTGAAAGCTTAGGCGTGGTGCCTGTGCTGGCTAGTCACCTCAGGTTGTGTTGCACCCCACGAAACTGCAGTGGTAGGCGGCAGGTGGTGACAGCCCTGTCCGTCCTTTGTACTCCACCACGTTCGGGTGTACTCATAACAGTAGTGCTGAGCCCGGAAGAACCCCTCTCTCACCCCGTTCTGAGTTCTTCCCGTTCTAGCCGTCGAAGCAGATCACGTTAGATTAAGATAGGTTGTCTGGGGTAACGAGTGGCTAACTAAGGTTAAGCTCTCTACATCCTTTACCCTTTTCTCCCCTGGTGGGTCCGGTTAGGAAAGTTCTAGACTAGTCGCGTCTACCGTTCCTTGGATTTGACATCCAGGTTTCTACTCCCCTGGTGAAAGGCTACAATGTACTCCGTGCGCTTGCGGATTTAGTTAGGCTAAGGAGTGCCAACAGGCTCCCATTCACTCCCCCCCCTCTCTGGTCGCCTAATCGATCCTTCATTGTGAGACGCTACCTTGCACCGGCTTCGTGTCCGCGTACGAGCTTCGATCGTGAGCCGCTACCTCGCACCGGAACCACGTTCCCTTGCTCGTTCTTGCCACCATGTGAACCGCACTTGATCCATCTGGCCACCAGGGTCCCTCGAACCAAGCCTACTTGTCTCTCCACTCGTTGGAGGCCGCCATGGCTAAGACCTTTCGCGCCTGTTCTTCACCTGCACCAATGCAACCAAGCTGCATTCTACACCTGCAATACTTGAGCCAAGACAAACGTCAATCCACACCACGTTGTCAATCACTCATCACACTCAGGAAGCGACCATCCACCGGTCCTCGAACACACCCGGTCCTTAATCCTCCGTTGCGCTTGCTCCTCCTACGCGAAGTCACCTTCTCCCTGGCTTGCATACTAACCACATGTATTTCTGCCCTCATACTGCTGGACGACAGCACCTCATCCATCTTCTCCTTCCCCTCTTGATGATCCTTTAGCTCTTTTAGGGCCTTATCAAGCATAGGTCCAAGAGCCACAGAAGGTTCATGAGGTTTAGAGTTCTGAGAGCTAGGTTGTGTTGCTAAAATACCTTGATCATTCAGTCCACACTCTATAGAATTTGGTGGTAACATTGATGCTACAGCCGGCTGGACAATCTGCCTTTGTACACCCACAATCTGTCCTTCCTGTACCAATGGATTGGCTGCACTTAACATATCAGCACTAACTTCATTATCAATGTGGTCATCTGTAGTGCCCCAAATATCATCTAACAGATCATCTTCGTCCTCCCAATCAGCTATCTCACCATCTGCCACCGGCCCTCCACTAGAGGAGGCGCCTATGTTCTGTGAAGCATTATTTTTCCCTGGAGAACCATCAGATGTGTGTTTTGGCTTTTTGTTTTTTTCCTCCATCTCTGCATCCTTACTGACCCTGCGGCTCATCATCATCATTGTCCTTCGGAGCTGTTGCTTTGTTTGTCTCCTCTTGAGCATTCTCCAGAGGCTCAATAGCAAACTTGAGCTCTAAAAAACGTGACCCGATAACCACATCCATCTCTGTTGGTACCTCCTTCGGGTTTAACACAGCTACCTTGAAGCGGCCAAATTTATTTTTCCTAGTAGTGATCATGTCAACCCTTTGTGTTGCTCTGAACATTGTTCCTATAGCCCAAAGGACCTCATATGATCTGAGAACTCTCGGTGAATTAAGCACCCTCATCCACACAGTTGGTAGTTCATAACCAAAATACTCCCTCAAATTCCTCAAACTTCAGCGACAAACCATTCTTCAGATCAGCTGATCCAAAATTAATTGTACGCTTGAGCTCATTCTTTGAAGGGAAAGGAGCCACCCAAGTGTCTGGTGCATGTAGCTGTACATCCCAAACAAAGTTGCCTGGTACTAGTCTTTTCAAATGGCCTACTAACTCCTCATTTAATTTTCCTCCAATCACCTTGATGATAGCTGTGATTCCATCTTTCTTTGTCGTAGCATATGGAGCATGTGGGATGTGATAAAAGCCAAGATTATCCACCGCATAACCCACCGCATGTGCAACCGGCCTAGGTCTCTTCTTTATGGGACATTTAGCTGTCACATGTTCATCACTCTCACAAACTTGACAAAAAAGTTCAGCAACACACTCTGCAGTAAGGTGACCTCGGTTTTAACAATGAAACACCATTTGTCCTTATCCTTGCCTTTTGCTGCTTCCCCTTCGATATCCATGGGAGCTTTTCCAGGAGCATGGTGCTGTGAAATGCCATCTATGTTTGCTTGTTTAATTGGCACCACTATGGGCTGAGCCGTGGCACTTAAGACCTCCACTTGTTGAGGATGTATGGGTAGTGCTGCTGGCTGCAAATTGTTCGGCTGTTCAGGTCGAGCTTCAGTATATGGTGCCTGCTGTTGTCCACGACCCTCACCTGCCCCTATCTGCTGCTGTGTACGACCACCATTGAACCTTCCTCTACCTCTGTCACGGCCACGACCTCGCTGCCGGAAACCCCCTCTAGCTGCCCTCCCCGTGCCATATCCAGGATTAAAGCCATGATCATTGCTTCCAATCCCTGCTCCTGAACCATGAGTGGCGTTGAAATGGTTCCCTGCAAAGGCCGGTCCTGCACCACATCCAAAACCTCCACCTGTGTTGTTACTGGCTAAACCCCCGTTTCCTCCATGCACAAAGCCTCCTTGATTTTGAGGCAAAAAACCACCCCCATTCTGATGTTGACCCTGTTGATTTCCATTGTTGAATCCAGTCCACGGTTCACCAGTTTGGAAATTATTTGCTGCGACACTTCCTTGGAAATTGTTGGCCGGTGCACCATAGTTCCACCCTCTAGAGCCAGCTTGATTGTGTCCTTGACAGCTTCCTGTGTTCCCATCTTGAAAGCTGTTAAAATTTCCTCCTTGCAGGACCCCATGATTTGCATTACCTCCATGGCCGACACCCCCAAAATGGCCCCCCTGATGTGCAGCGTGATGGCCACCCGGCGCCCGACCGTCGACTTGAAACCGTCCTTGAAATCCTCCACCGTTTCCATCTTGGAATCCTCCATTGAAACCGCCTTGAAACCCACCACTATTGGTGCCCATTCCTCGTCTTCCCGGATCCATGACGCCACGTCGAAGAACGGTAGCGTACGATGGTCTGTCGGCGGCTAGGGTTTGGTATGTGACGCTAGTGGTGCGATACTCCAGGGGTAAGGATCCTTTTCGAGATAGAAACCGACCCACCGCAGACTTAAGTCTGATTTGGATCCATGATGGCCCATCTTTGATCCATACTCTGTTACGTAACCCAGGTCCAGTCCGGCTCGAACTTGATCTCGACCCAACGTTTGAATTTTGAAAACCTCCGTCTTTCTCGGGCGTGCTGTGGATCTCACGCCAGGAGGAAATCCCCTTTCCCCTGAGATCCTTGACAGAGAAAGAACCCAGATCCATTACGGGTGATTCCCTTGCTGGTGGTAGAGGTCCATGCCATTCCCCACATGGTGGTTTACGTTGTTCAAATAACATTGTAACAATTTGTTTTGCTCTGTGCGTTGATTGACCCATCGATCCATCTACTGATGATAGGATCTTTAGCTGTTTCTTTGGGTCTTGGAGAGCTTTGGTTGCATGTTGAATGTCGAGATTTGAAAACGCAGCTTCTCTTGCCCGTCGGCACATCGAAGATGTGGACGGCATTGGTGGTGATCGAGGAGTTGTCGGCGGCGAAGTGTGTTCATCGTCATCCCAGAAACGAGAAGAGGACCCCCTTGGTCTTAAACCATCCATGGGATCCCCAATTCCTCGTAAGGATTGATCTGATGTCACCCATTCGTCTTCCTCAATTTCATCCTCCGACACCCTCTTCACTGGATCAGAGATCTTATTTTCATCATGCGCCAACCCAGATGCCCAACGTCGACGGATTTCCCCGACGGGAGCAACCCTGATGCGTCTTCCCTTCATTGCCTAAGCGATTCCATACCAACATACCTAGTTTGAAAGTGTCGTTGGCCTGTGTAGGCGGCTGAAGCCACCAGGACCGTCAACCGGCCGCAGGACTTACTTACAGTCGCCTCACGCCGACGTGGTTACGGAGGAGCCTGCGGTGCGCGCGGGGGCGGCGGCGGCGGCGGCTGCGTCAGTGGCGATGTCGGCGGTGGCGGCGGCGGCGGCGGCGTCGTCGTCGGTGTCGTCAGCGGTGGCGGCGGCGGCGGCGGCGGCGTCGTCGGCGGTGGCGTCAGCGGCCACTCCCTCCCTCACTCATGCAAGCATTTGGTGAACGACCGGCCTCAGGCAGGCATTGAGTGTTTTCCTGGCTTAGTGAATACAGACGATGGTTACTGGATAGAAGTGTCACCATGTGCTTCTTCAATATCCATGGTGCACACTGCAGGACATGCCTCCTGAAAGGAAAAACAGAATTTCACTCTTAAATCAAGACAATGTACAGAAAGAAATGAAAGGTAAAATAAGCAGCTTATGTATATTAATTTCAATTTTACATAAGTTTATACAAAGATTATTCCCCTGTTTGTATATACTCCTAGTCCCCATTAAGCTTGCCTTGCTTCCTGTTGGTAGAACATATGTTACCTCATCCACATTCCTATGCAAAATACTCAAAATATTGTAGTTGTTAACCATGCAGTTGAGAGTGGAGAAATAGATACAATGTTGCGTGTTGGTACTGCAACATTCCAGAAAAATGTCTTTAGAATTTTCTAATTATTATTTTTTCATGAGCTATAAATAGAGCTATTGACTATTAGTTTTATACACCATTTTGTTTTGCTGGTCTTTAAAATTTTTATTCTTGGTTAGCACATTGATTTCTAAGAAAACTTATAATATATTTTTGGTCATTAATGAAAGTGTAATTATTAGTCTTTTTTAGGTAAAGGTAAATTAATAGTTTGGTACCCTATGATACTATATATTCCCTCTGTTCGTCCATGTAAGATGTATTTTTAGCAGGATCCCCAGTAACAAATTTTTGTCTTAAATTTATCTCAAGTATGATACATTTGTTACAAAATCAAAATCATTTGAAATTTCTTTGTACTCTGATGTATCTTTCATACACTGAACAATATATAATTTTTATTAAATGTTGGCAGAAAGTTATAATTTGATTTTTAGAAATAAAAATATACCCTATATTGATGGACACAACTATTTGTTTTTACTTAGACTGAGATCCTTTAACTGTTTACTAAGTTTCCATAAATGATAGTTATACCTTGTCTGACACTATATATATGCATTCTCCGTGTACAAGAAATATCTTTGTTTTGCTAATTTCTAGATGTCTATACGTCTATCTTGTATATACCTGCAAATGGTTGCTTGCCCACCAGTAAAATCCACGGTTCTCTGCCAAGCTGTACCCCTCCCTAGCTGTAGGTTAGTTTCTTTCAAAAATCTTGGCCTCTGATACAACTAATTAGATCAACCATACAATTAGAACTTAAGTAAAATATAATTATGTTATTTACCATACAATTAGAATTTAAGTAAAATATAATCATGTTATTTACCAAACAAATATTTAGGCAGAATTATTTGTTCACATACGTACCATAATTTCAAGGGTCCCTAGTCCACCTTCTGGAAAAGTAAACTTCAAGGCAGATATGTGTTCCCAGTCTATCTCTATCTTCATCTTTAAACCCTCATTGATAATCTGCCAAACCACTCTGCGGTTTGTGTAATAAAATTTCGCGACAAGATCTCCATTATACCTCGATGTCCACTGCCAATGCAAAAAGGTTTTGATGTAACAAAAATGATAACCTATAAATATGGAAAGTGTACTAGAGTGGTTCTCTTAATCTGTTCATTTATAAATTCTAGTTTAGGTTTGTTCCTTGTTTCACAAGCATTTTTCAAACTCTATAAGAAAGTAAATTATAAAGCTCACGGGACCTGAACCACTTTTTCCTTTGTTAAGACTGACTATTCTATATAAACTGTAAAGACAGAATAAATGCCCATCTAAGAGAAGAGTACTAGGGAACACAGATTTTGAACTAGTCATTAGGTACAAAAAAGTAACCTTCCAAGCACCAATTTTTAGAATATCAGCATGGAATTTTGTAGGCCTCGGTGTGCGTCTTCCTTTTGCTATGGCATCTGGTACAGACTCTTTTTGGTTCATCTGGGGAAGTCAATACATAACAAATTCAAAAGAGATTCTATACAAACTTAGTTCCATTAAAATGCATCATGTCCACACACACACACACACACACACACACACACACACACACACACACACACACACACCACGACAAGGACCTTATATAGGAGCTTCAAGCTCCCAGGCCAGCTGACCCTTATAAGAGATCCTAGAGTTTAGAAACACCAGCCATACACCAAAGACTACCTTCTGTGTTGATAACACTACTAAAAAACATTAATAGAGGCGGTTTTTTTTGCATTAACGGAGGCGGTTTTCGCAACCGTCTGTAAGCTGGGGTCTCTGTTAATAGGCATTAACAGAGACGGTTGTGTTACAAAAACCGCCTCTGTTAATGATTTTACAGATAAAAAAATAGATTTTGAATTTGAATCTAAATTTTGTCATTTGAATCTGAATTTTGTCAGGCCACACACATTACAGACATTCATGTCGGATAAACACATAGTACAAGTCCTTTTACTTAACATCACACTAACACTATATCCTACCTAACATAGCTATAGTTTACAATGCACAAATGTCATTCCAGAAATCAAATTGATCACTCAGTTCCCACTCACCACAAGTGATGGCAGTCTTCTAGCAGCGCAAGCTGAAAACAAATTGAGCATAAAGCTTAGACATGTCACATGTCATATATCAACACTCAAACATGCAAGAGCTTGACTAGAAACATACTAAATTATGAAGGTTTACATCCTTGGTTTTGGATTGTGATATTCAGATTGGCCACAATGGAGCAAACAAAAAAAAGAACGGTTCAACAGCCTCTTAGGTGTATTCAAACTAAGACCTTCTACAATTCTACACTGGAGTTTCATGTTTAACAATTATGAACATCACATATCATGGTCCTTAACTGATCAAGTAACCACCATTTAATTAGAAATAACTTGGACACAAAACTTTCAGTATATTCAGGTATGTAGATAAGACAGGGTACTAGGAGCAAAGGAACTAGCAGATATCACACATACCAGAATAAAAAGGCTGGACACGTTGAACCATATATTGCCACAGGAAAAGTTAAGGCTGCAGAGATACATAAAAAAGTTAAGTAACAGACTAACAGCTACAGTTTGTAATCAGAGAAACAGTATTTGGCATTTAATCAGAAAAATACTGAAATTTATCCTAGCATATTAGTGTAGGCACAACATTGTTTATCGTTTAACTCAGTACAAAGTCAACAAATTGGGATATTGAAATAAGAGGCAATTTGAGGGTACAGTACAGTACAATGCAGTTTAATCTACTCGTTGTACATATTTGTACTGCACCTATCTACTGACTACTACACTCTTATCCACAGAAATAAAATGACATCTAGTAAAATGACTACTACACTCTTATCACTCAAATACTCAGTTGACCTTGATATAGCAATAATTGGTCAACGATTATTCATCTAAAACTATGCAGCAATGATTTTTTAGGATTACAAAGAAGGGCAGCCAAGAGCTAACCTGTTATTGATATCAGCTTTGGAGCAACGGTTCCTGCAGCTGATGCAGCCCATGTAGTTGCACTCCCCTGAAGACATACCATTTGCAAGTAAACTCAGGAAATGTATACTACACAACTTAAATATGCTGCTCAATTACAAAGTGTATAATTAGCAAAATCAATATGCATTAACATACATATATAGCAACACTGAAATAGGATCTATGTCTAGGAACCTGTAACATGCAAATGACACGGTCGCATTATTGCCATATATTTTCTCCAAAGAAATTTATTAGTTTCAAGATAATGTTCATCACAGTTACATATAGATAGTAGTCAGAGAGACTCATTTAGTAGAAGACTTTTTTTCGTTGAACGAATTAGTAGAAGAAACTTACCTGGGTGTATGGCCTGATTAGGTGAAAGGGATACGAGCAGTTCGGTGACAAAGGAAGCTATTAGAGGTGATGCGCCTTTCTTGGTAGAATTTGAATTCTGTGCAAAGAGCTTGACACAAGTTTGCCTCTTATTTCTCTCCACAGATAGGTACCTTAGCATTGCAACAACAGAAACCTTATTAGCTCGTAATATACTGACATCAGTTTTCCTTTTTATAATGTTGTGCAGAATTCAAATGCATATTACAATACCAGCACATGCCATTGAAAAAGGTGGCCAGTGCTAACTGAAATTATGTGGACTCAAATGCTCTACTGACTCAGGCATGACTTGGAGAGAAAAAAGAATGGAAAAAATGTCAGCTAGTTTTCTTTAGCACTACATCCTACTCTCCCTAGTAGATGAAAAAATAAATGAAGGACCACATGTATTACCTGTGCTTAACTATTATTCTTCTATCAGAGTGAAGATATTGCTATTCTATGGCTTTTGCAAGTGTGAACTCAACAGTGAATAATGAAGTTCACATCGCAAGAGACCTATAGCCATCACACAGGCCCAAAAATCCCCAAAATCAGAATCACACAGATGAAATCACGCAGGACCTTGTCATCTTCATATGCAATGCATTATACAGACGAGGGCTCATGGACCATGGAACTCCAAAAAAAGGACATTCTAGCAGTAGTAACATACCATAAGCCTAGAAGGTTTAGAAGGGGACAATCACAATAAATTGTCCTACAGTCAGTGCTTTAGTGATGCAAAAAGTTCTAGCAATAGCAACATGCATAGGAATAGATCCACCACACTGCCATACCAGACCAGAAATGGAATCACTACTAATCGATCGCAGAAGAGGGCAGGAGACATTGCAGTTACCAGCCTTGACGAGCGCGTGCTACAGCTCCTTGAAGATGCAGTAGAGCTCGAGCTCCTTGCGAATAAGGCAAAGACGACGTGGATCTGCGCCTTCTGCTTTGCCTCCATCTCCCACAGCGCGAGCCGCGCGTGCTCCGTCATCGCCGCCTGCCACACCCGTGCCGCCGCCGCCCGGATCTCGGAGAGGGAGGGTGGGGGAGAGGAAGCGCCAACGGATGGTGTTGGGCAGGCGACACACCCGCTGGAAGCCGGATCTGGCTCGGGTTCCTCCGCCGCCGGCGGGCGAAACCCTAGCTGCGGAGGGGAAGACGCCCGTGGGGGAACGGAAGAGAGCAGAGCGGGCAGCCCCATCACAGCACGGTCTCAAAGAGGAGGGAGTGGAGGCGCGGCCGGGGCCGGGGCCGCCGCCGGATCTCGGAGTGGAGAGGAGGAGAAGCGAGAGAGAGAGAGAGGCGATTTTTTCTCGGAGAGGAGAGGACGGATGCGTGCGAGGAGAGGACGGACGCGTGCGAGGGAGGGGGTATGGGCGGACATGAGGCGTGGGTTTCAACGGGATTGAAGGAAAATTTCGGGTCCGAGATTGTTTTTCAGAGACGGTTATTTGCACCGCCTCCGTTAATGGATCGTCTCCGCCTCCGAAAATGATGAGCATTAACGGAGACGGTTCCGTTACAAAAACCGCCTCCGTTAATCTATTAACGGAGACGGTGGCTTTGCTCCGCCTCCGTTAATCAATCGTCACCGCCTCCGAAAATGGTGGGCATTAACAGAGACGCAAGCATTTCGCAAGTGTCTCGGAAAATGTTTTGGCAGTGTCTCCTAAAATGTTTTTTGTAGTAGTGTAACCTACCAACAACGGATTAAGACCTAGACTTGGCAAGTAAACACAGAACCTAGCAACAAGGGGTGTATCATCTCGTCATCTTGGGTGCAGAAAGGGCAAGCCTCTGGGTGGGGCAAACCCCTTTTACTAGCTGATCAGTAGTCCAATACCGATTCTGAAACACCAAACCGATAAAGAACTTGTACTTAGGAGGAGCCTAGATCTTCCAAATCCTTCTCCACGTGGCAAACTTGATGGTTCCCATAAAGAATGCAGCATAGGACGACTTGCTACTATATGCCACAGGCTGGGTTAGCCTCCACTTATATTGATCCTGTACATCATGTCTCAGGACCAATCCATCTACCAAACCCCAAATCTGAATATATTCAACTAGAGCTTGCACAGTGAGGGCCCCAGAGATATCTCCCACCTATCTTTGGTTCTGTAGTGCTTGGGCTACTTACCAATTCTGGGTTGTGTGCTTAGGGATTGCTTTGCATAAATTAGGAGCTAGTCCAACCACTGTATGGCCATCCATCCAACAATAAGTACAGAAACGAATGTCTTCACCATTGCCCACAGTGGCATCCACCACAATATTGAACATGGCCTGAGCATTTTGGGGGTCCTAAATCATCAGACCTTCCCACGGTCTAGTGGGGTCTACTTTTTGAGCCCACAACTAGCAGACTCTTATATCACAACCATGACATTCAAGATTATGGATGCCAAGTCCTCTATATTCCAATGGTCGCTGCACCTTTTCCCATGCTATCAGACAGTAACCACCATTTGCTCGCTGCTATCTTTTCTAGTGAAAACCCTGCATTCTATTATTTATGGCTTTGAAAACCCATTTAGGAATGTCCATGGAAATTAGAAGGTAAATGGGAGCGGTAGTCAAAACCAATCGGACCATTACCAATCTCCCAGCTCTATTCATGAAAGAGGCCTTCCAGCCTTGGAGATAATCAGCCACCTTATCAACTTGTGGCTGCAAGACCTCCTTGGTGGCCTCCAACGCCCACATCTCTCAGGTACATTCAGTGAACCCCCTCATGGAAGGGACATGCAGGAAGCTGAAGGAAACGGTGTAGCCTCCATCGGCAATGAGGGCCACATCGACGGAGGCGGCGACGACGACGTGGAGATTACAACGATGCCGACGTCCTTTGCCGAGTCCGTGGAATCAGCTCTACATGTCGGCCTCGACGTTCCCCAAGCCTACGTCCACGCCGACATGAAGCAATCGACAACGACGGAGTACGACAAACACTTTCAAGAAGCTTGCTTGGCCGGTTTCAACTCCGATGAGGCACAAGCCTACGCCATGGAGAAGATTACCTCGGCCAACAAGGGGAAAAAAGCAGATGAGGAAATATGTGAGGAATTTTGGAATCAAATTGGATTTCCCAAAGGCTCTCGATGGTGGGAGCAGCAAAAGTTGGAGATGCACCAATCGCCTGCATCATCAACTGAGATCCACATTGCCACTGAATCAAACTCCACGGCCACGGACCAGGGAAGGCCCTGTGTTATCGACGCCCAGGAAATTAGTTCGAGGCCGCGAGATGTGCGTCGGGGCTGCGTGATCCGGCCTTGGAAGGGGCCATTGCCGCGGCCGAAGATGACGGTGGTAACTCGCAGTTCGGCAGGATCACGTGATCAGAGGACAATTCGAAATTCGAATGCCGACGTCGTTGCTCGTTATCCGACTCGTTCGGAGCTAATTGAGCAGGCAAAGAAATATGGTCGGTCCAGAATAGATTTGTGTTTAAGGACTCCTCCTGGGCCCACAGTACGGGTATCTGAGAGAATCCAGAATACGAATACGCGTGACCTAGCCCATACTTCGACACATGCCGCCGGTATCGCAAACAACGCCGCCAACGCTCGTCCTTCCTATGCAGCCATGGCAGCTCGCCCACCAGCGCAGAGTCACCAAGTATCTCCCCGCAATCCACCACCACAAAACCGTAACCCCCCCCCCCCCCCCCCCCCGGGACGGAACTTCCATAACGACTAGCAACAGAATCGCCCCTACCGCCCGGTCGATCGTGGATCAGGGTATGGTCGGAGCGGGCAAGGCAATGGCCACGCCGGAGGAGTTGGTCGGGGCAATCATGGACCTGGACGTGGAAATCCCATTCGGGAACAGCCGCAACAGAGGTATCAACCTGTTGGGACACCACATGGTGTGCCTCCCAACGCAACGCCAACAAACCAGCAGGCCTCATCCAGCGACGCAGGAGCGGGTAAAGCTAAGAAACCTCGCCCTGCTTATTGTTGGAAGTGCAAATGTAGCAGTCACACAGCAGACATTTGCAGGGCTGATTTAGACTGTGTTGTTTGCAACAAGAAAAACTCACACATATCAGCTAAGTGCCCATTGTTGAAGATGCCAAAGCCGAATGCTTCAATTTTTGGTTCTGCAAAAAATGAGATGGGTTTCCTTTATATTCCAGAGTTTGATTTTAAACTTGAGACCCCAGATCCGGCACCTACTGCTCTGGTTAAAGTTTCAGGAGGTGTTCTGGCTGCTGACACAGTTCAATCTGAGCTTGCCAAGCTCACACGTGCAGACTGGAGATGGGAGGCATTACCACATGGTGATGGCTCCTTTTTGGTGGTATTCCCCTCAGATGAGGAACTGAAGCGTATGTGTGATGTTGAATTCCGTTTGAAGAATCATGGTGTCACTTTGACAATATCTGAATGGAAGGACGCTAGCGATGTAATACCTGCTTATCACTTGGATGAAGTTTGGGTGCACATCACAGGCGTTCCCCATACATGGAGACCACTACCTTGCTTTCTGGGCCTTGGGCACAGTTATTGGAGCAACCCTGGATGTAGATATGCTGACTTACAGAAAGAAAGGTGTGATTCGAGTGCTTGTAGGGATGCTGAACAGACACCAATTACCCTACACCACAGATATTGTTTCGGGAAGGAGGGTTACAATGTCACGTTCATGTTGGAGGAGGGTAGTTTTCAGCCGGCTGAGCCGACACCTCCATTTCAATATCCATCTGACAGTGATGACAAGGGAGCAGACAAAGACAGAACACATGGAGATGATAATGCTGAAAAGACAGTGAAAAAATCAAAAAACAATGAATCCACAATCAATTCATCTCCTGACACATCGTATTTAGGACACACGCCCATGCAATTCGCAGTAACCCCCTTCGGCAAAAATCGCCCGATACCTTCGTCGCCCCTCTAGTTCTGAATGCGAACTTGCCATTACCCCCTATTGCAGTCACTCCTTTTAGAGCATCAAGCTCTATAAATAAAGGGAAGGGGGCTATGCAGCAACAGCAGCAAACAACGACAGGGACTGGTGAGAAATTACCTCTTTGTACTGGTGATTTCTTGTGCCTAAACACCAGCACTGATTCTGTTTTGCTGCCTGCAGGAATAGGTGATGCATCAACTCTGAAACATGTGTCAAAGGATCTTCCCTCACCAACCATGCAGGATACATTGCTCACTCAGAAGACAAGTCAAGTGGCCACAAGGCAGACTGTAGGCACGCCCCTACCAAGTACAAGTTCTGATAGCAGTAGGCTTATCTCCCATGGAGGTGCAATTACACCTGACTTTAGGGAGAAAGCACCAGCTGCAGGGACTCCTACGACTATGGGTACAAACCCCTGTGCCTCCAATGAGATGTCAACGACGAAGACAATTGCTAATAAGACCACATCAGCACCAGCCCCACAGCTAAGCAGGACACCATTAGGTACAGAATCTTATATAATTGGATCTGTATATTTTGATGGTAAACGTCGTAGCTCACGCTCTAATGTTGTACCCACTACAAATGGGATAGCACCTGCAGATGAGGAGATGCTTCGTAGAGCAATGAAGCGTGCTGCAGTACGGAACTTGGATGGGCCAATGGAGAAAAAGACGGGGGTAGACATTGCCATGTCACCACAATCGCCTTCAACTCCAAATAGCATGATGCCAGGTACACCTCAATCGTGCCCTGCATTTTCAATAGCTTCCATACCTAGCGATAGGTGCACATCAAATTTGAAGAGTTTGGGTTTCTCTTTGGGCAGCAGTAGCGAAAGAGTAAATATATCAGTAAATGCTTTAAAAAGAATAGATATTGACAGGAGGACCGTGACACCAAATACAAAAAAGAAGTCAAGCCCAAAAAACATAGACCAGACCTAGCCCTTAAACCCCTTCGATGCTAGTGATGACGAGGACACTGACAATGCCCTACTCGCTCACTTGGTGAAGGATATCACAGATGTAGGCTTTGATGACACGGAGCTAGACATAAAAATTTGTGATCTAATGGCAACCGGTCGGAAATCAAAGTCTAAATCCAAAAAGAGTAATAAAGAATGTAGGAAGAGAACTAAACCTAACAACAAGAAAGTTACTCCATGAAAGGCTTTTTTTGGAATAGCAGAGGTCTTTCTGACTTGGCTAAATACCGATACATTGCTGAGGCAATCAAAGATCATAGTTTAGACTTTGTTGCTGTCATGGAGACTGGGAAACAGGACATGTCAAAGACGAATCTTGCTCGCCTCTCTGGGGGGTTAGATTTCGTTTGGCATTGCCTCCCTCCACGAGGAAGGTCAGGTGGTATTCTCCTTGGAATTAATGCAGACATTTTTGACTTGTCAATTATTGTGGAAGGGGAGTTTTACATTAAATTTCATCTCTGCAATAAATTAGATAAGTTCAAATGGATTCTAATGGTTGTTTATGGTCCAGCTCAAGATGAATTCAAATCGAGCTTTTTGTCCAAACTAGTACGTGCTTGCCAACAAAACCCATTACCAACCCTTATTGGAGGGGATTTTAATATCATGAGAAATAATAAAGAGAAGAATAATGATAGATATAATGACCGCTGGCCTTTCCTTTTTAATTCTGTCATAGACAGTTTTGATCTTATGGAAATTGATTTAACCGGTCGTCAATTCACTTGGGCCAACTCTCTCCCCAACCCAACATATGAAAAATTGGACAGAGCCTTAATGACTACGGAATGGGAATTTAAATACCCACTGGTGACTGTACACGCTCTTGATAGAGGTGTTTCGGACCACACACCTTTACTTCTAGACACTGGGACACCTGCTTATATGGGAAACAGAAGGCAGTTCAAATTAGAACTTAGCTGGTTCTCTCATGAGGACTTCTACGATCGGGTTGTAGAAATCTGGAACAGCCCAGTCCCTGGAAAAAATTCAGTCCAGAGATGGAACAAAAAAATGAGTGCTTTACGTCGACACTTTCGTGGGTGGGCTTCTCATACAAATGGGATCTACAAACAACATAAATTGGCCCTTCAGGATACGATCACTATATTAGATATTGCCGCAGAGACCCGTGCTCTGATAGAGTCAGAACAGGATCAACTTTCTCAAGCCCAAGAACATCTCACTAAACTCCTCCGTGAGGAGGAAATTAAATATTATCAGCGTGCAAAAGTGACAGACGTTCTTCTCGGTGATAACAATACAAGATATTTTCAAATGGTTGCTAATGGTAAGCACAGGAAGAAGAGAATTTTTTCTCTGGACCATGCTAATGGGAAAATTGAGGGCCAAGCTAACTTGAAATCTTACATTACTCGGTTTGAGGACCCAGTGTGTCCGAGGACCGGTGGATGGTCGCTTCCTGGTGTGATGAGTGATTGACAACATGGTGTGGATTGACGTTTCCCTTGGCTCAAGTATTGCAGGTGTAGAATGCGGCTTGATTGCATTGGTGCAAGTGAAGAACAGGCGCGAAAGGTCTTAGGCATGGCGGCCTCCGAGGAGCGGAGAGACAAGTAGGCTTGGTTCGAGGGACCCGGTGGCCAGATGGATCAAGTGCGGTTCATATGGTGGCAAGAACGAGCAAGGGGACGTGGTTCCAGTGCGAGGTAGCGGCTGACAACCGAAGCTCATACGCAGACGAGAAGCCGGTGCAAGGTAGCGGCTAACAACCGAAGTTTTCGTGCGGGGTTTGGTGATTTGGCCACAAAATCATCGGTGGACGGTTTCCCTTGGTTTGGGCCTCAAAACCAAGGCCGAGGACTCGACGAGGCGAAGTTTGGGCAGCTGGGCTGAGGTGACCAGCCAGGGGTGGTTTAACCGCCTCCCCCTGGGCCGGCCCAAAATCGGCGTCGAGGAGCTTCGATCCGGAGGACACGCGGCGTGACTGCAAGGCTTGCGTCGGAGGGAAGCTAGCTTGCGGTGGAAGGTGTCCCAGCCGGAAAATATCTGAAATCAAATGTCAAATTTGCCTCTGAGGGGTATGTATCACTTAGATGTAGTTTAGTCTTTAGAGCACCACCACTTGGACTACTAATAGGCCCCCTAGGGCTTGGTGGCTGCTATCTCTTTTAGTTATCTCTTTAGTTCTCTTTGGTTTCTCCTTTGAACTAGTTTTCCCCTTCATCCCCTCCACCTAGAACTATTTCAAATCATTCGTAGTTTGTATAGGTGAATTCATGGTTTGTTGAATGAGCTTGTTCTGTTCATCTTTGTGCCATGATTTGAATCCACGAGCTCCCTTTTCTTTTCTTATTTTCGGAGGTATTTTCGGAGCTATTTTTGGGGGATTTTCGTTCTTCGCTTCCTTGGGCGATTTCTCTCGGATTTCTTTGGAGGATTCACGTATGAGTGCCTTGTGCCTCTTTTGCTGGTGATCTCTTGCCCCCAAACGCCGGGAATCGCTTTGGATTTGAAGTTTTCGGGATGAACTCGAGGTCATGGTGTTCTTCCTTAGATTTGAGATTCCGGGAGTTCTAGCAAGTTAGAGGCCGATATCTTTTGGGAATACACTCTCCTGGAGGTCTAAATCATCTGACCAAAATCTCGCCTCAAGAGCTCAAGCGGTTTGGGAGATCCACTTTCGTTTTGACTTTTTCCCGAGGCTCCCAGGCCCGGGCGGTTTAACCGCCCCCCTGACCCGGTTTAACCGCCCCCCTGGGTGTGTTGAATCGATTCTTGTTTCGGTTCGTTTTGTGTTCGTTTCGATCGATTCGAGTTCCGCTGCGTCTTTCTTGTTCCTAGGGTCAGTAGCTTGACAGTGGCTACGTGATCTTGGCAAGATCGCTTTCGGAGGTGTTGGAGTTGATTTGGGAGAATAGCCGGATTGGTTGGAAAGAATTTTTATCGGCTCCCATTCACTCCCCCCCTCTCTGGTCGCCGTTTCGGTCCTTCACGGTTCTATAAAGATCTTTTCGGTGCACCTGAAGAAAATAACTTCACTTTAGATGAGTCAAGGACAGATGACATTCGTTTCAAAAAAAAGGACAGATGACATTTCTCAGGTCACCCAGGCAGAAAATGACTTCCTCATAGCGCCCTTCACAGAAAAAGAGGTGCGTAATGCAGTATTCGACATGGAACACAACAAAGCACCAGGTCCTGATGGCTTTCCTGCTGAGTTTTATCAAAAGTTTTGGGATGTCATCAAAGGGGACTTGATGCAAATGTTCCATGAACTCCATGCTGGAACATTACCACTCTTTAGCCTCAATTTTGGTGTCATTACACTTCTTCCCAAAGTCCAAGATGCAAATCAAATACAACAGTATAGGCCGATCTGCTTGTTGAATGTAACCTTTAAAATATTCACGAACGTGGCTACAGTAAGAGTAAACTTAGTTGCAAACCAAGTGATTAGCCCAACTCAAACAGCTTTCATGCAAGGACGTAACATCCTAGAGGGTGTAGTCATCTTACATGAAACCATACATGAGTTGCACAGGAAGAAACAAAATGGGGTCATATTCAAAATTGACTTTGAGAAAGCTTATGACAAAGTAAGATGGCCATTCTTAATGCAAACTCTACGAATGAAAGGATTTTCACCCAAGTGGATATCCTGGGTTGAATCTTTCATTTCGGGGGGTAGTGTAGCCGTTAATGTTAATGATGATGTCGGGTCGTACTTCCAAACTAGGAAAGGCCTTCGACAGGGGGACCCTCTATCACCCCTACTGTTTAACATTGTGGCTGATATGCTAGCAATCCTGATAAATAGAGCCAAAGTGGATGGTCAGATTAGTGGAGTGGTACCACATCTCGTAGATGATGGACTATCTATCCTACAATATGCTGATGACACAATCCTTTTTATGGAACATGACCTGGAGAAAGCACGTAACATGAAGTTATTGCTTTATGCGTTTGAGCAACTATCAGGACTAAAAATCAACTTCCATAAAAGTGAAATATTCTGCTTTGGTGAGGCACAAGAATCAATTGCTCAGTACACCAAACTATTTGGCTGTAACCCTGGAGCTTTTCCATTGAAGTATTTGGGTATTCCGATACACTATAGAAAACTATCAAATACAGACTGGAAAAGGGTAGAGGAATGCTTTGAGAAAAGACTTAGCAGTTGGAAAGGTAAGCATCTTTCCACAGGGAGACGTCTAACACTGATTAACTCAGTGCTAAGTAGTTTACCTATGTATATGATGTCTTTCTTTGCTGAAGGACCGAAACGGCGACCAGAGAGGGGGGGAGTGAATGGGAGCCGATAAAAAATCTTTCCAAACAATCCGGCTATTCTCCCAAACTAACTCCGAAACCTCCGAGAGCAATCTTGCCAAGATCACGTAGCCACTGTCAAGCTACTGACCCTAGGAACAAGAAACGAGCAGCGGAACTCGAACCAATCGAAACCTACACCAAAACGACCCGAAACTCGGCTCGATCTAACACACCCAGGGGGGGGGGGGCGGTTAAACCGGCCAGGGGGGGCGGTTAAACCGCCCGGGCCTGGGAGCCTCGGGAAAAAGTCAAAACAAAAGTGGATCTCCCAAACCGCTTGAGCTCTTGAGGCGAGATTTTGGTCAGATGATCTAGACCTCCAGTGGAGTGTTTTCCCAAAAGATCTCGGCCTCTAACTCAGTACAACTCCCGGAATCGCAGATCTCGCGAAGAACACCATGACCTCGAGTTCATCCCGAAAATCTCAAATCCAGAGCGATTCTCGGCGTTTGGGGGCAAAGGATCACCAGCAAAAGAGGCACAAGGCACTCATACGTGAATCCCCCAAAGAAATCCGAGAGAAAACGCTCGGGAATAAGAAGAACGAAAATCCCCCAAAAATAGCTCCGAAAATACCCACGAAAATAGAAAAAGGAAAGGGAGCTCGGGAAATCAAATCATGGCACAAAGATGAGCAGCACAAACTCAATCACATAACCATGAATTCACCTATACAAACTAGGAATGATTCGAAGTAGTTCTAGGTGGAGGGGATGAAGGGGAAAACAAGTTCAAAGTAAAACCTAAAGAGATAACTAGAGAGATAATAGCCACCAGCCCTGAAGGGGCCTATTAGTAGTCCAAGTGGTGGTGTCCTAAAGACTAAACTACCCCTAAGTGATACATACCCCTCAGGGGCAAATTTGACATTTGATCTCAGATATTTTCCGGCTCGGGCACCTTCCACTGCAAGCTAGCTTCCCTCCGACGCAAGCCTTGCAGTCACGCCGCGTGTCCTCCGGATCGAAGCTCCTCGACGCCGTTCTTGGGCCAGCCCAGGGGGGCGGTTAAACCGGCCCTGGGGGGGCGGTTAAACCGCCCCTATCAGCCCACACAGGCCCAGCTGCCCAAATCCGCCTCGTCGAGTCCTCGGTCCTTGGTGGGTGGAATTGAAACATAAAACAGCAACAGACTGGTTAAATACCTCAGGGCGTGGATTTGATAAATTGAACGCCGGAGGACAATCAGTAGTCCTCAGGGAAGTCCCTGTCACGAAGAATTTGCCAAGCCGAGCTGCGGCTTGGACTTTGTCGACGCGCTCGAGGGCTTCACGCGTGTTGTCCCCCTCGGCGTAGTACTCGTACGCCGGATGAGCCCGCTGCTTGAGGGGCTGGATCCGGCGCAGCACGAAGTTGGCTGCCACTCCGACGGCAGACAACCCTCTGTCCTTCAACTGGGCTATGAGACCCAGCAGTTCCCGAACCTCGTCCATCTCACTCTCCTTGGGAAGAGCAGTCCAGGACTGGGAGGGAACAGGACGTGAATCGATTTTAGGAGAGATGGCAGGCGAGTGGTTTCCTACGTAAAACCACTCGGACTGCCACCCCTTGTTGGAGGTAAGAAAGGGGATGTCAAAATACTCCCGAGTTCGACCCTCGCGGAGTTGGAATCTGGCGCCCCCGACTACTTGCGGGCACTCGGTTCTGGGATAAGGTTTCAGCAGAAAAAGATGGAGAAAAAGATTGAAGTGAGGCTCTATCCCAAGATAGGCCTCACAGAGGTTAATGAAGATGGCGATGTGAAGAATGGAGTTGGGATTCAGTGCGCAGAGACTGATCCCATAGAAATGCAGCAGTCCGCGGAGGAAAGAATGCGCGGGCACGCCAAAGCCGCGCAGAACGAAGGACTCGAACACCACCAAATCAGAGGAATTTGGGGTGGGGAAAGACTCACCGGAGGCTGCGCGCCACTCGGCGGTTTGCTGGTCAGGGAGGATGCCGTCGACGACGTGCTGCTCGAGGCGCCTGGTGGTGGTAATGGACTCCCTCCATTCGGCGGCGCGATCAACGGCGACTTCAACGGCGGCCTTGGTCTTGGCTGACCGGGCCCTTCCCGGCGACCTCTCCTTCCGCTTCGGGGCTTCCTTCCTCTTTGGCGCCATGGCGATGAGCGGGGGCTGAGGAGTGAGGATGAAGGCTGCGGGAGTCGATTTAGGGTTTGCTCTCGCGCGCGGAGAAGAACTTGAGCGCTGGGAAGGCAAATGGCGAGTAAAGGAAGAAGATTGCGGCGGGGATGGCTTATAATGGAATGAACCGTTCCTCCCGCGCGCGGCGCGATGCGTGTCTCGGAAACTCAACCGACACAGGCACGTCCCGTCGCTTTGAATTCAAAGGTGCGGTAAGGAGTCGCGATATCTCGCGATATTTTGCCTTCCGTAAAGCAACCGTTAGATTCCTTAGGAAACAACAGACTTTACGGCATTAGTGGGCCTAAATGGGCAGAAATATAGCACGACCTTTCGGTTCTGTTATGCTAACAAATTTGTGGGTTCCTGAGCTAGTGTTCAGGGGCAGAAACCACTCGGTCGTGAGGCTAAAATTAGTCGACGGCCAGACTTGTTTTTGCAATTAATATTGCATCCTTGCAATTGATTTTTACGTAAGGCATGCGATACTATCGCTATATTCGCCTAGAAGTCTGGGTCAAGTGCTGACAAGTATAAATCTTGTGAGAAGATGGCTTACCATATGGTCAAGCTGGGTCGTGGGACACGACTTGGGAGTCATGCCGAGTTCAAAGAACTTGAGAACAGAATCCTTAGAAAGGGGAAACAAAAAAGCCCCAGAAGATGAAAATTATCTGAAATCCATGCCCAGAGGCATGGGGGCTGAAAAATTCAGTCAGGATTCACGGCTTTCAGAGTCTTGACACGATCGTGCCGAGTCGTATCAAGACTCGGGGGCTACACCCAATGGGTGCACCTAGAGGTGCACACCATTGATGGATTAAATTCAAAAAGAGATGCATAATATTTTATTTTTGACCCTCGACCAGAATATTCTATTCTGCTCAAGGCTCGGGGGCTACACCCAATGGGTGCACCTGGAGGTGCACACCATTGAAGATCAAGATACAGATGGATAAAAGTTGAAGACCTTTGGCCAATTTCATACTAAAATTGCCCAAAGCCTGGGGGCTAAGTGTATTCACTTCGCTGTCGCGTCGTGAAAAAGAGCACTCCTTCCCCTCACTATGGCCATAATTGAAGAATTGTTTTCAGGAGCGTCTGATCATGCACTCAGATCTTCCTCGAAACCACTCAGATCTTCCTCATAACCACTCGGATCTTCTTCGAAATCACTCGGATGAGATCTTAAATAACTTGGGAGCACTCGGATCATGCAAGAAAAGACGGATCAATTACAGCCAACGATCGGTCAAGAAGTGCTCGGGGGCTACTGTGGGGGATATAGTACCCGGGTACCTCACGAGCAAGCCTGGCAGCCCACCAAAAGGGGGTGGCCCAGCCCACCGTTCTGGACCTGAAGACGTGCGGGACAAGTCGGCGCACGGAGGAAGGATCTGGAAGGAGAAGTTCTAGTTGGAATAGGAATTATTGTAAAGAAGGAAAGGATTCTAAGAGATAGGATCGGCTACAAACCGACTTGTAACCCTGCCCCCCGATATATAAGGCGGACAGGGACCCCCTCCAAAACAACTCAAGCCAACTCAACTCACCACAACTCAACTCATAGCGAAATCCAAGCAATACAACACCCCAAAACAGGACGTAGGGTATTACGTCGAGTCGACGGCCCGAACCTGTATAAACCCCCGTGTCTGTCCATCCTAACCATCTTGCTTCCGATCTTTGCGATCTTCCCTGCATTACAAATCACTTCCGTGGGCTACCCCGTGGAAGACTGCCGGAGATAATATCACCGACAGCGCCGCTTTCCTTTCCTTTCTATTCGTTGTATTCGTATGCAAAAAAGATACGCTGGTTTCCTTCCAAAAAAACACCCCTTTCCTTTCCTCCACCTTCCTTTGTAAATTCGCCTGCCTTCCTTTCCTTTTGATCGCGTTCTTTGTATGGTAAAGCAATCAAGGCGTCGCTTTCCTTTCCTTTCTATTCGTTGTATTCGTATGCAAAAAGATACGCTGGTTTCCTTCCCAAAAAAGCACCCCTTTCCTTTCCTCCACCTTTCTATGCAATCAGGGCGCCTACACCTTCCTTTTGAAATTCGCCCGCTTTCCTTTCTTTATATGGCCATGTGCATCAAGGAATTTGAACTTCCTTCTTTCCTTTTGTAGATGGCTAGCGTCCATATATGTGTTGTGTACCAGTCAATGTTTCCTTTCAAAAAAAGGAATGACATCTACACAATCGGGTGTCTCCTTCCTTTTAAAACTTGATTACTTATCATAGTTGTGGGAGTCAATCAGGGAATCGATTACTTACCATAATCGTGGGCGTCCAGGTTCATCTCCTTAGCCCTCCTGCCCCCTATATAAGACACCCCTCCTTATTCTCAAAGCACACAATCTCTCCCTTCATTCTAATCATCTATTCAGAGTTCATATTTCTTTGCAAGGGCATCGGCGTCGAGCGCGGCGCAAGGGTGGCCACGACGCTCGTCGTGTCCAAGCTCGCCAGGTAGAAGCATAACGTGCTCCGCGTTGTGACGGTGTCCGGTGCCGTCGAGTGCGTGGCGTCGTTGCTCCACATCATCAAAAAGCTGGCTGCGGTGCCGAGTTGCTCATGGATACATGTATCGTGAATATTTTCTTTTATATATGTTGCTGATTGTTTAAGATTTAATTATACAAAAATTTCCTTCTGTTTCCGCCGGAGGCCCAAGCTTTCGATGTATGAATATATAATTTTTAATATGAGATGCTATTGAATAATTTTAATATGCGATCTAACAAAAGTATGCATTATTTTACATATTTATTTTTTAAAAAATTAAGATTTTTTTAAATTTATGTTATTTTTATAACACGTGCCTGTGGCACGTGCCAACCTACTAGTATGGTAAATAAACATCACCAAATTCTAGAGGGAAACACCATCCAGTCCACCTTTCGGACTTTCACTAGAAACTTTTGGGGCGGCGTTGCCGCGCCGCTTGATAGAACCATGTATGGGTTCTGAGTTGGGTAACTGAAGTATGATATTATTACAGCTATGAGTTATCCATAATGTATATACACCTTCACTGTGTGGAGTGATCTCCTGAAAGTGAGGGATATATGTATGGCGTGGTTTTATATCTCTGAAAGATAGCCTGTAAGAATTGGGTCCTTCACTTTCGAAGCTGGATGAGAATTTGAAAAACGAAAGTTATGCTAAGCTCATTTGCTTTGAAGAGAAAAAGAGAAAGCAAAATTGATCTGCCAGAAGCCTGGTGGATATTCTCAAATCTCAATCATGTCAGTGTATAATCGTGTGCAGTTCTAAGTATGGCTTTCTATACAAAATGATCTAGAAAGCTAGACTTCTTCTTGATCAACTTGGAGAAGTACTGCATGATCCTCTGGTCAAAGTCCTCACCTGAAGTCTGAAGAGATAATACAACTCAGTATCATACATGCCAACGACAATATGCAAGTTAAACAGATAATGTCCTAACCCATAATTTAGCATCAGGATCCATGATTCTTTCCCTTTTTTGACAGAAACCGGTAGGGGAGGCCCCTACCTTTATATATATATAGACAGTACTACTCTATTATCTATCTTGGTAGGAAATAACTATTTCCAACCAGAGCCGTTCCACCGAGCCCGAACCCCGGCGCGCGCGATCCCGTTCCAGCGCCTCCGCCTCGTTTTTTTACGGTTTTCAGCCCGCGTCGGTTTTTTTTTATTGGTAGGCGGAGATCGTGGCACGGTACGCGGTTCCGTGACGGCATTTCTCTCGCGGTCTGTTCCCTTGTCCTGCTCTGCGCCACGCCGCCGCCGCTGCCGCCTCCGCCCAGATGAAGACGCGACGGAGGCGTCCTTACCTGGCGCCGGCGGTGATATGTTCCAGGTGGTGGCCCGCCGAACGAGACCCTCCGAGCTGATCTGGCACGGTGACAGAAGCTCATTCGCTGTGTAACTACCCAAGGCTCTCCGGCGAGACTAACTCCGGTGAGCGTAAGCGGATACAGGATAAACAGAGAGATAGAGTCTCAGTCGAGCGGCGAACGACGCTGAACTCGAGTTCTTCAGGCACAGCCTAGAAATGATATTACAGAGTTCATCCCTTCAGAACGATACAACGCCGGCTCAAGTAGCCAGACGCGCCCACCCGGCCACGCAGGGCCCACTTGTCATACACACCCGATTACGCCTTCCATCGATTACGCCATCAGTGTTCGCTGGTGCCCTGTGCATCCTCTCCTGCTTCTGCTGTCACCGATGCAGTGGTGACAGGTTCCCCCCTGGAGAACTTGCTTGTCCCCAAGCAATAGCATTTGGAAACCTTTTCTGGATAACATTAGCATCCTCCCAGGTAGTAGCATCATCCGTCAAGCCAGACCACTTGATCAGCCACTGAGTGATTGCGGAGTTACCTTTCTTGACGAGACGACGATCTAGTATCCTCTCTGGTGCGACTTGGTCTTTGTTCAAGTCAATGATCTTCGGCAGGCTATGAAAAACTGGGGTGTAATTTGGGGTAAATGGTTTAAGCTGCGAGACATGGAAGACTGGATGCACCTTGGAGTCTTGTGGGAGATCAAGCTTATATGCTGCTTTTCCTATCCTCTCCAGGATGGTATATGGACCGAAGAACTTCAATGCGAGCTTGGGAAAAGGCCTGTTGACAACAGAACTCTGTGTGTACGGCTGTAATTTCAATAACACCTTGTCCCCTTGCTGGAACTCTCTGTCAGTTCTGCTTTTATCAGCTTGCACTTTGATTCTGTTTTGCGCTGACAGAAGGTTGGAGCGTAACATATCATTGTAAGCTTCTCTTTCTTCTATCCAGTCTTCTACATCCTTGTTGGTGGACACCGACGGTATGGGAGTAGGCAACACCGTAGGCTCATAACCATACAAGGCCTTGAAAGGAGAACACTGCAAAGAAGCATGGTGTGTAGTGCTGTACCATAGCTCTGCCTGAGGTAACCACCTTTTCCATTGCTTGGGATTATCATAGACAGAGCAACACAAGAACATCTCTAGGCACTGATTCACCCTTTCACTCTGCCCATCTGTTTGAGGATGGTAAGCAGTGCTCATTGACAGTGTGATCCCCATCAACTTCAATAACTCTGTCCAGGAATGACCTGTGAACACCTTATCCCTGTCTGAAACTATTGTGTTTGGCAGTCCATGCAGCTTAACCACATTATCAAACACTGCTTGTGCCACCACCTTGGCTGTGAAAGGATGGTGGAGAGGTATGAAATGGGCATACTTGGAGAATCTGTCGACCACCACCAGTATAGTGTCAAAAGTGTCAGACCTGGGAAGTCCTTCGATGAAGTCCATGGTAATGTCCTGCCATGCACCTTTGGGAACTGGCAATGGTTGCAAAAGGCCTGCAGGGTGGGTGTTTTCATGCTTTGCTTGTTGGCAGACAACACACTGTTTAACAAAATTTTCTACATCCTGCTTGATGCCTTTCCAGGTGAATAGCCTCTTGACTCTGACATATGTGTTTTGGATGCCAGAATGACCACCTACAGCTGAAGAGTGCAGAGCTGCAATTAACTTTGTTTTTATTGCTGAATTGTTCCCTATCCATATCTGTTGCCCTTTCTTGATAATGCCTTTATCCAAGCTGTAGCCTTCTGCATTGTTGTTGCTCAGTGCCAGCTGAGCCATGAGCTGTTGTGCCTCCAGATCAGTGATGTATGAAGTTTGCACTTCAGTAATCCATGTTGGTGTGCTTCAGAAACCATTGTTGTTGACATGAGATGTCCAACCCTTGACAAAGCATCTGATGCCAAGTTCTGTTTGCCTTGCTTGTACAGAATCTTGAACTGCAATCCCATAAGCCTGGTCATTGCCTTCCTCTGCATATCTGATTGCAGATGTTGTTCTCCCAGATAGCTAAGACTTTTGTGATCAGTTTTGATTATAAACTCCCATTTTTGAAGATATGGTCTCCATTTCTCCACTGCCATGATGAGTGCTAGGAATTCCTTCTCATAGATGGATAGCTGCTGGTGTGATACAGACAGTGGCTTGCTAAGGTAAGCAACTGGTTTGTCTTTCTGCATAAGCACTGCTCCAATCCCTGTGTCACATGCATCAGTTTCCAAAGTGAATGGCTCAGAGAAATCTGGAAGGGCTAGCACTGGTGTTTGAGTCATGGCTATCTTCAATTTGTCAAAAGCTTGCTGTGCAGTAGTATCCTAGTTGAACTGCTTTTTCTTTAACAAAGATGTCAAAGGCTTTGCTATCACTCCATAGTGCCTCACAAATTTTCTATAGTAACCAGTTAAACCTAAGAAACCTCTTAACTCAGTATGATTCTTTGGAATGGGCCACTACTGCATGGCTTGGATCTTGCTAGAATCAGTGGCAACACCTTGTGCAGAGATCACATGGCCCAAATACTGCAGTTCAGGTTGTGCAAAGGAACATTTGGAAAGCTTGATGTAGAACTTGTGCTGCCTCAAAGTTGTTAAGATAGCTCTTAAGTGAACCAAGTGTGACTGTAAGTCTGAGCTATACACTAGGATATCATCAAGGAACACTAGTGCAAACTTTCTCAAATAAGGTTGTAAAATTGAATTCATTAAACATTGAAATGTAGCAGGTGCATTGGTGAGGCCAAAAGGCATTACCCTGAATTGGTAGTGCCCATGATGAGTTTTGAATGCAGTCTTATGTTCATCTTGTAACTTCATTCTGACTTGGTGGTAGCCAGCTTTCATGTCAAGTGTCGTGAAGTAGGCTGCTCCTGCTAGCTCATCCAGAATCTCATCTATAATTGGTAGGGGAAATCTGTTCTTTACTGTCATGGAATTCAATTTCCTATAATCCACACAAAATTGCCATGATCCATCTTTCTTTTGAACTAAGAGCACTGGGGAAGCAAAAGGGCTTGTACTTGGAGTTATGAGACCTGCTTCTAGCAATTCCTTTACTTGCTTCTCTATCTCATCCTTGTGCAAAGGTGAGTATCTGTAGGGTTTAGCATTGACAGGCACAACATCTGGTAAAAGTGGAATGGCATGGTCATAGGCCCTTGATGGTGGTAAGCCTGTTGGTTCCATGAATACATCTTTAAACTCCTGTACAAGCTGCTGAACAGCTTTGTTTGCCTTCTGTACTTTGTCAGGGAGAACTTGCTCTATCACTGCAATGGCCCAAATATCATTGCCCTTGGCCCACTTTCTTACTTGATCTACAGACATTTCTTTAATCTGTAACTCCTTGTCTGTCAGAATCCCTTGGATATGAACTTGTTGACCTTTCTCCTGAAAGGATATAGTCTTGTTGGCCCAGTGACAGTCCATTGGGCTTCTTGGCTTCAACCAATCAAAGCCTAGAATGGCATCATATACTTCCAGCTCGATGACCCTGAAATCATTGGTAAATGTATATCCCTGAATCCACCATTCCAGAGCTGGAACATAGTTATTACTGTACATCTCTGAACCATCAGCAACTTTTACTTTGGCTGGAGCACATGGCTGAGGTTGGATGCCCAATTTCTTGAGAAAAGCTACACTGACAAAGCTGTGGGAACTACCAGAATCTAGTAGGGTCAACATGACTTGGTTCTTGACCAATGCTCTCATTCTGATAGTATCTTCATTTGCTTTACTTGAAAATGCATTCAGAGACAAATGACACAAATCTTCAGCAAAAGCATCTTCCTGCTCTAGCTGCAGTAAGATATCATCTGTCAAGTCCATATTCAATTCCTCCATAGTAAGATTGTGCACTTGGGGCTTGGGTCTTTTTGTACAAGTTGCAATATGAGCAGGGCTGAAATGCTCCCCACAATAAAAGCACAAATTGTTGGCTTTCTTGTAGTCCCTTGCCTGCCTAGCTTTCCAGAGATCAGTTCCCTGTGACTGTGGTGGTGCTTTCATATCCTTGGTCATGCTGCTGGGCATTTTAGTAGTCCATGAAGACTTAAATGGTTTGACCTTTGTTCTTGTTACCTCTTCTTCTTGAATGCTGGCCAAGTGAGCAGCATTATCCACTTTAGCAGGATCCTGGGACCTTACTACTGCTCTCAGTTCTTCTTTGAGACCTCTAATAAAATGATTCACAAAAAACATCTCATCTAGAGCACAATTATGCATACTGAGCTGATATCTGGCATCTATAAATTCCTGATAATACTCATCTACTGTGCCAGTTTGTTTGAGCCCCATCATGACTGTCATTGCTTTCTTGTAATCATAAGTTCCAAACTGCTCCTCAATTGCTGCAGTGAAATGCTCCCAGGTGCCCAGATCATGTGTCAATTTGTAAGCTTGAAGCCATTTTGATGCATTGTCAGTAAAATTCATGGTTGAGTAGACTACCCAAGAGACTTTAGGTATGTTGAATATGGTGAAATAGTCTACTGCCTTATCTATCCAAATTTTTGGATTTGAACCATCAAATTTGGGGAAGTTCATTTTTGGTAAAGGTGCACTAGCTCTCCTAGGAGATTGATTACCTCCCGGGCGACGCCCTGTTCGGTGTTGCTGTCGTGCACTTGGTTCTGGATCCTCTTGCCCCGAAGTTCTGGACTTTGTAGCAAACTCTTCCTCCTCCTGTTCTTCTTGGCGAAATTGGTTGATGGTCAGCTGTGCTAGCACTCGCCCCGTTTCCTTGATCTGCTTGGCCATCAGTAATTGGTCTCTCACTGCTTGATCTGTGACTTGAGAGTTGATATCCAATTGTGCCTTCATCTGTTGCTGGGTGTTCTCCATCGAGCCGACTTTGGCGAACAACAGATCCAGTCGACCATGTAGGTCATCCCACCTGTCATCATCGATTTGACTTGTTGCATCCATCATCTCCAAGAGGATCTGCGTCTGGTCAGAGACCTTGCGCGACCTTGATTGCTTCTTCTGCTTCCCTATTGCTGAAGTTGTCGATGAAGTATCTTGTACCCGGTTCCTGTGTCAACTTGATGAACTCGATGTGAGCCCGTCGAGTCGGATCTCCGCCGCCTGAGATGCGGCTTCAGCTCCGGAATTTCACAGGGAAACAAGTGTTCCCAAACCCTAACTGCAGAGCATCTCTCGCCTTCGCCTCCGCTGGACGAATTCGCGCAAGAGCACACGGAATTTTACGGGGAAACAAGTGCTCCCCAACCCTTTGCTCGCGACGAACCCGCAGCTGATGTGATTGGGTAAATTGGGGGTGTTTCTCCACGAATCCGGATGAGAACAGGGGTTTTAAACGGGTGAGCCGAAACCTATTCGCATCACGCCAATCGGACTGGATTCGGGAGATGGGCTCTGGAAAATCGATCGAATTCGGTGGATTGCGCAAGGGAAAGGAATCGCGGCAAGCGCGCAAACCCTAAGCACAAGATCGATGCCTCTGATACCACTGTAACTACCCAAGGCTCTCCGGCGAGACTAACTCCGGTGAGCGTAAGCGGATACAGGATAAACAGAGAGATAGAGTCTCAGTCGAGCGGCGAACGACGCCGAACTCGAGTTCTTCAGGCACAACCTAGAAACGATATTACAGAGTTCATCCCTTCAGAACGATACAACGCCGGCTCAAGTAGCCAGACGCACCCACCCGGCCACGCAGGGCCCACTTGTCATACACACCCGATTACGCCTTCCATCGATTACGCCATCAGTGTTCGCTGGCGCCCTGTGCATCCTCTCCTGCTTCTGCTGTCACCGATGCAGTGGTGACACGCTGATGCCAGATCTGCTCCAAGCGTCCCTCGTCGGTCCCCTCCCTGGTCCGCCCAGCACTACGGCGATGCGGCGACGGTGGACGGCGGGAGCTTCTTGCCTTCTTCTGCGGGCGGCAGTGGAATGCATGTTGGTGCCATTCACGGCATGGATCCATACGAGCAGCTCTGCTATGACATGGTCAAATGCCCAGGCAACACGGTCGCATCCCCTCTTCCGCACTCCGGGAACCTGTTGTCCCAGCTCAGCCTCGAGCCCACGCGCGAGATAATGCGGTACCACAGATCACGCCCGCTCCCGTTGACCTCACCTCAGAAATCCCCAAATCCCCGTCGGCTGCTTTGGCCGCTAGATGCGCCGCTGGGCACTATCCCGTCTTGGCCACATCTCCCTTCCATGTGATGCCCCAATGCGCCGCCGGCGATTTCCTGGTGCCATCCATCCACTGATCTACCGTGGGCTTCGCGGCTGCCATAGTTCTTGCTACTTGTGTGATCCAGCAAGTCCCATCCAGTGGTGACAGGATATTGCGGTGAGCAGCCACAAAGATCTGACGCATTCAATCTTGAGTGAATCCCTATGGATTAGGGGATCCCTTGTGATTAGATTTAGTTTTTTCCCCATTGATCTAATTTTTTTTTTGAAAAGATAGCAGGAGCACTGCTCTGTCATATAAGAAGAAGAAGCATTAATACATCACGCGCAACTCAACACTACACCACCACCACCTGGGAGAGGAGCTGAAAGTAAGCCGCCGACAATTGCGCCGTTGTCGCCAACGCTGTGCCACGTCAATAGTCGCAGCCCGCTGCAAGCCCGAACGGCTACTTGAAGTCCTCCACCATGGGGTTATCGTCCTCAAGCCGCATACACACAACTGTCGATCACTCTGCTCTGGCCTTGCTTCAGCCGAACACTCTCATCGCAGCACCAATGAAAACCCACAGCTCCTGACCACTCTGCGTGGGGGCCTCACCTCTCCCACCGCCTCACTCCTCTGAGCAACCACCTTAAAGTGTACGGGGACCTTGCCGCCCGTCACGCTGGACACCGCTCCGCCAGGACCGAACTTGTGAGACTGCTTTGAGAGCTACACCTTCGCCATGCCATCACCGAGATCACCACAGCGCCATGCACGCCAGCCTGAGACACCCAACACACCATGGTCCCTCTGCACCTCGCCGCCAACACACTGACCAAGCACACCTCCTCAGTTCCTGTGCATAGGCCCTCCAAACCACCATCCTTACTGCCGCAAGCTGTGAACTGGTCTCCTTATGCGGCGCCTTCAAGAAGGGCACGACGCCAAAAGGCGCCGCCGTCGCACGTCCAGAACGGACAGGATTTTCACCCCGAGACCACCATGCTTCAAGACACGATGCCCGTATTGGTGTCCCCAACGGGAAGAACGACGCCCAAGGGCGCCGCCACCAATACCACCAGCAAGACTGCCGATGGAGGCTTTCGCCCGGACCACCACCGTGCCTATCGCACATTCACGGCAAGCAGCAGCAACCAGCCCCTCCGCCGCCTCTTCAACGCCTCCGTCAGAGACTCGATCCATCCCAGAATGCCACCATAGCACCACAAGATCACACCTGAGCCACCTGGCCCCACAACCAAAGCAGTGCCGAAACGCAGGGCGTCGAGGAGACGAGCAGTGGAGCACCAACCAGCAAACCTTCGATCCCACTGCCCGTGCACAGATTTCCGTCGGCACCTCCTCCAGGCCACCAAGGCCCAGCACGGCCAGCTTTGCCTTTGCCCACCCAAGCAGGGCCTCCCACGGCACTGTGTCGTTGCGTCCTGCACCACGCAGACCGCCGCCACCGCCGCCGCCACCGTCCCTGGTCAGATGGGCTCCAGTGCCCATCCGGCCCCTGTGTTGGCCGCCTCCATCCGCAACAGCAGAGGACCTCGTCGAAGACCGCCGCGGCCGCCTCCACCAGCGCCGCCGCCTTCAAAACAGAGCCCCAGCCGCCACCGGACTCCGCACAGCCCCTTCCATGAGAACGCCACCGGATCCGGCCAGGGGGTGCCGGATCCGTGGCCCCCATCCTCCGCCGCCGTGGAAGCCCGCCACCGGCGGCACCTGCGATGGCCGGGCGGCCGCGCCCGCCCCGACGCCACCGAAGCAGGGGAGAAGGCCGCGCCGCCGCCGTCCTCGGCGACGCCCGGCCTTCCGGGGCCGCCTCTGGCAGCGGCGTGAGAGAGGGGACGGAGGGGGCGGCGGGCGGCGGCTAGGGTTAGGGCTGGCGCCCCCATCGCCCTCGCGGTACCCTAAGGAATTGGGAGTTCATGGGCGCGGCTGCAGGTGGTCGATGAATGGTCAGCTGCTAGATGCCCTGTGTTTGCTCGTCCATCCCTGGCTTGTACTCATACGATTCTTGCATGCTGTGTATGTAGTTTTTGCAGATTCACATAGGGTGGTGCTGATGCATGCTTAATGTTTGCATAAATGCTCCATCGACACTGAAGTCCCGCACAGGCAGAGCATCATTCGTTCCCTGTGAAATGTGGCTGCAGCCTCAATAGAGGTACTAATTCCCCTTTTATTCTTGATGCATGATGTTTACAAATCACCATAATATGTTCTGTTTAGCCATGAGAAACTTGGAATTCTTGTAGTAGCCATATCATCTGAATCTCAATTTGAGCCCCCCAAGTTATGTAACTGTGCTCTGCTAGTACTGTCTGATTGTGCTTTGTGTGCTGCAGGCTTGATACTGCTTGTTTATTTCTGGTGGTTGCGTTCAATATGCGTGCCAATCTAGTTGAGAAAAATAAGGTGTTACATGCCTTTGTGTTATTGTTTATCAGGCCAGTGTTGTATGCTTGACCAAATTGATGGCCCTGCTGGGAGATGTAGCACCAGCTAGTACAAAAGCAAGCCTGTGGGTATTTTTGTTGATGCGTGCCACAGCTAGCTTCCTGGTACCTTGCTTTCTTGTCATGGTGATAGAAATAATGGTGTGATTATTCTTGCATTACGAGTTGAGATTGTGTCCTTTTAGTTCTCTGTCATGAACTGCTTTCGCACTAGCCAAAATTTCAATATTGGTGGCGTTTGTTTTCGTAAAATAATATTTGGATTTTGGACATAGTGAACAATGTGTGTGATTAATTCAAAATTGTTTTCATGTCTGGAAATCATAGAACATTTTTTGAGTTAACCAAGATACTGAAAGTTGGTCTCTGAAATTTGAATTGAACATACTGAAATCACTGTATTCACTTTTTATTGATTGAGAGAAGTCCAGCCCTTAGGCCTTGGAATCTCATTTTTGCATCCATTTAGTGGGATAGAAATATTTTGTCATTAATTTGTTGGTTGAGGGTACCTGTTCAGATAACTAGAGTTATATGTGTGTATTGCAGCCTCATCAATACATCAACTGTGTATAGTGTCAGCACGAAAGGTTTCCTAGATCGAATGATGATCTCTAGCTAGATTTACATGACTTCAATTGTATAAGAACAAAATTGCAATGTGTATGCAAGATAAAGACGTGAAAACATAGTGAAATATGATGAAGTAGCATGCTGAATTCTTTTCTGAGGTTATCATGTTCAACATTATGGAATAATCCCCTGTTCACTTACACCTAGCAGGATTAAGCCTTATTTTCATTACTCTGGTTACTAACATTATCATAATTCCTTTTAGAAAACAAAAGGTCTCAACAGGCCATTTGAGATCTGATTGGTGTATATTGCTTCATGACATGGTTAGCCTCCCCTTTTTCTGCAGATTATCTCCTGAACCAAGCAAAATAATGCCAATCATTGTTTTCCTTTTTTCTCCTGATTGTCCCTTCAACCAAGCAATTTATTACCAATCATCAACAAGCTATAGCCTTTTCTTCAAGTTTTGATAAAATATTTCAGTTTAGGAGACATTTGCTCTTAGCCCATTAGTCAATAGCTGAATTTTGTTACTATCTATACGCATGATATATAGTTTTTATCCCATCACCAGAAAACAGAGATTGTACTCCGCATTCAGAATCTGACTATAAGAATTAATCTGTATCACTTCAACCGTATACTCAGTAACATTTGACTTTGCAGTATGTTAAAAAATAATCGTTCTTCACATTTGAGTCTAAAAGGAAATCAGATTTAGCAAATATATATTTTTTGGCTGGCCCAATGTTTTTGGTTGCTCTGAACACAAAATGTCCATCTGCCATGGCATCTGTTCTGAAATGAAATCATGTTTAGATGTTTAGCAAATATGGAGATTTAACCTACCTTGCTGATGTCGTTATACTTCAGTTCAAAAATTCATGTCATTTGCCTCAAGTTTCTAAAACGGAATTTGTGTCGGCTGTCTTAAGATTCAAAACCAACCTCTTCAGTTCATAGGCTGCCTAAGAAGATTAAGACTGCTATTTTGGTTGGCTTCACACTAGTAAAGATGTTAATGTTCTGCGATGGTACAATTTGATGATCTCACATTATACTGAGTGCTACTGCATCTACACTTACATGTCATTTTTGCACCAATTCTAGAATCACTTGTTGATTTGGGTATCGGGTTCATATATATATGCCAACAATTTTGTTCCCAGGGATATATTGATTTTTCATTAAATAAAGGTATCTCAGGTGTCAGGTGTAGGAAAGACTTTCAGAGTTATATACTTATAGTTATAAGTTGCATCTTCACTTAAATTGCTGGATAAGGTCATGGCTCCCTATAAACTATTAGAGATCCATTAGGTCAAAATATGTTAGTTTCATCTGTTCCTCCCATATTCCTGTTTCATCATTATAAATTATGTTTTCTTGCAGGTGCTAACAGCAGATAAGGTCTGAGATGCCATATTACCTTCCTTTTCACTCAAAAAACAGGTCCAACAAGTTGCTTGACGAGCTTATTCAGTTTCATCTTGAAGGGGCCACCTTTTTCATATATTGATCATAAGTATAGTGTGTTCTCGCCAGATTTGTGCCTCTATCCTTGGCGTTTCCTTTTAAATATATGTTCCCCTTGGTAACTAAATTATCTTGTTGAACAAATAAGTTGCAAGTAAATGCATTCCTTTATTGTGATGTGTATGTGGTTCTACTTCCGAGCAGTGACATCTCTCTTGAAATCTTTGCATCCTGCATCTTTTCAAATAAATCTGCCCCTATTAAACTTATGATGAATGTAGTGTTTTACAACAAGGGACATGGAGTGAAATCACAAATTCTAGATTTTTATCATAAAATTCATTTTTTGTGGCGGGCCAGTGTTTTGTGCATCAAATATACTGTGGTCCGGCCACGAATGTAGAGCACCGCTGTCCCAATTTAAATATTGTATGTCCAAGAAATTTCTATATGCGTCGATCATGACGTGAATGTTGCATTATTTTTGTTTCAAATAATCAAGTATTCCTAACAAAAAAATATACCTTTAGCTACGGTCTGTATGTGCGAGTCTGCCATCTGCATGCATGGAACAAATGCGTCCCAGGACCCAACAAGACACACAGACGAATTTGACACCGATCTGTCTCTTTATTCCGGAAAATAGGTGCGTGTTAAAACCGTTCTGCCGATGGCAAGTAGGAAACAGCTGTTTCCTACCTGAGTTGGATTTAGTGCTGTCCTGTATATACAGAAATTTTATAACGCACCTGGTGCATTTATGATATAGAATGCACCCAGGCCAAACCGTCGCCCTGGTGCAATCGGACCACCCCGCCAGAGCAACCGTGCGCGCGCGGGATGATATAGAATGCACCCAGGCCAAACCGTCGCCCTGGTGCAATCGGACCACCCCGCCAGAGCAACCGTCCGCGCGCCCCGCGCGCGCACGGCGCGGTGCCGCCGCACCCGCCCGCACTCCGCGGGAGCGGAACCCGCCGCATGCCGCCTCGACCGCCGACCCCTGACCGCACCCATGTGCATCAACGGACTTGAACCGACCAGGCCGCTTCTGCAACAGACACCGGCTGCCTGTCACTTCGTTACTGCAGTGCTAGGTAAAAAACAGGCACTCGTGGCTGGCAGCCACTATAAGCCTGCAACTGCTTTGTAGCATTAGCTTGCTTGCTCCTGTAGCTGCGTTCAGCGCAAGTAGCATAGCCGAGCAGGCTAGCTCCAGCCCCTACTCAAAACCAACTAACGGCGATCAGTTCGCCTGCAGTCGACTGCAGGCTGCATTTGTCACTACATGTGGGCCTATTCACCCATCTGGCCCACATGACAGCCACTGCAGTCGACTGCAGGGGATCTCAACCCCAACTTAACGACCCTAAGCTTGATATTATTTGATATTTTTATATGCCACATAATTAGTTAATATTTTTATATTTTTTTATTATAACGTGTATTTCGTATTTTTTCAAAGAATCGAGCATGCACGTTCGTGCTTTCTACTCTAGGCAGGCTCTGTTGTACGTGAATCTTTAGGATCTCTGGACTTAAGGTGTGTTGCATGCTTTTTACAGCCACTAGCTCGTGATGGTAGGAGTGTTAGGGTGAATGCGTTAGGTCTTGCTTGTTCCACGGGATACTTAGCATGCACCCATACACTCTGCCGGAGTATATGGAACTAGTCACAACTGACCAGTGCAATTGATCAGTGCTCTAGTTGCAATCAATTAAGTGTTTCTGTTGCAATTGTCACTAGTTGCAATTAGATAAGTGTTTTTCCCCAATTAGACCTAATTGCAACTGGCCCAGTGCTTTGGTTGCACTTGGTAATTGAATCCCAATTGCAGTTGGCTCAAGTTATAATCAGTTATGTGTATCGGTTGCAATTAGCACTAGTTGCAATCAGATAAGTGCATTTGGAGCAATTAGCTCTAGTTGCAACTGGCCCAGTGCTTTAGTTGCAATTGACTCTAATCGCAATCAATTAAGTGTGCGGTTGCAATAGCACTAGTTGCAACCAGTCTAGTGTGATTGTAATTATTTTATTGTTCTAGTTGCAACTAGAGGATGCGCCTAGTTGCAATTACTCGAAAATCGTGACCAGATTAGTACGTGTTCTAGTTGCAATTATGTGACATGTGCATGTGTGTTTCTTATGTGGTTGTAATTAGATTATTGTCCTGGTTGCAATTGCAAGTGTGACCTGTTGTAATTGTCCCTGTTTTAACTTGATTATTGTCCCCAACACCAATTTGTGGTGGTGTGCATCATATTGTCCTAGTTGCATCGCCTAGTAATGCATTTTAGCAATTGATAAGTATAGGGATTATAATTTTATGCTTTTAATATATTTTTTGCAAACTTTCACATAACATAGTCATCATGGATCTCATTGTGTTCGCTATATTTTTTTTTTCCATAACATGTTTCAAGCGGATCTAAAATTGAACTATTGGTTAAGAGATATTTCATTTTAAAATTTTGAATTAACTAAAGATTCCTACGTGCTTTTTTTATGTCGTGGGAGCTTTGATTTATAACGTTACAACCTGACATTAGGTAGTTTATCTATGCACATGGTGAAAAATGATTCCTCTAACCAGACCGGACGTGGCGCATGCAGGCAGCGTGCAGCGGTGCAGCGTGGCAGTACATGAGCCTTTTGCTGGTGCGCATGGATGCATGGTGGCGCAGGCAGGGCAGTGCAGCAGCATGGCGCGGCCAGCACGCACGATACCAGGCTGTGGGCTGCTACGCGCGGTCGTGCGAGGCGACGGGCGCATGCACGTGGAGTGCGGGGTCGGACAGCCTGTGGGTCGCGCGCGGGCCCACACGGGAGGCTGGCGCGCGGTGCAGCTGCCTGCGGGATCGACGTGGGCCTGTGGGAGGAGTCGGCGGCTTGCGGGGGCGGGACGCGCGTGAGGACGACGGGCGGGCGGGCGCGTGCGCTGGAAAGGCTGCCGGCTAGGGTATGTGCATTGGATGTTTAAAATACAACAAGGTGCATTTTAGGGTCGTCCTATATATATATAAGGGAATATTTACATTTACAAGGCCTCAGGCCCAAAAAGAAAAGAGGTTTTTACATGAGACTACTCAGCCAAACGTCTATTTTGAACCTAATCTCTGGTTTGGCCCGTAGGGCGACCAGCTTGAGCTCCTTGGTTAAAAAATCTCTCCATCTAGCAAAGGAAAGGATGACACCTTCAAAGATTCTGCTGTTTCGGTGACACCAAATTGACCAAGCAGCAACTATCACAACCTCCCTGAAGATAGCTGATCCAAAAGACTGACGAGCATTTGCTATCATATCATATGGCTGGAGTGAGGTATCCCAACAGATGCCCAAGAAGATCCAGCAAGCTTGGCGGAATGGGCAAGTAAAAAACAGGTGATCAATGTCTTCCTCAATGCCTTCAATGCACAGAACACAAGCATAATTAGGGAGGAACATGTTCTTCCTCTTTAGCATACTCCGAGTATTCAGCCGATCTTTCAATAGTAGCCAGAAGAAGAACTTGTGCTTGTTCTGAGCCCGAGATTTCCACATCCATTTGAATAACGGTGAAGCAGGAGAAGTGCCATGCAGATGCAAATAGGCTTTCTTGCAAGAGTAGATGTTATTCCCCCAGATGTAACTCCAAGTGTCTTTATGATCCTCATGAATACTAGCTAGCTGCAAATGAACTTGCAACTGTTCCAGTTGCTCAGAGGCCTCCAGGGAGAGAGGATGCCAAAAAAGATTTTCAGGGGCAGCAGCACAAAACTTCGTAAGAGAAATGTTCTGCTTATATGCAAAGGAATTCAGCTGTGGGAATTTCCATTTGAGAACCAAATTATTCCACAAGTCATCCCATAGAAGAATGGTGTTTCCTTTACCTGCTGAACAGGTTGCAATCATCATGAAGTTTGGAACTGGTGTCATGATATCTCTCCACCAAAAATAACCCACATTTTTCCTTGCATGTGGTGGCACCCCATTTTTATAAAGACATTTCCAGGTTAGTTCCACCCATGGCAGATCCTCCTTATTATAAAATTTGTGAAGGAACTTGAGTAGCAAAGCTGTGTTTTGTGTCCTCAAGTTGATGATCCCCAGACCACCTTCTGCTTTGCTCTTACAGGCCTCTGTCCAAGCAACTAGATGGCCTCCCTTCTTATTCAAGTCACCACCATTCCATAGGCAGCTTTTTCTATATTTATCAAACTGATCCAAAATCTCAATTGGTACCTTAAAGGTGCAGAGGTAGAAAGTGGGCATGGAAGAGTAGACTGAATTGACTAGGATTAATCTGCCAGCATAGGTCAACATTCTAGATATCCCCATGAGATGTCTTTCCATTCTATTCAAAATAGGAATGAACTCTGAAACATGTGGTCTTGTAGTACCCAGGGGAAGGCCTAGATAAGTGAAGGGCATCTTGCCAATTTGGCAACCAAAAGTATTAGCCAACTGATTCATCTTTCTATCATCAACATTAATAGGCACCAGGTAAGATTTATTATAATTAACTTTGAGCCCTGTGGAAGTAGCAAAAACTTCCAAGATTCGTTTAAGGTTCAGAAGCTGGTCACTCTCTGCTGGGAGAATCAGGAGGGTATCATCTGCATACTGAACAATTGGGAAATCTCCACCAAAATCAGGACCAAGAGGATGTGCTAGCTGGTTATCACCAAAAGCCTTATTGATGACAGGCTGTAGCAGATCAGCTGCCAGAATAAACAGGAGAGGAGATAAGGGGTCACCCTGTCTCGCACCCCGTTTGCAATGGAAGGTTTTTCTTGGAACCCCATTGAGCAACACTGATGAGGAGCCAGAAGACAGTATGCATTGTATCCAAGAAACCCAATTATCAGAAAAGCCTTTATGCTTTAACACTTGCAAGATCAACTCATGTTCAACTCTGTCAAAAGCCTTCTCAAAATCCAACATTAGGATGACTATTTCCTTCTTAGATTTCTGACAGATATGCAGAAACTGGAAAGCCCAGGCCAGGCAATCCTGAATAGTCCTTCCTTTGATGAAACCATATTGGTTAGCATGAATAACCCTCAAGATGACTCTTTGCAATCTATTTGCTAGGAGCTTTGTCAGGAATTTCAGAGAATAGTTCAAGAGTGAGATAGGTCTATAATCATTTATAGACTCAGGATTTTCCTTCTTTGGGATGAGAGTTATGAGAGAACCATTAATGCTTGTTATATCCAGGTCACCAGTCATGAAGTCCATACAAAGCCTAGTAAAGTCCCCTTTGACAGTGTCCCAGCACTTCTTGATAAAGATGCCATTGAATCCATCTGGTCCAGGAGCATGAACAGCCTAGTAAACTTCACAATGAGACCTCCAGAGGCCCCAACAGAGGGGGAAAATTCGAAGTGGTTCAAATGTCTAGGACGGAATTTCCTCAAATACGAGTGATCAAAGTTTTCATGCTTGGTTTCTTGAAGACACACAATGGACGCCGAACTTTCATTGATTTTATCTCGTAAAGCATCCCATTTTGCCTGGAAGTTAATCCCTCTCACATTCCAAACCAACATACTGATCATTCTATTTTCTGTATTCATTGGGGCACAAGAGAATAGAGTCCAATGTCTGAAACCACGTCCAGACATAGCATCAGGCTATCACACATACAGCAGGCTTGGGATAAAACCAGAAAGAGGGACATATCACATAAAAGTGGAGGAATGTCACACAAAAGATAAAGTACTTGATCCAAGCGTCAGATGGGGTCTTTAACCATAAAGCACACAGAGTTTGACAGATAACTGAACCAACCACGAGACTAGCAGGACTGACATGCACGCAGCATGTAACAAAAGTATGATGAGCTAACATGATCTACTTGTCTAAATCTTCCAGAGGAACTGCAGATGCAGCCCCAGGCTGCAGCCCCAGGCTGCATCTTGAGAAAACCCACCCCCAGTCCCTCCACCAACTCCGAGGATAGGTGTGGCGCCGGGGAAGTAGAAGCATCGGGAGGTGTAGCTTTGTAGATGGACGGGAAGGTCGCAGCTGCCGCCTTGCTCTCCTGGTTACGGAATCCACCGGTGTCCTGATTCAATCTCTTGCTGCGCTTGAGGAAAGCATCATCTAACGGCTCCTTCATCTTGCGAGCCCTCCATTTTGAGGATGCAGACTTCTGAACAGGGCCAGAGATCTCCAGCACCTCTTCTCCGTCAGAGTCATCATCCGGGTATGGCACGAGGGGACGCACAGGTCCAAAAACAGAGACATGGCCCATGGGAGCTTCATCCTGATCAATAGTAACAGTTGCCAGGAATTGACGATCAGAATCATAAGCAATGTATGATGGGAAAAGGGTATCTAGATCAAACTCAAGTCGAGAGATAAAAGTGCTTAAGCCCAAAGGCAAGGATTTAGGCATAAAAGAGAGGGAGATGACATGTTTCACCTTGGATACAGGCAGAATGACATGGAGCGGTGTTGGAAAGATGACAGACGTGTCAGAGTTATCCTTCCACTGAGCCTGAACAACTTGCACATCCTGCACCATCTCCCCACTCCCAACAACTGGTTCCTCATGCACTGAGACAGGCACCAGATCCTCTACCACAATTTCCTGCTCATCCAGCATGGGTTCTTGGACCATAGCAGGATCAGCTTGAACTTCTTGGATCACTGGATTTCCTGATTCTCCAGGGATGCAGGACGAAAGCGAACACCTCCTAAAGCTGCAAAATCAGCAGTGGCACCAGAGAAAGAGCTTTTCTTGCCAGCCGTCAGATCACCCATATTTGCGTCAGCCACTGGCACTGTTTCATCCTCAACCATCCGATCCCCCATATCTTTAGCAGCATTACCAACAGAAGCGGCATTGCCTGAAGCCACATCATCAGGATTCTCGTTCACAGCAGGATAACCATGAGGTCCCATCCAACCCGAAGCTGGCTGAGGAAGCGGATGAGTGGGTCCATCTACTGGAATAGGCTCTTCATCCCCTCCCAGAACAACATCTGAAGCATTCAACAGAAAAATCGGCACTGTCCAGGTACGAGTACACGGGTAAGTACCAACTGACAGGGTGACACTATCAGACACATGTGTGTCTTTGTTGATCAGAACCTTAACTATCATCCTGGAAACACTGCTTGACCTATGCACATGGAGCAACTGCCCAAATCCTGCTAAAATTTTATCCACCACACTAAACAGATTCTTGGCATCCGGGGGGAAACAAAGCATCATCAACCAAGTAGTGCGATCTAACTCAAAATCTTTCATGTTTGGGCCCTCATCATGGCGCAAGAATCTAATCTGATAAGCATCAAACTGCCTAAACAAAGGATTCACGCTGCATTGGGGAATCAAACCTGACAAAAGCTTCTCCCATTGGGCACTGCTCGATTACTGACACACGAACTTGGTTGTCGAGGAGTAAGCGACGAAGCTCTCGCGCGAAAGGCCAGAAATCCTCCTTGTCAACCCGTGGTCCCGTGATGGCGATGACGAGATCTTCATTGTTCTTGTCGAGGGAGAAAGCAATGAAGCTCCTCATCCTTACCGGCTCCCTGATGATCTCACGCGGGACAAGGGTGAAGCCCGAAGGCATGAAGGGCCTGGGGTCAACGGCGAAGTTGGACATGGCGTCCAAGCGGAGGTGGAGGGGAGGTGGAGGTGGGGGTGGAAGGGATTCCTCCGGCGAGTTGTGGAAGCTTGGAGACGAAGGGACGCGCTCTGCGTTGGGCGGAGAGAAAGGGGACGGAGGAAGCTGAGTTGCGCATTTAACACGCTGGAGAGGGGGGCTGGTTTCCTTGGGCGTCGGGATTTGCTTCCTCCTGAAAATCTCCGGCCGGGAGTTGCGGGCCCAACAACGGCGCGAGATATGGCCATATCCAAAACATCCCTTACAGCGAAAGTCTGATTTGCACCCTTTCCTTGTGTGCCCATGGGCCAGACATTTCGTGCATGGGCCCAAATCTCGGTCAGATCCAGATTTAATATTTGAATCTCCCTGTCCCCGTTGATCCCGCGTCGACTTAACTTTCCAACGAAGAACACGGTGGCCTGATTGATGAACATGGCCAAAGTTTTGAGTGTAGTAATTCGACGGAAAATTAAGGCGACGAAAAACTGACTGGTTCTTAGGCTTAGGGACACCCGTGTACAAGGATGAAGATTCTCGTGGATCATAATTTGCAGGAAAGGTGAGACGAGAGAAAGCCGATTTTGAGGAAGGTGGAGGTGCAAACGATGCAGCCACTTGGGCACAAGATTTTTTTAGATGAACGAGAAACCTCTGTCCGTTTAGCCTTTCCAATTTCACACCAAATAGCATATTCCTTCCTCCAATTCGGGCCTCCATTGACCCAGAGGGCGAAAAAGATAGCAAAATGATCACAGAGGAACTTGTTTAAACGATAGATCATCAGGCCAACATTTTTGGAGAAAACCAAAAAACGGAACATCCAACCAGAGAGATGAATCACATTAAAATCCTTATCAATTCCACCAAGTACCGACTGGAGGATCAATCCAACCGAGTCCTCATTCAGACGGATTGCAGATCGGCCAAGAGAAGCCACAAGCCAAAACTCATTGGAAGATTGCGAGGGAGAGAAGCTAACCGGGGAAGAGAAACGTTCCCGCACCTGGCACTGGAAATCGAGACCCGGACCAAAGTCCATGTCGGTGATATTATCTCCGGCAGTCTTCCACGGGGTAGCCCACGGAAGTGATTTGTAATGTAGGGAAGATCGCAAAGATCGGAAGCAGGATGGTTAGGATGGACAGACGCAAGGGTTTATACAGGTTCGGGCCGTCGACTTCGACGTAATACCCTACGTCCTGTTTTGGGGTGTTGTATTGCTTGTTGAGATGTGGTGTCTAGTTATGAGATGCTTTTTGAGGGGGTCCCTGCTCGCCTTATATATCGGGGGGCAGGGTTACAAGTCGGTTTGTATCCGATCCTATCTCTAAGAATCCTTTCCTTCTTTACAATAATTCCTATTCCAACTGGGACTTCTCCTTCCAGATCCTTCCTCCGTGCGCCGACTTGTCCCGCACGTCTTCAGGTCCGGAACGGTGAGATGGGCCGCCCCCTTTTGGTGGGCTGCCAGGCTTGCTCGTGAGGTACCCTGGTACTATATCCCCCACAGTAGCCCCCGAGCACTTCTTGGCCGATCGTTGGCTGTAATTGTTCTATCTTTTCTTGCATGATTCGAGTGCTCCAAGTTGTCAAAGATCTCATCCGAGTGGTTTCGAAGAAGATCCGAGTGGTTTCAAGGAAGATCCGAGTGGTTTCTCAGACGTTCCTGAAAATAATTCTTCAATTACAGTCAAAATGAGGGGAAGGAGTGCTCTTTTTTCACGACGCGACAGCGAAGTGAATACACTTAGCCCCCGGGCTTTGGCCAATTTTAGCATGAAATTGGCCAAAGGTCTTCGATTTTCTACACATCTGTGTCTTGATCTTCAATGGTGTGCACCTCCAGGTGCACCCATTGGGTGTAGCCCCCGAGCCTTGAGTAGAATAGAATATTCTGGTCGAGGGTCAAAAATAAATATTATGAATCTCTTTTTGAACTTGATCCATCAATGGTGTGCACCTCCAGGTGCACCCATTGGGTGTAGCCCCCGAGTCTTGTTACGACTCAGCATGATCGTGTCAAGACTCTGAAAGCTATGAATTCCGACTGATTTTTCAGCCTCCATGCCTCTGGGCATGGATTTTGGATAACTTTTCCTTCAGAGGCTTTTTTGTTTCCCCTTTATAAGGATTTTGTCCTCGAGTTCTTTGAACTCGGCATGACTCCCGAGTCGTGTCCCACGACTCAGCTTGACCATATGGTAAGCCATCTTCTCACAAGATTTATACTTATCAGCATTTGACCCAGATTTCTGAGTCAATTTAGCGATAATATCGCATGCCTTACGTAAAAATCAGTTGCGAGGTCGCAATATTAATTGCAAAATCGAGTCTGGTCGTCGACTAATTTTAGCCTCACGACCGAGTGGTTTCTGCCCCTGAACCCTAGCTCAGGAACCCACAAATTTATTATCGTAACAGAACCGAAAGGTCGTGCTATATTTCAGCCCATTAGGCCCATTATTCCTAAAAGTCCGTTGCGTCCCTAACGGTCGCCTTACGGAAGTCGAGATATCGCGAGATATCGCGATTCCCTACCGCATCTTTGAATTCAAAGCGACGGGACGTGCCTGCGTCGGTTGAGTTCCCGAGACAAGCGCCGCGCCGCGCGCGGGAGGAACGGTTCCTTCCTTTATAAGCCATCCCCGCCGCATTCTTCTTCCTTTACTTGCCATTTGCCTTCCCCGACGCTCCAGTTCCCTTTGCGCCAGAACAGAACCCTAGATCTGCTCCCGCACCCTTTTTCCTCGCTCTCCAGCACCAGTCGCTGCCATGGCGCCCAAGAGGAAGGAAGCCTCGAAGCGGAAGGAGAAGTCACCAGCAAGGGCCCGGTCGTCCAAGGGCAAGGCCGTCGCCGAGGTCGCCGTGGATCGCGCCGCCGAGTGGAGGGAGTCCATCACCTCCACCAAGCGCCTCGAGCAGCACGTCATGGATGGCGTCCTCCCCGACCAGCAAACCGCCGAGTGGCGCGCCGCCGCCGGTGAGTCTTTCCCCACCCCAAACTCCTCTGATTTGGTGGTGTTTGAATCTTTCTTTCTCCGTGGTCTTGGCTTGCCCGCGCATTCTTTCCTCCGCGGGCTGCTGCATTACTATGGGATCTGCCTCTGCGCATTGAATCCCAACTCTATCCTCCACATCGCCATCTTCATCAACCTTTGTGAGGCCTATCTTGGGATAGAGCCTCACTTCAATCTTTTCATTCATCTTTTTCTCCTTAAGCCTTATCCCCGAACCGACTGCCCACAAGTAGTCGGGGGCGCCGGACTCCAACTCCGCGAGGGTCGAACTCGGGAGTATTTTGACATCCCTTTCCTTACCTCCAATAAGGGGTGGCAGTCCGAGTGGTTTTACGTAGGAAACCACTCGCCTGCCATCTCTCCAGAAATTGATTCTCGTCCTGTCCCCTCCCAATCCTGGACCGCTCTTCCCAAGGAGAGTGAAATGGACCAGGTTCGGGAGCTCCTGGGTCTTATTTCCCAGTTGAAGGACAATGGGCTGTCTGCCGTCGGTGTGGCAGCCAATTTTGTTCTGCGCCGGGTTCAGCCGCTCAAGCAGCGGGCTCACCCGGCGTATGAATATTACGCCGAGGGGGACAACACGCGCGAAGCCCCCGAGCGCGTCGACAAAGTCCAAGCCGCCGCTCGGCTTGGCAAATTCTTCGCACCTGGAACGTCCCTGAGGACTACTGACTGTCCTCCGGCGTTCAACTTGGGAAATCCACGCCCTGAGGTATTTAGTCAGTTTGTTGTTGTTTTTATTTCAATTCCACCCATTGGGTGTAATCTCAAAACTGAATCCAATATTTGCAGGATCGAGTTGCCTTTGTATCTATCCCTCCTTTGCCTGAGATGCCCAAGGGAGTGGATCAGCCTCGTCGGCGCAGGGCTGTTGGATCTGAAGAAGCAGTCGGGGAAAGTGAGAGTGATCTGCGCGACTCGGATATCACTCTATCATCCTCTCCTTCCCCCGATGTGCAATCTCCGAGTGGTGGGAAGGCTGCTCCTGCTCTGAAGAAGCGGAAGATCTCCACAGGGATCGTGTTCAGGGATGCGCCCAGCCGCCGGCAGCTCCTTATATCTGAGTCGTCTGACTCGGAGAAGGATGAAGCTGGCATCGCCGAGTCGTCTCTCCAGCCGCCAATCACGAGCTCGGAGCAGTCTCCCCTTGCAGTGATGCCTCTGAGTGCTGCAAGTCCGAGGGACCTCCCTTCCCCAACTCGGAAAGGAAAGCGCCTGAGAATGCGCATTTCTAATCTGTAAGTATTCTTGTCTTGTCTTGATTTCCTTTATGCTCTTTGTTAGTGATCCATAAATGCTTTATGTTGTAGCACGCCGTCTGAGGTCCCCTTCTCGGGTCCTCCGCCTCAGTCGGCGATTGAGACCGCAGCCCCAACAATCCAAACTCCAGAGGTGCCGATCCACTCGGCTGATCTTCTCAGCGATCAGCCTGTGGGTCCGCTACCCGAGTCGCAGCGGGAGCCAACCCCGCCACCGCCGAGTCCTGTACCAGCGTCGCCGACTCCTCCGCCAGTCCCACAAGGCAGCCCCCAGCATGCTCCTGCAGTTGAACCGACTGCAGCAATGGAGGAGCCCCAGACTGCGACGGTCGATATAGCTTCTGCGGCGGTCGGCGTCCTGGGTGGTGGTGCTCCCCTGACTCCTCTGGAGGAGTTTCTGTCCCTTCATCGTCGCATGGGCCACATAGCCAAGGTACTTCCCGAACTTCTTATCTTGTTGATATCAAATACCATTGGTATATTGATTCATATTGTCTTCTGACTTGTTTTTGCAGGACTTAGCTGCTGATGCTGAGGCTAAAGCCTTGGTTATCCAAGAATTAACTTCTGCAGTTGCTAAGGCCGACTCCTTGGTGGCCCGAGTGGCTGAGCTCGAGGCTGATGCAGTCGAGCGACAGGCTGAGTTGGAGGAAGCCCAGCGTACCACCCGCGATTTATGCGGGGAGGTAGAGCAGGCTAAGCTCAACGAAGCCCAGGCCGTGCACGAGCTCAGAGGTATGTTCTTCCTTATTTGTTTTTCTGTCAGACATGAAAATTTATTCAGATCTAACCTTCTTTAGATTATCGATATCGGACTATGTCCCAATTCGCAGAGCTCACTGCCAAGGTGGCCCGGCTGCAAGGCGAGGCTGAGGCGCTGCGCGCTGAGAAGACAGCGCTGGAGGATGCTATCCGAGTGGTGGCGGAGGAGATCGAGCCGGAGGCGTCATCGTCTTCAGCTTCCATCCTCGACCGCGTTCGGGCGCTCCCACGCTACTTCCGGCGACAGCTCTGCTCCATCAGCCAAGCTAGCTGTGGCCATGTCCTGGCCGTGCTCAAGTCGCTGTTCCCGGCGTCAGACCTGGAGCCACTCGGCCACGGGTATGCTGCCGGTACCTCTGAAGATGATGTGGGCAGACTGCTCCATGAAGTCGAGCCCATCGCCAATGCCCTGTCCAAGGACGTTGTTGATGACTCGGATGAAGCGGCCCCGTCTGGTGCTGGCGACCCTGCAGAGTAAACAAAATATTTGTAGTATGTGGTCGAACCAGTACTGTTTTTGAACAATGTATGAATTATCACTTCTGTATATAAGTTTTTAATTGGTCTACAACTCCCTTTCTTTCTGCGCTAGCCTTAATTTCTGAGTGGTTGACCTGTTACGGAGTAGATTAGCCTCGTTGGTCTCAGTCTCATGCCGCAGAGTCTTTGTCATACGTTTAGAGCTTTGACTTGGCGAGTACTTTCCCTCTCGATTTAAGGTTTATTCCCCTCATACTTTATGTGCGTGACGCGAAAGAGGAAATGCGAGTAGGTAGAAATAGATGAAAGATGAAATCAACTTTATTGATAACTCATTGTGAACAAGCCGAGTCGTAACTGGGGGTGACTACCCTCCAAAATCACTCGGAACAAATAATTCTAAAAGTAAAAAAGACAAATACATAACTGATTCAGGCGTAGAAGCGTTGCAAGTGCTCGATGTTCCATGGATTTGGGATGTCTACGCCATCTTCGGTCATGAGTCGATATGAGCCTGGGCGACTGACTGACTTGATAATATATGGACCTTCCCAGGGGGACGCAAGCTTGTGCGCGCCCTTGGTGTCTTGCTTTCTTCTCAGAACCAAATCGCCTGCTTCAAAGGACCTCTGCTTAACTGATCGATCGTGATAACGTCGCAGAACCTGAGCGTAACGCGCGGCTTGGATCTGGGCAGCCAATCTTTTCTCCTCGATGCTGTCGAGGTCTTCAATGCGCGCCACTTGCGCGTCGTATTCATCATAGAACTCCACTCGGGGGGAGCCGTATGTGAGGTCCGTTGGTAGGATAGCTTCCGAGCCGTAAACCAGAAAGAACGGAGTTTGCTTCGTGGCACGACTCGGCTGTGTGCGCAGCCCCCAGACTACAGCCGGCAACTCCTTGATCCATCGTCCGTCATGTTGCTTCAGCTGCTTGAATATCCGAGCCCTGAGCGCTTTGATTATTTCGCCATTGGCTCTTTCGACTTGGCCATTGGCCCTTGGGTGTGCGACGGAAGCGGGACATAGCTTGATGCTCCGATCGCTGCACCAATCTTTAAACTCCTGCGCTACGAAGTTCGTACCATTATCTGTGATGATACGATTTGGGACTCCGAAGCGGTGGGTGATGTCGGTGAAGAACTCGATGGTCTTGGCTGCCGTGTGCTTTCTGACTGGTTTTACCTCAATCCACTTGGTAAACTTGTCGATAGCTACAAGGACATGGTCAAAACCACCAGGAGCCTTCTTAAATGGACCGATCATATCCAAGCACCAACAAGCTTTGTTGAGATCTGTATAATCAACGCACATTCTCCAATCATTATTATTCTTTTTTCTTACAAGAACTGGATTAGCTAACCAGTCGGGGTGGAACACCTCCTGAATGAATCCGGCTGCTAACAGCTTTGTAATTTCTGCCCTAATTGCCTCCTTGCGGTCCTGCGCGAATCGACGAAGCCTTTGCTTGATCGGTTTGGCAGTCGGATTGACCTTCAAGGAGTGCTCGGCAAGTTCCCTTGGGACACCTGGCATATCGGATGGTTTCCACGCGAATATGTCGGCGTTTTCCCTTAGGAATTTGACGAGCACTTTTTCCTATTTGGGGTCCAACTCTGCCCCGATGATGGCCGTCTTCTTTGGGTCGTCCAGGTCCAGAGAGATCCTCTTCAGCTCCGTCTCCTTGCTTGGCGCGATGGCTTCTCTCGCTGGCTTCTTGGTGGGGATCTCTAGAGCGTCCTTGTCCACCTCCTGTGATGCAGCCAGTACTTGTTCCATGCGCTTGGACATATCCAGGGCGGCTGCCGCGTTGAGAGTTTCCTGCTCGCACGTGTATGCGACTCGGATGTCTCCCAAGACGGTGATTACGCCTTTCGGTCCTGGCATCTTGACCTGCAGGTAGACGTAGTGAGGAATCGCCATGAACTTGGCGAGTGCCGGCCTCCCAAGGATGGCGTGGTATGCAGTTTCAAAGTTCGCCACCGTGAACGGCATATGCTCGGTCCGGTAATTATTCCGGTCTCCGAAAGTGACAGGCAGCGTGATGTGCCCGAGTGGTTCTGCCCCCTCTCCCGGTATCAAACCGTAGAACGCGGATTGGGGGGGACTCAGATCGAGAGTAGTCAGGCCGAGCTCCTTCAATGTGTTAGCAAAGAGGATGTTCAGACCACTGCCACCGTCGACTAGTACCTTGGTGAGCCGAACGTTGCGAATCGTCGGGGCTACCACCAAGGCGTGGGACCCGGGCTTCGGTATGAAGTTTGGATGATCCTCCCGGGTGAATGTGATCGGAACTTCCGACCACTTGAGGTACTCAGGTACCGGTGGCTCCCTCGCGTGCATGACCTGGCGATGGGTGAGCTTCTGCTGGCGTTTTGACTCGAACTCTGGTCCACCGTAAATCATGCGGACCACTCGGTCGGCTTCTTGAAAGTCATTATCAGGCTCGTCGTTTCGCCTGTCGTCTCGCGGGGAACCATCGTTCCTCTTTCTGTATGGGGGGCCTCTGTTGCCCCCGGTGAAGGCTCGCTTGAGCCCGTAGCACTCTCGCGCCGAGTGCTTGTGCTTGTGGTATGGGCATTGCTCATCGAGCATGCGCTGGAAGTCCTCTGGAGTTACCCGGCCTCTGGACCGGTCCAGGGCGGCGACCATGTCTCCCTCGCTCTTCTTCTTGCGAGGTTGGCTGTCATTGCGTCGATGATCGTCGTGTCGTTCTTCGTCGTCACGGCGGTCGCGTTTGCGAGTCGTCTTGTTCTCTTCTTCCCAGCGGCTTCTAATCTCGCTGAGTTGTTCTCTTTCCGCGATCTCGGCGTCCGCCCACGTGCTAGCGACCCGGAACATGTCATTGACAGTCGCGGGTGGCTTCCGAGTCCACTTATGGATCAGTCTTCCATCGGAGATGCCACGCTGGAAAGCTGACATCACCTCCTGATCCGTGACGTCCGTGATGGAGTTGCGCTTTTCCGAGAACCTGCGGACGAAGTCGTGCAGAGTCTCGTTCTTGCGCTGCCTGATCTGACCGAGGAGCCGCTTGCTCCCGGGCCTTTCCCAGGTACCGAGATAGTTACCGATGAAGAGTTCGGTAAGCTGCTCCCAGTTGTCAATGGCGTCCTGCGGGAGTCCTGCCAGCCAATTGCGGCAGTCCTTGGTGAGCATGATGGGAAGATAGTTCGCCATCACGTCCTCGTCGCCGCCGGCTGCTTGTACGGCGGTATAGTAGATCTGAAGCCATTGAGATGGGTCAGATTTCCCGTCGTACTTGTCGATGTCCGACAGCTTGAAGCCTCTGGGCCACGTCACGCTTCTCAAGCGCTCGGTGAACGACTGGAATCCGCCGATCCGACCTCTAGGGCGGGAATCGCTCGGACCCGATCCGTCAACCGCTCTTGGGGGTGTGCTGTCCCTCCTGCGATCCCGGTCCCTAGGTGGGGAACGGGTCCTCCGATAGTTCCGAGTCCTGGGTGGAGTTCGGTCCTGTCGGTAGGTTCTGCTGCGCGGTGGAGTCCGATCTCTTGGCGGAGTCGGCCGCCTGGGTGGCGGAAGCACTCGTCGTCGACCACCATTGTTGCCGCGCCTTGGGCTACCGGAGAGGTCAGAGTAGTCTGACTCTGTCGAGTAACCGCTTCTGTTGGAGTTATGACGGGGATTTCCATGATCCCGATCATACTCTTGGCGCCGTCGGAGTTCTTCGCGATGGCGCTCTTCAGCGCTATTGGTGATGATGTCCCTTGCATCTCGATCTCTGTTGATCGTGGTGCGGAGGTCTTCATCACGACCCGATCCGCCGCCGGCCCGGTGTCGAGATGAACCTGGTTCAGGAGCGTCGGTGGTCGTTCTGCCTTGCATCTGGTGAACCTGGACGGAGGCGGCCTGCACGAGAGCCCTTACCTTTTCCAAGCCCGGAGTGTTAGGTGGTAGCCGATTGATTTCCTCGTTGATAGTAACGAGGTTCTGGACCGGTGTTTCGTAGACTTCGTGTCCGTTGAACTCGAACGTGCCGTCGCGCATCAAGTTCCGGGCGCTCCTCCGCTCGTGTTGATCCCGTTGGCGACGATGATCTTCAGAGCGAGGCTCCTGGAGTCGAGCAGTACCAGATCCTGACGCGGCGGCTCCGTGTGGTCGTGCGGCTCTGCGAGTCGCCCGACTGGCATTGCGTCCTCGACGCTGGTTCCTGGCTTCGGTCGTCTCCTCAGCAGGAGTGACCTCATCTTCTGAGACAGGATTGGTTGGCGTCGCTGGCGCCACCATGTAACAATATGATCCGACTCCTTCTTGCGCGAGGTAGTCTTCCTCGGACTCGGAGAAGTCGGATGTGGGCGTGTAACGCTCCAAACTACTCGGAGTCAATTCTCCGAGTGATCCTAGTAGTTCCGGCTCTGTAGAGGCATCGGACACCGTGTATCCTTCCGGCAGATCGTCTAGGATTGAGGGTCCCAGCAGATCTAGCCCGTAGGAGTCGTTCCCAGAGAAGTAATCATCCGACTGGACGATGTCCTTCATCTTTTGCTTCCGAGCAAGCGCGCAAAAGCCGGGGGTCTGAACAGCAACGACCTCAGGGCTATGGACGCGTGTAGGTTGAGCGTTTACGCTCTGCGATGATTCGGCGACGCGACTCTCAGGAGTCGGATCGAAACCGAGTGATGGTAGATCTGTTCCCGACTGATTTGTCTTCGCGTTCTGCGAAGGACTCAGCGGGGTAGATCCGGCACGATCAGAGGCGATTGGACCGGATTGGGCCGTGATGGCCGAAGTCGGCGCCAGAGAGGAAACCTCCGTGGCGACCGTAGCTCCTGCCGCCTGGACATCCAAGGCGGTGGAGGTGATGACGTCCCCGAACTGGATCTCGACTTCGTCGACGTCCAGGAGGTTGCAGCTGTCCAAGATCTTGACGCGATCCATCGAACTTACCAGATTGATCTCGGCGATATCCCCTACCTGGCGCGCCACTGTCGGTGATATTATCTCCGGCAGTCTTCCACGGGGTAGCCCACGGAAGTGATTTGTAATGTAGGGAAGATCGCAAAGATCGGAAGCAGGATGGTTAGGATGGACAGACGCAAGGGTTTATACAGGTTCGGGCCGTCGATTCGACGTAATACCCTACGTCCTGTTTTGGGGTGTTGTATTGCTTGTTGAGATGTGGTGTCTAGTTATGAGATGATTTTTTGAGGGGGTCCCTGCTCGCCTTATATATCGGGGGGCAGGGTTACAAGTCGGTTTGTATCCGATCCTATCTCTAAGAATCCTTTCCTTCTTTACAATAATTCCTATTCCAACTGGGACTTCTTCTTCCAGATCCTTCCTTCGTGCGCCGACTTGTCCCGCACGTCTTCAGGTCCGGAACGGTGAGATAGGCCGCCCCCTTTTGGTGGGCTGCCAGGCTTGCTCGTGAGGTACCCTGGTACTATATCCCCCACAGTCCATATCAAAGAGGCCTGTCATGGCGAGGGCGATCAAAGGGAGCCATGGTTGTCAGCAGGGGAAGGCCGGAGGGAGGACGCCGGAGGGAGATCGCCGTGTAGTGGAGGAGATAAAACAAATTATGTCCTCTTGAGCTCCATCATGTACTATTTATATCACAAATTCGGTTCTGGAAGAATAGAAGAAACTATGTTGAGCCATGAGCATCTTTATTACTATGGTTAATTCAACCTTTCATGTCAGGTAAGGACACAGTGCAGATTCCTGCTATCTGAAGATGTCTTTTTACTGCACAACAAAAGAATATGCAAGACCCTAATCACTGTGTAATATCATAATTAAAGCTGAAGATTCAAAATTACAGGAATTCACCTTTCAGAGCCTGGTTGTCTTATAAAGATTATAATGCCCATGTCAAACTATTAACTGATACATCATGTAGAATAATGAGCTGCCAAATAATGGAACCATACATGATGCTATCTGCATTTCTAGATCATGTAGAATAATGAGCTGAAAGGATTATTCTGCAGGAATAAACCTATGAAAAATTCTGCAAACTAGGGAACTATATCAGGCCAATAGACCAATGGTCCCTGCAAGTAACATGATATTAATTTGGAAGCTCTTAGTTCGCTTGATGGAGCAGTTTCACATGATACATATGATAAAATTGTATAGCAGTTTTTAATAGGAATTAATTATGCATAATCACATTATATAATTTGGGGACTGGAAATTAACTCGAAGTGCTGGTTGGTATTTTTGTATTGGATAGCAGTACAGATAGCAAATCTACACAATCAGTTCGAGAATCTGGGGATGTGGCATTATTTTTTTATGTGAACTTTACAATTTATTGCAAAGGCAAGTAGAAACACACTAAATTATCAAGCCTGTAATATTAACCTCTTTTACACAAGCTAAGAATGGCGGGATTGAATTTTCCTAGGGGTTTCTTTTGGGAAAGCAGTAAGAAACTGCCCCCGATCATCGGGGCCCGATGTTCGCTCTTTCAGTCTTTCACTACTTGCCTGGATGTCAGCTTCCTCGTGTTCTCTATCTGCAGAGTAGTGCAGTCTTATATCATATAGTAGCACGCGCACTTTATCCTTATGCATTGATCTATAGAGTTCAATTGTCAAGGCTATGTACTCAATTAAATCGAGCACGATTTTCATCCAATTCAAGTGACCCCATATCAAATCCACAGCGAGAGTTGGACTTGTTGTTCGGAAGCCTCTCACCTCGGACCTCGGAGGCAGCAGCAGAGGAAGCCAGCCTGTAGGCGGGCGATTGTGCGGAGCGCGGCAGCGACGTCGACGACGGTCGCGGAAGCGGCAGAGTCGTACAGGAACTATATCTCCTCTTCGTCGTGGCCAATTGGTTAAGGGAAAATTGGTTCTGTATATTGAAAGCTCACGACTTTCGTAAAATACCATTGAAGTAAGTCGGCCCCGTAAAATACCATTCAAAGATGCAAACGTTAACTAAAAATAGCATTCTGTTACCTTTTTACACCGAAAACATTTTTTGTCTCCTTTAAGCAAAAAATCCAGATATGAAACGACTATTCCGTCCCTAGTTCAACAGGAGCTAAGTCCTGGCCGGCCTTATCCAGACGAGCGGCCGCCTCGTCTCGTCTTTCTGGGAGCGCCGCCGCGCCGCCCCTCCTAGCCAGCACCGCAGCACCACCCATACCCCGCCGCCGCCGCGCTCCTTTCCTGCGTTGCTGCCGCCATCGCCGCGACGTGCGCTCCGACCGATGGCGTCGACTGCATCGGCCGCCTCCCTGCCAAGGACGCGCGGCGCTCGCCTAGCATTGGCGCGGCCTTTGGCGCTCCGCTCGCGATTATCGACGCGCACCTCCTCCCCAGCGTCTTCAAATCCGGCGGTCCACGGTCGCCGCGCAAGCTCTGCCTCGGCTGCGACATGCCCGGCGTCGCCACCGCGGTTTCCCGCTTGCTCGCCACGCACATGGACATGGGCCCTTCGGTCTTCCGCTGCGTCCACCTCACCTGCTCCAAGATCGACAACTCTGACTCAGCGCCGGCTCATGTCGGCCTTGCATTCATTAATTCTACAAGCTAGATTTCACAATGTCCTGTCCTGCGCGTTCATGCTTGATTTCGCAAGTTGTTTCATTTCTCGTGAAAATTTCTGCAAGCATCGTGTTGTCCAACTAAACACAGTTTTGTTTTGGGAAGGAAGAGGGGGTATTTTTGTCCCAGTTAACACCGTTTGTGGTAAAATGTAACAGAGTGCTACTTTCAGGTATTCTTCCACCTTTCAATGGTTTTTTACTGGGCTGACTTATTTTAATGGTATCTTACTGAAGTCGCGATCTTTCTATGCGATAGAACCAATTTTTCCATTGGTTAATGCTTGTGCTGCACTTCGTGGAGAGGAAAGGGGAAGAGAGGCCTGTTGCTGCCTTGCTGCTTCGGTGAAGAATAAAGGGGGAGAGCTGGTCATGGATTGCAGCTGGGATTGGTACAGGTAAGGATGGATTCGGATCGAATACGAATGGATTCGAATTCGGATACCACTATTTACCACATTTTAATTCGAATTCGGATACGAATACGAATCTTATCGAATACGAATACAAAACGAATAGTTCGAATTCAGATTCGCATTCGGAGGTTTAGTTGATTTTGACAGAAAATGTCTTAGTGTGTATTAATTCACTTTATGGATTGTTTTAAGAGTAAATTATGTGTATATATCTCATGTATGTTATGTATATTTGAATAATTAAATATACAAATATAAATATAAATAATTGTCACAATATATAAAATATTTTAATAAGAAAATAGTACATTAGTAAGTAAAATATAGTTTATTAATTAGATAAATAAATTAAAGTAGTTAAAATTGATATGATTGTCCATCTTAAAGTTAATTAAAATTTATTTTATATACCATTGGTAATATTATAATCAATATAATTAGTAATTATCATGTAGATAATTTTTAAATTGATTAAATAGTTTATATCATTTATAATTAATAGTTAGTTAAAAGAGAAGTTAATTTATGTCGAATGTTTCGGATTCTTCTCGAATACGAATGTCGAATGCCGAATGTTTCAGATTTTTCTCGAATACGAATGTGGAATCGGATAGAGAAAATTGTTGGAAATCGAATTCGGATACATCCATTTGACATCCATATTAAAATCGAATACGAATACGGATATCCATATTTACGTTTTTATCGAATACGAATACGGATGTTTCGGATGTCCAGACATCCATCTCCATCCTTAGGTACAGGGAGCAGCAGTACTGCGCAAGGGGGTGAAGAGTCGCCACGGTCGTGGCCGGAAGAGGAGATGGAAGAGGTACATCTACTAAAAGGGAGGATACAGAGGAGGAGGTAGGGACGCCACACGGCAGCAAGGAGTGCGGAGCGGCACCGAGAACTTCATGCCGGAGGTCGGAGAACCCTGGCGGCCAGCTTTGCCGTCCCGCTGGTAGCCGTCGTCGCAGACGGCAGCCGCTGCCGCAAGCGCGGCCCCCGCCCACGGAGAGGGTGAGACACGCATGGGACGGTTTCTCTGCCCGGCGAGGCGCTACGCCATTCAGCCGGGAGCGGAGCGGCTGCCGCTGCCGGAGGAGGAGGGGCACACTACGGGCGGTCAGTGGAGATCGGCAGGTCAGGCTGGGGGCGGAGGGAGACGCGGCAGGCCGAGAGAGGGGCGGCGGAGGGGATGAGGTCGGGCGGGTTGGCGAGGATCCGAGCATCCGGGTCGACAACTTAACGGGCGGGAGATCCGAATCGACCCGCGATCGGACGGTTGATATCGCAAGATGGGCGGATCCGACGGTTAGCGGGTTAAAGGGCTACGTGGATCCACGACGTGAGCGCAATTTGGCCAGGTTTGGTTCTTTAGACATTCCCTTTCCTTGCATGAAAAAACATCTCACGTCAATATCCTTGACCTTCACCTGACGGACTTTCATTCCCTTTCTTTGCAGAAAAAAGAATCTCACGTCAATATCCTTTTCTTTCATGGATTTAATTAAAGAGACTTATTATCTGTTTTTTCCCTGCTTTCCACGCCACGGATGAAGAAAAATAAATTGGATCCTCCTCTATTTTTGGGGTTCTTTTGCCATACTAGTAGGGTGTGGCACGTGTTAAAATTTGAATGAAAATGATTGAAATAATTTCTTGAAACACATCACACTCAAAAGATGTATTTGCAGTGAACAATCAATGGCAAATTTGTTAACTGTAAAGTGCCGAAAGATAACCATAGATTAAACGAAGCGTCATAAATACGGGTTATAGAAACACATAATCAGCAATAGAAGATGTAATCCTAGAGAGCTTGATGCTTGCCAACCACCTTAATGGAGCACTGTTGACGGCCATTATAACCTCGTAGTGACCGTCAACATTTCGGTAAAATGAGGATAATCATACCATACTCCATGCATAAAAGTATTTTTACTGACAAATTACACAAGTTTTGGATGAGTTGTGCTTGCAGGATAAACCAGGAAAAACAAGGGCCAAACCTGGCACAAGGCCAGGCCGGCCGGCCTAGCCCAGGCCGACCAGCCTCCCCTGGCCAGGTCTGGCCACGTCATTGATCCACAAGCCATGCCAAGTGCCCAGGATGATCAAGCACCGTGCAAACAACGTCGGTTTGATCCAAGGACTCGGAAGGCCTAGAGGTGAAAGCACATGGATTGAAGGGCCCACATCCTAGGATTCTCGGACAAGCTTCAACTAAACGCAACTGTTACCGACCTTGGGAGAGCATCAGGACCGTTCATGCAGAGGACGGTGCCAAGTGGCACCAGGGCCAGGCCGGCCGGCCTAGCCCAGGCCGACCGGCCTCCCTCTGTGGCCGCCACGTCTCCTCCTTCGCGTGAAGCCTAAGCAGATCCTTGGCGTGCTAATGACGCTGACATCCACCCCCTGGAGGATATAAAAGGCAGCTCATTCACCTTGGGAAGACACACACCACATATCTCAAGTCTTTACTTGAAGGGAGCTCTAGTATCTTTTTCATTTCTTAGATTAGGATTAGAGTTGGGAGTAGAGTCGAGTCGAGCTTAGCTCGGATCTTCGGAGTCTTCGGAGTTCTCATAAAGCTCTTGTATCCTTTCCTTCTTTTGAAGAGGTTATTTATATAATTACTTTCTTACTTCAGAGCTTAAGTTATCTTTTATATCTCTCTCTTGCTCTTCTTTTAGAGTAAAGATCCTGCTCTCTTTAGAGCAAAGTCATTTCCCCTTTAGTTTTAGTGTAGAGTTTAGTTTAGCTCTACCGGGTTTTATTTCGCGGGTTTGCTCGCCTTGACCGGGCCGTAAGACGCCTTAGGGAAGACGGGGATTTCTCTTGACAGGCCTCAAGAGAAATCTTAATCATCGAGTGCAGACGTGGTGTCTGGCTTGTTGATTAACTAGGAAGTGTGTTGCACCCCACGGAACTGCAGTGGTAGGCGGCAGGTGGTGACAGCCCTGTCCGTCCTTCGTAGTCACCACGTTCGGGTGTACTCATAACAGTAGTGCTGAGCCCGGAGAACCCCCTCTCTCACCCCGTTCTGAGGTTCTCCCGTTCTAGCCGTCGAAGCAAGCTCTGTTCCCGGTATCTAAGCTTGGGTCTAGGCTAAGGCTAGAGTGCCTTTTGCTCTGAGTTAGAAAGAGTCTAGGTCCGGTCTCTCCCAACGTCTTTCCTTTTCTTTAGAAATAGGTGCTCCGTGTGTCGCTGGTCTTTCAGACCTTCTATCCGGTCATTAACTTGACCATTATCGACCCAAACCTAGAGTTTGTGCCCCTGGGTTTGTGGCTTGATATTTCTGGCAAGATATATCATTTCATTCTTTAATACACTTTAACAATCTGCTTCCCTGCGGAAATATAAATACGATACCCTGGGGTTGCACCCAAGGTGAAGTGCTACAACGAGATATATTCTGTGCGCTTGCAGAATTAATTTTGCATACAACGACATATATCTACGCGCTCTTGAGCGTTGCTAAAACGTGACGCTAAGGAGTGCCAACAAGCATTTCTGGCGCCATTGCCGGGGAAGCAATTGGCTAAAGTTATTGTTGAATCATTTGATTATCTTTACAGATTTACCAAACCACTAACCTTAGTGACCTCACCACTGCAACATTCGTCTATTTTTGATGTGTTTTGCAGGGTAGTGCATGACTGGTTTCAACCTACCATCAAACTTTGATCCAAATCCAGAACGCATTGGAAGAGTAGTGCGAAAGAGAGTTGTACCTCCTCAGATTTCACTCAGCTCAAGCAATATATTCGAGTCGTCATCCGACTCCGAGTCCGAATCAGATTCGTCGTTTTCTTCAGCCCCAGAGTCTCCAGAGATTATGGCTCAAGCTAAGAAGACGCTCCGTGAGTTCTCAGCCCCGTCAAGCAGTAACTTCCCGGGACTGTCGAACGCACAGGAAGGTGCATTTGAGCTGAGGACTGGCCTGGTAAACATGGTTCAGGCCAGCCCTTTCTGCGGAAAGGCGATTGAGGATGCGAACGCTCACCTTTAGAATTTTCTGGAGGTGTGCAGTACTATCAACCCCAATGGCACACCGATCAACAACATCCGCCTTCAACTCTTCCCATTCTCCTTGCTTGGGAAAGCAAAGGAGTGGTTTTATGCTAACAAGGCATCATTTGAAGGACGCTGGCAGACTTGCGCAGACGCATTTCTGGCCAAGTACTTTCCGGTGGGCAAGACCAATGCCCTCCGAGGAAAAATCACTAGCTTTCAGCAGCTAGACGGAGAAACAATTCCCGAAGCTTGGGAGCGACTGCAAGAATATATTGCAGCCTGCCCCCACCATGGTGTGGAAGATTGGCTGATTACCCAGAACTTCTTCCACAGCCTGAGCCGACGATCGCAAGAGATGTTGGATGCAGCCGCGGGAGGAGCTTTCCTCTCGTTGGATGTAGACGCAGCGAAGGCGCTAATCGAGAAGATATCCACACACCAGAGCTGGATAGGAGAAAGACAAGCTCCCCGCAAGGGAGTACATCAAATTGACTCCGTTGATATGCTGGCCGCTAAGATGGACCTTCTCTTGAAGAAGATGGAATCTCCTGGCAAGGAGATAAATCAGATCATGGAGGACAGAATCACGTGTGAAACGTGTGGAGAAGCAGGACACTCGGGCGACACTTGGCCGACGACACAAGAAGAAGCCTATTTCATTAGAAATAACAACAATTCAGGCTTCCGTCCTCAACAAGGTTGGAATTCCAAGCCCAATTTCCCCTTCGGCCAATAGCAAGGTAATGGCTCTAACAACGGTTTTCAACCGTCGCTAAAGGACATCTGGTATGGCCAAAAACAAATTAACGATAGCATTAGCAAGAAATTTCTTGCTAATGATAAAGTTATGGAGCCGATGGCCTCCCAGATAGAAGCTTTTAATTCTGTCGTTAAAAACCAGCTGAGCTTCAATAAAATGATTGAAACTCAAGTGGCTCAGCTGGCTGCATCCTGTCCTAACCCAAATGCGGGAAAGTTACCGGGCAACCGGAGGTTCCTTTCAAGGAAAATGTTAGTGCGGTGACCACGCGGACTGGCAACTCCACGCGGGATCCACACAATCCACAGGATGCAGGTACCCGACAGAAGGAAGCTAGCCAAGCCGAGGCGGCCGCCGATGAGGAAGACGACGAGGAAACCACCCCAGTTCGAAGGAGGGGAACGAGGCACCACAAGCCTCAAGCTACAGCCGAGATCCCACTTTCCTCCCGTTCCCAGAACGGAGGAGAAGACCCGTGGCCGACGAACAATTCGAGAAGTTCGTCGAGGTAATCAAGAAGGTATACATCAATATACCACTACTTGACGCTTTGCAGGTCCCGACCTATGCCAAGTACATCAAGGATATACTTAGCAACAAGCGGACTCTACCCACAAGGGAGACGGTACAGCTTAACGAGGAATGTAGCTCTGCTATACTCGGGCCCCACCTCAAGAAGAAAGATCCTGGCTGCCCCACAATATCATGCTCAATTGGAGGCCATGACTTCGACAACGCCCTATGTGACTTGGGGGCGAGCGTCAGCTTAATGCCCAAGGTAGTCTTTGACCACTTAAATATATATCGCTTGTCTCTACACCCATGTGTTTGCAGCTAGCGGATCAATCGATCCGCTACCCCCATGGAGTCGCAGAAAATGTTCCGGTCAAGATCAGGGATTTCTTCATCCCTGTGGATTTCATCGTCCTAGATATGGAAGCCGGAGCAACAAACTCTCTCATTCTTGGGAGACCGTTCTTAAGTACTGCGAATGCAAACATTGACGTGGGACGTGGGACCATTCAACTGAGGATTAACGGAGGGACCGAGAGTTTCTCTTTCCGTCCTAAGGAGATCCCCCATCACGTCAATATGGTCGAAGAAGTCATGCCCCGAAAGTCCAAGATGCTGAGCGTAGAAACGCTCATGAAGATGGTGGAAGCCTTCGCCGCCAAAGAAAAGAAGAGGCATGATCGCTATCATGCACGGCGAAGGATATCGAGAACCAAAGCGCTGGAGGAGCAAGCAAAGCGCGAGAAGGAGGTTGAATCCAAGTCCCGCCCAGTCCGAAAGGAATGGCGGGTAAAAGCAGTCCCGAACAAGGATTCGAAGAGTTCCGCTCAGGACGAAAAACTCGAGCCCTCGCCATAAGGTATATGGTACGTATCTTTGCATTGCATATAGAATAGGTTTTTCATTCCAATTCTTTTCATTCAGCACAACATGTTTAATTTTCGAAGCTTGCATTCATATTTCATTTGTGCATTAGGTAGCATATAAAAAAATATTTTTCGGCCAAACTTTAGGCCGGCCGGCCCCACTTAGGCCGGCCGGCCCCACCTGTCATTTTCAATGGCCAGATCACAGCAAGCAAGGAACAAGAACATGTGGGAGGACACGACACGAGAGGATGGAGAAAATTGGACACAACCCCAGGCCGAACGGCCCCAGCCAGGCCGGCCGGCCTCATGCCACCGTTGCTGTCCCATCCTCACCTACCGGAGCACCAAGCACAGGGCCGTGACCACCGACGCACAGGATGGGCACGACCGGCGCCATGTGCAGGCCGATCGGCCTGCCTCAGGCCGGCCGGCCTCCCCCTGCTGCGCCTCTATAAAAACCGGTGCCCAGCTCAGAAGGAAGACGCCCCAAGCACAGGTATGCGTGCATCCTGAGCGTTTCCCTTCTCCCTTGCTTGAATTTCGAAATTCTCTAAGTAAGGTTAGCGTTTAAACCACAAGGAAATTCTACTAAAATCCATTCTTGAATTCTTGTGAGAACAAACCCCTGCCGGTTGAACAAGAACGTTTGTGGTGGTTCTTACCCCACAAGAACGACTAACCAAGTTGTGGTGATTAATCTCCCACAAGAATGCCTAACCTCTGACTGTCTAACCCCTGATTTCCTTCGGGTATTGTGACACTAACCTTTTACAGGAATCATGTGGACTAAGGCACGTCAGACGACACGCGGAGTCGTGACCAAGCTCACTTCTTCGAGCTCTCGCCGCTCTCAGGGATCATCTACTTCCCGGGACACTATGTCTGTCGACTCAACTCGACAAGACACAGAGTCCCAGGAGGAGGAGGTGCCTAGGAACAGGCTCCGCATCCGGATCATGACTCGGGTCGAGCACATCATTGCTCGGACCGAAGAAGAGAGAACGGTGCTGGACCAGCTCCAGAGCCGCTACTGCCAAGTACTTCGACCCCATGCTGCTGATCAAGACCGGTCTCGGAGGAGACATGGAACAGGCGTTCAACAATGCCGGATGGCAAAACTTCTACCCCATCACGGAAACAGGTTCACACTTTCTTACCATGGAGTTTTTGATGAGTTTGAAAATCGAAGTCCGTCCCAACGGGACAAACATTTGCTTTCGGTTTTTCAATGAGGATTTTATCTTGACCCCAAAGCAACTCAGTGAGGCTCTTGGTTTCAACAAGAGATGCATCATTGATGCCAACCTGTTGGTGACTAACCACCGGTACAACCGTGCTGCATGGTGGGATAGCATCACAGGGGAGCCATCCTCGGGGAAAAATATCATTACCGCCATCCACAACCCCACTCTTCGTTTCCTGGCGAAGTGGATCGCTATGGTGGTCCACCCACGCGCTGATTTGCGTCTTTGCCTCTTGCCTGATTTGGAGTGCCTTTATGCCATGGTCAAGAAAATTCGTTTTTCACCGGTCATGAGCATGCTTGAGAACTGGCAGAGGTTAGTCAGTGGCCGAGCCACAATTGACATAACCTCGCTAGTCACCCGCATTGCCACCCATGTTGGTGCTTTGCAGGGCGCTCAAGTCACTTTTCTTCCCGCTACACAAGAATATCAGTCTTGCATTGGTTTAGACCATTTCATCCAGGGTCACTTGATGCGCGAGGGCCCTGGCCATACTCTTTTCATGTGTTATCCTGGTTTCATCGACGAAGTCGAGCTTCCATGCCCAGCTTTGTCGCTGAGATCAGCGAGAAGTCTAGCCTTGCAGCTTAGAAGGAGGGAACCCGCTCGCCACAGTGTTGCAGGCCTAACAACACGTGGTAGGCGTGCCAGGCATGACGGTGAAGCCAGAACTTCTACCGCACCACAGCCCGAGTACCGCTACCAGCAGCAGCCCGAGTATGACTACCAGCAGCCGACAAAGAACCCCACTGCCAACATGAACTTTGAGGAGGCGTTCGACTACCACCAAGGAACGGCAGGATACGGCCCGCAGGTCGGACCATCCGCCTCTGCCAGGTACGACTACGAGAACCCGGTCTCCCGGGGGATCGATGATCTTAATACCATGTTGGAGACGATGACGCTGCAACAACAACAACTCAGAGATGAAGTTGCACACAACACTGATCTCACGCAGCAGAACTGGGGGATGACCACATCCCTCCAGACCGACATGCACGGCTTCTTCGACTACATGCACTACGACCCCAACCAGTACTACCAGTGAGCTTCATCGAAGCTTGGGGGAGTCTCAGGTATGATCGAAAGCCGTTGCCGTTTGCCTTGCCGTTTGCCTTGCCGTTGCCTTGCCGTTGCCTTTGCCTTGCCTTGCCTTGCCGTGCTATGATGAAATAAAATGCTAATAAAAAATAAAATAAAAATAAATAAATAAATAAAAACATAATAAATAAAACAAAAGCTCCAAAAGATGTCATTATGTATGGAATTATGGTTGAGAACCTCTGGAATGATGAAAAGTTGCTCTGTTTATGCCCTCTAAGTGCCTCGTGCTTAATCCTTTACTCTTGAGTATTTGAGTTCGTTGGCATTTAAGGATCCGCCATGATAAAACTGTGGGAGCAAGAGCACTTGTTCATTGTTTAAGTTATTGTGAGTCTTGATATGGTTTGTTTCGAAGTATAACTGCATGCTTAGTAAGGAACCTCTCGGAAGTTTTTATAAAATGTTACATGGTGAATCTTCCTCGATGGTTTAAAATGTCCTATCTAGAGCCTAAACAGTTATACATTTGTTGAACTACCATATGCGATCTTGAGTTGCTTTGAGTCTTGTCGAATGGTGAAGTCCGCTTGCAGAAGGCACTTGACATTTACCGGTCTTCCCATCCACCTCAGCCTCAAAATGTCCGACTAGTCAAAGTCCCGCTCCGGGGTTGACGTCCACCATCGATGACATACACTCACCTCATCATAAAGCTCACCCCAAAGGTCCTCAATTACTCCATACAAAGCTGAATTCCTCTCTGTTACCAAAGTAAGAGAAGAGATGTATTCGAAAAAAAAATGGAGACAAATGCTCCATCTGAAAAAAAGAGAGAGAAGAAGCATCTCAAAAATATGAGAGAGAGAAATAAAATAAGGAGTCCAAAGACCTTTGAGCATCACACCTTCTCCCTCTCCATTTGAAACCCCATGAATTCCAAAGACCGGAATTTGACGAGTGTCATCGCTCGCGGACCACTCTTCGACTCGACAACAGAAGTAACCAAGGTATGCCACTCTTATCCTACCTACAACTCCACTTCAGCCTTAGCGTAGGGAAACATTGGTCAATCCCGACCAAGAGTGAGGATTAAACACCTTGAGTGACTCGAGAGTACCATCGGGGAATGAATAAACCATCTTTTGAAAAATTCATATCTCCGAGATGGAACCTGAAAAGTTGCAGGAAATACTTTAGAGATGACCGTTCAAGCTCTTAATAGCCCAAAAGGTGAATCAATGCAGCCCCACGTGGAACCATGTTATGAGTTCTCTTTTATGCCAACTTATTCAAGTGATTCGTTTAGTTTTGGCTTAAGCACAAGGTACTGTTAAGAGTATACACATTGAAGCAACTCCTGACCTACCGAACCTAGAGTTTTAGCCTTGCTCGAGGACGAGCAAGAGTCTAAGCTTGGGGGCCTGTTGACGGCCATTATAACCTCATAGTGACCGTCAACATTTCGGTAAAATGAGGATAATCATACCATACTCCATGCATAAAAGTACTTTTACTGACAAATTCCACAAGTTTTGGATGAGTTGTGCTTGCAGGATAAACCAGGAAAAACAAGGGCCAAACCTGGCACAAGGCCAGGCCGGCCGGCCTAGCCCAGGCCGACCGGCCTCCCCTGGCCAGGTCTGGCCACGTCATTGATCCACAAGCCATGCCAAGTGCCCAGGATGATCAAGCACCGTGCAAACAACGTCGGTTTGATCCAAGGACCCGGAAGGCCTAGAGGTGAAACCACATGGATTGAAGGGCCCACATCCTAGGATTCTCGGACAAGCTTCAACTAAACGCAACTGTTACCGACCTTGGGAGAGCATCAGGACCGTTCATGCAGAGGACGGTGCCAAGTGGCACCAGGGCCAGGCCGGCCGGCCTAGCCCAGGCCGACCGGCCTCCCTCTGTGGCCGCCACGTCTCCTCCTTCACGTGAAGCCTAAGCAGATCCTTGGCGTGCTAATGACGCTGACATCCACCCCCTGGAGGCTATAAAAGGCAGCTCATTCACCTTGGGAAGACACACACCACATATCTCAAGTCTTTACTTGAAGGGAGCTCTAGTATCTTTTTCATTTCTTAGATTAGGATTAAGTTGGGAGTAGAGTCGAGTCGAGCTTAGCTCGGATCTTCGGAGTCTTCGGAGTTCTGGTAAAGCTCTTGTATCCTTTCCTTCTTTTGAAGAGGTTATTTATATAATTACTTTCTTACTTCAGAGCTTAAGTTATCTTTTATATCTCTCTCTTGCTCTTCTTTTAGAGTAAAGATCTTGCTCTCTTTAGAGCAAAGTCATTTCCCCTTTAGTTTTAGTGTAGAGTTTAGTTTAGCTCTACCGGGTTTTATCTCGTGGGTTTGCTCGCCTTGACCGGGCCGTAAGACGCCTTAGGGAAGACGGGGATTTCTCTTGACAGGCCTCAAGAGAAATCTTAATCATCGAGTGCAGACTGTGGTGTCTGGCTTGTTGATTAACTAGGAAGTGTGTTGCACCACACGGAACTGTAGTGGTAGGCGGCAGGTGGTGACAGCCCTGTCCGTCCTTCATAGTCCACCACGTTCGGGTGTACTCATAACAGTAGTGCTAAGCCCGGAGAACCCCCTCTCTCACCCCGTTCTGAGGTTCTCCCGTTCTAGCCGTCGAAGCGAGCTCTGTTCCCGGTATGTAAGCTAGGGTCTAGGCTAAGGCTAGAGTGCATTTTGCTCTGAGTTAGAAAGAGTCTAGGTCCGGTCTCTCCCAACGTCTTTCCTTTTCTTTAGAAATAGGTGCTCCGTGTGTCGCTGGTCTTTCAGACCTTCTATCCGGTCATTAACTTGACCATTATCCACCCAAACCTAGAGTTTGTGCCCCTGGGTTTGTGGCTTGATATTTCTGGCAAGATATATCATTTCATTCTTCAATACACTTTAACCATCTGCTTCCCTGCGGAAATATAAATACGATACCCTGGGGTTGCACCCAAGGTGAAGTGCTACAACGAGATATATTCTGTGCGCTTGCAGAATTAATTTTGCATACAACGACATATATCTACGCGCTCTTGAGCGTTGCTAAAACGTGACGCTAAGGAGTGTCAACAAGCACCTTCCTACAAATTTGTACGCATGAGCATGATCCTAAAGAGTTTGTATTGTCCAACCGTCACATTGACGGGCTAGACAGAAAAGACACCTAAAATGGAGCCTGATTCGAGGGAACTTAAATGGCACATCATTTCTTTTGGAGCGTGCATTTCCTGCCTCGCAACTTCAGTTTAACGAAGGCAGCAATTTAGCCCCGCGACAACCCTGCCCACCACCACCTCCCCCGACTTCGGTAGCCTCTACCGCCTCTGTCGACGCCCGCCATCGCCACCACCCTAACCCACATGAACTCATCCACCTTCTCTCCCCCACTGCCACCACCACCCCCCGCCTCCGGCCGCCTCTGTTGCCTCCGCCACCGACCACTGCCCACACGAAATCGTCCACCTTCTCTCCTTGCTGCCACCACCACCCCCGGTCTGGCGGCCGCCGCCTGCCGCGACCCACGCGAACTCGTCACATTCTCTCCCCCTTTGCCACCAAAACCCTAGCTTTGGCGGCCTCCACCGCCGCCCGCCGACCACTACCCACATGAACACGTCCACCTTCTCCCCCCACCCGAACTCGTCCACATTCTCTCCCCCTCTACCACCAAAACCCCAGCTCTGGCAGCCTCCACCGCCGCCGCCGACAACTACCCACATGAACACGTCAACCTTCTCCCCCCAACTGCCACCACCACCCCGGCTCCGGCAGGCCTCCTCCGCCACCCACCGCCGCAGCCACACGAACTCGTCCCATCGTCTTCCTTCGAGAACTCATTGACCTTGCCATCTTTAACCTATCCTCCTCCTTTGCCCATGCCATCCACTGCCGACAGAGGGCACGACGATCGACCATTCCTTTTAAAGGCAAAACCCACTTATATAGGTAGGTTTGGTTATGGTAGGAAATAAATAACGGGTCATAGTTTCCGAAACGATAGGTTCAAATTTAGAAAGATGGCATCATGTTCCCTTATGATTATGCACGCAGATATCAATGAAAATTGGAATCAGTCACAATACCTAGCACCTGTTAATCCAGCTCTGGGGTCTTCCGACAAAAGAAAACATATGGCATCTTGTTTATGACAAACATGGTAAAAATTTCCATGACCGCTGTCTCGCACACAAAACCCCCTGTTTATATGGGGTATTTCTTCTCCTTTTGCAGCAGCGCCCAAAAACGATACCAATGCATTACTCTAAACACTACCCGCATAGATGAAAAAACTATGTCTTGTTAAAAAACCTCATCATTTTGAGAAAGGTAAATAATATTATTTACAGAATCTATTTCAATTGGGAAATGACATTGCTTTGCAGCATGTACATTATTGCGATAACCCTAAAAATGACATTCCTTTGCAGCCTGGAAACAGCTTACAAAGGGTAGTAATACTCCTTTGAAGAAACATCAAGCGAATCTAACTCAAAGCACAAAGCAAATGCTTCACCAGCAGCCATAGGCTATCCCACTCCCGGTCCCGTCCTCTAGCAAATAGAAGAAAGGCAAGTTAGGAAATTCCACTAATAAATTTGGGCGCACACATACACAGGAGCAAAATGGAGTTAATACTGACCCTTTCCAACCAAAGTGTCCGTTTTTAACTTCCATGACCAATAGTAGTACGGATAAACATCCATGCCAAGTGAGAAAAGACAATCAGAGGACTGGTGAAGGGCTAAGTTTCCTTCTCCAATTCATTCATAAAACTGTAATGAGATCTATAGCGTGCATGAGAAACGCATTACCTTTGATGACAGTGAACAACCTTAGAAATTATTATGAGCATTAAGTCACTGTTTATACTTAGCCTTTAAACCTACCTGATTGAAATGACTTTTTTCATTTCCCAAGCATTGGACGTTTGGATGTGCTAATTGGGTGTTTTTATTTTCAGAATCTAATCTAGACAAAAGCGACTCACCAATTAAAATCTTTGCACTACACAATTGTCTAACATTTTGGACACAGACTCACCAAGAACTGAATATCACTATCACCAGGGGCAGGTCCTTTGTTTAGCTGCTGCCTCATTTGCTCGTATCAGTAATTCTCAAAGTCATAAGAAACAACTTCAGTTACAGGGGACACCTCTTCTACCATCACAAGAGAACGAAGGATCTGCAGACATTTCATCATCCATTGCAGAATTCAATCATCCCTCACAGTTATCTGACAAGGAAAGGATTGGTTGTGTAAATTTCCTTGCCAAATCTCAAAGTCATAACATAAGAGTACTACCATAGAGAAGCATGCCATTTTCTTGCAGTAACAGCCTAACAGATAATACCAAAAACAAGTTGTCGCTGTGACCTCAAGGCATGATAGAAACAGATATGACCCTGGATACTGAATAAATATTGTACAACTTGTACAGGAACTGTTGAATCACCAAACCAACTTAGGGCAAGTACAACCGTGTAGACGGCAACTTTCTTTTTGGCACAAATAGACAGCTTAAACAGAAAGCTTGTACAATGAGTTGTCTGTTTGGCTGTCTGCAGGATATTTAATTCATCTTTTGACACACAAATCATGGTGATCTAGTGCATACTTATCTTTGTAGCCATTTTGTTGCATACATGGTGTTATCTTTCTCCCTTTTCTTTTTTTTTCCATCTCCTTTCTTTTATTTTTTCTGCTTCTTTTTTTTCCTTTTTCCTTTTTTTCTATATTTCCTTGTATTCCACCGATCTCTGGATCTCTCGTAGTCTCGTTGCATACTTTTCTTTTCTTTTTTTCTTTTTTCCTTTCTTTTCTATATTTCCATTTCTTTGTAGCCGTCTCTGGATCTCTCTCGTGTCTCGTTGACTCGATCTCTCCCGACTCCCCTCGCTCTATCCGCTAGTGCACACATCGCTCCCTCAGCTCCCTCTGCATGCACCGCGCCGCACCCTCTGCACACGCCGCACCGCCGCACACGCCTCCCTGCCGGCGCCTTCCTCTTCCTCCTCCCTGCTGAGCATCCCTCTCTTGTTCTCACGGGCGGTAGGCGTGCGGCCCCTCCCTCTCCAGCCTCTGCTCGGCGGTCCCCCCTCCCTCTCCCTCCTGCATGGCCGCCGCAGCTCGCCATGGCCACTATGGCAGCGAGCTCGCCATGGATTTGGTCTTCTCGGTGCTGGATTTGGTCATCTACGACTATGCCATAATCTCTTGTAAATATCCAACTATGCCATAATCCAAAGGAATTATGCTGTTGGTAGGCAACTCATTTTGTACTACAAGAGAGACGAACATGAGCTCCTTAGGGTTTAGTTATTAATTTCAACTTGATCATTTTTTTCACCGTGTCCACCAATGTTTCAAATGCCACGTACCTGATGCCCAAGAGAAGGGATCTTATCATTGAAATACATGACGCTGATGGTATCTTTGTCCATTAGGGAGTACCTACTACTTCTGCTCTCTCTCAGTAATGCTAAATTGGTAAACATGCTCTGCATATAGCTCATGTTCGTCTCTCTTGTAGTACAAAATGAGTTGCCTACCAACAGCATAATTCCTTTGGATTATGGCATAGTTGGATATTTACAAACTATGCTATGCTAGATCTGGGAGTGAGACGAGAGGCAACTGAGAGATAAAAAGACTACCAAGTTAACTGCAACTATTTGTTCGATCACTCAAAAAGATCAGAATCACAGAAAATCAGGTAAGATAACCGCATTACATGATTAAAGCTAGAACAGTGTAAATGTCAAAAATGGTAAAAACAGCGGACAGTAAAATAGGGAAGGTACCTATTATGTTAAGCTATCATAATCTCTATCTCTGCAAGCTACAAATCATCAGGGTCATTCATATATGTTCGCATCAGCAACCATAGCTGCAGTGAATAAGATAGAAATGAATGCTAGCTAGAAAAGCAAAGCTATTCGCAGACAGAACCATAGTGCTAAGTACAAACAAGAAATTTTAAGTTAACAAACCAAACCTATCTGGAACATGTTTTTTATTCTAATAGTTACAGTGCACACTGCTATGCTCTTGGAAAATACCTTGCTTGAACAAAAGTGGCCTCTCGATCAACTCCTTGTCCAACACTATTAACGTATGCTCTGCCCACAAACAAGCATCCAAACCCATTGTCTCCAATATCATTGTTGCCATCTTTATTCACCATTTCTTATGCGTCATTGTTGCTTCTCCCAATCCGGACAAAAAAAAAAGACTCATTTTTTTTTTCCTATCTATACTTGAGGACAGAACTCAGAAACCTGAAACCAACCAACAACTAATCAAAAAGGGAAGAAATATGGACTTTTGCAGAAGTTAATCCGACTAAATGCCAAGAAGACAACAACAATCAAGTCTTAAAATGACACTCCATGTAAGCTTACTTATTATCTCTAGGAAAACTGCTTGGTTTCTAATATATAACTCCATGTAAGAAATCCAGGATTCCAGCGTGGTGGCAGTCCCCTCAATGGCTGGGCTCCATCCATTAGCTAATCAAGATATAACTTAGAGTAAAAGAAGAAATAATCTCCCCATCACAAATTAGAGCATTATATTTGTCTATGTTATTTCCTCATTCTATCTTCCTTCGCCAAGACCAATCAATTGTTGTTAATATCGGTCATCCATTCTCCCTAATCAAACACTATCTTGCACCTGAAGCACAAAATCAATTTGCACCTTAATTAAGAAAAGACTAACCAATTCACCACTAAATCAGGAAAAAAACACAATTTTGTCCAGCCTACTCAACTATTCTGCTCTTGCCACCCTTCCCAATCATTTCCTTTTATCCCACCGAATTCCATTATTAACCTCTGACAATAAAGTACATGATATTCAGCAGATGCATTCTTCCATTCTTATTGCCTTGTTAGGTTCATATAGTCAGCTGTATAAGAATTTATCAAACCTGGAAAATAAGGAAGCACAAATGACAAACCAAAAACTAACATATAGTCTTAGAGGCTGCAAATGTTTCCATTTTCTATACTAAAAGAAAGAATTTATAATCACTAAATCTTACGTCCTTAATGGATAACATATTTCAGCAAGTGACAACCCAGGCAATAGCTTCAGCAAAACAGATTTTAGTCTGAATATCACAGTGCCTACAACTGCAAGAATAGCTGAAATCATCCATCAGAGCAAAAGGTTGGTTTTTTCTTACCCATCCTAAACAGATGTGCAAATTTGTGTTGACAAACCTTGTATGCAAATTTGTGCAACAAGTAGACACATCCATAGACATACCATTTCAAAAGAAAAATTTCATGAAAATGAAAAAGAATGAAATTCTATAAACAATATAAATATTAAATATTCCTCGGACCCTTTTTCATAGAAAAACAATAGAGCAACAATCCAAATATTAAATTTATAGTTATAGAATATATACAACCTCTTTTTTGTAGCAGATATGAAAACATATTTCTTGCAGTATTTAATATGTGGTATAAAAAAGAGCAATTGCAAAAATTACCTCAATCTAGATGAGGTCTTAAAGTAAAAACACTTGCTAAAACTGAACTAATTTTACACACCTACTTTTTCTCGAATATGCAGGAGAGCTGCATATCATTGTATTAATAGATAGAGAGTTGGCCAAAATAGCCTTACACACACCCCACTCGACACCACACACACTCAACAACACCTCACACCACAACAGCAGCAAAACATACTGCTACAAGACCAGTGGTCTGTCTATAGCGGCACCGAGCGACCATCAGCCTTCCCAACTACAAGGGAAGTCTGGTAGCGACCATGGTACTGAGCCCTTTTGCCCCAGCAAGGATCCAAAGTTCAGCCTATTCCTGTACAAGGAGAAGAATTCTAGCAATCCTGGGGGCTGCACCATTGAATACCACATCATTTCTTGCCTTCCACAAGCTCCATGCTCCTAATGTGACCAAGGAGTTGAACCCTCGCTGCAAGTTTTTGGGTAGACCATCGCATGACCGTTGCCACCAGTTGTAGAATTCCACCATGTCACCTAGTGGTGTGAGATCTTGTATCCCAAAACGGGAGAACAACTCATACCAGAACTGACGGGCAAAACTGCAGGCTACGAGGAGATGGTTTATTGTCTCTTCCTCCTGATCACATAGGGGGCAGTGCTCCGGATGAGATAGTCCCCTGCGAGCAAGCCTGTCAGCAGTCCAACAACGATTATGGGCCACCAACCAAAGGAAGAATTTGCACTTCCTGGGTGCCCAAGTTTACCATATGAGTTGGTATGGTTGAAAGCTCACTGCCCCATTGAAGAAAGCCTCATAGGATGACTTTGTAGAGAATTGTCCCGAACCATCAAAACGCCACTTATGGGTGTCTTGGACCTCAGGTTGTAACACCACCTCCTCTACAAGATCCCATATCTCAAAGTATTCAACTAAAACAACCACCGAGTAATGCCTTTGGATGTCCTTGACCCATCTGTCTTCTGTCAAAGCTTCTTGCACCGTTCTCCTGTTGGCTCTCCGTTTAGGGACACATGCGAATAAATTGGGCGCCAGCAGCTCAATGGAGCACCCATCCAGCCATCTATCAGTCCAAAACTCTGTATTAGCTCCATTCCCCACCTCTGAAACCACAGTTGTGGAAAATAGGGCTTTTGCGCAGCTATGTACTCGGACTGGGAGGACGCTCCATGGCCACTCCGGCTGCGTTTTCTCCATCCACAACCATCTTACCCTGAGAGCCCACCCAAAACGCTGCAGATCTAAGATGCCAAGTCCACCGACTTCCTTTGGTCTACTGACTTTTGGCCAAGCAATCAAACAATGCCCTCCATTTGCTTCTTTTCTGCCACGGCATAGAAAGTTTCTTCTGATCTTGTCTATTGCTTTTAAGCACCACGGTGTCAAGTCCATAGCTGTGAAACCCTCAAAAAATTAATAAGGATTATTTATTTAATTATTAGATTAATTATCAAGTATATTAGACAATTATAGAGTAAAATAGGAATTTCTAGGAATAATATAATATAAAATAATAACAGAAAAATAAAATAAAAGTTCTATAACTTGAGTGCTCTATAAGGACAAAAACTAGTATCGGAAGCCCTAGGTTTAAATTAAAAGAAGTTGATTCAAAAATCGAATTCAAAAACCCTTTCAAAACCCTTTAGAAAAATAAGAAAGGGAATCCTTTGATGATGGGCCGGCCGGCCGCGGCCCCGAACTCCCAAAAATTCCCAGAAAATATCTAAAAATACTAGGGAAAATAATAAGCCATTTAGTACCATCCAAATTATTTCTACCCATTTCTAGGACTTAGAATCAGAAGGATTCTTTTTCAGCCTATAGGAAGCCTCCGTTAGCGTACCCCGGTGTATGCCTAATTCAAAATAGAGCCCCATAAATAGCCAATAAATTCCTAAAATTTCTAGAATATATTCTAAGGTTTTTCATAAAGTTAGATTTCCTAGAAGCCTTCCCTAAACTTAGAAATAGTTTATTGCCTTCCACCGACATTTCCAAACCCCGCCAAACCCCGCATAGACCCTGAGACACCCCGCGAAACCCCGGCAATCCACTGCTCAACTTAGAAACCAGCCTTATGACCATTCTCTCTCTAGCTTCTCTCCTTACAAGTAATTCATTCGCTCTGATGATTGATTAGTCATAAATTTGTATTTGCATAGATACTCCGCCCAGAAATCTCCAGACTATAACCCCGGCGGAGACTACCACCGTATCAGGCAAGTCTTAGCAATTTCCTTGCTCATGATAATCAAATGCATTAACATGCTCTTCTCTTAGCTAAATGTCTGTAGTTGCATCGAGAGTTAGCCACTCAGATATTCCCAGCTACTAAGACACTACCCAGAGCCAGAAACCCTGATTGCGAGAGGCACCCAGGGGGAAGAAGATGCGAGGTAGGGTGGATAGTCTCGGAGGAGCTCCTGTCCAGAGGCCTACCTTGGTCGATTAAGGACCGGTTCTTGGGAAAGTCTTTCCAACGCCATGTACGGCTATACGGGCCAAAAAGGACATAGCCTTCGGGAATGCCCTGTAATGTGAGGCCTCGACTCACACTCCACCAGCTACCTCTGGCCAAGCTACCCCAGGGGCCACGGTGGGCAACGGAAATGCTGGAGACAGCCCCAGACAGAGGGCTGGGACTGGTCGGCACGGGTCGCATGTGACAGGGCTGGTAGGGCCCACGGGCGATGCATGCCCTAGCTTATATGATGCATCCATACCCGGGTTGATGTCCCTGAGTGGACGTTTATGCGATCCCTGTTTAGACCCCAGTAACATTCGTGGGTAGACCCAGATGGAAGCTGTCCAGAGATGGACGCCAGTGGATACGAGTCCCGTAGGGGGACCCTACCGTTGGCCACGGGAGGGTCGCCTGACCGTATAGTTTCAAGAGTACAAACCTCTGCAGAGTTATCTAATCTATCGATAGCCGTGGCTCTCGGATATGAGCCCGTCTGGTTAAAGCTCCCACAGATTAGCCAAGAATAGCCCATAGGAGTGATAATAATGAGATGAAGGTGATTGCGGGATCGACAGAAGGATCCGGGCCAGAATCACCAGGGGGACTGGTAGGGAGGTTCTTGCCCCTCCAGGACCCAACACCGATTTATTAATCACCAGTCAACTAATAATGCATGTTTATACCTTCAATTGTTCTGTACTTGCTGAGTGCGGTGGTACTCAGACTTGCTTAATCTTGCAGCTCCTTCGGAAGGTCTTCCCTCCCTTCACCGGCTCTGCAAGTCGTCTTGATCAGGTCCTAGTTTCGATCTTTACGTTTCAATTCCGATTAGCCGCTGCCAACTCTTATGCAATTAATGTTTTCCTTTACCAGGAAATGACATTATTTCATGCTAGGTGGGCCCGCCGGGTGGCGGGTCCCACAGGGTTGGTACCAGAGCCGCGTTAAGCCGTAAAATACATCTTTAATTCCTACTTTAAACACCCGAGGGCTAGAATACGCAAACAAGTAGAATTAATCTGTTTCTCACCTGAATATGGCTCTCTTCTATCTTATTCTGCAAAGGAAGGGAATTTTCTAAACCTTCCTTTCTACACTACAGGTAAATGGCAGAGGATCAGCGCTGGGATAGTTGGGACAATTGGGTCGATGAAGAAGGATGGACGCACGGGCACTACATCACGAAGCATGGATTTCCCCGAATTCTGTGGGATACTCTTCAAAGATTGGGATACGGCCAATACCCAGAGTATTCGGGGAAAGAGACAAAAAGAAATGGAGTGAGGAGTTGCGAGATGTACCTCCGAATGCCCGGCATCCAAGCACATCCAGAGTGGGTACCATGGGTAGAGCATGCCGAGGGAACTGAATTTTCAGATACGCTCCAAATTATAGCTTTCCAAACCCTTACCAAAATCCTTTCCCAACATGTGACTGAAACCGAACACACCCCAGCCAAATACCTTCCCGTACTAGACCTTACAGATCATCGTTGGCTACAACGAATCGAACACCTACAGCTGGTCCAACCCACAGAACTCCACCACGTTCTAGCCACCACAACCCAATACGCAGTCTCCCTATATAACCTTCATACCCAGAAAGAAATGGATGCACAAACTTATCGCCAAGAGGCGGAAGAAGCACGCCATCGAGAAAGAAGTGCCCGATTCCGATTAATGAAGACCAAAGATCAAGCCGCTTTATCGGAATATCAGACTGAAACTGCTATGAGGAATATGACCTCTACCATAGACGAGCTCCAACTTACCATTGAAAACCTTACCCAGACCTTAGCTCAACGACAGGAAGAAATTGAGGCACTTACTGAGGCATTAAATCAGGCTCAGCACGACGCTCAAAACCAGCAAAACCTGATCGAGGAAGAAGAAGAAGTAGAAATAATTGATGAAGAGGAGTCTTCGGAGGAAGAACCCACGGAAGAGGAAGTGTCAGGATTAGACTCTACCTCCACCATTCCCTCCGCTCATTCCCCACTACGTTTCAAATCAGCGGGAGAAAATTCTGATAATCGATCCCCTGACCCCGACACCCCCGACCAAGTAGTTACCTCAAAACCCCACCCAAATCTAGGAAAAACCTACTTAGTAGTGGGACCGCGGGATAAGATGCTGGAAGTTCTCCACCGACATGGACTAACAGAAGAAGATGTGGGACCCTCTCGCTTGGGATCGCCTTCCCCATAGTTTTGAGGGTAATGCTCAGTATAGGCGAAGGGATTACGAGAATAGTAAAAAGGAAAAGGAAACGAGTGGGAATATGTACTTATGTACAGGAAATAAGAGTTGTAAAATAGTTTGTGTAATAGGGGAATGCTCCAAATCATACAGTATGCTTAAATAAAGGAATGTTTGTGCAGGAAAGATGGACCGTTGGAACGAGGTTCGGTTCTGCGGTGACCACCACCAGGGATTTCCAGCCTTGCTACGCCAATGCCTTCAGGATCTTCGATTTGATTCACAACATACCCAATTCTATGGAAGTATGTATGGGTTAAATCATGAGCAAGGAACTGCCATGATTACCCTTACTGTGCCGGCTGCACCTGAGAATCCGGATCGTCACCCTACCAATGTAATGGTAGTAGAGAACTCACTTGATCTAGCTGTGCAGTCAGCCGCTCAGAAAATGTTGTGTCAACTACACACCGAAAACCCTGACCGCTTCGCAGATTCTTCGTACCGATTACTGCCCAGAATGCTACATGGGCAAGGACCGGAGAACATAACACGGATAGCCGAAGAAATGGAGGAAGCACCCGGCAACGAAGATGACTCGTGTTGTAGAGTCACAGGGCAATATGTCCTAGCTCAACACAGGTATATCCTGGCTCTAGAAGGGCAGCGAAGAGGCTACAATTTGCAACTCGAAACTAGTGCCAGGGTTCTAAAGGAGTTAAGGGAAGACATTGGAAAAGGAGAATTTAGGCAGATGGTATTGAAAGGACAGACCGAGACTTATGAAAGAATGCTAGAGCATCAAGGAGAACGATGCTAACATTACCAGCAAGAGCGAGACAGCCTAAAGGAAAGATTACAAGCTTTGCAGACGGAATACAAGCAGCTACAAAACTCCTTCCATGAGCAGATTGGTGCTCTGCAAAGCCAGGTAGAATCTCTAACCAAGACCGACACTGGAAATCAAGCCAAAAGAAACAAGGAGTTGAGATATCGCCTAGGTCGCCAGCGTAGCCATCTGGCGGACAATCAAATCCATCTTACTACCCTGACTCAAAAGGTGATATACCTGCAAGATAAAGTAAGAAGAATGAAGATGGGATGGCAACAATCAGATACCGGAAGACTTCAAGAGATAGAGCAAATGCTCTATCAAGTACCTATGAAATTCAGGAAGGAGATCAAGCCGACCACTTACACCATCCCTATTACCACCCTGGATTTAGGAGCATGCGATGATGAAATTCACCCAGCACCTCCTCTGACAACGGAGGCACAAATGGCAGCTACCATCGCTCTTCGAATGATCCCAAGATCAAGGACTACATCCGAGAAAGATCGAATCATCCAAGAGATTTACCGTGACCCAGCTGAGGAAGAATACCTAGGAGAAAGAGCTGAGACTCCCGATGAAGAGGACCCGCTGCCAGATGAAGACATCTTCTACTCCATCTAGGGTAATAAACAAAATAATATGTAAAGATGTAAACAGGAAATGCGAACTCTAAGACGCTAGAATAATGTACAGGCCTGGGTGTATCCCGGATGTATATACGGTTAGCCAGAAATCTGTGTGGAAGGAAATTGTTCAAAATGTAAAAAAATTTCCTTCAATAAAAACTGTTTGATGTTTGAACTAAGGACCAACCCCATACGAATAAATCCACCCCTCGAAACACCTTGAAACCTTGATTCTCCTATTCATACCTACCTTTTAAAAATATACCCTAACCCAGTTACTTTAAGTGGGGTAGATATAACCCCAACACTGATCCAAAAGAAAATCCTTGACCACCCTTACCCCCCCCCCCCCACCAAATTATTTCCTAACCCACATCAAACCCCGTTCACCCCAATCTAAGAAAAAGAATAACCACTAAATACCTACAGAAACACTTCTCAGAGTTTCCAAAAAAAAACCAAAAATCACCATACCAAAATAAAAATGAGAAGTGATCTTCCTAAAAATACCTCGCCCAAAAACCCTACCTTTAACCAATAACCACCCTCCAGTCTCGAGGACGAGATTTCTTTAAGTGGGGTAGATCTGTGACACCCTCAAAAAATTAATAAGGATTATTTATTTAATTATTAGATTAATTATCAAGTATATTAGACAATTATAGAGTAAAATAGGAATATATAGGAATAATAGAATATAAAATAATAACAAAAAAATAAAATAAAAGTTCTATAACTTGAGTGCTCTATAAGGACAAAAACTAGTATCGGAAGCCCTAGGTTTAAATTAAAAGAAGTTGATTCAAAAATCGAATTCAAAAACCCTTTCAAAACCCTTTAGAAAAATAAGAAAGGGAATCCTTTGATGATGGGCCGGCCGGCCGTGGCCCCGAACTCCCAAAGTCTGTTTTAGGCCCCCTAACTCCCCTTCCCGGCTCACCCCCGACCGGCCGAGCCCAGCGCCTCTCTCCCTCAGTTCCCTCCCCGCGAAGTCCACGCCACGCCCCTCAATTCTTGGCCCAGTCCACCCCGCCCCCTCCTTCTTCCTCCTCTCTCCTTCCTCTAGTTCCTCCCCCTCCCTCATTTCCCCGGCGCCGAAGCCGCCGCGCGCCCATCCCGCCACCGCGACGCCTCAGCCCACGTGGCGCCCAAAAATCAACGCCACGCCACCCCTAGCACTCCCTGCTCGCGTCAGGGAGGCCATCCCGGCACGGGAACCCTCCCCCCCTCAATCTCGCCGCGCCCCTGCCACCGCCGTCGCCGCCCGATCCCCCTCCTCCGGCCGGGATAAGGCCGACAGAAGCGCGCGGGACGCGTGTCACCACCACGCGAGGCCACCGCACATGAAGTGCGGCGCCGACACCCCCTCTCTGGCCTTTTGCACGAATTGCCGCGGTGGCACACGTCGCACGCCGGCGAGCTCGCCGTGCCACGCGTCGTAGCCCTGCCGCCCCGGTGAGTCCCCGGGGAGCACCGCCGGGCTATAAATAGCCCCGCGCGCCCCGGATGGAACTCAACATCGCCACACCACCATCACCACTGCCATCACAACGAACGCGGGAACGCCGCCGCGCTGCTCTGGCACCCCATCGCCGCCAAATCCTCTGGCTCCTCCTTCGACCGCCGTGACATTGCCTAAAGCACCCCTAGGCGCTTGAGGTGTAGGGCGACGCCACCAAGAGGGTGCCTGCGCCTTGGACGAGCACCGCCGCACGCCGCCGTGGTCCGCAAGTACCACCGCCCGCCGACGCCGCCACCCCGGCCATCTCTCGCCCAGCCACTCTGCGGTAAGCATCCTGCGGCCCTCTACATCCTCCCCAACCCCTCCGTTGCCCTCCACGATGCGCAGCCGAGCCCAGCCATCGGCCGTGGGTGCCGCCGTGCTCCGGCGAGCCGCCGGCCCTCTCCGGCGCCCCTCCCTCGCGCCTTTGCGCACCAGCATACCCCACGCCACCCAAGGGGTGCACGCCGACCCCGGCTAACCCCCCAGACACCCCCTACCCCGTTCTCCCCTTTCGCACCGCCCCGCCGTCAAGCTCCGGTGAGATTCCGCCACCGCGCCAAACCCCACCCCTCGACGAGATCATCCCCATCACGCCCGCCGTAACTCCCTGAACCCGTGGATACTTTCCCCGCCGCGAGTGACGCCCTGACGTCGCCAGCGGCGAGCCCTCCGGCGAGCCTCCCCTGCTGCCCCTTAGCGCCGCCGTGAAGTCCGGCGCCCGCGTGGTGCTTGCGTGGCAGCCAAGCAAGCATGGGCCCCGCCTGTCAGCCTCCCTCGCACCCCGCGTCAGCGGCCGCCTCCACCTTCCCGCCCCGCGTGCACCCGGCCCAGTGGACCGCAGGCCCATGAGCCGCGCGGTCCACACGCCCACAGGCACTGGTCCACAGCACAGTGGCCTGCGGGCTGGCGCCAGTGCTGGCGTCAGCTGGCCCCACTCGTCAGCCGCACAGCCCTAGGAAAAATGCTAGGTACACCCGGCTTAGTGCACCCAAAGAGTTATTTCTCCACTTTAGAAATTCCCAAAAATTCCCAGAAAATATCTAAAAATACTAGGGAAAATAATAAGCCATTTAGTACCATCCAAATTATTTGTACCCATTTCTAGGACTTAGAATCAGAAGGATTCTTTTTCAGCCTATAGGAAGCCTCCGTTAGCGTACCCCGGTGTATGCCTAATTCAAAATAGAGCCCCATAAATAGCCAATAAATTCCTAAAATTTCTAGAATATATTCTAAGGTTTTTCATAAAGTTAGATTTCCTAGAAGCCTTCCCTAAACTTAGAAATAGTTTATTGCCTTCCACCGACATTTCCAAACCCCGCCAAACCCCGCATAGACCCTGAGACACCCCGCGAAACCCCGGCAATCCACTGCTCAACTTAGAAACCACCCTTATGTCCATTCTCTCTCTAGCTTCTCTCCTTACAAGTAATTCATTCGCTCTGATGATTGATTAGTCATAAATTTGTATTTGCATAGATACTCCGCCCAGAAATCTCCAGACTATAACCCCGGCGGAGACTACCACCGTATCAGGCAAGTCTTAGCAATTTCCTTGCTCATGATAATCAAATGCATTAACATGCTCTTCTCTTAGCTAAATGTCTGTAGTTGCATGGAGAGTTAGCCACTCAGATATTCCCAGCTACTAAGACACTACCCAGAGCCAGAAACCCGGATTGCGAGAGGCACCCAGGGGGAAGAAGATGCGAGGTAGGGTGGATAGTCTCGGAGGAGCTCCTGTCCAGAGGCCTACCTTGGTCGATTAAGGACCGGTTCTTGGGAAAGTCTTTCCAATGCCATGTACGGCTATACGGGCCAAAAAGGACATAGCCTTCGGGAATGCCCTGTAATGTGAGGCCTCGACTCACACTCCACCAGCTACCTCTGGCCAAGCTACCCCAGGGGCCACGGTGGGCAACGGAAATGCTGGAGACAGTCCCAGACAGAGGGCTGGGACTGGTCGGCACGGGTCGCATGTGACAGGGCTGGTAGGGCCCACGGGCGATGCATGCCCTAGCTTATATGATGCATCCATACCCGGGTTGATGTCCCTGAGTGGACGTTTATGCGATCCCTGTTTAGACCCCAATAGCATCCGTGGGTAGACCCAGATGGAAGCTGTCCAGAGATGGACGCCAGTGGATACGAGTCCCGTAGGGGGACCCTACCCTTGGCCACGGGAGGGTCGCCTGACCGTATAGTTTCAAGAGTACAAACCTCTGCAGAGTTATCTAATCTATCGATAGCCGTGGCTCTCGGATATGAGCCCGTCTGGTTAAAGGTCCCACAGATTAGCCAAGAATAGCCCATAGGAGTGATAATAATGAGATGAAGGTGATTGTGGGATCGACAGAAGGATCCGGGCCAGAATCACCAGGCGGACTGGTAGGGAGGTTCTTGCCCCTCCAGGACCCAACACCGATTTATTAATCACCAGTCAACTAATAATGCATGTTTATACCTTCAATTGTTCTGTACTTGCTGAGTGCGGTGGTACTTAGACTTGTTTAATCTTGCAGCTCCTTCGGAAGGTCTTCCCTCCCTTCACCGGCTCTGCAAGTCGTCTTGATCAGGTCCTAGTTCCGATCTTTACGTTTCAATTCCGATTATCCGCTGCCAACTCTTATGCAATTAATGTTTTCCTTTACCAGGAAATGACATTATTTCATGCTAGGTGGGCCCGCTGGGTGGCGGGGCCCACAATAGCGGTGCACACATATATTAGCATTGCCGTGAGAACATGCTGGACCAAAGTAGCTCTACCTGCCCAGTTTAATAAATCCGCCTTCCAACCAGGAAGACGATCTGCGATCCTGTTGATGATTGGTTGTAGTTGTGCCCTTGTCAACTTCTTGATAGATAGCGGAAGGCCCAAGTACTTGCAAGGAAAGCTTTGGATCTCACAAGGGAGGTGATCTTGCACTATCCCCACGTCCTCTTCAGTGCATTGGATGGGCAAGATGCTGCTCTTCTGTATGTTCGTTTTCAGCCCAGTAGCAGACCCAAACAGTTGCAATAATCCCTCAACCATATGTAAATCGGTGGAAACCGGCCTTAGGAAAAGAACTACATCATCAGCATATAAGGAGACCCGATGGTGGATGTTCCTTGTTGCCAGGGGTTGTAGCAGTCCCTCCCCACTTGCCTTTTCCACCATGCTGTTGAAGACATCCATGACTAGAATGAATAACAAAGGGGATAAGGGGTCCCCTTGCCTCAATCCGCGTCGGTGAGGAAAACTCTCTCCAGGAGTACCATTGAGTAGGACACGGGTAGAAGAGGAGGCAAGTATCCCACTAATCAAATTTCGGCACCTGGGGCCAAATCCCCTTTTTTCTAGAATTTCCAGCAAGAAGGACCACGAAACCGAATCAAAAGCCTTGGAAATCTCTAGCTTCAACAGGATGCGAGGCTGCTTTTGTTGATGTAAGAATTTTGCTGTTTGTTGCACCAACATGAAGTTGTCATGGATGCAGCGACCTTTCACAAAAGCACTCTGGTTTGCTGCCACCATTTCATTCAGTTTGCCTGCCAACCTATTAGCCACTAATTTAGTAACTAATTTTGTAAAACTGTGTATCAGACTGATTGGCCCAAAGTCTTTAACCATGACAGCATCCTCCTTCTTTGGCAGTAAGGCCAGAAGGGCTGTGTTAAGGAGCTGAAGGTTCCTGAAATTTCCTCTATGTACTACATCTAGAGCTCTCAAAATATCATATTTAATTATGCCCCAGCACTTTTTGTAAAATCGACTGGTATACCCATCAGGACCAGGAGCCATGTCCGAAGGAAGGTGCTTTATGGTGTGCCATACCTCCTCCTCGTCGAAGGGCAACTCAAGGTCAGTTAGATCGTGTTGGGTGAGCTCTAAAATGTCCAAATTAATTGAATTGCTTCTCTGTTCACAGGAACCCAGTAGAGATGTATAGAAGGAGAGTACCTCAGTGGCCTTCTCCTCCTGGCCGGTAAGAACCTGGTTCTCATGGTAGATCAACTTGGCGATGAAATTTTTCCTCTTTCTGTACCTTGCCTGAGAATGGAACAGCGCCGTGTTTGCGTCCCCATCTTTAAGCCACCCAATCCTTGATCTGACCCGGGCCACAGTGCGTTGTAGGGAACTCAAGGCTAGGGAGTGTTTTTTCAGAGAAAACAACAGCCACTGTTCACTATCCAACAAGTTTCTGCTGTCTTGGGTGATTTCAAGCTGATGGATGATTTCTTTCGCCAATGCAAGCTGGGATGTGATGTGGCCTATCTTTTTCTGGCTCCAACTCTGCAGGGCCTTGGTAAGAGCTTTGAATTTCAGGGACAAGGTCTCCAGAGGGCAGAAGCCTGCTGTCACAGAATTCCACGCCTCTGTAACCACCTCCTGGAACCCTTCCAATCGCGGCCAGAATGATTCAAAGTGGAACCTTCCTTTTCCAGGCATCAGGTCTCCAAGTCCCAGAATGAGCGGGCAATGGTCTGAATCCATCGAAGCAGTACTTTGTAACAAACAGTCTGGAAATTTGTTTTCGCATTCTATGCAATAGAAAACCCGATCTAATTTGCTCATGGTTGGACTATTGCCATTACCTGTCCATGTAAACTTGCGGCCTGTTAGAGGTAACTCTTTCAGTGCCAAGTCATCCAGAGTCCTCCGAAAATGCCCCATCATTGCTCTGTTAAGGTTGGCATTGTTCTTGTCTTCCTCCTTGTAAATCAGGTTGAAATCTCGCAATATAGCCCATGGTCCTGGGCATGCTGATCTGATATCCCTCATTTCTTGCAAGAACTGAATTTTGTCCTCGTTTTCTTGTGGCCCATACACACAGGTGAGCCACCAGGCATTTCCTCCGGCCGGCTGGAACTGTACTGATATGCTGTAAGTATCTGTTCGGGTGGCACAAGCCGGTCCTAAATCGTGTTTCCAGGCCACCAAAATTCCGCCGCTTGCGCCGACTGAGGGAAGGAAGGTGAAATTGCTAAAACTAGAACCCAAGGCCGAGAGCACCGTTCCCCTAGTTACACATTCCATCTTGGTTTCCTGGAGGCATACAATGTCTGCTCTGTTGGACTCAACCAAGGCTCTCACGGAATCCTGTCTCGCAACTGAATTAAGACCGCGCACATTCCATGTCACAATTTTGGAGGGATCCATAAATAACTTCAGTGAGAAAAACACGACCCAAGCAACTGTCTAGCGCTGGATTTCAGTCCTATTGAGATTGAATTCAACAGGCACTGTCCACCCAAACAGAGTCGCTAGGGCTTGAACATGGGATTCAGAGAGAGGGTAGCCAAACAATTTGGCATAATTGTTCAGCATTTTCTGGTCTGCATGATCTGTTCCATCTCAATTTCAAGAGAGCGAATGACCGTCTTGCGTGCTCGTTTGTCATCAGTCATCCCAGCAAATTCTGCACCCAGTCCGGCGTTTCTCCTGCTTCTTCGTGGGGCGGTAGTTGTGGGTGGCATCCTGGACCCTTTTTCTGTACCGGTGGAGGCACGGCGATCAGCACTTCCACCTCCTTGGTGAGGCCAGCGATGAACTCTTTTCTTCGAGCTTCCATTGGATCAGGGGCTTCTGTTTCTGCTATCACACTGTCACTTGGCTGTTCACGCTTGCGCCGCTTCCGTCTGAAGTACACTTTCAGCTCGCCGGCAGTCATGGAAGGAGAAGTCGCCGCCGCTGCAGTTTCAACGAACACGAGCGCCTCCAGCGCCTGCAGTTCAGGGGGGGGGGGGTCGTTCCTTGCTCGAGGTGGGCTAAATCAATAGGCCCAATAGGTGGCCCATTGGGTGGAAGTTCACTCGATAGCCCATGAAGGGCCGGAGATGGACTTCCAGCATCCACCGGCGGAGCGGAAGTCTCCGCATCCCCAGAGGCCTCCTCGATCACTGCTGCGACATCAAGCTGGAGGAGAAACGATGTTGTCTCCTGGGATCCGCCTTCTATTACTGCTTTCATCAAATCTTCCTTGCACGCCTCAGCACCCGAAGCGATCCGGTGCGCATTGGGACTTGTAGTCACCCGCCGGGGTGTTAATGTCGTCGAGGCAGCCTGGACGTCGAGCGTTGGGGCAGCCAATCCCCGAGCGGCCACGTGCCCTCCCGCCGCTGGCCTTGGGCCCAGCCGGTCAAGCACCGAGACCCAGGGTGTTCCCCGCGGCGCCGGGCCCAACGGGGGAGAACGCGATCGCCGCCTGTCCTGCTGCCGTCTCCCATCGCCAGCCGACGGCGGCAGGGATGGAGGGTCGGCCGACCGCGGCGGCGGGCCCGTGGGGTTGACTGTCGTCTTGATTGAGTAGATCAACGTTTTCTTCCCCGGTTGCTGATCTCCGTCTGTCGGCGGTGGTTCGACGATCTCCAGCTCCAATTCCGACGGGATTGTAGCCGGGTAGGAGCTCCATGCCATTACCTTGTACACATCACGACGATCATTGACATCCGGATGCACCCCGCCGATCCAGCAGCATTCGCTAAGGAGCAGCTCCGCCGTCACCAGCTTCCAGGCATGGGCCGGGATGCCTCGAAGCTCCACTTCGACAGGTGAATTCATGGATGATGCTTGGGTGTCCACGAGGCCGTCCCAGCGCCGGAGGTGGAGTCGTAGAGGAGGCGAGGTGGAGATGAATGGGGCTCCACCGCCGAACACACGCTCCGCCGTCCCGGCGTTTGGCAAGATCAAGAGGAACCTTCCATCCCCAAAGCGTTTCAGGGAAAGAGAAGACGCCTCATCCTCAAACCAACTGGCCATGCTTGTGATGATGTTGTCGGCGCTGCCGCTTATCACCGTGACGACCAGAGCCCTGTTGAGCCTGTCCTCTTGTTGCTAGATGGCGGCAGACCAGTCGAGAACCTTGCGAGATCGGCGGTGTTTGTCGCCCAGCTCTTGTGTGCCGCCAACCATCGTGTGGGCGATCTCCTCGCCGTCCTCCTCTTCTGGACTCTCCTCAGGTGCCCCAGTGCCCCTGTTGCGCAGGCGACGAGCACGGCGTCTTCTTTTACGACCCTGGGGAGCCGCTGCCGCGTCGGCCAGCGTGGCCGCAGCGACAGGCCGGACATCCTTCCTAGCCATCGCTTTCTTCGGGCGCCAAACTAGTTGCGGAAGAGGCCCCTCAGCGCGGGGGCGATTATGCTTCCAGCACTCGGAGGAACGGTGACCCAGAGCTCGACAGCGGAAGCAGCGTGTCTTGGACATGTAGGACACCGCACGGTGCTCTGAAGAGAAGCAGTTGAAACACTTCCCTCGGAGGTCCGCTGGCACCAGACGGCGGGGGGCGGAGAGTGGACCGCCTGATCTCCTTACGCTGGCGACGACTCCGCACCGGCGACCATCCGTCTGCATCCTTCGTCTCTTTCCACGCCGCCATCCTCTGGCCGCACAGGTCCTCCACCAGGACGATACGAGGGGCCGCATGTGGCGATGCAGTGGCGGCCGAGGCCAACTGTACAGGGGCCATCGAGGCCGCCGATGTCGCCGGCGTCGCCGGGCGCGGTCCCAAGCGAAGCACCTCCACGAACGATGGCGCGCCGCCGCCAGACTTGCCCGTGGGAGGGGAATCGTTGCACCAACGTTGAGTCTTCAGGCGTCCGCAGCTAGTGGGGGTAACGGGGCTTTCTGGCGCCAGGGCAGAGAGGGTGCGCAGCCGACATGGGGACGCGTTTTTGGTGGCCGCCAGGCCCGGAGTGGACGCCGGCATGAGGCTGGTGGTGGTGGGGGCGGCGCCAGGAGGGGGAGGGGAGGAGGGAGACGAAGCGGGCGGGGGAGGCGAAACGGGAGCCATTTTGAATAGTTCCATCAGAGTTGTCAGGCTCCAATTCTTCTGACATCTTATCTTCTAAAATCCTAGTATACTAAAATACAGGTAAACTAATTTGATATGGAGCTCATATAAGAACCATATATCTGAATGTAGCGAGTTCAGATGAATGTAAATTAATAAAGGACAGGCATTACTTCTGAAATATTCCAAGAGAAGGTGCAGCATAAAGCTATAACCTGTGGCTGCAACCTGTATTAGCACTATACAATTTTGCACTTCAAATAATGGAGTCCCCGAAGATCGAACGATAAAGTGTCACCCTGTCTTGTGGATACATACAACCAGCCAGTTCACTTGAGCATAGCTGGTTAACACTGCTCTTCTTTTCCTACCAGTTGTTTGGAAGTACTGTAGCACACTGGCCCTGAAACTATTCCACATTAAAACCGCAAGCTAGCTTCAAAAGATCATTATCCAAGGGGAAAAAATTAAAGTCTAGGTATGTCATCTCAGATTCAGAGTTGCATATCAACATTTGAAACTATATATACTCTCCATCCTAAAATATCACATCAGCCTTTTAAGCTATATATAAAAGATTAGACATCCATCCTAAAGCCAAAAATTAGCATCTCATTAGGGGTTCAACTTTCGAAACTAAAATACTTCAATTCTTTTTTTTCCTCAGCACATATCTGGGTTCTATGAATAAAATTCTGATCAAAACCGCAAGACAGTATAAAAGATTCTAAAATATTAGCTTCCTCTGGATATGAATCCTTTTCTCATGACATCTAGAGAATGAATTTGAATAAAAGCAGGAATGAACACATTTCCTTGTCTTTCTATATCAGGCTTTTTTGGCAGAATTTATAATGCACAATAATAGGAAAGAGTGGCTTTCCATTGGCCTTCTATACCAACTCAGAGGCCCGAGAACAGAAGTGATCAAAGGCATCATCCACATAAAGAAGCAGAGAAGATCAGATTAGAGAAATTCAAACATAGCCTAACAAGCGTCTAAGGAACAACACGTCACCTTTGTCACATCAGACTTCATCCACACACTACCGGAAAACGGGCCATTGCCGTGTGCACGGCCCTTTGCCGTGCGCCGGCACGCGGGCCCACGGCAAAGGACACTCTTTGCCGTGTGCCCACCACGTGGCACACGGCAATGGCCCAGCACACGGCGTCCCTACCCTTTGCCGTGAGCCCCGGCCCAGGACGCACGGCAAAGGATAAACACACGGCAAAGGGTACCCTTTGCCGTGTGCCTGCACAGCTGGCACACGGCAAAGGCCAGCACACGGCAACATGCACTCTTTGCCGTGTGCCAGCCGTTAGGCACACGGCAAAGGTAACAGTTAAGTCACGGCCGCGGCCCTTTGCCGTGTGTTCTGTCTACAGGCGCACGGTAAAGGGCCGGCACACGGCAAAGCATAATTTTTTTTTCCATCCTATTCCTTTCCAAATTTTTGTGGTGTTAAGATACGGTACTCTGTATTTCATGTCAAGATTTGGTACATTTCTCGTTATTTTTGCTATATTTAGTCAATTTATTTGATTCCATGGATTTATCGGCAAAATAAACTTTTGAACTGCAAGTGTGTCGAATAATTGAATATAATGGTTTCAAAAATAATATTCATGTTATTGAGTCTAATATTAGGCCTTTTCCAGAAAATTGAATGAAATAACTAGCGACTTGTTCATGAAACCTGATCAGATACGTGTGGCCCAATCGTATTTAAATTCTAAAAAAAATAATCCATATCTGAAAATCATAAGATTTGCCCTGACATCATGATTTCATGTGTACATGCTGTGGTAAAAAATAGAACGTGTTTCGCACACGTTATAACATACCTCGTTTGCAAATCGAAGAATCTCCAAAGAAGTTTCAGAGAGTTGATGTTGAGCTGTTGATATTGTGAGTTGTAAGTGCAGTCAAATTCGGTTTTCACTTCAAGTCTTTTTGTATATGCAAGAACAACTCACATTAGTCTGACATACCAAAATTGCCGCAATTTTCGTACACGTGTGACATTTCTTTTATTTTTCAACTAAACAATTTGTAGTTATGTACATGAAATAATAGGTTTTTTTTATCGTTTAATTAAATATGTTAAAGGTTGTCTTTGAGAAACTATTTTCACAGGTTTTTAGAAAAGCAAATCATAAAATTATATTACGAACACAATTTTAAAAAATGTAATAAACAAAAAAATTACCTTTGCCGTGTGCTTTGCTGCGCAGCACACGGCAAAGGGGGCGTTTGCCGTGTGCTTTGCTGCGCAGCACATCGCCTGCACCGTAGACCCTCACCCAGATCGTGATGGCAGGACGTTCAACAACATGGCACATCGGGTGGTGGAAGAGCTATGGGTAAGTCTTGTTCAAACTTTATATTGCTCAATACATCAGATTCATCTAACATTCTATAAATAATCACATCCAATCAATGTGCAGGATTTCTTTAGATGGGACGACGGGTACGAGGCGACTGCCAAGGCTGTGGCTCACCATGCCTGCTACAAACTGGTACAAGATATGCACTACGAGGCGCGCATTGCAGCCGTCGTGCATTTCTACCGCAAGTACATGAAGGTGAAGCTTACTAAAGCGGAGGCGAGAAACATGCGGTTGACACGTGAGCAATTCATGCGGGTAAATATACTCCTTCTCTTATACTAAGTACCCTTTGTTTTGTCTTGTCATATGTCACGTGTTTAATGATATGCAGGCGGTTCCTTGGTGGTGCTTGACCCAAATTCCGGCCTGGGGTAAGATGGTGGACAAGTGGCTCGCGGACGAGTGGGAGGAGACCCACAACGAGCTCCGGCGGCGGCGTTTGATGATGTCAGGTGCATCACATCATCAAGGCAACCATAACCTCCAGGCGTTCGCGAACACATGGGTACGTGAATTCAATTTTTAATTCTAATGAGCTCTCCTGAATAATTCATAACCATTTTCCCTTTTGTTTTTGTTTTTGTTTTTTTTGCAGTCGCGGACACATGGTAACCAGCCTTGCCCCCCGGCCATGGCATACGCTTTGTCCCACAAGGGCAAGGCGACGGACCCAGAGAACACGTACAACCCGAATGACGGGCCTGAGGCGTACTCCAATCCGACTGCCTACAGCCGCCTTAGTAACTACACAGAGATGGCAAGGGAGGTCCATGGGCCGGAGTTTGATCCGATCAGTGCTGACCTTGACGGAGAAGTCCTCATGAGGTCAGGAGGAGGCAAGAAGCACGGCCGGTATGCGATTGCGAACAGCCTAGTGGACACGGCTAGTACTCCCACTCTCACCGCGCTTAAAGCCCGTGCCACGGACTCCACCCCGCCTATACGCCCACGCCAGACCCCTACACAGATCCAGATGGCTCAGTTTCAGGTATTTGTGTTTTACCTATTGTTAATTGATTATCGCTAACCATTGTTTGGTATGTTAACAATGTCATGAATATGTGCAGGAAATGATGGCAGCCCAGGTGGCGGAGGGGGTGAGAGCAGCAAAGGAAGAGCTGCAGCACAACTGGCATACCGAGAGGGCGAATTTGATTGCCGAGTTTGAGCGGAAGCAGGCCGCCGACCGGGAGGCCCTGCGGCAGCAGTACGAGCACATGTTCCAGTACGTGCACAACATTGGTTCGGTGGTAGGTCAAGCACCGCCGCCAGTTATCATGCCCCCACCAGCTCGAGATGCTACGCCTGTGAGTCTCTTCACAACTTTGAATTTTCATTCCTCATAATGACTTAGAGCCGACTTAGATCCTAGAATGATTGAAAGACTTAGGATGAAACCAGAATTATTTAGATTTTGTATCATTTGTGCAGTCCCCTCACCAGTCCGCGGCCTCGAACGATGGGCCGATCGCTGTAGACATGTCACCCCCTCAGCAGTCCCCTCACCCCCCACCGTGGACGCAGTACCCGTGGTCGCAGTTGCCTCCCGGCACGCCGTTCCAGCCTTGGCCGCAGTTGCGTCCCGGCATGACGCCGCACCCTCACAGCTTCCCGTCGCCGTTCCCGCCGTTACCTCACGGATCACCCTTCTCGCAGGAGCCGCCGCGGCCACCTGGGTCTCAGTGAGTTGTATGGACGAGTTGTATGGACTTGTATCATTTGCTTAGTATGGACTTGTATTATTTGATTAGTATGGACTTGTATGGATTTGTATGGACTTGTATGGACATTTATGGACTTGTGATGGTCGTTGTGATATATAAACTGCCTGTGATGGTCGGTCTGATATATAAACTGCCTGTGATGGTTATTGATATATAAACTGTTTAAGATTGAGTTGTTTGGGGGTATAAGTAACAATAAACAAAAAAAAAACGTGCTGTTGCTGGGCCTTTGCCGTGTGCTATGGTAAAAGCACACGGCAAAGGAGCGCCACGTGTGCCGCCATGTAAGCCTTTGCCGTGTGCCACGTGGCGTAGCACACGGCAAAGGCTAACCCTTTGCCGTGTGCCACGTGGACCAGCACACGGCAAAGGGTTAGCCTTTGCCGTGTGCCACGTTTCGCAGCACACGGCAAATCGTAAGTAACGGCGGCTGTCCGTTAGCCGTTCACGGCGCACGGCAAAGGGAGGAGCACACGGCAAAGCCTTTGCCGTGTGCCCGATCTTGGGCACACGGCAAAGAACCCCTTTGCCGTCCAAACTTTGCCGTGTGCTCTTTGCCGTGTGCCACACACGGCAAAGCCTTTGCCGTGTGTATTTAAGGCTTTGCCGTGTGTACCGGGCACACGGCAAAGCCATGGAATCCGGTAGTGACAGTGCATATACATGGAGTTGTATGAGGACTGCCACTGCCTCCAAGTTATCTGGTGCAATGTTAACTGCCTGACAAGCAGAGAGCATTCCACCATTACTACAACGGGTATAGTTAAACAACATGCTTCTCTGGTGCAATGTACTTATTTTTGGGGCAGTGATAACAAATGGCACTCAGGAAAGCACACTAAGCTGCTGGCTTTGGGATCATAAGAGATACAAATATCATTGTCATAGGCATAGCACTGCTGCTACCAGGGGTAATTGATACATATGATGGTAGAGTAAAATTCTAAAATAAACATTTCGAAAGGAGCCAACATAAAGAAATATGGGCAGCCGGATCACGTCCAGCAGCTGCACCAAACATTTCTAGCAGATGTTTCCAACACAACCAGATAAGTAGGAATATGCGTTGAGTACCATACACTGATCATATTATAAGGAGAATCACACATGCTTAAACCAAAATTCTCATCAGATTAATGCACTATTAGGAATTCAGTGACTATATCTAATAATATCCAAATCAAGTAAGGTGGGGTCAAGGCATCAACACCATGATGACAGGGGCAAAATGTTGTTTTTACCCGGTCCTTCTGAACTGTTTTACTGATGGGCTGTGCTAAGGTACACCGTTTACCTCTTTAGAGGTAAGATGTGACTCAAATCTGGACCTTTGATTATTAAATGGGAAAAACAGTTATTAGAAAATAAGAAAAAAAATATTAACCCTTTTCTCCCCATCTAGCGGTTAAACACATGCATGCATGCCGGCGGTGTGATTTTATCCCCTAAAATTCGGACCGCATGCATGTATTTCAAGTTTTTTTTCTTAGTCATTTCAAGACTTTCTTTTTTCTCAATCGTGCAGTGCCATATATATGTCTCGTACATCTAATAGTGTCATTTAATCACATTAATCAAATGTTGCACAAAAAGTAACGTTTGTATTTTATAACACTAATAAAAACGTGACATAATATACTCCCTCCGGTTCAGTATTAGAAGTCGTTTAGGACAGCGACACGGTCACCAAAGCAAAACTTTGACCTCTCTTTTCTATAAAAATATTTGTTGAAAAGTTATATATGTATATTTTTATGAAAGTAATTTTCAAGACCAATCTATTTATATGATTTTCACATTTTCAAACTCAACGACTTAAATGTTATTCATGATTTATATTCCCAATGTTTGACTCAAACCTTGTCCAAAACGACTTCTAATACTAAACCGGAGGGAGCATCATGTTAGCATACTACCACACCTCTCTCAATGTGCCACGTTTCAAACAGATCGTTACAAGAAAAGAGTCACAATGCATTGGGGATCTTTTAATCTGCACAAACCTCTACATATGTCATGTAAAGAAAATATATACAACAAATGTCAGGTATGGATCACATAAAGACAGGCATCTGTGATCTGTAGAAGTTTCCAACACGTATGTAACATAAAGACACATCAGCAACACATTTCTATAACGTGAGAAAAAAAAAAGATGCACCGACACGTTTGTATGCGTGAGAGAGTTCAGAAAAGAAAAAATAACCAGCACATTGTTACGTGAGAGAGAAGAGGAAGTTAGATCCAAGAAAGAGATTAATTCTATTTTCAGATTTAAAATACATAAAGACAGACATCTGTGATATGTAGAGGTTTCCAACACGTATGCAACATAAAGACACAGCAGCAACACATTTCTATAATGTGAGAAAAAAAAAAGATGCGCCGACACGTTTGTATGCGTGAGAGAGTTCAGAAAAGAAAAAATAACCGGCACATCGTTACGTGAGAGAGAAGAGGAAGTTAGATCCAAGAAAGTGATTAATTCTATTTTCAGATTTAAAATACATAAAATAAATATTAAAAGTATTACCTCCTAGGAGGTAATATGTCATTAGATCAACGGCCCACAGTGATTTGGGTGTACCTTAGCAATCCCCTTTACTGATATTTCAAAAACTCATTAATAAGTTAGTTATACTGATGAGCTGGAGCAATTTGTTCACCTTGTCTACAAACAAGAATTTTCACCATTCCACGTTTATCCAGCAATTTAATTAACTTATTTTGCATGCTCTTTATCTCAAATTAGTAGAGTTTTTAGTCACAACCAATCTTTTGCACCCTCAGTGTTATCAAGCAGAGTTCTTTTTTTTTTTTTGCACCCTCAGTGTTATCAAGCAGGGTTCTATCACTAAAAACTGAGGAAACAACCTTTCTGCATCCGAAAAGGCCCCAGTGTTGTCCCCCTTATTGTTTTGAGCAGCTCAATGAAGTTTGATCACTCGTCCCAATTCCCCAATTTTGGACCCGCTCATGCTTCCTTTGCAGCCTACTTCCAATTTTATGTGCACAACTAAATAAAAGAAATCATGCAGGTAGATATAGTGAAATCTGATCATCCTATCAAACAGGGCACAATGGATGAACCTGAAGCCCGTCACTTAGTATACTCAGAAATGAGGAGAGATACAAAGTACAAATTATTTTTAAAAAATTAAACTCTATACTAATAAATGGAAATTAGCAAAGTGAAGCGTGGCTTGAGAACTTACAGTTACCAAAGACTGCTGGCACTTCAGGGGCACGTTAACCAAAATTAAGTAGTGGACACTGAATCCATGTACGCAACTATGCAACTCTCTTGATTGCTTGCCATTTGCTTCAGGGAGTTGTTGATCACCTGAGGTCAACATTTAGGTCATAAATTAGCTAGCCTGGTCCTTGCAAATGTGCAAAATTAAGGTTTAGATGCCATTGACTCTCTTTGCCCTTAAGTACCGTGTGGTTATTAAAGCACAGAATTGATCTTACTACAATCCACACTGCACTTTGTTCGAACTGAACTATTTTTAAATTACACCTACTAAAAACTAAACGTAACACATAAAGTAGATCAATTCTTTTGCCCATTACTCAATTATTTAGATGTCAACGGAATAACAAGGACCAGATCATGATGCAAACAGTCCGCGAGTCCATACCCGAAAGGCAGGCACTTTTAAAAAAGGAGAGATGTTGATTTAAAATCTGAACATGAACCCATCAATTTACTAACCTCGATCTTGGATTTTCATAAGAAACAACAAAATGCACTATAATTCTGGATAGATACCAAATAAACCTAACAAAGCACTACTGTTTTTTTCTAATATCTCAAGTTGAAATGCATAGAAAACACTTAGCAGGTAATATAAAATGAAATACATTTCAGATTGCAGTAATTTTAATCTCATTGTTTCCTGCTCAAACTTCGAAAGACACAAATTGAAACAGATGTAAATTAAGTCAAAAAGAAAATATGATTTAGTCCTAAACAACCACTGTACAATCCCCAAGTTTTGAGCCATAGGAAACTGATGTTTAAAAGGGAAAAAATATGCCTACCTAAGTGTTTGAAAGGGAACCAATATTTCAAAGCGTGCTGACACCCTTATGACCATAGTCACAAAGTTCCCGGGTGGGACGGGTCGAGGCACAGGGTCAAGGGTCGTGGGTCGAGACTTTGTAAAATTATGGTACGAAGGGGGTATACCCTTTTAAACGTGAATCCTAATTTGGTACGTGAACCCGTGTCTAATGGGTCGATGACATCGGGACGATTCTAAGATACGCTACACAGATACACCTGTCAACGTGTTTTAAAAGGAAAAAAAGGCAAAAGATTTGCTGGGCTGCCATATTTTAGCCCACCATCTCAACACCAAACAAACATTGGCACATCCAGCCCACTAATCTAACCTATCCTCACAAACTCATGAGCAGCTGCCTCCCTCCTCCCTACAACGATGCATCTCTCTGCTCTAGCAACCGTCGCCGCCGGCCACAAATCCATCACAGTCTACCAACACTGTGCATCGGGTACTAGAAAAATCGATAGTCTTGGTGATGAGAACTAGGGTGCCTGATCTTCCATCAGGGAAAGGATAACTCGTTTTGGGCGGAGCCTGACACACCGATCCGGCTTCAAGTCAGCAAACTCGAACCCTGCAATCTTAGCACCACGACTCCTCTGGTTATCAATCGTAGTCACAATCCGGTTGACCTCGCCAAGAAGGCTAATCCCTGCCTGCAAAACGAAGAACACAAGCAAGAACTCGAAAGAACGCAGCACTCAATAATGGTGACAACTGCAGATGAATGATTAAGCACACGAGTTGGGGTTTCACAAACCGATGAATGGCGACACTGTCTTCAACGGAATAATCTAAGCAAAACCCGAGTCTAAGCAGCGGCGGCTGCTGAGTTTATTAGCCTAGGGACGTCCTAGGGTTGGGGGTGCACCAGGTGGGGCGTCCTCAACTTGGGCCAAAGGCCCGACACGATACAAAGCCTGAAAAGGCCCAAAACAGGTGACGCAACACCTTGTTATGGTCACACAGCGTGATCCACGAACGTTCTAGAGCTAGGACTAGAACCAAAATGAAGGAGTCGTCGTCCCCTTTCCAATGCATGCTTATACGCCTCGTTTCGTTGTCGTATGAGGGAGATATCGCCGAAACCGTGCAGGGGTATCGGCTGAATCCGAACTCCACGTGGCGGCTGAGTTGGAGACGAGTTGTAACTTGGGGAAGACTGTAGCATGTACGTGTTCAGCATGGCGATGTCCTCACCATCCCCCCTTATTGAACCGAAGTCGTCCTCGACGCCAGTCCATCATCATCAAGCTCCTGCAAAAGGTTAGTGACAACAGGATGCGATGCACAAGACAAATGATCACTGGAAACAGAAAAGATATCTCGACAAAGCATAGTATAACAAGGTGCATCAGGATTATCACATAACGCAGCAGTAGCAGATGTAGTAGTAAGAAAAGCACCTCCTTTTAACTTAATCCCTTTATGTGTATTATCATTAGAGGCATTGCTAGCACTTTCTTTCTTAGTATTTTGAGCAATCTCTTTAAAATGGTTCTTAATTTCAGCAGGAGATAAAGGAAGCAACGTAATTTTCTTGTTCTTATGCATGAAAGAGTATGTATTAGTTCTACCATGATGTGAAGCATCATTATCAAATTCTCATGGCTGGCCTAACAAAAGAGATGATGCATTCATAGGTACAACATCAAAATCAGCATAGTCATGATAAGAACCAACAGAAAAATGTATACGTGTTGATTTAGTTACCTTAGCCTTACCACTACTGTTGAACCATTCTAGATGGTAAGGATCTAAAATAGAACGAGTGGGCAAGCCAAGCTTCTCAACCAAATCTGAACTCACCAAATTATTGCAACTCCCGCTATCAATGATGGTGAGAACACGGCAATTTTGAACAATGAGATACATGTGAAATAAATTTTTGCGCTGAATCTTCTCTTCTTCCTCTTGTTCCTCTCTAGAGCTCAACGCACGCTGCACCATGAGACTAGGAAAACCCGCCGATGCAGCCAAGGAATTAATGGCCTCACCCTTTTCTTCCTCCGAATCATCTTCGACATCACTAGCACTTACATATCCACCGTCAAGCGTAGCGATGAAAGCACGAGTACTTGGGTAGTCCTTGACGACATGTCTCATACCCTTGCAGTGGTGGCACACAATGTTTGCTTATTTACTTGTAGAGCTCTTGGTCGGAGTAGATGGTGTCTTGTTCTGCACATGAGACACATTGCTTACCTCAGAAACGGACGCAGGGGCTGGTGGTGACGATCGTGTACTCGCTGGTGGTGTGGAAGGAGAGACACCCGGCAATCTAGCTGCTGGTGGTGTAAAAGTTTTTGGCATGTAGCTGCTGTAGGTGCTCTTACTTCGACCCTGCAATTCTTTTTCTGCAAGCATAGCAAGCTGGAACAACTGGTTGGTGGTAGTAAATGGTTTATAGTCAACAATATCCTGAATTTCACGTCTCAAACCACCATAAAAATGACACACTTTATCCTCAGGATCCTCTACTACCCCACAACGAATCATGCCCTTTTGAAGCTCTGTATAATATTCCTGAACCGATAAATCACCCTGCTCTAAATGTTGTAATTTCAAACGTAAATCACTCTTATAAGAGACAGGAACAAAGCGATCACGCATAGCTATCTTAGGCTCATCCCACGAATCAGGTCGCATGTTTAAAGTACCACACTCTTGCCACCAGATAATAGCAAAATCTTTAAATTCACTAGTGGCTTGTCTAACTTTATGTTGATCAGGAACAAGATGGGAAGCAAATTTTTGATCTACTGTCATCTCCCAATCAAGGTATTCTTCAGCATCATATCTCCCATAAAAAGATGGTATGGTAAACTTAACTTTAGCATAAGGATCATCATAAGCACGAGTGCGGTTACCTCCCATACCTTTCTTGTTGCGTGCTAGAACGCGACGGGCACGATTGTCGCTTGTCATCCTGGCGTCTATCTTACCATCAGGACTATAGACAATGTCCCCAGGGTGATCAGTATCATCATCGAATGTCTCCTCGTTAGCACCATGGACCTCAAGTTGTTGCACCCTTGTGGTCAAAGTGGAGACTCGTCTGTTCACGTCCTCAAGTGTATGATTGCCGCTTTGGACCTCCTTTGTGAGGTTGCTAATCTCCTTCATGAAGAACTCCTTCAGGTCGTTGATGTTCTCCTGAAACTAACTTTTCAAAACAGGCACGTCGTCTGGCATGGTTAGTCAATAAGAAAGACCCTACGAGCTAGTTGGTTTGTCTGGTGGAATCACACCCTCACACACGTCTTACCAAGTTCTTACCTGGTTCTTACCAATGCAAGCAATGGATGGTACAACCGGTGGATGGGTCGTGATACCTGTGAGGAAGTGGCTTCAAGATTGCAAGGTCCTTCACTGTACTGACTGAAGAGTGTATGTGGAGCTGTAGGAGAGGCACAATATATATGTATGTGGAACAAAATCGAATGCAGATTAGCCAAGTTCAATAAGTATCCAAAGTACAAGTCACAATTGCTGGCTAAGACGTGTCCTAGACATAGCACACAACAAGTTGGAACAAAAGATGATGGATAAAACTCACAGAACAGGCAAACAACACTCTATGCACTTGTTTTTAATCTTTTCAGCCTTTTTCTTCTCTTTTAGGGGGTGACTAGTAGAAATCACAACTTTTCTTTTTTGAACTTTTTTTATATTTTTCTCTGAACACTTATCACCAAAGATGGAAGCACAAAAATTGAGAGCTCAAACTGAGACAAGATGTGGTCTACAGAAAATCAAACACGTTTGCCGAAAAGCGTGCAAGACAGTAAACCAATTTTTTAATTATGCTCCCGTTTTTTTTTATTTTTTTGACAACTCACACCGACCATAGTGTGGGTCGGCCCATAATGGAGTCACGAAGCTGCTGTAAAAATTTGAGCCAAAACGGAGCACCGAGCGAAAAGTTACGCCCGTTTTACTGAAGGTACCTCAAGTTATGGTTTTGAAGAGGCACAAATCGGCAGATAGCACGGCGGCGGCTAGAGCAAGACTTCCCTGGTATATGCAGCGATAGGATGCGCAAGATGAACACAAGAGGGGGATGCGATGCAAGGCGAAGAACACAAGGCGGCTCGCAACCTATCTAGGGCTTGCACGGCGAGAGTTCACGCAAGGCGGCTAGCGAGGGCAAGTCGAGTAGTGTGATGGGGACTAGGGTTCCCGATCTTTCGAAAGGTTCTGATAACTCTCGATTAGGTGGAGTCGCTACACAAATCGATCCGGCTTCCGAACAACACGTTCTGAACCCCGCAATCGCAGCACAACGTCTCCTCTGGTTATCGACCGGCGATGCACGGTCGACCTCGCCAAGAAGGCTAATCCCTGCCTGCGAATCGAAGAACACAAGCAAGAACAAGATAGATGCAACCAAATTGCAGATGAATGATTAATCTCACGAGTTGGGGTTCCACAAACTGATAAACGGTGAAACTGTATCACACAGAATAATCTAAGCAAAACCCCAAACCCTAACGGTGGGGTGGCGGCTGTTTATGAAGCCTCTGGGGTCGTGGACAGACCCCTGGTCACGCCCCTAATGGTATCCAACACAATACACGGGCCAACGGCCCAAAAGACAGCGACGCAGCACCGGTGCAGATTCTGGACGTCATCTTGTTTCAACGATTCCCGTTGACTGAGGCATTATTTGGTCATGGAACCGGTGCCATTAGAAGCATTATGAAATTATCTTTCCAACCCTATGTGGATAGTTGAAATCAGACTCCGTATGTGACATGGGCGTCCAATCTAATCCAGACTGCTCCTGGACTCCGAGGTGGACTCGAACTTGATTTATTTTGGGCCTCCACCTTGGCGTCTCGAACCGGATAAGTCTTAGGCCTCCTCCATGACTTGGATATCCTTGCTGGCCTCCATTTTCTCCATTTCATGGTCCAATCATGGCCATATGCATAGGTGGCATGTCCTCATCATCCTCCCCTTCTTGACGGAAAGCCGTCCTCGGCGTCGATTGTTCACGAAACCGATCCTGCTTAACACAAAGGAGAACGGGGTTGCGAAAATAAAGTGAAATTAAATGATTGTGAGGAGGGAGGTGACCATGTTTCCAATTCTGTAGTGTGTAATCTCGCACAAAATTATCAGCAAACATGTAGGCTCTCTGATCTGAATGCACACAATGCTTGTCAATACTACCCTGCAAAAGATTAGTACCAACAAAAGACACAACAAGACTAGATGGATGTGCATCGGGTGAAGTGTGTTCATTGCAAGAAATTTCAGCACCAAGCATAGGTAGCAAACAACAATGCTCCCATTCTTGGGAGTAAACCTGATTCTTCAAAAGAAAACTAGAGGAACATGGGTTGATAATTTTAGTAGTATGGCAGTTCTCTAGTTGATCACAATCTTGCACAATAAATGAAGAATTCAGATTGCTACCAATGTAGACTCGATATATCATATACTGTCCTCTGTCATTATATTTGCCAATAACATGATATGTGTGTTTAGAAAACCAAGGCAAATCAGCACATAAAAAAAGTCTATCTTCCAAACAATTTAGATTACACAAAACATCAAATTCAATGTAACTCAAAGTATTTAAAGAAGACAAAAGGTTGAGCTCATCGTTTTCACCAGCAACATGTTTAATTTCAGCACAAGGTTGTAGGTTTAGAACATGTTGAACACAAGCATTATCACATGATTCATCTTTATCACAAGCAACTTCAAGCAAATCATATTGTGACAAAGAAAAATCAAGAGAAGGTTCCACTAACAATTGCTCTATGACAACATGATTAGTGGAAAAATTCAGCACATCCAAATTATTCTCACCTTCCGTGAGTGTAGCACCATGGTCATGACCTATGTTCTTTTCAACAAGAGTAATAGGTGCACTGGGAAGTGAAGCTCCTGAATTTGCACATGAGCTTGTGAGTAGCTCATTTTCTTTTGCATCATCCTTGTCCTCTTGCTTTTGCTCACGATCCTGCCAAAGGTTAGGCATAGCAAGAGACACAACAAATGACTGATCCTCTAAATTATGCATCTCATCATATGGATTTAATGTAGGAGGTTGCTTAACAAATGTTTCTCTCATACGAAGTTTCATATCAATACAAGTTTTAGGTTTATCTGAACGACTTAAAAATCCCACCAAATTGATGCTCTATTAGTTAAAACTCTAGTGGCGACATTAATCTTCCTTCGTTCACATATACGACATTGTGCAAAAATATTGTCGACCTTCAGTTCCCAACTAATATACTCATCAACACATATACCATCATAAATTGGAAGGGTTGAAAGGATGGAATGACTTGTTTGAGTAGATGTAGCAGCAATGGTGTCGTCGTTATGCTTGGCAAAAATACGAGCGAAAGAATTCTCAACACCCTTCCTGATCTCATCCATGTAGCCTTTCATGTCATGATATAGAACGTGTTCCGTGAGGTCTTCGGCTCCTGTCATTGTTAGCAAAAATAGGAGAAAACCACAAAGAATTATTCCTATCAATTACTATGCAAGGACAGTGGTGCCTCTCAAACAACACCACAAAGGGAAACACCTTACCCAGCTGTTACAAGGTTCTTACCAGCATGACAAAGGATACCAGGGATATGTAGTCCGCGATTGCAAGGTTCGAAGACCTGTACTCCTTAGAAGTAATATGTGGAGCTATAGGAAGGCCAAATATGTGTAGCAAGGAATAGCAATATTCGAAATCAGATTTGCGAAGTTGAATAAGTGTCCAAAGTACTTGTCCTAGTTGCTGGCCTAAACTTGTCCTCCGACTTAGCTCAAGCGAGCAAAGATGATAGCACAGTACAAAGGACTCAAATGATGCAAACAATTCTGATTTTTTTTGTTTCTTTCTTTTTCTTCAGCTTTTTTTTCTTCTTTTCTTTTTGGATTTTTTGGTGCGGCTTTTAGCACCTCTTGCCTTTTCCTTTCTCTTCTTTAAAATCAGAATTGTAGCAAGATTATACAGTAGCACTCACACATGCGTGTAGCCACGCAAACCTTGCTAGAAGAAATCTGCACTTGTCTAACACACCAGAACCAGCACCATGTGCACACGTGAAAGATTATGTGGGCTGAAAAAAAAAGGCACGACAATTGTAAACTGTCTTTCCTATCTCTCGCAATGTTGCTGGCTATTTTATTTCTGCGTACAAAACAAAAATAGAAGAACGATCTCTCTGTGCGAAAAAAATATGAGGGGAAAATTTTCTATCCGCGCACACCCCCAAAATAGATCAACTTCCTATCCTTTTTATTTTCTTCCACCGTGGACACAAACTCAAAAATCAGCGCTAGGATCTAAAGGACAATAGCTCGACCAGCAACAAAACTTCCACTGTGGACACAAACTCAACCAAGTAATCTGAAACCAAAAAAATTGCAACGGACAAACGGGTTCTAGGACAACGGAATATTTTTTTAGGCTTTTTGTGGACTGTGGGAAGAAGCAGAAATCAAAGACTAACTAGGGTAATGGCGAACCTGACGGTAAACCTGTCTCTGTATACCACTTGATGGGGACTAGGGTTCCCGATCTTCCGAAAGGTTCTGATAACTCTCGATTTGGTGGAGTCGCTACACAAATCGATCCGGCTTCCGAACAACACGTTCCGAACCCCGCAATCGCAGCACAACGTCTCCTCTGGTCATCGACCGGTGATGCACGGTCGACCTTGCCAAGAAGGCTAATCCCTGCCTGCGAATCGAAGAACACAAGCAAGAACAAGATAGATGCAAGCAAATTGCAGATGAATGATTAAACTCACGAGTTAGGGTTCCACAAACCGATGAACGGCGAAACTGTATCACACAGAATAATCTAAACAAAACCCAAACCCTAACGGTGGGGTGGCGACTGTTTATGAAGCCTCTGGGGTCGTGGACAGACCCCTGGCCGCGCCCCTAATGGGCTCCAACACAATACACGGGCCAACGGCCCAAAAGACAGCGACGCAGCGCCGGTGCAGATTCTGGACGTCATCTTGTTTCGACAATTCCTGTTGGTTCAGGCATCATTCGGTTATGGGACCGGCGCCATTAGAAGCATTATGAAATTATCTTTCCAACCCTATGTGGATGGTCGAAATCGGACTCCGTATGTGACCTGGGCGTCCAATCTAAGGCATACTGCTCCTGGACTCTGAGGTACGTGGACTCGAACTTGATTTATTTTGGGCCTCCACCTTGGCGTCTCGAACCGGATAAGTCTTAGGCCTCCTCCATGACTTGGATATCCTTGCTGGCATCCATCTTCTCCATTCCATGGTCCAATCATGGCCATATGCATAGGTGGCATGTCCTCATCATCCTTGATGGGGACTAAGGTTCCCGATCTTCCGAAAGGTTCTGATAACTCTCGATTTGGCGGAGTCGCCACACAAATCGATCCGGCTTCCGAACAACACGTTCCGAACCCCGCAATCGTAGCACAACGTCTCCTCTGGTTATCGACCGGCGATGCACGGTCGACCTCGCCAAGAAGGCTAATCCCTGCCTGCGAATCGAAGAACACAAGCAAGAACAAGATAGATGCAACCAAATTGCAGATGAATGATTAAACTCACGAGTTAGGGTTCCACAAACCGATGAACGGCGAAACTGTATCACACAGAATAATCTAAACAAAACCCAAACCCTAACGGTGGGGTGGCGACTGTTTATGAAGCCTCTGGGGTCGTGGACAGACCCCTGGTCGCGCCCCTAATGGGCTCCAACACAATACACGGGCCAACGGCCAAAAGACAGCGACGTAGCGCCGGTGCAGATTCTGGACGTCACCTTGTTTCGACGATTCCCGTTGACTCAGGCATCATTTGGTCATGGGACCGGTGCCATTAGAAGCATTATGAAATTATCTTTCCAACCATATGTGGATAGTCAAAATCGGACTCCGTATGTGACCTGGGCGTCCAATCTAAGGCAGACTGCTCCTGGACTCCGAGGTGGACTCGAACTTGATTTATTTTGGGCCTCCACCTTGGCGTCTCGAACCAGATAAATCTTAGACCTCCTCCATGACTTGGATATCATTGCTGGCCTCCATCTTCTCCATTCCATGGTCCAATCATGGCCATATGCATAGGTGGCATGTCCTCATCATCCTCCCCTTCTTGACGGAAAGCCGTCCTCGGCGTCGATTGTTCACGAAACCGATCCTGCATAACACAAAGGAGAACGGGGTTGCAAAAATAAAGTGAACTTCAATGATTGTGAGGAGGGAGGTGACCATGTTTCCAATTCTGTAGTGTGTAATCTCGCACAAAAATATCAGCAAACATGTAGGCTCTCTGATCTGAATGCACACAATGCTTGTCAATACTACCCTGCAAAAGATTAGTACCAACAAAAGACACAACAAGACTAGATGGATGTGCATCGGGTAAAGTGTGTTCATTGCAAGAAATTTCAGCACCAAGCATGGGTAGCAAACAACAATGCTCCCATTCTTGGGAGTAAACCTGATTCTTCAAAAGAAAACTAGAGGAACATGGGTTGATAATTTTAGTAGCATGGCAGTTCTCTAGTTGATCACAATCTTGCACAATAAATGAAGAATTCAGATTGCTACTAATGTAGACTCGATATATCATATACTGTCCTCTTTCATTATATTTGCCAATAACATGATATGTGTGTCTAGAAAACCAAGGCAAATCAGCACATCGAAATAGTCTATCTTCCAAACAATTTAGATTACACAAAATATCAAATTCAATGTAATCCAAAGTATTTAAAGAAGACAATAGTTTGAGCTCATCGTTTTCACCAGCAACATGTTTAATTTCAGCACAAGGTTGTAGGTTTAGAACATGTTGAACACAAGCATTATCACATGATTCATCTTTATCACAAGCAACTTCAAGCAAATCATATTGTGACAAAGAAAAATCAAGAGAAGGTTCCACTAACAATTGCTCTATGACAACATGATTAGTGGAAAAATTCAGCACATCCAAATTATTCTCACCTTCCGTGAGTGTAGCACCATGGTCATGACCTATGTTCTTTTCAACAAGAGTAATAGGTGCACTGGGAAGTGAAGCTCCTGAATTTGCACATGAGCTTGTGAGTACCTCATTTTCTTTTGCATCATCCTTGTCCTCTTGCTTTTGCTCACGATCCTGCCAAAGGTTAGGCATAGCAAGAGACACAACAAATGACTGATCCTCTAAATTATGCATCTCATCATATGGATTTAATGTAGGAGGTTGCTTAACAAATGTTTCTCTCATACGAAGTTTCATATCAATACAAGTTTTAGGTTTATCTGAACGACTTAAAAATCCCACCAAATTGATGCTCTATTAGTTAAAACTCTAGTGGCGACATTAATCTTCCTTCGTTCACATATACGACATTGTGCAAAAATATTGTCGACCTTCAGTTCCCAACTAATATACTCATCAACACATATACCATCATAAATTGGAAGGGTTGAAAGGATGGAACGACTTGTTTGAGTAGATGTAGCAGCAATGGTGTCGTCGTTATGCTTGGCAAAAATACGAGCGAAAGAATTCTCAACACCCTTCCTGATCTCATCCATGTAGCCTTTCATGTCATGATATAGAACGTGTTCCGTGAGGTCTTCGGCTCCTGTCATTGTTAGCAAAAATAGGAGAAAACCACAAAGAATTATTCCTATCAATTACTATGCAAGGACAGTGGTGCCTCTCAAACAACACCACAAAGGGAAACACCTTACCCAGCTCTTACAAGGTTCTTACCAGCATGACAAAGGATACCAGGGATATGTAGTCCGCGATTGCAAGGTTCGAAGACCTGTACTCCTTAGAAGTAATATGTGGAGCTATAGGAAGGCCAAATATGTGTAGCAAGGAATAGCAATATTTGAAATCAGATTTGTGAAGTTGAATAAGTGTCCAAAGTACTTGTCCTAGTTGCTGGCCTAAACTTGTCCTCCGACTTAGCTCAAGCGAGCAAAGATGATAGCACAGTACAAAGGACTCAAATGATGCAAACAATTCTGTTTTTTTTTTGTTTCTTTCTTTTTCCCCTCATATTTTTTTTTGCACAGAGAGATCGTTCTTCTATTTCTGTTTTGTGTGCAGAAAGGTGTTCAGCGTGGCGATGTCCTCATCATACGGCCTTATGTTCTGTCCCGTCCTTTCAATTTCATTGGATAAGGGTCGATTTGCTGATGGATTCTGTGGCTCCCCAAGGTACGTCCCTGCTTCTCTGGAACAATGACCCATGCATAAATGGGTCATTGACTCTGCTCGAACCCGACCCCGAATTTGGTACGGCGAACCCTGAGGACCCGGTGTGTCCGAGGACCGGTGGATGGTCGCTTCCTGGTGTGATGAGTGATTGACAACATGGTGTGGATTGACATTTCCCTTGGCTCAAGTATTGCAGGTGTAGAATGTGGCTTGGTTGCATTGGTTCTGGGGAAGAACAGGCGCGAAAGGTCTTAGCCATGGCGGCCTCCGAGGAGCGGAGAGACAAGTAGGCTTGGTTCGAGGGACCCGGTGGCCAGTGGATCAAGTGCGGTTCACATGCTGGCAAGAACGAGCAAGGGGACGTGGTTCCGGTGTGAGGCAGTGGCTCACAACCGAAGCTCGTACGCGGACGAGAAGCCGGCTCAAGGTAGCGGCTAACAACCGAAGTTTGCGCACGGGGTTTGGTGATTTGGCAACAAAATCATCGGTGGACGGTTTCCCTTGGTTTGGGCCTCAAAACCAAGGACCGAGGACTCGACGTGGCGAAGATGGGCTGCTGGGCCAAGTGTGGCTGGCAGGGGCAGATTAACCGCCTCCCAGGGCCGGTTTAACCGCCCCCCTGGGCAAGCCCAAAAACGGCGTCGAGGAGCTTCGATCCGGAGGACACGCGGCATGACTACAAGGCTTGCGTCGGAGGGAAGCTAGCTTGCGGTGGAAGGTGTCCTAGCAAAAAATATCTGAAAACCAAATGTCATATTTGCCCCTGAGGGGTATGTATCACTTAGGGGTAGTTTAGTCTTTAGAGCACCACCACTTGGACTACTAATAGGCCCTCCCAGGGCTGGTGGCTGCCATCTCTGTAGTTTTATCTCTTTAGTTCTCTTTGGTTTTCTCTTTGAAACTAGTTTCCCCTTCATCCCCTCCACCTAGAACTATTTCAAATCTTTCCTAGTTTGTATAGGTGTATTCATGGTTATGTGATTGAGTTTGTGCTGCTCATCTTTGTGCCATGGTTTGAATCCACGAGCTCTCTTTCCTTTTTCTATTTTCGGAGCTATTTTTGGGGGATTTTCGTTCTTCTCTTCCTAGGGTGTTTTCTCTCGGATTTCTTTGGGGGATTCACGTATGAGTGCCTTGTGCCTCTTTTGCTGGTGATCTCTTGCCCCCAAACGCCGGGAATCGCTTTGGATTTGAGATTTTCGGGATGAACTCGAGGTCATGGTGTTCTTCATGAGATCTGAGATTCCGGGAGTTGTAGCGAGTTAGAGGCCGAGATCTTTTGGGAAAACACTCCACTGGAGGTCTATACCATCTGACCAAAATCTCGCCTCAAGAGCTCAAGCGGTTTGGGAGATCCACTTTCGATTTGACTTTTTCCCAAGGTTCCCAGGCCAGGGCGGTTTAACCGCCCCCTGACCCGGTTTAACCGCCCCCCTGGGTGTGTTGGATCGAGTCTTGTTTCGGTTCGTTTTGTGTGCGTTTCGATCGATTCGAGTTCCGCTGCGTGTTTCTTGTTCCTAGGGTCAGTAGCTTCACAGTGGCTACGTGATCTTGGCAAGATCGCTTTCGAAGCTTTCGGAGTTGATTTGGGAGAATAGCCGGATTGGTTGGAAAGAATTTTTATCGGCTCCCATTCACTCCCCCCCCCCCTCTTTGGTCGCCGTTTCGGTCCTTCAATTGGTATCAAAGCCGGTTACGGGTCTTTGCGACTCTAACCAGTCTAAGATCCAAAGATGGCGTACCAAGATCGGGGTTCCGGGCCTCCGCACTTCGTTGGGAAGAACTACCCGAACTGGGTCGCGCGTATGGGCGCTTTCTTGCGAGGCAAAGGAAAGTTGCTGTGGGATGTGACCAAAGATGAAAACTATGTCAATCCCACCAACTTAGATGCCCAGGATGCAAAGGATAAGTTTGAGGCAAATGCTAGAGCTGTTGACTACTTGTTCCGTGCTTTGTCTGCCGAGGAGTTTGAGCGAGTTTTGGGCGAGGACCTAGCTAGCCAGATCTGGCAGAAGCTCAAGGTAGCCCACGGTGGTGATAGCCATGTGAAGGCTAGGCTTTTCTTGATGTATCGGAGAGAATATGAAAATTTCGCTCATTTGCCTGAAGAGTCTGTTGATGCTTTGTTTCAGCGTTTCACTTCCATTGTCAACAACATGAAAGCCAACATTACCGTACTCCCATACTCGGATCATGACCGAGCTATCAAGCTCCTGCAAGCACTTGATAGATCCGTGTGGGGTGCCAAGGTTGAGGCGATCATGGAGTCGGCAAACTATGAAACTTTGTCTATTGATGAGCTTTTCTCGAAGTTGAAGTCTTCTGAGGTTGACAGACAGCTGCTTGCCAAGGCTAAGAGTCCGACTGATCCCCGTAGTCTGGCTCTAGTCGGTGGCTCTGGATATGGACATGCTAACACTCCTAGACACTTTGCTTTGTCTTCTCTTGTGTCTCTTCCAGATGAAGAATACGAGGTACTGAGCGAGGAGGATCTCGCATTGCTCACAAGGAGGTTCGAGCGGATGTACCAGAACTGGAAGGGTTCGAGGCGTGCCGAGAGTACGTGCTACAGATGCGGGAAGATGGGCCACTTCATCGCCAAGTGCCCCGAGGAGATCAAGAACGACTACAACCGCAAGCACCGCCCGCGAGACGATCACAAGCACCGTCCCAAGGACGAGTACCGCTCCAAGCACAAGAACAAGGACGAGAGAAGGTCGAAGAACAAGCACGGTGGACACAAGAAGAACAGATCTCGAGCGATGGTGGCAGATGCGAGCGACATCGACACAAGCTCCACCAACACGTCGTCAAGCTCAAGCAGCGAAGATGAAGACCGCGGCCACCGCAAGGAGAAGAAGAGCTTGAACCGCAACTTCAACGGCATCTCCTTCGCCGCCGTCGACTACTGCACCATGGCGCACGACTCCGTGAAGAGCAAGGACGACTCCGACTCCGACTCCGACTCCGACTCCGAGGATGAGGTATTGACCGATCCCACCTCTTTGCGTCAGGAGATTGCTAGATTAGAGCAGTTGGTCGATAACCGCGATGATGTGCTTAGGAAGACCAACAAGGAGAAGAGGGAGTTTAGGTCTTTGCTAGGAGAGTCCAAGGATAGAGTGGCTGAGCTTGAGACCTTGCTTTCTGAGACTGGAAAGAAGGCGATGGAGTTTGAGTCTTTGCTTTGCGAGTCTAGGGAGAGAGCAGCTAAGCTTGAGTCAGAGATTGCTGTGTTGAAAGATGCTCCTCTTGTGTCTGATGAAGTTGAATGCTCGTTCTGTGATGTGCATCTTGCTGATCTGGTTGTGCTTAAGGAGAAACATATGACATGCTTAGATGAACTAGAAGGTGCTAGGGTTGAGCTTGCTGAGTTGAAGTCTAGATCATCTTTGCTAGGTGCTTGTACTTCTTGTCCTGCTTTGCATGCTCAGTTGCTTGAATCACGCACCATGATTAGTTCACTTGAAGCTCAATTGAAATCTCCCATTGCAAACTCTTGTTCTGCTTGTGATGTTGTTGCTTTGAAGAATGTTGAGCTAGAACTGTGTGTGAATCGCTTGCAAGATGAAAATGATGAGTTGCGACAGTGTTTGGGTTGGTTGTCGGGTCACGAGCCTCAGCTTAAGATGTTGATTGCTGGTTTTAAGAGAGCTGATGGTTGTGCTCTGGGTTCTGAGAAGGTTGGTGAGAGCAGTGGTGAGAGAGAGAGAGAACCTAAGAGCTCCACCACACATATTCCCACAAATCCACCAAAAGCCATTCTCAAGAACACCTTCACACCCAAACCCAACCACCTGCTAAACAAGCTTGACACCACTCCAGATCCTCCCAAGTTTCCACCAAAGATAGACAACTTTCAGAGGAGAGTGACCTTTGTGAGGAGTGGGGTTTACCAGCCGTGAGAGAGGGCACAGCCGAGAGAAACCCCAAAGCCAAAGCCAGTCCGCTTCCATTGTGAGCATTGTGGAAGGGATGGACACCTTAAGGAGTTCTGTTGGAGGAAGAAGAGGGAGGTGAGAAGAGATAAGGAGGTGGGGAACAGGGACAGGTACTACTCTTCCCGTAGTGTGCCTGTGTCTCGTTCACCCTGGCCGAGAGGAGAGGCCTTTGTGCGCACAGTTCCTGCGTTTGGCAGTCGTGGTGTTCCAGCTAGTCGTGAGTTTGCTAGGCGGCCTCCAGTTCGTGGTCAGTTTGGTTCAGGGAGGTTCGACCGTAGCTTTGAGGCTAGGAGAGAGTCTAGGCCACGTTTTCCCCTGCGTGGTGCTAGAGGTCCGATGGTGAGAGACGAGAGGGTTTCACGTGGTAGAGTTGATTTTGCTAACCCCTCTTTTGAGCAGATGGCCCGACACTGGTTTGACTCGTTTTGTGCTAACCCTAGTGTCGAGTCATTCGCTCATTCTCGTTCTCGCTTTTGATTGTGCAGGTGGGAGGCTTGGAGAACTTTTGGTTGATGGATTCTGGCTGCTCGAGACACATGACAGGAAATGGGAAGTGGTTCTCCAGTCTCACCCCGGTGGTGTCCAGGCAGTACATCACTTTCGGGGATAAGGGTAGAGGTAGAGTGTTGTCTGAGGGTGCTATTCAGGTTAGTGACAATTTCATGTCGAAGCGGGTAGCTCTTGTCAAGAATCTTGGTTTCAGTTTGCTTTCAGTTTCTCAGCTTCTTGATGAGGGTTATGAGGTTCGGTTTAAAAGTGGTGATTCTCGAATTCTTGATTCTCGAGGTGACCTTGTGTGTATGATCATTCCCGAGGGACAGATTTTTCGTGCTGATTTTTCTCGATCCTTTGGTCCTTCACGGTGTTTGATCGCTGGTACTTCTTCTGAGCTTTGGAAGTGGCATAGGAGATTGGGTCATGTGAGCTTTGATTTACTCACACGCTTGAGTGCTCTTGACCTTATCCGAGGATTGCCCAAGCTCAAGTTCGAGAAAGATTTGGTTTGTGCACCTTGTAGGCACGGTAAAATGGTTGCTGCTTACCATCCACCTTTGACAGATGTTATGACTGAGCGTCCAGGGGAGCTTTTGCATATGGACTTGGTTGGTCCCACTCGCGTTCGTTCAGTTGGTGAGAAGTGGTATGTTCTTGTGGTTGTGGATGACTTTTCTCGATATGCTTGGGTGTTCTTTCTGGCGTCGAAGGATGAGACATTCGATTTTGTTCGAGATCTGATTTTGAGGTCAAAAACAAGAGTAATGGTGGTGCCATGAGAGCAATACGCAGTGACAATGGTACGGAATTTAAGAACACTCATTTTGATGCCTTCTGTCGTGATCTTGGTCTCGAACATCAATACTCTTCGCCATATGTTGCTTGTCAGAATGGTGTTGTTGAGAGGAAGAATCGAACACTGTGTGAGATGGCTAGGACGATGCTAGATGAGCATAGGACTCCTAGCAAGTATTGGGCAGAAGCGGTGAACACATCTTGCTATGTTTCAAATCGGATTTTCCTTCGTGCTTTCAAGAAGAAAACTTGCTATGAGCTTTTCCATGGTCGTTCTCCCCGTGTGAGTCACTTTCGGGTTTTTGGTTGCAAGTGTTTCATTCTGAAGAAAGGAAATTTGGACAAGTTTGAGTCTCGTTCGATGGATGGAATTTTTCTTGGTTATGCTAATCATTCTCGAGCATATCGTGTGCTCAATCTTGAGACTAACCAAATCATGGAGACTTGCGAAGTCACCTTCGACGAGACCATTCCGTGTAGCTTTTCTGTCTTTGAGTGTGCAGGTGATGATGAGTTGGGACAGTCCATCTTTGAGGAAGAACAGCTTGATGAGGAAGACAATGAGGAGATTCATGCACCATGTGGAGATCGTGTACCTTCTACTTCCACAACTACCACGACGTTCGACGACGGCCCCTCTGCTACACCTTCGTTGAGTCGCGCACATGATCAAGTTCAAGTGGAAGCTGATGTTGAGGGGGAGGTAATCTCGAGGCGAGAAGCTCCCCAGCTGGTACAGAGGGATCATCCACCTTCGAAGATCATTGGGAACTTGGATGAACGCACTACACGGTCGAGGTCACAGAACATCTCTCATTATGCTCATTCTGCTTTTGTCGCGTCTTTTGAGCCCAAAAATGTTGGACACACTTTATCTGATTCTGATTGGGTCAATGCCATGCATGAAGAGCTTGAAAACTTTGAGAGAAACCAGGTGTGGAAGTTAGTAGAACCATCTCCAAATTTCCATCCTATAGGAACCAAGTGGGTGTTCAAGAACAAGAGGGATGAGGGTGGTGAGATAGTAAGAAACAAAGCGAGGTTGGTTGCTCAGGGGTTTTCGCAGCAGGAGGGGATAGATTATGAGGAGACATTTGCTCATGTTGCCCGTTTGGAGGCAATTCGGATCCTTCTAGCATTTGCAGTTGCTAAAGGGTTCAAATTGTACCAAATGGACGTGAAGAGTGCCTTCTTGAATGGGGTGATCGAGAAAGAAGTGTATGTGAGGCAGCCCCCAGGTTTTGAGAGTGAGAGATACCCACACCGAGTGTACAAACTCCACCGAGCTTTATATGGCCTAAAGCAAGCACCCAGAGCGTGGTATGGCAGGTTGAGAGGGTTCTTGCTTAGCAAGGGGTTTGTGATGGGAAAGGTTGATAAAACGCTCTTCTTGTTGAGAAATGGCAATGATCTTTTAATCGTTCAGATTTACGTGGATGATATCATTTTTGGTGGCTCTTCTCATGATCTGGTTGCCAAGTTTGCAGACGATATGAGCAGGGAATTTGAGATGTCGATGATGGGAGAGTTGCAGTTCTTTCTTGGGCTGCAGATCAAGCAAACCAAGGATGGGACGTTCGTGCACCAAAGCAAGTACACCAAGGACATTCTCAAGAAATTTGACATGAGCGACTCCAAGCCGATGACTACGCCGATGAGTAAGACTACAGCTTTGGATGCGGATGAGGACGGAGAACCAATGGACCAGAAGGAGTACAGGAGCATGATAGGCTCCCTTCTCTACTTGACGGCGACGAGGCCGGACATACAGTTCAACGTGTGTCTGTGCGCTCGTTTTTAGGCTTCATCGAGGACTTCACATCGTCAGGCTGTCAAGCGGATTTTCAGGTATCTCAAGTTTACTCCTGAGCTGGGTCTTTGGTACTCTGCTGATTCCACTCTTGCACTTCATGGTTTTTCTGATGCGGATTTTGCTGGATGTCGTGTTGATCGCAAGTCTACTTCTAGTCAGTGTCAGTTTCTTGGTTCGTCTCTTGTGTCTTGGTCTTCTCGCAAGCAGTCTAGTGTAGCCCAATCCACCACAGAGGCCGAGTATGTTGCTGCTGCTAGATGTTGTTCTCAGTTGCTTTGGATCACTTACACGTTGAGAGATTTTAGATTAGACATGTCCCATGTTCCACTTCTTTGTGACAGCACCAGTGCCATAAGCGTAGCCAAAAATCCCGTGCTTCATTCCAAAACCAAACACATAGAAGTGAGGTACCACTTTCTGAGAGATCATGTGGAGAAAGGAGATATTGAGCTTGCCCATGTTTCTACCCAAAACCAGCTTGCAGACATTTTCACTAAACCACTTGACCAAGCTACCTTCACCCGCTTGCGAGGGGAACTTGGTGTGTGTGCATTTTTCTGAGCTGAGTTTTGGAGGCTTCTCTTGTAGCATATGTATACTATTGTACCATCTTTGTATCTTGATGTACATTTTTTTGCTTTTTGTATCTTGATTTCATCTTTTGTATCGTATCTTAGGATGAGCTTCTCCTATATGCAGTGATTACTACAACTTGCTACATTTTAGAGTTTAGGCAGGCTGGTTAGGGATTGATTGTATGGATGGCTATGCTCTTGATGGTTTTGATATATATTCTATTGAGATAGTCTCTTTTTGAATTAAAATGACAAACTGAACTTAAAATCCTTCACCCATGAGTAAATGCCTTTGCATGTCTTGTTTGAGCCGAAATGGCTATATCTTGCTTAAGATCATGCTAGGATGTGATATTCTTTTCAATTGGGTCAAAGATCTTTGTCATTATAAAAGTTTAGCCCATGCTTTATCTTGTGGAGGAGCATAAGCTTCTTTTTGTCGCAAAGACATTTCATGTACCATGCTTAATTTGAAGAACTTTAAAATGAGATGTCTATGCATGAAAGAAGAAAAATAAGAAAAATATATATTTGCAGAAAATTATGCTCATGTCTCTATGCTTTCACCATTGCACACACTTGCACACATGGGTGCTAAGCGGTTGCATGTTGTTTGCCGGAGAAGTCTCCCATGAGAAGTGAACACATGGCTCCGTGCTTTGACATGACATGAGGTAGAACTTGGGCGTTTATGATGATCTTTTATCAAGAATGTGTGTCCTTCCATGTTTTTGGTGAGATGAAGTTCATTCTTGCTTGAACAATCCATGGTTAGGACTTTGCTCATGTGGTGACATTTTTGATAAAACTACACAACTTGCTCATGACTTTGTCAATTGGATATATGTCTTCACCTTCTTGATGGCAATGCCCGTGTCACATGGTGAACTATCTTGTTTGCCTCTTCTCTAACTTGTAGCATTTTGTATTGCTCATTGTATATTTGAGAAGCTTGTAGTTGCATTTTGTACATTTTTCCTTTATTTGTGCATTGTCAACAAGGGGGAGAATTTCTGGAGCATTTTGCAAGGGGAGGAATTGCTGAATTTTTCGAAAGCTTTTGTGCTAAAATTTGTTGGATTTGTGTGAGAGATTGAAAGTTTTGCCAAAGTGAGAGTTTTCAAAAATTTGTGAAGTTTCTAAGAGTTTGATCATTGGAATATCTTGCTGGGCATATTTGGAATGTTTTCAAGTTGAAACAGCATCGTTGCGAGTTCGTTTGTGCAATTTTGGCATTTTTAGGTTTGGTCATCTGCCAGGGGCGGTTTAACCGCCCCCCCGGGCGGTTTAACCGCCCCTGTGCTGAGTGCACAAGAGTTGTGAAGGTTTGAGCCATTTTCGAGTGTTTTTCGCACGCATCAGTTCACTTGTTCAGGGGGAGTTGCATCTTTGCAGGGGGAGTGCTTTGGATGTCCTGAAAAGTGATTTGGAGGTTTTGAGATTTGTGATTGATGCTTTGTGTTTTTGCTCTTTTGCCGATGGTGTTGAGCCCTTTCGCTTCTTCTTGAAGGATCGGCGTTTCTGGAGCTTTCTCTTGCGAAGTGATTTGTTCTCAGCTTGTTCTTGCTTTTAGTCACTTGCTTGAGTCTTGTTTTCGATTTCTTTTATATTTTCTTTATCTCAATAGTTACTATGTGTGTGTTGTCAATGCACTCATCAAGGGGGAGATTGAGGACCCGGTGTGTCCGAGGACCGGTGGATGGTCGCTTCCTGGTGTGATGAGTGATTGACAACGTGGTGTGGATTGACGTTTCCCTTGGCTCAAGTATTGCAGGTGTAGAATGCGGCTTGGTTGCATTGGTGCAGGTGAAGAACAGGCGCGAAAGGTCTTAGCCATGGCGGCCTCCGAGGAGCGGAGAGACAAGTAGGCTTGGTTCGAGGGACCCGGTGGCCAGTGGATCAAGTGTGGTTCACATGCTGGCAAGAACGAGCAAGGGGACGTGGTTCCGGTGCGAGGTAGCGGCTCACAACCGAAGCTCGTACGCGGACGAGAAGCCGGCACAAGGTAGCGGCTAACAACCGAAATTTGCGCGCGGGGTTTGGTGATTTGGTCATAAAATCATCGGTGGACGGTTTCCCTTGGTTTGGGCCTCAAAACCAAGGACCGAGGACTCGACGTGGCGAAGATTGGCTGTTGGGCCAAGTGTGGCTGGCAGGGCCGGTTTAACCGCCCCCCAGGGCCGGTTTAACCGCCCCCCCCTGGGCAGGCCCAAAAACGGCGTCGAGGAGCTTCGATCCGGAGGACACGCGGCGTGACTGCAAGGCTTGCGTCGGAGGGAAGCTAGCTTGCGGTGGAAGGTGTCCCAGCCGGAAAATATCTGAAAACCAAATGTCATATTTGCCCCTGAGGGGTATGTATCACTTAGGGGTAGTTTAGTCTTTAGAGCACCACCACTTGGACTACTAATAGGCCCTCCCAGGGCTGGTGGCTGCGATCTCTGTAGTTTTATCTCTTTAGTTCTCTTTGGTTTTCTCTTTGGAACTAGTTTCCCCTTCATCCCCTCCACCTAGAACTATTTCAAATCTTTCCTAGTTTGTATAGGTGAATTCATGGTTATGTGATTGAGTTTGTGCTGCTCATCTTTGTGCCATGGTTTGAATCCACGAGCTCTCTTTCCTTTTTCTATTTTCGGAGCTATTTTTGGGGGATTTTCGTTCTTCTCTTCCTAGGGCGTTTTCTCTCGGATTTCTTTGGGGGATTCACGTATGAGTGCCTTGTGCCTCTTTTGCTGGTGATCTCTTGCCCCCAAACGCAGAGAATCGCTTTGGATTTGAGATTTTCGGGATGAACTCGAGGTCATGGTGTTCTTCACGAGATCTGAGATTCCGGGAGTTGTAGCGAGTTAGAGGCCGAGATCTTTTGGGAAAACACTCCACTGGAGGTCTATACCATCTAACCAAAATCTCGCCTCAAGAGCTCAAGCGGTTTGGGAGATCCACTTTCGATTTGACTTTTTCCCGAGGTTCCCAGGCCAGGGCGGTTTAACCGCCCCCTTGACCCGGTTTAACCGCCCCCCTGGGTGTGTTGGATGGAGTCTTGTTTCGGTTCGTTTTGTGTGCGTTTCGATCGATTCGAGTTCCGCTGCGTGTTTCTTGTTCCTAGGGTCAGTAGCTTCACAGTGGCTACGTGATCTTGGCAAGATCGCTTTCGAAGGTTTCGGAGTTGATTTGGGAGAATAGCCGGATTGGTTGGAAAGAATTTTTATCGGCTCCCATTCGCTCCCTCCCTCTCTGGTCGCCGTTTCGGTCCTTCAAACCCGGGTCGAGGAACGCAACACCGACCTCAAATTATGTGACTATGCTTATGACATGGGCATCGCCAAGGACACCCAATAGATATACTCTGTAAAATAAAAACAACAAATTAGCAATACCAAACTGCTCATGACAGAACGTTTCTACATACAAACAAATAAACCATACAGATTTGTCAATTGGGAAAAAAGAATAGAATCACAAAAGGTAGGAAAACATGGTTAGTATACTGATATTTACCATATGGTTAGTTTGTGTGGAGCTCTCTAATGATGGGCTCAAAAAATAGAAAAGTAAATACATGAAGACTGTTAGTGACTGCATTGCAGCTTCAATCACATGCAGAGATGGCAGTAGTATCCAGACTGCTTATGAAGTACTCTTTAACTTTATCTAAATTTAGACTGCATGTATCTATAGAAACAAGTGAGCATCCTTCTTCCTACTTGATTTAAAAGCATGCAGAAAGAAAATTTAGACTGCCATGTATCTATAGAAATATTCAGATCAGAGCAGTGAGCAGGTGAAACAATATTCAGATCAGATCAGAGTAGACATCCATGCACATCTCATAAGTATTTATCCTATCTAGTATCCAATTCACACACACCAATGTGTATTGGAATAGAAAACTGCTCAAACACCTATCGATGAACTGGAATTGAAAAGTGAGTTACAAATTCTGAACCGAGTATGCCAACTGGAAAATGAACTAAACTAAAAAGTGAACAAATTTTAGAACCTAAAACATGAACAGTGAACCCATCCATTTGCTAAATTTTTTGAGAGAAGATAAATTCGGATGTATTCTTTGAGAGAAGATAAATTCTTCGAGTGATTAAAGAATATGATGCAACTAAAATTTCGGTAATCATAAAAAATTTTTTCTCGAACACGCAGGAGAGCTGCGTATCATTATATTAAAGGAAGAAGGGGGAGTCACAAGGGACTCAAGTAACAAACACACTCACACAACACACACCACACACGCGCCTCCACTATCAGATCGAGGTGCAGCTAGCTGCTTCGACTCATTCTCCTATTGGCACTTGCATCCCGCACAACACGCTCGCTGCTTGATCACTCGAGGTGCAGCTACTCCCCACCGTCCTGTTTCTGGGATGGATCAGAGATCAGAATTTATGATTAACAATAAGAAAAACCTAGCCTCAACAATTGGATATGTAGATCAATAGGATCACAAGTGGTGGGTCACAACCTGCAACAGAGGATGGATGGAGGAAGGGGATACCTGCCCTTCGGTGATGGCGCTGCAATATCGAATGTCCTTAGATGCTTCTCTAGGCTTTCTTGTCACCTTCTTCACAACATCGTCTCTCATTGTTGCCTCCCTTAGTTCCTTTGTCGAGGCCTACATCTTCAAGGATCCTCATCCTAAAACACAAATATGAGTGTAATTTAGATAGTTTTTCATAGTTCTCTACAACTAATTCAACTAAATTCATCCCTGACCAAATTTTAATTCAAAATCCACTTTGCAGTAAGAACATTGCTAATTGAACACTTTACCAATATAAAAGACTATGGTTGTAACCTTAAAGAACAGAAAACATTTATCATCTTTCTAGCCACATGGCATACTGCTGCTTCCAAAAAAAATAAAATGGGATATGTACTATTTGATGGGTTGCTGATGCCGGCTATCAAAAACTAAATCCAAAAGTCTGTCCAGAGAAATAAACTCCATGAGTTTTGCAAAGTTGCCCAAATTTTGCACTTCGTGCAAGCATAGCACGCATTCATGAAGCACACAGAAAGTGTCTCTGAAATATTTCTGGCATGCTATATCAACACACAATTTACTGGATCGATTGCATGCAAGAATCATTTAATAATCAATCAAGGAAAATTACATTCTTAGATTAATACACGCCTATAAGTTGGGCTTACTATTTCTTTGGACAAGGGTCTCTGCAAGATGTACAACATGAGTAACACAGAACCTGAACTAATAAGTAATCTAACTTTTATACCGATGACTGCATACTCATAAAAGAGATTTTATTAGTGATAAATCTGCATGTATGATGCCTCCCTCGACTTCGATTAAACCAAGTGCTAAAACAAATATTCTGAAAACAGTGATTGCTAACATGCATTGCATATTGTATAATCCATTCACTCACTATACCTTGGAGCCAAAAAAATCAAGCACATAGCAGTCCCTGTTAGCTGCAAATCAAGAAAAGAAATCAGGTCACACAAAGCTGGCTGAAAACAGGAACGGGATATGACTATTGCCAAAATATCTAGGTTTGATTTCACCGAAAAGAAATCTCAGGCTAGTGACAGTAAAGATACGTGCAACAAGATACCTACATGTAGTATTTGGGAGTCCACAAAGGAACACTGGTGCCATAATCAGTGCTGCGACGAGCCACACCTCCAGCTGGCCATGCTTTGCCATCTGATCAAATCGAATCCGGCCAATGGCCAAAATAGATGCCAAGAAGTTGAGGAAAATTGATGAAACAAAAAATCGATCTGAAATAATAAGACCACCTGAGATCTTGGAAAATCTTACCATTGTGAAGAGAACTGCCGAGATCCGGCCGCCACTAGGCTGTCACACCCATCCCGCCACACCTCTGCTCCTGGTCGCCCCTTCTCCACACCTCTGGCCGAGGTCGACGGCGGGGGTGAGCACGCCACGGCCGCGGTGCCGGACGACCAGGAGCCACCCCTCCTCGACGCCAGAGGCCTCCATGATCTCCGGCCACCCGTCGTGCAAGAACGCGCCTTCGCCATTCCGCCCGACCTCGACGGGCCATACCTTGACCTTGCTCGAGGATGGGGGACGACGGGGGGCCGCTGCCGTCAGCACGGTTGCGGGCGACCCACTCCCTGACGAGGCGCACCCGGTCACACTTGATCTCGCGGACCCAGGAGGACGACGAGGAGGCGGCGCGCGTGATCTTCGCGGCAGCGGATGAGGTGCGGGAGATCTGCGATGTGGGCGCGCGACGTTGGAGGTCCTCGACTACCAGCAGCAGCTCTTGCTGCGCGCCGCTCCTTGAGCGACGCTAGGAGAGAGCCGTACGGGGAGGCGGATTGAGAGGATGATCCCTTGGGCTGGCGGCATGTAGGCGATCGGGGAGGACGGGCGGCGCGGGGCAGAGAAAGAATGGGAGCGCAGGAGAAGATGGAAAGGCAGCGAGGGAAAGATGGAAAGACAGGCGTCATTAGTGGACGATGTTGCGCAGGAGAAGACGGAAAGTATCGAATTTTTGGCAGAAATATTTTCTGACTCTCAATTTTACACAGGTGGGTTTTGGTCCTCCTTTGGTCAAGCCTGCCAAGTGGGTCCTCTGTGAAGGGTACTGTGAGTTTTTTAGGTGGGAAATGTTTTCAATTCTCTTGGATCCTTATAGTATAGATAAATATTTATATCTAACCACAGATTCTAAAGAAAATCCATATTAATAAGATAAAAAAAATATCAGACCATCGATCTCATAGGGCCAAATATTAATGATTCACATCATCACGTCCTCTCCCATTGCTCAAGTCCAGTCTGAATATTCCTTACGTATAGGAAAGAAATTTCTCCCTCCCTGATATTCCTATTATTTTGTTTTCCAGAGTAGGAAAGAAAATTACTTTCCCTACGTTTATAAAGATTCACCATCAATCTATCAGCATGACGAAGCTAGAACGCATCAGCGCAAGACGGCAAACACCAACAGGCGGTCGTAGCCTGTAGACCTTCTAAAGCTTGAACATCAAGGATGCTGCACGGATCGAGGTGTTCTGGAGCACGTCACAACAATTTAGAGATTAAAACCGTCTCAGAGGGCTAAGGACAACGCATGTCTGGTGAATTCGCTGAACTTGATGGTAGAGTCATGTAGAGCCGGAGACGCAGATGTCGGCACAGTTTGCGAGACCATTTCAGTAATAGGACGCTGAGCCACAGCGTTCCTTCCATCGGTCAGGCTAGGTAAGCCAACATTGTCGAAGAGATTACGGGCAAAAATTTATGGAGAGGATGTGCGTTTGCATACCTCTCGGCCTGGTCGCGTGTCAACCTAGGTTCCTTGACGGCTGATCGTCGTCACGTGGCTTTGGTCGATTAGCAAAGTCCATGTACATGTTCATGCTGAAACCAGACACTCAGGCATGATAATTAATCAATAACAACATCCGCTTAGCATCCTGGCCGGTTTGTGGTTGTTACAGTGGCAGTGCAAGATTATCAATCTGGGAGCAGCTATATATCAGTGACAAAGAGATGAATAATTGCAGCAGGCTGCAATTTGGACGATGTAGGTTAACATTTATTCACAGGATCTTAGTTAACCAGGGTACCGTTCTATAGTGAGCAAAAAACCAGGTGCTCCCTCCCAAAGTGCACGTATATTTTCTATAGTCTGATTTGTGCGCTTTGCGAAGGCGTCCTCCCCTGGTGGTAATTTTTAGGTAATCTGGACTATCAAAGTACACAGTAGGATGTCGTTTATACCAATTCGACGACTTTGAGGTCTTGGTTCATCTTCATTACACTACAGGAAAAAGCACTTTTAGTACCGGTCGGGAAGGCCACGTTAGTACCGGTTCTGGAACAGGTACTAACGTTTCGAGACTAACGTGGCAGTCGTTTAGTACCGGTTCCAGAACTGGTACCAAAACGCAACCGGTACTAACGTGCGTTTAGTACCGGCTGGTAACACCAGCCGGTACTAAACTGTTTTTTTTTTCATTTCTCTTTTTTTCTATTTTATTTCTAATGCGTATTCGTATCGTATCCGTCCTAATGCGTATTCGTATTGTATCTGTTCTAATGCGTATTCGTATCGTATCCGTTATAATGCGTATTCGTATCGTATCCGTTCTAATGCGTATTCGTATCGTATCCGTCCTAATGCGCTTTGCGTATAAAGTAATATTACATTACAATCATATATAATCTACATATACTTAGTCAGCTGACTAAAAAGTATTACATATATATACACCGTTTCTTAAAGATGCTCTAAGGTCATTTTTTCTTCTTCTTTTGGAACTCCTCTTCCTCCTCGTCCTTTTCTCGATCAGGATCCATTGCACCAATGCTTATTCTCTGATCCGCATGAAATTCACCGTTCGGATTCACGACCTCATCGAGCAGGAATCCGATAAGTTGTTCTTGAACAGCCTTGACTCGTTCCGGTTCAATGAGGTCTTCTGACATTTTCATAATCTTTCAAGAAAAATCTTTGTTAGTCTTAGTAAACATATTTGCGTAACGAAAATTTAATAAAATGGTAGGAAGTTTACATACGTCAAATTCTCTTTCCGTCATCTGCTTCGGACCTACAAATGCGTGGATGAAATCGCATACGTAGTACCCACACAGGTTGTTTCCCTGTTCCTGTCTCATACACTATATATACACGTATATGAACAATCGGTTACGTAATACTCTATCGATGTTTGACTAAATGAAATAAGACTAATATGAAATTTTGAACGTACCGGAAAGTTAGGCCTCCATACAAGCTCGTCCGTATCTGATATTCTAACTTGGTGTGTAACAAAGCGTTTCCATGCTTTGTTAAGAATATCAACGATGCTTTGATAATCTATCATCGGCTTTCTCAAAGAGTCGAACACCATAATTCGGCATCGATTAATCTCGAGTACAAGGAGGATCCAGTGGAACCTTTACATATGAAGATCTAATTAATGTGTTGAATTTAGAACCGTAAGATGAATGAATATAGAAATAGAAAAATATCTTCAATACTAACCCGAAGAGGTACGGTAAAAGTATGAATGTACGTGTATGTTGCGCCATCAAGGCATTGAAGATATTTGTTGTCGTCCGATTGGGATATTTTGCAATACATTCCACGTGTAAGATATCCGGATCCAAGAAGCCAATGCCATAGTATCCCTTCTTCCGGCAATGTTGATGCTCCGTCCTACATGATACACAATAACACATAGTTAGATAGGCTTGACAACTAGAGATACAATATAAACATGTCATTAAATACTTACATAATCCATGCACTCATGAGGGACTTGGAAAGGGCATCTTGATGGTACATAAAATGGATATCTTCGAAATCAATCCACATATCACATGGCGGCCGATAGGGTGAATTTCTGATCCTTGCTGCGAACATGATCAATCCATTTTCAGATTCTCGCATGTACCAATTGTGGAACTCATACATTCTGGTCCCTAGGTGTGGTAGCAGCTCAGGCCATACAAGTGATTGCCCCAATTCGAACGGTTTTCGTTTGCGTCCCTCATGCATTGGAATATCATCTTCGCCTCGCAGTTGTGCTTTTTGTGAGGTTGGTTTGCTTCATAACCTCAACCAATTGTTGTTCTTCCTCTGATAGCACCACAAGCGGAGGAATCGATTGCTTGGATTGCTGTCCCAACTGTGCAATGCCTTTGGACTTGCTGCTTTTGGATTGACCGCTTTTCGACGACGATGCACTAATTCTGTTTTCGACTTTCTTGTACGACTTCATGATTGTGCGGTCGTAGTCCGATACCTTTGCTTTGACCACAGGTGTGGCCTATTGAACAAAGTGTCTTACGGCTGCCGGGTCAACCGGTTCCTTCGGCTATGGCTTTCTCTTGTCCTTAAGCTTCTGAAAAAAAATCCGCAACCTCTTCCTCAGCGGTTTTCTCGTACGGAAGCTTCGGTGGCGAAGGCTTCTCTTTCTTCTGCTTCTGCCGCTTTGGAGCTGCGGAATTGGAGCCTTGGCGTACCTCTTATTCGGCTGAGGCTTAGGTGGACTAATGTTGGCGTCCCTTGTACCAGTTGGTGAGGGCAGTTCCATGTCATTGTCGAAACCCTGTGGAGATGGTCGATCCATGCTGGGGTCCCTCGTAGCCGATGCTGTAGCCGAATCTGTTATTCCTGACTTCAATCTGATGTCTCCCTTAGGCCAACAAATCCATGTATGCAACCCATCTCGTAGTTTCTCTCCACCCTCACTTGTAGGGATTGGGATCGTAAGGTCTTCAGCCCAATCACCAGCCACTCGGTCAACCAAAACTCGAGCGTACCCTTCAGGAATTGGCACATTGTGAATTGTCTCGCCCGGGACCAGTACTTCAGCAACACCTTCAGCACATACCTTGAGCTTCTTCCCAACAAGATAAAGAAGCTCACGGTCCGTCCTCGTAGTGATGTCATCCACGGGATATCTTCAGCGGCCTTGGTGGAAGCAATGCTGCTACGACGCCGAGATGCGGGGCTGATCTCCAAATTCTCGCCGCCTGCAGCAGCACTAGGTTGTCCCTGCTGTTGGCTAAGTAATTCTGCCAGGCGCTAATCGACTCATTCATTTATTTCTTGGGCTGTTCTATTTTCAACCTGAGCTAGCCTGTCATGGAGCTCACGCAATTCTTCATGGATGGCTTTCTTGCTTCTGGAACGGCTTCGGTACGTCTGTAAATCCTGACTGAAGCCATATTTCCATGGTACGACGCCCATGCCTCGAGTCCGACTAGTGTGTCCCGGATTGCCAAGAGCGTATGTCAGCTCGTCCTTCTCTCGATCAGGCTTGAAAGATCCATCTTGCACTTTCTTCATTGCTTCGTCTAGCCTATCGACCGCGGCGGCAATGGCATCGCTAGTGATAAACGCACCATTTTCCATGTTTAGTCTACCTCCATGAGCATAGAAGTACCACATCACTCGTAACGGCCATGAGAGTCTCTGCGGTACGATTCCTCGTTGTATCAATTCATCTTCCATCTTCTTCCATTTCGGAATCGCCTTCTCATAACCTCCTGGTCCTAGACGGTGGAACTGACTTTTCTTCAAGGCGTTTTCTGTGTTAGTTTCAACTCGCTTCAGGTAGTCGGCCGACAACTGATTCTGCAAGAATTCATCCCAAAATGGCCTTTGGTTCTGGTACTGCTTCTCAAAATCTGGTGTCAGATTCTTCTTGACGAAATTGGCTTTCAACTTCATCTTAAATGACTGAAACTGGTTAGCCATCTTCCTCATCGTCCAATCCTTGACTTTCTCTAATTTGTTGTCCGGAAATGTGAAGTGTGTAGTGATCTGCTTCCATAACATTTCCTTGTCTGGCTCCGGGACTATTTGTCGAACTTGAATATTTGGATCGTTGTTTTTAGATAGCCTCCAAAGCTCGTACTTGATGGGGATGTTTTCCCTAACAAGATATCCACATTGATTCACATAACTCGTCTTAATCCCAGGCGGTGCCGTTGGTTCACCATCATCATTCACGGCTGTGACCAGGGTATGCCCGGTCATCTTTCTTTTGCAGCCTTGCTTCCGTTTTGGAGCCTGCGATCCAAATGCCTGAAAATAATTAAACTATTAGTTAATACAAAATTAATTAATACAAAAATTAATCCACATGCCCGATCAAAATCCTTATGTATACCTCGGTCTCATTATCTTCGTGAAGACCAGTTTCTTTTTCTTGGTCGTCTCCATCATCATCTTCCACATCATCTCTATCATCATCTCCATTCCCCCCGTCCCCTCCATGTCCAGATAAATCAAGAAATTGACTGCCGTCAAACTCTACGGGGTCTGTACCATCTCGAATCATATTATGAAGCAACTCCTCCTCCTCGCTACGTCTCGTCATTTATCCTAATATATGATAGGACATATTAATTTTTTAAACACATATGAAATTTTTCTAACACATATTATTTTTTCTAGCACATATTAATTTTTTCTAACACATATTAATTTTTTAAACACATATTAATTTTTCCCTAGCACATATGATATTTTTCTAGCACATATTAATTTTTTCCAACAAATATTAACTTTTTCTAACACATATTAATTTTTCTAACACATATGAAATTTTTCTAACACATAATGAATTTTTCTAACACATATTAATTTTTTTCTAGCACATATGATATTTTTCTAGCACATATGAATTTTTCTAACACATATTAATTTTTTCCAACAAATATTAACTTTTCTAAAACATATTAATTTTTTAACACATATGAATTTTTCTAACACAAATATTAACGGCGGCCGGAGACTGCACAGGACCGCAGCGGCGTCGGTGAATTGCGGTCGGACGACGGGGAGGCGCGGGACGGCGGCGGCGGCGTGAACGGCGATGGAGGGGGCGTGGCGGCGGCGGAGGAAGCGTGAAATTTGGCTAAGTGCGGAGGAAGGAGAAGAGTGGGGTTTTCTAACACATATAAATTTCACTAGCACATATGAATTTTTTCTAACACTTTTAATTTGTTTCTAACACATATGAATTTTTCTAACACATATGAAAATTTTCTAGCACATATGAACTTTTTTAACACATATGAATTTTTTCTAAGACATATAAATTTCTCTAGCACATATGAATTTTTTCTAGCACATATGAATTTTTTTCTAACACATATGAACATTTTCCTAACACATATGAATTTTCTAAATCTATTAAAAAAAGTGTGCAGACGTCAGCCCATCGGCGGAGCGGGCGGCGGCGTCGGGGGCGCGGTGCGGGCGGCGGCATCGGGGGCGCGGTGCGGGCGGCGGCGTCGGGGGCGCGACACAGGGCGCGAGGAAGCCGGGGCGGAGGCGGGCCGCCGGCGCGATGGAGGCGCCGGAGAGGGAGGTGGGGCCGGCCACCGGCGTAGAGGACGACCACGGCGAGGAGGCGCCGACGCGGGCTGGAGGAGGAGAGGAACGGGCACGGCTCAGCGAGGACGGAGTGCGGACGACGAGGGAGGCGCCGACGCGGTACGATGTCGACGGCCGGTGATGGCGGGGGGCGGCGCGGGATGGCGGCGGCGGCTGCGAGGGATGGCGGCGGCGGCCCACGGAGAGCGAACGGCGACGTCGCGGAGAGCGCACGGCGGCGTCGCAGACGTCGTGGAACCGCGGCCGGACGACGGGGAGGCGCGGGACAGCGGCGGCGGGCGCAAACGACGGCGGAGGGTGCGCGGCGGGGTGGAGTGGGAAACGGAATTTGGCTAAGTGTCGAGGAAGAAGAAGAGTGGGGTTTTATACCCCAGGCAGGTTAGTACCGGGCCGTGTTACAAACCGGTACTAACCTACCACCCCAGGCACGTTAGTACCGGTTTGTAACACAGCCCGGTACTAACGTGCCACCTCCAGGCGGGAAATGAAAAGGGGAGGCACCTACCGGGCCTTCTTACAAACCGATACTAACGTGCCTCACCTATTGATCCGATCGGTGGCACTTGTAATGGTCGGATCAATCGACCTGTTGTTTTCTCTCAGTCACGGTCGGAGCATAGGCGATCAATCCGACCGATCCTTTTCATGACCGGTCGGATCAATCGACCCGTGTAATTTTCGCTGATTGGACCTGTTGTTTTTCTCTCAGTCACGGTCGGAGCATACGTGATAAATCCGACCGACTTTTCATGTACGGTCGGATCAAACGACCCGTGTAAATTTTGCTGAAGTGGCACGTTAGTACCGGTTCGTAACACAGGCTGGTACTAACGTGCCACCTCCAGGCGGGAAATGAAAAGGGGAGGCACGTTAGTACCGGGCCTTCTTACAAACTGGTACTAACGTGCCTCCCCTGTAAATGTCTTCATTTTTCTCTTATTTTTCTTTTCTATTTGTATATTATTTTTATTTTTGTAAAGGCTACACTTATTATAAATCGTAAAGGCTACACTTTGAAATTACTTATTATGTACTATCACATTGATGTAATATTGATGATTACATGTTTAATGTCAAATATGAAAATACACACACTTTGAGTAATTTATAAAATATCTCACATGCACATATTAAATCTGTAAAATACGAAGATGTTATAATTTTTTACATGTAAAAATATTTATAAATAGTAACTTTCAAATCTCATATAACTGTTTCTTCGAATCGAAAAATAATTATTTAATTAACGTCAAGTTTCAATAATCAACACTTTTCATAAAAAAGGAAAAAAGAAAATTAAATTACATAAGTCCATAGTAATGTCACACACACATTACATTACATCACTTCATAGAAAATAAATAATTGAGGCCATTAATCTTCATCTTCATCATCTTCTGCTGAAGCAAAATTAATCTTCCTTCTGACGAATGTCCCCTGGTTGTGATCGCGCCGTAAGTACGGAGCGTCTTCTTTGGATAACAGGATGCTGGGATCAACATCAACTGAGAATGGAGAACGGTCATCTAACTGATCATAATCTTCTGATTTGTCCGTAATGTCTTCAACTCCAACTATTTTTCTTTTTCCTGGAAGAACTATGTGACGTTTAGGCTCATTATCTTCTGCTTTCTTTACAGTCTGCTCCTTTTTTGTCTGCTCCTCTTCCATCTGCTTCTTCTGTTTTCTCTTCTTGGGTTTAATTTTTTTCTTCTTGGGCTTGCTTGACATGTCTTTCACGTAGAACACTTGGGTCACATCTTTGGCTAGGACAAATGGTTCCTCATTATATCCAATCTTTTTTAGGTCCACCGTTGTCATCCCATATCTGTCTATCGTTACGCCGACGCGGCTCACCCATTGACAGCGGAACAGGGCAACTTTTATAGGTCCATAGTCAAGTTCCCATATCTCCTCTATGACGCCATATGACGCCATAGTAGATGTCCTTTATTCCATCATTTTCTATTGCGTCTATACGGACACCACTATTTTGGTTAGTGCTCTTCTGGTCTTGAGATCTTGTATAGAATGTATACCCGTTTATCTCGTAGCCTTGGTATTGCAAGATTGTGATTGATGGTCCCCTAGCCAGCCATTGAAGTTCTTGATCAATCGTGCCATCACCGATGAATTTTCGTCTCAGCCAATCTCTGCAAGTCACTATGTGATGACGGGTAATCCATGCTTCACTCTTGTTTGGGTTTTCGGATCGTATAATATCCTTATGCTCCTCTATATATGGAGCCACCAAGGTCGAACTTTGTAGAACTGTGTAGTTTGCTTGGCAAATTTCAATTTGAGGGAGGTCCATAATAGCTTTTCTCCCAAGTGTTCCATCTCCGCAGAGTCGTCCCTCATGGTGTGACACGGGGAGTCCAACCGGATCAAGATCCTCAATAAAGTCTACACAAAATTCAATGACCTCCTCCGTTCTGTAGACTTTAGCGATGCATCCTTCTGGCCGAGAACGGTTGCGAACATACTTCTTTAGGACTGCCATGTACCTCTCGAAAGGGAACATATTGTGTAGGAATACTGGCCCCAAAATAGTTATCTCTTTAACTAGGTGAACCAGGAGATGTGTCATAATATTAAAGAATGAAGGTGGGAATATCATCTCGAAGGTTACAAGGCATTGAACCACGTCTTGCTGTAGCCTTATTAAATGACTTGGATTAATCACCATTTGTGAAATTTCATTGAGAAACGTGCACAGTTTCACGATTGCCAACCTTACATTATCTAGTAGAATACCCCTCAAGATAACAGGAAGTAACTGTGTCATCAGGACATGGCAGTCATGAGACTTCAAGTTCGTGAATTTCTTTTCTTTCATTTTTATTATTCCTTTTATATTTGAGGAATATCCGGAGGGCACCTTGATACTGTTTAGGCAATCAAACATGCTTTCCTTCTCCTGTTTGCTGAGAGTGTAGCTGGCAGGACTTAAGTATTGCTGGTCTTTTCCCTTCTTTTTAGGATGTAGGTCTTTTCGTTGTTCCAACGCTTTTAGGTCACGTCTTGCTTCTACGGTATCTTTCCCTTTTCCGTATATACCCATGAAGCCTAGCAAGTTCACACAAAGATTCTTCATCAGGTGCATCAAATCAGTTGCATTGCGGACCTCCAGCATCTCCCAATAAGGTAGCTCCCATAATATACTCTTTTTCTTCCACATGGGTGCATCTCTGTCCTCGTCATTTGGAACGGCTTGGCTACCTGGGCCCTTTCCAAATACTACCTGCACCTCCTTTACCATTGAAAACACACGCTTTCCGTTGCGGAACAAAGGCTTAGATCGATTATCAGACTCGCCTCTAAAATGTTCTCCTTCATGTCTTAATGGGTGCTTTGGTGGTAAAAACCGACGATGGCCCATATACATGCACTTTCGACAATGCTTCAAATAAATGCAGTCTGTTTCATCATAACAGTGGGTGCAGGCCGAGTATCCCTTGTTTGACTGTCCCGAAAGGTTTCCAGGTGCAGGCCAATCATTGATGGTCACAAAAAGTAATGCGCGAAGGATGAATGTTTCCTGTTTGTACTCATCCCACACACTTACACCTTCGTCCTTCCACAACAGTAAAAGCTCATCGATCAAAGGTCTTAGGAACACGTCGATGTCGTTTCCAGGTTGTTTTGGACCTGCGATGAGAGCTGGCATCATAATGAACTTTCGCTTCATGCACAACCAAGGAGGAAGATTAAATATACATAAGGTAACTGGCCAAGTACTATAACTGCTGCTCATATCGCTAAATGGATTCATTTCGTCTGTACTTAAACCGAACCGTATGTTACTTACATCTTCATCAAATTGTGGAAATTCTCTGTCAATGTTTCTCCACTGGAACCCATTTGCAGGATGTCTCATCATATCATCTCGCTTACGATCTTCTTTGTGCCACCGCATCAACTTTGCGTTCTCCTTACTTCTGAACAAACGCTTCAATCGTGGAATCACTGGAAAATACCACATCACCTTTGTTGGAATTTTCTTCTTCGGTAACTGCCCGTGAACTTCACCAGGATCGTCTCGCCTGATCTTGTATCGCAACGCACCACAAACAGGACAAGCTTCTAATTTCTCATATTCAGCGCCGCGATACAGGATACAATCATTAGGACATGCGTGTATCTTCTGTACCTCCAATCCAAGAGGGCACACGATCTTTTTGGCTTGGTATGTGGTTGACGGCAGCACAGTAGCCTCAGGAAGCATGTTTTTTACGATTTGGAGTAGCTCACCAAATCCTTTGTTGCTCACACCATTACTTGCTTTCCATTTCAGCATCTCCAGCGTGCTACCCAGTTTCTTCAGGTCCGGCTTGCAGCCTGGGTATAATATTGTTTTGTGATCCTTCAGCACCTTTACAAACTTTTTTGACTCTCGCAGTTTCACTGTCTTTCTGTGCATCAAGCAAGACCTGACCTAACTCATCGAGTGTCTCGTCCTCCTCTACGACATTTGCATCAACCCCTTCCATTGGGTCATCATCGTCGTCAAAGGCTCCGGCTTCATGTAAGTATGCAAAGTCTGGCATGTTGTTATCGTCGTCTTCTTCTTCATTGTCTCCCATCACAACACCAAGTTGACCATGCTTCATCCAAACATTATAGCTATCCATGAAACCGTTTTCAGTTAGGTGAACATGTAGAGTATCCCTTTTCTGAAACTGTTTTCCATTACGGCAAATACGGCATGGACAACACATGAGACCCTTCGTGGACCTGCTGGCTTCAGCCGCATTCAGAAAAACGTCTAGGCCAATAATCCATGCCATGGTGTTCCTACCGTCGTACATCCATTGACGGTCCATTTTGAATCCTATCATCAAAATATTTAACAACTAAATATAAATACCTAGCAACATTTCTAATATTGCAACATTCCATTCAATATTAAGAAATAATAGAAAAGTTGGAAAAATCAATTACACAACATTTGAAATTTTTCTAACTCAAACATATCAATTTTTCTAACTCATACATATTAATTTTTCTAACACATATAAAATTTTTCTAACACATATTAATTTATTCTAACACATATTATTTTTTGTAACACATATTAATTTTTCTAATACATATTAATTTTTCTAACACATATGAAATTTTTCTAACACATATGAAATTTTTCTAACACATATTATTTTTCTAACACATATTAATTTTTCTACCACATATAAATTTTTCTAACACATATAAAATTTTCATCATGTTGCAAAAACATTTATACGAACCTAAGTTAGCAAAATGGAGATGATGGACTTCCACGTTTTACAAAAAAGATAGCTAAATATTCTCACTATAAAACGTGCTCATTATCTAGGGTACGAACTCACTACTAAAAGCTACCATCTAATTAAAGTCATGATTCTACTTAGCTCAAATCAATGTGTACAAATAGAAAATCTTTCTCATTCACAATTTTTGAAATTTTTCTAAGTATAAAGCATAAAACTAAGCACAAGTAACGTCAAATAACAGAGAATGAAGTTGCTAACCTTTTGGCGCGCTTATATCGAAGAAATCCACAAAATATGCAAAAATCGGGCAACAACTCCCCCCTCTATGGCGCCATGAGTGAGAGAGCAAGCTCTCCGGAAGAAATGAGCTCGGGCTCGGGAGGAAGAAGCTGGGCACGGTTTTATACTGAAACAATTAGTACCGGTTGGTAACACCAGCCGGTACTAATTGGAGCCGTTTAGTACCGGTTGGTGTTACCAACCGGTACTAACGTGCAGTGGTGCACGGGCCCCGCCACATGGGGCAGTTTAGTACTAAACTGCCACTAGCCGTTGCGGCCCGTCGCCCGAGGCGCACGTTAGTACCGGTTGGTAACACCAACCGGTACTAACGTGCTCCCTTGGACACTGTTCTTTCAAACCGGTACTAAATGCATCATTTAGTACCGGTTATAACACAACCGGTACTAACGTACCAGGGACCAAAGGTCGTTTCTCTAGTAGTGTTAGAGTTGACAAGGTTTTACTACCAGAGTTATCAATATCGTCCAAGGGACATGAGCGAGTATAAACTCAGAGGCAGGTACAAGAAACTCTCTAATAAGAGATAATAATTGGGAAACAGGTAAGTACATATGTGCATGTGCATGCTATATATATAATCCAGCCATTATAACATCTGATATTAAGGGTCTGTGTTAGTGTTACAAACTAGCCCGTGTGAATGCACGGGTTCACGGCTAGTTAGTCTAAATTAATTGCTCTCTCAAGTATAGCAAAGTCTGAATTATGTTTGAGGGGGAGTAATCGGGACTTTTTTCCTTGTTTTACCCAATGCCTTAGTGTAGCGTCATAACAGCAAAAGAATTGATAAATTTAATACGACAATATTTAGCTACAGCACAATGATATGGCGAACCCACGGAAACGCTTGCACATAAACTTCCATCAAGAGCCAAAGCCATATATACGTACACAGTAAAATTTCATTTCAGACAAATCCAACTAAAGACACATGCCATGTGAATATATCGCTAATCAAACAACGCAAGGCGCCGTCTACATTCGCTATGTGCTGGTTTGTCACCCTTTACGTCATGTTGGCCACCACAACGCCAAGTTTTGATGTTTGGTTTACTCCAATGTCTCATCAGTCATCTGGATCATGCATTTCTATTTCAGATCGATTCCATCTTAGCTGCAGAAATAAGCATGGAACAGCATTACAGAGTTAATGAAAAAGATACCAGGAAGGATAAAGATATTGTGGTGCGCTTATATGCAGCCTGCTTCACTATCTATCATATGGAATGGCTGCTTCACTGAATGCATATATATAAACCAGCGAGTGAGAAAGAGCATCCACTTTTGGTTCTCTATTCATGCACTTGCTGTACATACCTCATGAGTTTTGCGTCGCACTCTGTTTTGCACATCAGTATGCATGCCTTCACATAGCAGTGCTTCTTTCATGCAATTTTTGCATTATTCATGGATCTCAATGTGAGCAATATGATCTTGTCTTCTTCAAAAAAAGGCAATGTATATGATCTTGTAGTGGACTTGTTGGCGGATCAAATAAACTCAAAGACATTTGGTATCTCAATTCAGTTAATTCATCTTTGTCCTATGATGAATAATATTGTGTTCACACATTATTTCCGTGAGGTGATAAAATAGTGATGTGCCATGTACTTGTGCATATGTATAGACCATGCCATATCCATTTAAAAATTTTGTAATGGCACCTCAAACTGAATGTAAAAAACAACTGAAGTGCAATGGTTTTGTTAGACTCTACTCCAACATGCCATGTAGTATAGTTTTTGACTTTGAGAACCATAGGTTGGATAAAACTAATGAGTATATCAGGATAAGAAAAAAAATATATGCAATTAGCTAAGGCCCAAGCCCAAGAGTGATGAGGACATCGCCACGCTGAACACGTACATGCTACAGTCTTCCCCAAGTTACAACTCGTCTCCAACTCAGCCGCCACGTTGAGTTCGGATTCAGCCGATACCACTGCACGGTTTCGGCGATATCTCCCTCATACGACATCGAAACGAGGCGTATAAGCATGCGTTGGAAAGGGGACGACGACGCCGTCATTTTGGTTCTGTTCCTAGCTGTAGAACGTTCGTGGATCACGCTGTGTGACCATGACAAGGTGCTGCGTCACCTGTTTTGGGCCTTTTCAGGCTTTGTATCGTGTCGGGCCTTTGGCCCAAGTTGAGGACGCCCCACCTGGTGCGCCCTCAACCCTAGGACGTCCCTAGGCTAATAAACTCAGCAGCCGCCGCCGCTTAGACTCGGGTTTTGCTTAGATTATTCTGTTGAAGACAGTGTCGCCGTTCATCGGTTTGTGAAACCCCAACTCGTGTGCTTAATCATTCATCTTCAGTTGTCACCATTATTGAGTGCTGCGTTCTTTCGAGTTCTTCCTTGTGTTCTTCGTTTCGCAGGCAGGGATTAGCCTTCTTGGCGAGGTCAACCGGATTGTGACTACGGTTGATAACCAGAGGAGTCGTGGTGCTAAGATTGCAGGGTTCGAGTTTGCTGACTTGAAGCCGGATCGGTGTGTCGGGCTCCGCCCAAAACGAGTTATCCTTTCCCTGACGGAAGATCGGGCACCCTAGTTTCCATCAAGTGGTAATCAGAGACTCAGGTATTACCGTTAGTCTTACCCTAGTTTAGTTTTTGCCACCGTCCTATAACTCCAGAAAATAGCCACAAAAAAAAATTCCGCTGTCCTACAACCCTTCGTTAGCCTTTGCAATTTCGTTTCTAGATTTGTTTTGTTGAGTTTGTGTCCGTGGTCAAGTCTTGTTGCTGGTTTAGGTTGTGTTCATCATCGTAGTTCAATCGCCCGTTGCCGTGTTTTGTTTCTGCCACTATACCATCCACCATTACCAGATCACAAGTCGTGCCATCACACTACTCGACTTGCCCTCGCTAGCCGCCTTGCATGAACTCTCGCCGTGCAAGCCCTAGATAGGTTGCGAGCCGCCTTGTGTTCTTCGCCTTGCATCGCAGCCCCTCTTGTGTTCATCTTGCGCATCCTATCGCTGCATATACCAGGGAAGTCTTGCCCTAGCCGCCGCCGTGCTATCTGCCGATTTGTGCCTCTTCAAAACCATAACTTGACGTACGTTCAGTAAAACGGGCATAACTTTTCGCTCGGTGCTCCGTTTTGGCTCAAATTTTTACAGCAGCTTCGTGACTCCATTACGGGCCGACCCACACTATGGTCGGTGTGAGTTGTCAAAAAAATCAAAAAAATCGGGAGCATAATTAAAAAATTGGTTTACTGTCTTGCACGCTTTTCGGGAGACTTGTTTGATTTTCTGTAGACCACATCTGATCTCAGTTTGAGCTCTCAATTTTTGTGCTTCCATCTTTGGTGATAGGTGTTCAGAGAAAAATATAAAAAAATAGTTCAAAAAAAAAAGAAAAGTTGTGATTTCTACTAGTCACCCCCTAAAAGAGAGGAAAAAGGCTGAAAAAGATTAAAAACAAGTGCATCGAGTGTTGTTTGCCTGTTCTGTGAGCTTTATCCATCATCTTTTGTTCCAACTTGTTGTGCTACGTCTAGGACACGTCTTAGCCAGCAATTGTGACTTGTACTTTGGATACTTATTGAACTTGGCTAATCTGCATTCGGTTTTGTTCCACATACATATATATTGTGCCTCTCCTACAGCTCCACATACACTCTTCAGTCAGTACAGTGAAGGACCTTGCAATCTTGGAGCCACTTCCTCACAGGTATCACGACCCATCCACCGGTTGTACCATCCATTGCTTGCATTGGTAAGAACCTGGTAAGAACTTGGTAAGACGTGTGTGAGGGTGTGATTCCACCAGACAAACCAACTAGCTCGTAGGGTCTTTCTTACTGACTAACCATGCTAGACGACGTGCCTGTTTTGAAAAGTGAGTTTCAGGAGAACATCAACGACCTGAAGGAGTTCTTCATGAAGGAGATTAGCAAGCTCACAAAGGAGGTCCAAAGCGGCAATCATACACTTGAGGACGTGAACAGACGAGTCTCCACTTTGACCACAAGGGTGCAACAACTTGAGGTCCATGGTGCTAACGAGGAGACATTCGATGATGATACTGATCACCCTGAGGACATTGTCTATGGTCCTGATGGTAAGATAGACGCCAGGATGACAAGCGACAATCGTGCCCGTCGCGTTCTAGCACGCAACAAGAAAGGTATGGGACGTAACCGCACTCGTGCTCATGATGATCCTTATGCTAAAGTTAAGTTTACCATACCATCTTTTTATGGGAGATATGATGCTGAAGAATACCTTGATTGGGAGATGACAGTAGATCAAAAATTTGCTTCCCATCTTGTTCCTGATCAACATAAAGTTAGACAAGCCACTAGTGAATTTAAAGATTTTGCTATTATCTGGTGGCAAGAGTGTGGTACTTTAAACATGCAAGCTGATTCATGGGATGAGCTTAAGATAGCTATGCGTGATCGCTTTGTTCCTGCCTCTTATAAGCGTGATTTACGTTTGAAATTACAACGTTTAGAGCAGGGTGATTTATCGGTTCAGGAATATTATATAGAGCTTCAAAAGGGCATGATTCGTTGTGGGGTAGTAGAGGATCCTGAGGATAAAGTGTGTCGTATTTATGGTGGTTTGAGACGTGAAATTCAGGATATTGTTGACTATAAACCATTTACTACCACCAACCAGTTGTTCCAGCTTGCTATGCTTGCAGAAAAAGAATTGCAGGGTCGAATTAAGAGCACCTACAGCAGCTACATGCCAAAAACTTTTACACCACCAGCAGCTAGATTGCCGGGTGTCTCTCCTTCCACACCACCAGCGAGTACACGATCGTCACCACCAGCCCCTGCGTCCGTTTCTGAGGTAAGCAATGTGTCTCATGTGCAGAACAAGACACCATCTACTCCGACCAAGAGCTCTTCAAGTAAATCTGCAAACATTGTGTGCCACCGCTGCAAGGGTATGGGACATGTCGTCAAGGACTGCCCAAGTACTCGTGCTTTCATCGCTACGCTTGACGGTGGATATGTAAGTGCTAGTGATGTTGAAGATGATTCGCAGAAAGAAAAGGGTGAGGCCATTAATTCCTTGGCTGCATCGATGGGTTTTCCTAGTCTCATGGTGCAGCGTGCGTTGAGCTATAGAGAGGAACAAGAGGAAGAAGAGAAGATTCAGCGCAAAAATTTATTTTACATGTATCTCATTGTTCAGAATTGTCGTGTTCTCACCATCATTGATAGCGGGAGTTGCAATAATTTGGTGAGTTCAGATTTGGTTGAGAAGCTTGGCTTGCCCACTCGTTCTATTTCAGATCCTTACCATCTTGAATGGTTCAACAGTAGTGGTAAGGCTAAGGTAACTAAATCAGCACGTATACATTTTTCTGTTGGTTCTTATCATGACTATGCTGATTTTGATGTTGTACCTATGAATGCATCATCTCTTTTGTTAGGCCGACCATGGGAATTTGATAATGATGCTTCACATCATGGCAGAACTAATACATACTCTTTCATGCATAAGAACAAGAAAATTACGTTGCTTCCTTTATCTCCTGCTGAAATTAAGAACCATTTTAAAGAGATTGCTGAAAATACTAAGAAAGAGAGTGCTAGCAATGCCTCTAATGATAATACACATAAAGGGATTAAGTTAAAAGGAGGTGCTTTTATTGCTACTACATCTGCTACTGCTGCGTTATGTGATAATTCTGATGCACCTTGTTATACTATGCTTTGTCGAGATATCTTTTCTGTTTCCAGTGATCATTTGTCTTGTGCATCGCATCTTGTTGTCACTAACCTTTTGCAGGAGCTTGATGATGATGGACCGGCGTCGAGGACGACTTTAGTTCAAGAAGGGGAGGATGATGAGGACATCGCCACGCTGAACACGTACATGCTACAGTCTTCCCCAAGTTACAACTCGTCTCCAACTCAGCCGCCACGTGGAGTTCGGATTCAGCCTATACCACTGCACGGTTTCGGCGATATCTCCCTCATACGACATCGAAACGAGGCGTATAAGCATGCGTTGGAAAGGGGACGACGACGCCGTCATTTTGGTTCTGTTCCTATCTGTAGAACGTTCGTGGATCACGCTGTGTGACCACGACAAGGTGCTGCGTCACCTGTTTTGGGCCTTTTCAGGCTTTGTATCGTGTCGGGCCTTTGGCCCAAGTTGAGGACGCCCCACCCGGTGCGCCCTCAACCCTAGGACGTCCCTAGGCTAATAAACTCAGCAGCCGCCGCCGCTTAGACTCGGGTTTTGCTTAGGTTATTCTGTTGAAGACAGTGTCGCCGTTCATCGGTTTGTGAAACCCCAACTCGTGTGCTTAATCATTCATCTGCAGTTGTCACCATTATTGAGTGCTGCGTTCTTTCGAGTTCTTGCTTGTGTTCTTCGTTTCGCAGGCAGGGATTAGCCTTCTTGGCGAGGTCAACCAGATTGTGACTACGGTTGATAACCAGAGGAGTCGTGGTGCTAAGATTGCAGGGTTCGAGTTTGCTGATTTGAAGCCGGATCGGTGTGTCAGGCTCCGCCCAAAACGAGTTATCCTTTCCCTGACGGAAGATCGGGCACCCTAGTTTCCATCAAAGAGAGTCCAACCAGAAGCTTAGGTCATGGTTTTGCAAGAATATAATTAGCTAAAAGTTCACTAACATGTATAACTATTGCACCTGACTTGAACAATTGTCAAAGAAAGGAAAAAAACTTCAACCCCACTAGTTTGGAAGAGATGCCTGCAGTCGTGGACTGTTTTCACCAAATATCATCTTCATTAGCTTCATCAGGTGACATTGAGGTAGAATGATCTTCGTTATCAGATACAGTATCTGTTCCGTTTGAAAAAAAATCAACATCATTGGATGCAACTGCTGCGAACTTTATAGTGCCATGGACACCACTGCATGTGAAGAACACGCCGATTGTTACATCCATGCTAGAGTCAAGCCCATGTCCTTTCTCAAAGTGATCAACACATATGCCCAGTAGCATGTTTTCCAACGCGGCTGTAGTATCAACACAACTCACGTTCAACGACTTAACAATATCACCCTTGCTGACACCATGTTTCTCAGCAACAGATCCTGCTGACACATCCTCAACAATGAGACCGGTATCAGCAATATCGCTCATACGATATATCTTCTCCGACCGAGGACAAATGCCAAGGAAGTTTATAGATGAAAGCTTCAGCCCAAGATGAAGTCGAGGTACGCACCCGAACCTCCTCCAAAGATGCAAGCACTTGCTCAAAATCGAACAAGGCACGAAACCGCTACGGCTCTTCATCCCCATAACCACTCCATCAAAATCTACCACCGGCCCTCCCGTGCAGCAATCGGGCGATTCACTGCCTTTGATGTACATGTAATGGTAGCGTTGGGACAAGCTCGGTCCCGCATAATTCACTCTGCCATTGCTTATCCTGAAATAAAATTTTTCGTCTCTACCAAGAACAAAAACATACAGAGCAAGCCTCACCTCCTCACTACTAAAGCTAGCCAAAATCACCGGCGGTCGATCCATATGAACACCGATCAGCGCAAAACCGTAGTGCTCGTGGTAGTACATCAACTGGCCCTTCACGGCTATATCATCATCCAGATGAACACGGACCTCGGCGTCTGGAGCGAATTCTTGCTCGCCTGACCACTCGTCGAACGGAGAATTCTAGCAGATGAGATGTGCAGATGTAAAAACAGTCCCCATCTTACTCTTCTCGCTCCAGTCGATCAGGAAGCCGGAGCACTGTCTCAGTAGCACACCGTTGACGTGCGACGGGAGCCCGAGGACAAACTTGGCCGCTCCGCGGAGGATTTTCCCTGCACTTTCGTGGACGTTGGGCGCCTCTGGATAGACGAGGCTCGGAGTCGAAGTACACAACGTAAAGAGGGGAGAGTGGATGGCAGGGGAGGCGTGATCCTTTGCGGCGGCGGCTGGTAGAGCTGACGTCACCTCCTCTTCTTCCTCCATGGCAGGAGAAGATGAGTCGACCGCCGCCGCCGCTGCCTTGTCGCTGCTTCTTTTCGTCTTCCTGCAGCCTCTGCCGCGGCGTCACCGCTTTCTTGCCGTCGACGGCGACGCATCCACCCCTTCTTGTGTGGCGGCGGGCGCCATCCCTGCGTGGTAGTAGCAAATTAGTCCCCGTGCCCTCCCTTCTTGTGTAGGGTTTATTGGGGAGGGAATCGGTACGGTGGGGATTTATTGTTGATGTTCGGTCCGGTCAGTTGGCGGACTCGTACACCGTACGCAATGCAACATGCATCAATCAATTAATTGATATGAATCTTACTCTTTTTCTAGCACATTATAATGAAACTATGAATTTTGACTCCATTATTGATGTATTAAATGAGAGGTGTTTTCTGTAACAGCAGAGGTCTTGGGGACTAGGCTAAAAGTATCTTTCTGTCTGATACTTCGGTTGATGAAAATTTAGATTTCATTGCTTTGTTAGAGACACATAGACGAGATTTTTCAGTAGAAATCTTAGATGGTTTGTGCGGAGGAAGAGATTTTTTCTGGCATTGGCATTGGATACCACCTGTAGGAAGGTCGGGTGGCATACTGTTAGGAGTAAATATTCAAGCTTTTGAGGTGCAAAGTTTTCAGGCAGGATAGTTCTTTGTTAAATTCATCTTGAAAAAAATGTGTGATGGTTTTCGTTGGGTTCTCATGGCTGTATACGGTGTAGCTGAACCCGAACACAAAGATCGTTTTTTGGCTGAGTTTGTAAATATTTGTAGTGTTGAAACTCTACCTTTAATGTTAGAAGGAGATTTTAACATAATTAGAAATCCTTCTAAAAAGAATAATGATAGATATAATGGAAGATGGCCTCTCCTTTTTAATGCTTGCGTTGAAGCCCTGAATCTCAGAGAACTTGGGTTATCTGGCCACAAGTTTACTTGGGCAAACTCAGCTACGGTTCCTACTTTTGAGAAACTGGACAGGATTCTTGTAAGCACTGATTGGGAACAAAAATTTTCGCTTTGTACTATTGAAGAACTTACTAGGGCGATCTCTGATCACACGCCATTATTACTACATACTGGGGATGCATCTCATAGAGGCAACAATCCTATGTTCAAATTTGAACTGGGATGGCTGAGTAGAGATGGTTTCCATGAATTGTTATCAAATATTTGGCAGAAAGAGACCAGAGGTGCTTCTCCCATGCAGCGGTGGCAGAAGAAAATTAGATCTCTTCGTAGATTTTTAAAAGGATGGGCTCAAAATGTAGTTGGGGAAAATAGAAAGAAGAAAACCTCTTTACTCAATAATCTTGATATTTTGGATAGGAAAGCTGAGGTCATGATGCTTACCCAACAAGAATTGGAAAATAGACATAATTTATCATCTGAATTAACTTGCTTAGAGAGGAAGAGCTTTATTGGCTACAGAGATCCAAGGCAACAAGATTGTTAAAAGGGGACGATAACACAAAATATTTCCAATTACTTGCAAATGGTAGACATCGAAAGACTAGAATTCACCAATTAGAGCAAGATGAGGGAATAATTATTGGTCAAGAGAACCTAAAAACATATATTAATAATTTCTATAAACAACTTTTTAGTGCACCAGAGAATAACAATTTCAGCCTGGATGAGACGATTATCGAAGATATTCCATAAGTCTCTCAAGAAGAAAATAATATTCTCATAGACCCCTTTAGTGAAAAGAAAATTAGAGAGGCAATTTTCCAAATGGAACATAATAAAACACCAGGTCCAGATGGTTTCCCTGCAGAGTTCTACCAAAACTTTTGGGAGGTGATTAAATCTGACCTCTTAGAGTTGTTTAATGAGTTCCATGATGGAAATTTACCTCTTCATAGCCTTAATTTTGAGGCCATCACTCTATTGCCTAAGAAGATCGAGGCGGTTAAAATTCAACAGTATAGGCCAATTTATTTATTAAATGTTAGCTTTAAAATTTTTACGAAAGTTCTTACCAATCGGATTACTTTAGTGGCTCATAAAGTTATACGACCTTCTCAAACAGCCTTTCTTCCTGGTCGATACATTTTGGAAGGGGTAGTGCTTTTACATGAGTCTATTAACGAATTACATAGAAAGAAGAAAGATGGTGTAATTCTTAAGCTAGATTTTGAAAAGGTTTACGACAAGGTGAAATGGCCTTTTCTCCAACAAGTGTTGAGAATGAAGGGTTTTCAACCCCGTTGGTGTTTTTGGATACAACAAGTAACTGCTAAGGGTAGTGTAGGAGTGAAAGTAAATGATGAAGTGGGGCATTATTTCCAAACTAGAAAAGGTGTTAGACAAGGGGATCCTCTTTCTCCGATTTTGTTTGATATAGTGATGTATAGGGTAGCAATTCTTATTGCTCGATCTAAAGATAACTGCCAGTTTCGAGGTGTCGTTCCACACTTAATAGAGGATAGGTTATCTATTTTACAATATGCGGATGATACTATCATTTTTCTGAAAAATGATCTAGAAGAGGTTAAAAATATGAAGCTACTGCTTTGCGCATTTTAACAGCTTTCTAGACTTAAGAGTAATTTTCACAAAAGTGAATTGTTTTGTTATGGTGCCGTCCAAGAGTTGGAGGGAGAATATTCACAAATTTTTGGTTGTGACTTAGGCTCTTACCCGTTTAGATACCTTGGCATTCCAATGCACCATAGGAAACTCAGGAATTCAGATTGGAAAGAAGTCGCACAGAGATTTCAAAAAAAGCTTAGCAATTGGAAAGGAAAGATGCTTTCTGTAGGTGGTCGTTTGGTTCTAATTAATTCTGTACTTAGTAACCTGTCTATCTTTATGTTATCCTTCTTTGAAGTTCCTCGAGGAATACTAAAAAGACTAGATTATTATCGATATAGGTCTTTTTGGCAAAGTGATGGACACAAAAAGAAATATAGGTTAACTAAGTGGAGAATTCTTTGTACACCTAAAGATCAAGGAGGATTAGGGATCCTAGATCTTGACCTACAGAATAAATGCATTCTAAGTAAATGGCTCTTTAATTTAATAAATGGAGATGGAATGTGGCAACTACTCCTTAGGAATAAATACTTGAGGCGTAGAACCATCACACAGGTAGATCATATGCCTGGAGATCTCATTTTTTATCCGCCCTTATGAAGGTTAAAAAGGACTTTTTGAGTATGGGCAAATTTATCATTGATGATGGTACTCAGGTACGTTTCTGGGAAGACGCCTGGTTTAATAACTCCCATTTTAAAGACCAATTTTCTAATTTATATAATATTGTGAGAAAGAAAAGTGCTACAATTGCGAGTGTTTTTTAGCACAAATCCTTTGAACGTCGCTTTTAGAAGATCTCTGGTGGGCGATAATTTACGGGCATGGCATACATTAGTTGCTAAAATTATAAATGTTCACCTCACATATCAAAGTGATAGTTTTCGCTGGACTTTATGCCAAAATGAGAACTTTACAGTTCGCTCGATGTATAAAGCATTGGCTGACCCAAATGTTGTAACCCGTAAGCGCATACCATCTGGAAACAAAAATGCCTATGAAAGTTAAGATCTTTATGTGGTATTTGATCAAAGGTGTAGCTCAAACTAAATATAATCTAGCAAGAACCAGTGGAAAGGAAGTGTTAAATGTGTTATTGTAATCTGGAGGAAACAAAACAACATCTTTTTTTTACTGTAATAATGCTAGATTAATTTGGCGTATGGTACAAATTTCTTTCAATATCGCTCCTCCGAGAGACATTCATCCTATGTTTGGTGACTGGCTAATTGGAGTGGATAGAAAGTTACCGTACAAGGTCTTGGTTGGGACATCAGCACTTTGTTGGGGCATGTGGTTACGTCGAAATGATCTAATCTTTAACAACGCAAAAATTGCTTGTTCTCTGCAGGTTATATTCAGAGGAACACATTGGATCCGCTTTTGGAGCATGTTGCAGAAAAAGGAGGAACAACCCCAATTTTCGTGGGGGTGTCATGTGCTTGAGACCATGATCATGAAAGTTTTTACTCACAATGGGTGGTTTTCTAGTAATAGACTTCTTAGTAGTTAATAATGGATGAGACTCTCTCTTGTTTCAGACATACATTCCCGTTTCTAAAAAAAGATATTGTGTTGTGTGTTCATCTTGAATTTCAGTTCAATTTTCTTTGGGTGATAGGAAAAAGTTTGATCCGCATGCTGTAATGGGTGAGTGCGTTCTTCTGGCCAAGTTCTTCCGGGGCCAATTTAATTTTAATAAATGTAATGCTTGATCCTCATCGGGCATTGCAAACTGCAGCCTGCCTGACGAAACTGATGTGCAAGAATCCAGTGGTGAGTTGCCGTCTCCCTTGATCCGGTTGAGGGGCAACGGCAACAGTTGTTTATATCATGCATATACTCCGTAATTTGTATTTCTCTGTTTAAAGCTTTGATATTATCTTGACAGAGGCTGCCAACTCGTTTAAGGCTAACATAGTAGCTCGTCAACTCCAATAGCAGAAAAATATAAGATTCAAATAACTAATCTAGCTGCAAACAACACGCCCCCAATATAAGATTTCGTACTTTTCTAATTTAAATTAAAATAGTTATATTTTTTAAAGAATTAAATTTGACTAATCATTTTTATTAAAAATAGAAAAAGAAAAGGACACGTGGAGGCTTCTGGTCTGTGATACCACGTGTCATCCTGACGTTAGTATAGGTGCATCAGTATGAAGCATAAGAGCAAGATCAATAAAAACGCCCGCTGCAGGCGAAATACATCTCCCACGTCACTCTCAGCCAGCAGTAAAAGGAGCCTGGTATAGTGAGCAGGCGAGGAAGCGAGCGTTGGATGAAATATTTTATTAATTATCATTGGTTTGGACTCCAAGGAAAGAACGCAGGCACCTCGGGCGGGCCGCATGCGCCAGCAACCAGCGGGCGAAGAAATAGTCGCTCGTTCTCTTCTCTCTCTTCTTTTCTCTCTCTTCTAGTTAGGATTTTTGTGACATGGACATTCATTTAGCCTGCTGACTAGAACTCATAATACTTGCTCTAAGCAGCGCAGCGGCAACGCATGTGTGGGCCCCACTAGTCAGATATGGGCCTAGCTTGACAGTCCATGGGCCTGTAGGTGAGACCCGTACGCCAACAGTGGGCCCGCCAGCTGACATAGCAATCACATGACAAGATCTGGCTTGCGTGGCCTGGCTACGTGGCGGTCCAGGTAACGTGCGTTCTGCTCCAGCAAAACCGCACGAGGCGGCTTTTCTAAATGACGTGGAATCAAGTTTTGATCATGAACGAATTTTGTGGCCCACATGCAATTTTTCAGTACGGTTTTTTTGAATTTTTTTATTTTAAACCGCACGAGGCGGCGTTTCTAAATGACGTGGAATCAAGTTTTGATCATGAACGAATTTTGTGGCCCACATGCAATTTTTCAGTACGGTTTTTTTGAATTTTTTTATTTTACGATTTTTCAAAAATAAATTCTTGGGTCAAAAAATTGCAGATTTGGTCCTATGTCGCCGTTTCAAACGGCTATCGCCGGATGAAACGGCGATAAGTGGCTCTCGCCGGATGAAACGGCGATAAGTGCTAGGTCGGACCACGTGGCGGCTGGGAGGGACGTTTCGCCGTTTGAAACGGCGAAAAGCTCCTCCCACCAGATTTCGCCAGCGCGGTGCCTTTCGCCGGATTGGCAGCTAGCTATAGCCAGGCTATATTTATTTAGTTTCTTTTTCTTTATATAGAGAAAGGTGAATATTTTATTACATGTTGAGAAATAGTTGATATATTTATTTGTGCTAGATTCGGTTTCATATTATGAAATGATGTAGATTTTGACGCTTTAATTTTTGTTTCGGCTATATTTGCTTTAATATTGTATTACATGTTTTAAATTTTGTACGGTTTAATGCCGTTGATTTTTTTGTGATATTTTCTACGTTCGTGGTTCACCATTTTATGTAAGGGAATTTCTCTTATATATGTAAACAAATCGACTTAACTAGTAGAACAAATCCCATTTTTTGAAACATTAGAATTGCAGGGTTTTTTTTTTGTTTTTGGCTCTTTTTTGTGAAAGAATTTCGCAAATGGACCCCTACGGAAAGATGGTCAAAAATCACATATAGTAGTACACTACGTAATGGAGCACAATAAAATCATGATGTTAATTAGGTCATGCACTGAATCTAACATGGCTTAGTTAATTGAAATCGAGAACGAAGACAAAGTGGCATGTGAAAACCTTTAGCACACAATGGTAACTAGGTCTTGAACTAACCCTAACATGCCTTATGTAATTGAAATTGGTACATTCTGAACTAAGTTCTACTGGGTGTAGCGGGTGAATTTTTCCTTCCTTCCTTGCTTGGATGAGCCCTCCCCATCTTGTCCTTCTTTCTGTTCAGTTCCTCTTCTTGTTTGAGGAGTTGTGCTTGACGAGCTTGAAATTCATCCTCTTGTTGTTTTAGTGCCGCCTCTCTAGCAGCTAACTCCTGACGGCGCCTCTGAAGTTGATCCTCCTTGCCCTTCATACGGATCTGTTGGTGGCGGATCCTTCGCTCTTGCTCCTCACGCGCAAGACGCTTGGCTTCTCGAGCATCCGCCTGTCTCACGTTGTATTGCCCTTTGTGCTCAACCTGAGTTGGTGATACCGGACGAGGAACAGGGCTAGTGTCGACCCATTGTATGAATGTGCAAGCCTTAATGAAATAAATGGGTTAGATGTATGTTGTATAATTGAAGCATTAATTGAAACGATGAATGAATGTCGTACCTTGAAATCATCATCAATGTCCGGACACTTGAAATACCTACACCCATATTGCTGCCTCTTTGATGGATCATCACATACTTGCAACCATGCACGGTACCCACAGTAGCATTTCGGTCGTTCATTCCATGGTGGAATGCCCTTTCGGTCTTCCTTCCATGAGGACATCGTTTGGACAGGAACTGGAAATTTAGGTTGTGTTGTGGTTGAGAAGAAGCTTGTAGCTTTTATAGAACTATTATGTATTTTGGATATAATTTTTTTTGAGCCTTCCCGTAGGATAAGGCAAGCAAGTCAGGATTGTTGATCTGAAAAGCCTAGATAGATGCCTGAGGCACCTAATTAGATGCTCGCTGAAAAGCCTAGGTAGACGGCAGACCTGAAAAGGCTAGTTGCATGCATACTGCAAAGGCTAGTTGGAAATGTGTAGGCTTTTCAGAAAGTGTGTACGCTTTACAGTGAAATGTCATATCATCTTTAAAGTTCGCTGCAAACTTCGAACCGAAATATCTCGTGATAGTTGTGGGTCCGTTTTTCTTTCTTTTTCGCTTTCTTTTTTGCACCTCCCCTGTTGTTCTGTGTCACAATAATATCTGAAACATTTGAATTGCCTAACCATTTGTAAAACATGAATTGCGTAACTCGGCTTGTATACATAGATGCATTGCATCAGAATGAAATGACAAAGAGGATAGGGTGTTGAGGCACCACCTGTGAACTAAACAATGTACTACAAAAGCGCAATGGCATGTGTAGCACACTTATAACCGTGTGCTAATCGTAGCATACCTTAGGTGAATGTAAATCGCCGGGTGTGAAGACTAGGCTTCACTGGGTACAACGGATTCCCCTTCCTAATAGCTTCAGGGCCCGCTGCTTTTGCCCGACGTGCCCTCTCTCTCTTTCTCTCGCATTCAGCTTCATGTTCCTGTGCCGCTTGACCGTGCCGCTGGTTTTGTCCTGTGGAACAACCAGCACCCGTGACCGTGTCCTGGGTAAGTACCATGCCAGATAGGCCGCGAAAGCCTCATCTGAGTGTGGCCGCTCCTCGACCACCACGTCGTCAAGGGTCTGGGCCCACTGCTGAGCGAAGGGTAGTACCCTCGGGGCCCACAGCATGGTTGCAGACTGACCCTGACGGATCCAGCTGAAGAAATCAAAATGCATTAGAATTGAAGAGATGGTTAGGCAAAAAAAATTGACGCATCGGTAGATGTCAAGTACCTATGGACGCTCTGGGGCACGCTGTGTGTAACCGGCAGCGGGGACTCCTGGTACCTGTTAAACTGTCGAAGTACTCTGTGGACCGCGTACTCCTCGACATGGATGTCGTACACTAGTGGCTTCCTCATCATCCAAAACTCCTGGTCACGTAGGCACAAAGACGACAGCCCCTGAGGGGCTCGAGCACTGATATCTGCAGCGCTGTAAGGGGTCCACCTCATGTCGGCGTCAACGAGAGCGTTAAACATGCCGACAAAGTCTGGGTACGACTTCTTCGTCTGAACTCCCACCCACGAAGGCTGCAAATAACATTCAAATTCGTAAATAATTGAAAATAACACTGCTCCAATATAATGATGCGTTGTCTTACCTTTCTGAGGCACCACATGGACCCCATGGTCGGTTTGTCTCTGTGGTCGTGCTCCGGAGGAAGGGGCTCGTACGGGCCCACGTGAATGCGTGGACGACCGATCGAGAAGCGCTCGTACGACCAAAGCTAAACAAGCAACGAGCAGCTAAGAAAGATGGGCTCCAAGGAGGCCACCTTAAAGCAACCTGCGCAAAGACCCCTATACGTGGCCGCCAGCACAGCACTACCCCAGCTAAACTAGGGTACGTCCTCCAATGGAGCCTCCGCGATCGCTCTGGCGTAGGGTATGAGTGTCTTCGGCGCCGATGTCCCATGGGACGAGCAGAACAAGACCCAGCCGAATAACCACAGTAGGTAGGCCTCTAAGTGCCTAGCTACTGTAGACTCGTCCGCATCAGCTCTCAGGTAATCGGCCTGCACAATGAAAAGAGTTAGTATGGATATGCATCTATTATTCTGTCAATGGAAACGAAACATAGAAAACACAGCACTCACACTAAACTACATGAGCCACCTCTTTGTGGGCCCATGTGTGTTGCTGAAGGTGCGGTACGGAGGCGCCTGATCGATCCGGTGAACGTCGGCAAAGCGGCCCAACAACTCTTCCCGCCAACCTGGTCCCACGTCCAGGGCGGCGACGGGGTCGCCAGCACAAGGCAGACCCAAAAGGAGGGAAATGTCCTGCAGTGTAGGGGCCATCTCACCGACTGGGAGGTGGAACGTGTTAGTCTCTGGACGCCACCGGTCCAGCAAAGCTGCTAAGAGGGACAAGTCGAAGTGAAAATGTGTCGCCTTGTCCGCTCCCCTGACCTCTGCATCCATCATGTCACCCTCGACCAACCTCGCTATGGGTAAAAGGCCCGCAGCTCGTAATCTGCAAAAGAAGATGCAAAAATCCGTACAAATTTAGATTAGTGCTACAAAAGGAGATGCAAAATCGAAATAAATTCTAGATAAGATTATATCATTACAATGTTAACCATACATACGTACCTCGGAAGCCAACGGTCGTCAAGGGGCATCGTCGACAACGACACTCGTGCACGAAACGTGTGCTGGGGCAAACCACGGACGGCAGACATGAATGACCGGTGCTTCACGTCAATCGCCCTGTCCAGCAACTCCGGGGTCTCGTAGGGCTGCGGAGGCCCTTCGGCCATAGCTGAAAAAATTTAAATCTTTATTAATACGAAAGTACTCGCAGCTTGATAAATTACAACAACATTTTAATAGTCCAAACTAACCATATAAGATTGATCAATGCACACGAATTACATATTTCAAACTAGATGAATTACATAATACATACTACACGAGTTGCGTTGTCCAAAGTGCACAAATTACATAATCCAAAGTACACGAATGACATAGTTCAAAGTACACAAATTATATAGTTCATAAATAAGTAGTACATTATTCTGTGGTCACAGAAGACCATCATTGTTAGCACGACCACGACGACCACGACCACGTGAAGTGAAAAATTGGAGCGATGGTAGATGGCCCCACTTGGCTTGTTCCCCAGCCATACGTCATTGCTGGACAATTCTTGTAGCTGTGACCAGTTTCATGGCACTTGGAGCAGAGGCGCACTTCTGCACCAGTTTCAGATTGATCCATGTTGTTTTGAATCCGTCTGTTCTTCCGTCGGCCAACTCCTTGGAACATTTCTGGATTAGGATCAAGGATATAAAGTGCATGTCTCCAGGATTAGTAATGAAGTTTCCTAGCATACGATACCCATAAACCTCATTCTTTCAAGTAGCCCAAATTGTTTCTTTGAAATAATAGTTGGACACAAACATACGAGGTTGAAGCCCTCCCGCCTCAAGACATGCAGCAATGACATGGGTGCAGGGACGGTGATATAACTTTGGCTTGTGGCAGGAACAAACACATCCTTGATTGGTAATAATGCATTCTTGTGTGTCTCTCTCGCCGCCCTCCCAATCGACCTTTGTCCCTGCAGAGAACCTCAAACCGTCGTTCAGCAGCACCGTTGGCACTCACACGGTGTCTACGAGCCTTTTTCATTGCCTTTTCCATGTACTCAGTCATCTTGTATCCATATACCTTTTGGTTGTCAGACATTGATTAGTTTGCCACTGCAAAACGGTCTCTGAAATACTTGATTGTCCGATATAAGAAGAACTCCACGATCCCAACTAGGGGGAGTCCCCTTACACCACGGAGCACCCAATTATACACCTCCGCTAGGTTTGTAGTCATTATGCCGTACCTAGCACCACCCTCGTCAAACAATAAAGCCCACTTCTCTTTGGGCTCATGCTCAATCCACCGAGAGAATGTCTTAATGGCCCGACCGAGTCTGCGCACGATGTGTGGACCATCAAGGCCAACGTCATCAAGCAAACAGGATGTTGGTCCTCACTATTTACCGGCCTCTTTGCAAGCTCTTCTGCTTGTTTCTTTGTAAGTTCATCAAGTTTCTTCCAAATAAGGTTGAATTTCCTCTCTTGATTCTGGATGCATAGCCGCTTAAATAGTTTCATCAGGGTCTTGTTTTTGAATTGGCTATGAAAGTTGGCACCCATATGCCTCATACACCACCTACTCTTCAAGTCAGGCCACTGCGCGGCCCGCTGACGTTCAATGTTCCCATTCTGCATGTCCTCGACTGCTTGTAGAATGCCTTTGTGCCGGTCATGAATAACACACACATTCGGTACATCCTTAACAATCATCTGTTTCACTCTCTCAAGAAACCAATACCAGCTATCTCCTGACTCTTTCTCCACAAAGGCGATCGCCAGCGGCAGCACCTGATTGTTACCATCGGACCCAATAGCAGCCAGGATGGTTCCTTTGTACCTACCAGTCAAAAATGTGCCATCAATACAAATGACTGGTCGGTGTTGACGGCCACTATATGCTACTTTTGACCGTCAACCTTCCCAACTTAATAAAGGAACTTAGTGATGCTCATATAATATTTCATTTAAACTAATGATTTCCACAAGTTTTGTGCACCAATATGTTTTGCAAGGAAATATAGGTAATATGGTGCATAAATACCAAGATCGGTGAAGTCATGCAAGTGAAGGTTCATCTCGAGACAAAGGAGACTTGGACATGGTGCAAAAGTGACCCAAATTACATATTTGACAGCACCATGTCGAAGAGCTTTCCGATATGATCGAAATGGATATTTGGACGACCCAATTCGGAGTCCGGACGAGAAAGTTACGCGTCCGGGAAGATCGCCGGCAGAACCCTGCCAGGCCGGTCGGCCTGACTTAGGCCGATCGGCCTGGACAAGGCCGGCCGGCCTACAATTGTCCCCAAATTGCTCCAAACTTTGCACAAGGACCATAGGGAGTCACCAATGGACCCCCAAGCAAGAATTTACAATAATAAATGAAGTTAAGACCGAAAGGCCTAGGCCATGGATTGGAAGGTCCAGCTACCTAGGATTCTCGGACAACTTCAACTCAACGCAACCAAAACCGCCTAAAGGGACAACATGCAACCATTGATGAGCGAGTCGGTGCAACGGAGGGCCGAGAGGGGTCAGAGTCAGGCAGGCCGGCCTAGCCTAGGCCGACCGGCCTCTAACTGCCGAGCGTGGATCAAACGCCACTGTAACCATCATTAGGAGAGCATCAGAACCGTTCAGGAGAAAGACAATGCCAAATGGCACCATCTCCAGGCCGAACGGCCTGAAGTAGGCCGGCCGGCCTATGACCGTGGCCGTTACTCCTCCCCTTTGGCGTGGAAGCTAAGCAGGTCCTTGGCGTCATTCCTACGCGTGATACCGCCCTTGGAAGGCTATAAAAGGCGACCTCCACCCCCATTCTACACACCATGGTGAAAGAAAGAAGTCCAAGTGTAGTGTAGTGCTACCTATCTAGCTTAGAAAATAGGGAGAGTGGTGAGGTGAGAGTCCGGAGAGGAGCTGAAGTGCGGCCCCTCTCCAACTTTGTGCCTCCGAGGAATGAAGCTTCAGTTCGAGTAAAGTTCCTCTTCTTTTGTCTTTACTGCTTTCCTTCCTTACATTAGTAGTTCTTGAATGCTTTCTCTAGTTGCGGGTACCTGAGTCTGCGCGAGTGACAGCGACTCTTGTTTGGGATTTCCTCCCCTACTCGCGGGAGGGGAGGTCAGTAGCTGAAAGCTTAGGCGTGGTGCCTGTGCTGGCTAGCTACCTCAGGTTGTGTTGCACCCCACGGAACTGCAGTGGTAGGCTGCAGGTGGTGACAGCCCTGTCCGTCCTTCGTAGTCCACCACGTTCGGGTGTACTCATAACAGTAGTGCTGAGCCCGGAGAACCCCTCTCTCACCCCGTTCTGAGGTTCTCCCGTTCTAGCCGTCGAAGCAACTAGAGGAATCAAGTATTCCTGATAGGAGGTTAGCAAGTCGACATTAGATTACCTCTACCCACTTATCTGTTCTTCTTCACTCCCATCATCCCTGGATAAACCAGAGCCATTTCTAGTACACTTCTCGTTCCTCGTGGATTCGATACCCAGGAATACTCCTAGGTGAAAGCTACATCGGCATCCGTACGCTTGCGGATTTATCTGTTAGGCTAAGGAACGCCAACAAGCTTTCTGGCGCCGTTGTCGGGGAACGGTAGCTGTACTAGTATCGTTCTAGTTTATCCTTGTATCACTCCACCTACCATACCATCCCTTATCATAAAAAAAAAATTATCCCACCTTCCCCATGGCTTCCATTACCCTCCGTCAGTTCTCGGCACCAGGGCATAATCATTGGGTGCCTCCACCTTCATCACACCCCATCCATACCTCAGGCTTCGAGATCCGCCCTAGTCTTGCAGCCTTGGTTCGATCACAATCTTTCTCTGGGCACAAGGATGAAAATCCTTACACCCACCTACGTGAATTTGAGCAGAACTGCTCTCTCATCTCAATACCAGGCATGCATCATGAAACGGTGAAATGGAAGCTCTTCCCATTCTCCCTGACTGATGTTGCCAAAGAATGGTATTATATGACCGTAGGGACCGTAAAAGGTGATTGGAATACCCTCAAAGATGAGTTTTGTCTCAAATTCTTCCCCGTATCGAAGGTCGTTGCCCTTCGTATAGAAGCCCTCTCTTTCAAGCAACGAGAGGGAGAATCTTTGGGAGCAGCTTGGGCTTGTTTCACCAAACTTTTAGCTTCAGGGCCAGATTTGGGTGTACCTGAGGCTATGTGCTTACAACACTTTGCTGGTGGTCTTAGAAAAGAGAGTGCACTCCAGTTGGATGCAGCTTCTAAAGGTTCTTTCTTCTTCTTAACCGTAAGTGAGGGGAGAGCCACCCTAGATAAGATGCTCAAGAATACTGAGCACACCGGAGTATATGAAGATCTGCCTGAAAAATCTCAAGAGCCTGCTGACAGAATGAATGCTTTTGGTCATTCTCCATCACCTTGCCCACAGAAAGTTGCCGAACCAAAACCCCCTACCTCAGATCCTAGGCCCTCCTATGATCATCATCAACCTTTCTTTTATTCCATGTTCGATGACGATGAATCGATAGCATACGGTGATGTCCCATCATCACCAGGAAAAGAAGATGATGCATATAGAAAATCTGAGGTAGTGACCTCCGACCCACAAGAAGAATCCCGGACCGATGCCCAGCAGTATGTTCCATTCTTTAAGACGGCATCCCAATTCTCAACACTCCCGGGTCTCCAATACTCAAAGGACAAGTCTGAATCCCCTAAGGAGGATTCACCATCTCTCGATCCAGAGTTTCAATTCTCGGAAGATGAATTCAAATTTTCCGATGAGGAGTTCAAAGCTCCTAAGGAGGATTCACCATCCCTCAATCCGGAGTTTCAATTCTCGAAAGACGAATTCGAATTTTCCGATGAGGAGTTCAAAGCTCCTATCTCATCAAACCCCTCAGAATTCCCAGGATCATATCAATTTTGCGATTTTGAGGAGAATGCTTTCCTTCTTGATCCAGAAAAATCAAAGGACTTCCATATCAAAGAGAAAGATACGCCTCAAGAATACTACAGGCTTGATTCTGAAAATGTTTGCTCTATAGATATTCCTGAGGTAGCAGATTCCATGTCGGGTTCGGAAGAAAATGATGAGCATGGATATTTCGTCTTTGAGAAACCCAAAGATCCATGTTTCCCTGTGGATACTCCATCTACTCCCACTATTAGCACACACGATGACTCCAACCATCACATGCCCCATCAAAACAATTTCAAAAGGGTGGTTATGGATGATTTTGTTTATCATAAGTATTGCAAATCTCGTCGTGGTATGTTGTGCTAACCTTGCAGCTAGAAAAACGACATCCGAAGATTGGTGATGGAGGGAGCCACAACACCAAGCTAGCTGCTACTTCGAAAAGAGGCTCCCAAGGTCGAGCTTTTGACCATAAACAAGCACTGCCGGGAGGTAACCCGTATTTTCATTCATTTTTTTCCTTTCTTTCTTTCAAATTCCACAAAAAATATATATATATAACAATAAAAAAACTTTATTTTCAATAAATAAAACCGAACAAGGTTTCATGACATAATTTTAGGACTCGCTTCCTTCGGGTATTTTTGTCACTAACCTTTCAGGTTGAGGCTCAAATAAACGAAGAGTTGGGCAAAAGGCTACAGCCTCAGACGCTCAGTTTTTGGCACCAAGTGTCGCAAAATCTGAGCGTGGGGGAGGACATAATTTGAGCACGAAGCGAAGCATGGTCAATCCTTCAACGCTGGTTTGCACTTTTATTCCCCCACTTGAGGTTATTTCATAATGTTCATATCTTTGGATTGAGCCTCTTGTTCATATATAAAAAAAATGAATGATGATACAACAAGTTATCTTGATCACAACTTTGCATCTCACATGTCGGCAAGCACAAGCTTTATTCCTTAACTAGTACTCTATGCTTGTGGGATCATAAATTTAGGAGGATCTTGCCTAAGTTGTTGACGAGTGTGAGATAATGAGATAGAAGTGTTTCTTTCTTCTTTATTAATTCTTACTTGGAGACTTTTCTTTGAAAAAAAATCATGAAAACCCTTAGGCTCAGAATTCCTCAGTGGTTGAAAATTCCTACCAGAGCCAAATATTTTACATGCTCAAACCTATACATATGCCACCTATATAGTTGTGTTGAGTTTTGTCAAACTTTGTGTCCTTATGGGAAATTGACATTTCAATACCGATCATTTCTTCCTTGTGTCTATCCTTTAGTGCTAGCCTTTCCATGTCTGGAGATGCTGATTCCAAAATGGATTATTGCATCCACTTTCAACAGACATTCCTCCGTCAAACCAAACCAAAAACATTTCATCCATATACCCTTGACCAAATCCTATCCACAAATATGGCCTTTCAAAATAAATACTCTAGTCATCCCTCCCCCAATTTGAGAGAAGACATGGAGCTATCGAGTAAAAAAAAAAAAAAAAAAAAAACCTTGCCTAGTCATGGGCAAAGAAAAAAAAAGAAGAGATAGAGAGCTCGATAGTTTCAAGTCTTAAAAGTCCTAATAGGGATCCATGCAAAATAAAGAGTACCGCTCAAGGCCATATTCTTTCAAAAGCATAATTTATGGTTTGTTCATCACAATCCATTGTGCTTGTGTTGTGTCCATTTTCTTCCCCATCCTTGATTATCTATTTCTCAATGATCGGAATATGAAGTGTCACAATTTCCGCTAGGACCAATTTTTGACTTAACAATATACACAACATAGGTGGGCCTACATTTCCCCTACCCGAGCTCCACATAAACCTATAGATTGTAGGGAGAGGCTGGCTACTGGCCTCAGTGAGGAATGAAAATACCACACGAGCGACTCGAGAGTGCCATCTGAGGATCTTATGAGCTAAGGTATTCTTCTCTTAAAAAAAACTCCAAGTATGGTTGATGAAGAGGGAAGTTATATCTTCATTCGAGTTGTTCCACTTTTCAACCGCTCAAGGCAGGCATCATAGCCACTTCAAACCCCACAGGTATGAGAAATGTTTTGCAATAATGTTTATGCTAGCTTTTACATTGAGAAGTTGTGCATCAAAGCCTACCTTAGTTCTTGCTCGGCCTGGCGTTCTTCAATCCTACCCTTTGCTCGGGACGAGCAAAGATCTAAGCGTGAGGGTGTGTTGACGGCCACTATATGCTACTTTTGACCGTCAACCTTCCCAACTTAGTAAAGGAACTTAGTGATGCTCATATAATATTTCATTTAAACTAATGATTTCCACAAGTTTTGTGCACCAATATGTTTTGCAAGGAAATATAGGTAATATGGTGCATAAATACCAAGATCGGTGAAGTCATGCAAGTGAAGGTTCATCTCGAGACAAAGGAGACTTGGACATGGTGCAAAAGTGACCCAAATTACATATTTGACAGCACCATGTCGAAGAGCTTTCCGAGATGATCGAAATGGATATTTGGATGACCCAATTCGGAGTCCGGACAAGAAAGTTACGCGTCCGGGAAGATCGCCGGCAGAACCCTGCCAGGCCGGTCGGCCTGACTTAGGCCGATCGGCCTGGACAAGGCCGGCCGGCCTACAATTGTCCCCAAATTGCTCCAAACTTTGCACAAGGACCCTAGGGAGTCACCAATGGACCCCCAAGCAAGAATTTACAATAATAAATGAAGTTAAGACCGAAAGGCCTAGGCCATGGATTGGAAGGTCCAGCTACCTAGGATTCTCGGACAACTTCAACTCAACGCAACCAAAACCGCCTCAAGGGACAACATGCAACCATTGATGAGCGAGTCGGTGCAACGGAGGGCCGAGAGGGGTCAGAGCCAGGCCGGCCGGCCTAGCCTAGGCCGACCGGCCTCTAACTGCCGAGCGTGGATCAAACGCCACTACAACCGTCATTAGGAGAGCATCAGGACCGTCCAGGAGAAAGACGATGCCAAATGGCACCATCTCCAGGCCGAACGGCCTGAAGTAGGCCGGCCGACCTATGACCGTGGTCGTTACTCCTCCCCTTTGGCGTGGAAGCTAAGCAGGTCCTTGGCGTCATTCCTACGCGTGATACCGCCCTTGGAAGGCTATAAAAGGCGAACTCCACCCCCATTCTACACACCATGGTGAAAGTAAGAAGTCCAAGTGTAGTGTAGTGCTACCTATCTAGCTTAGAATATAGGGAGAGTGGTGAGGTGAGAGTCCAGAGAGGAGCCGAAGTGCCGGCCCCTCTCCAACTTTGTGCCTCCGAGGAATGAAGCTTCAGTTCGAGTAAAGTTCCTCTTCTTTTGTCTTTACTGCTTTCCTTCCTTACATTAGTAGTTCTTGAATGCTTTCTCTAGTTGCGGGTACCTGAGTCTGCGCGAGTGACAGCGACTCTTGTTTGGGGTTTCCTCCCCTACTCGCCGGAGGGGAGGTCAGTAGCTGAAAGCTTAGGCGTGGTGCCTGTGCTGGCTAGCTACCTCAGGTTGTGTTGCACCCCACGGAACTGCAGTGGTAGGCGGCAGGTGGTGACAGCCCTGTCCGTCCTTCGTAGTCCACCACGTTCGGGTGTACTCATAACAGTAGTGCTGAGCCCGGAGAACCCCTCTCTCACCCCATTCTGAGGTTCTCCCGTTCTAGCCGTCGAAGCAACTAGAGGAATCAAGTATTCCTGATAGGAGGTTAGCAAGTCGACATTAGATTACCTCTACCCACTTATCTGTTCTTCTTCACTCCCGTCGTCCCTGGATAAACCAGAGCCATTTCTAGTACACTTCTCGTTCCTCGTGGATTCGATACCCAGGAATACTCCTAGGTGAAAGCTACATCGGCATTCGTACGCTTGCAGATTTATCTGTTAGGCTAAGGAACGCCAACAGTCGGCAATGCTGAAAAGCCTCAATGCAAGCACCCAAGGCTAGGAATGAACGCTGCAACACCTGCTTGCCTGGTTTCTCAGCACAGGGATAGGTTTTCAAGTCATAATAACTGCCTTCATTTCTCAAACATATGTTGTGCAACAAGGCTGGAAGATTGTTATACGACGCTTCATACGTCCCCCATTTCATCTCCAGTGCCTTCTGCTTTGCTCTATACGCTTTGTTGTAGCTGATTTTATAATGAAATTTTTCTTCAATGGCACAAATAATTGATTTTGGCTCGAAGCTGGGATTGTCGACGATCTGAGGATACATGAATTGAGCCACTAAATCAGCTGTGAGGTTGCGGTGGTGTGGGTTTAACTCCTCAAGTTGGCATTCATGCTCCACCAATTTCGACACCGTCCAGTAATCAGTCCACTTGCCTTTAAATGCATGCACTCTAAAAGGGCAGTTGCTTTGCACGCAACACACATCATATACTTTTGGGCTGCTCTTCACCACTCGGAACTGCCTTTGCAAAGATAGTGTAGACCACCGCTTTATGGCTTCCTTAACTTCATCCCCACTTGCATACATTGCACCGACAAAAACCTCATTCTCTCTGCACTCCCAATCCACCGATTCGCCTTCATTGACAGTTAGAACTGAATAGTCATAGCTTGACCAATTACGTGGCACGGGATAACAATCCTTCTCATCTGAAGTGTCTCCCTCCATGGCATCAAACTGCTCTTGCCCCTCCCTCTCAACCTGCTCGACTAACTCAGGGATGTGTTCCCCCTCATCAGCCTCGCCGGTTGGTTCACGGGGTGCGTCTTCACCATCTACCTCCTCTTGTTCAGTATCTTCTTGGGCAGGATCGTCTGTGATTGCATTGTCTTCACCGTGACGCTGACTGTTAGACCCAATCTTCTTATAAACTTGAACAAACAAGACTAGTGGTAAGCCACGCTCGGTAGCTATATTGACATAGTCTCCCCAGTTTTGGGTTCCAACAAGGGGCATCAACTCCCAAAACAGGGGTGTATCCATTCGAAACCTTACTACAGCCATGACTGACAGCTCAAATTGCTCCCTGTCAAGTCCAAATGCCTTGAATAGCCAGTTGCAAACTGAGGTTCAAGTCCTCTCTCTTGCTCGAACTACTTGTTTGGTGAATAACTTAAATTCGGACAAGTCTACCCCTTCAGGACCATACCTAACCTCCCCAGGCCCATAAAACACTTGGAAAAATAAACTCTCTGACATGCCTGCCATGATACATAAGAACACTAATAATTGTGAGTAACTAGTTTTTCATTTCAACTATAAATGTCACTAAAAAAATTGAGTGACCACTGACTATAAAAGGATTTTATATACTTCATATGTTAAGAACTAAAGTACAAATGTAATGTAAAAGTTAGGGCTAACTATTTTTTCTATGACATATAACTAGCATTTCTATAAAAAAATAAAATTACTAATTAGTTTTTCTATGAAATAGTTATATCTAAAAATTACTGAGATAGCTAGTAGCGGTTCACATCTAATAACTACTAAAAATCGTTCACATTTTTTCGAATCACATAGTTGATATAGAAAAACTATACTACTAATTTTTCTAGAGTACACATCCAAACTAACAATATTACTACCTACCATGCAAACTAAAAATATAATACCACTAGTTACTAACTAGCATCTACATATATGTATAAAAAATTAAATTTACTAAGCAGTCTAGATCTAGTAACTAAACTTTTCTATGACCTAGTTCATATCTAAAAAAACTAAACTAAACAGTCTAGTAACTAAACTTTTCTATGACCTAGTTCATATCTAAAAAACTAAACTAAGCAGTCTGGATCTGGTACTAAACTTTTCTATGACCTAGTTCATATCTAAAAAAACTAAACTATAAACATGTAACTACAAAAAATATGTAAATAAATGAACTACAAAGTTTAGCCTCAACTAAAAAGTCAAGTTTAAAAATGTACCTGAAACGAAGTGCAAGATCTGACGAAGCTTCGCTTCAACCTCTTTCCCTCCACCCCACCCCTCTCCCCATCCTCCTCTCTTCCTCACGGCCAGACGAGCTCACGGCCAGAGGAGAGCTCCTTTTGAAGCCAGGCGCGCCGTTGAGCACAGCCAGGGCGCGCGCGCATCGATTTATGGGTGGGGGCGCTTTCGCCGAGTCAAACGGCGACACCTCGAGCATCTCGCCGAACGTTGCGGCGATAGCCCCTTTCGCCGGATGGGGCGGCGAAAGCTGCGTGGGCCCCCGACGCCGACAGCTTATCGCCGGATGGGCCGGCGGTTTTTTTTTTGACTGCGGTAACAGCGCTTTGACCGCACCGACGGTCCTTATCGCCGTCCCACATGGCGATAGCCGTCTTAGACGGCGATTTTTCACCCTGTCGCCGTTTCATCTGGCGATAGCCGTTTCATCTGGCGACATAAGACCAAAACTGCTATATTTTTATCCAATAATTTATTTTTGAAAAATCGTAAAATAAAAAATAAAAAAATAAAAAAAATCGGTTTTTTTTCTTAAAGGGTATGCTTGATTTGTTTGTGACTGGGCCTCATTTTTCCATGCCGGGCTTGGTTGACAATCCGGTCCTTCCATATCTTTGTAACTGATGTTGGGTTGGGCCTTACTAAAGTGTCAGAGCACCCGCAGTTGGCGAACCGAGCCGAGGCATGGTTCAGACGTAACCGAACCGTCGCCGTTGCGGGCGTCGAACTCTGCTGTCGGAACTAAAATTCGCACCGTCTGCACGGTTCGAACACAACCGAATAAAAAATTATACGTGTGTTTGGCCGTTGCCTAACTGTCGCGCAGCTGCTGCCGAGCCTGCCCGTCTCGCCTAGCACCGCCGCATGCGGTCCGCCCGTCACTGGCGCAGCTACTACCGAGCCTGCCCGCGGCGTCTGGGCGGCCCTACCGGCTGGGCGAGGCAGAGCTCGTCCGCATGGCCGCGGCGCCGGGACCGTGCTCCGTCGGGCGAGCCGAGAGAAAGGGGAGAAAGAGACCTTGCGAAAGTGCCCACCGCCCCACGAGCTCGATTTGGCCGCCGCCATAGACGCTTCGGCCACCCCGCTCCCGCATCGCGCCAGCGAGGCTGCAATTCGTGCGGGGACGACGCCGCCGCCGCGATTCGCGCGTGGACGAGCTCGATTTGGCTGCATAAGGAGGGCTCGCGCGAGCGGGGAAGGAACATGCGAGCTGCCCCTTCCCCTGCGACGCCCCGCGCCGCAGCTCCCTGGCCACTGTCGACCGGCAGAGGGAGAGAAGGGGCACGAATTGAAGGGACAGTGCTGTGAAGTTGCTAATGTCTGTCTGGTTCTGCGGTTCGTCCTAGTGCTCCAAGCGTAGCACCTCCGAGGTATCCACACGTAAGGGATGGAACGCCGAGCGTTGGTGTGCCAGCACTGAGGCGTACCTGCGAGGGAGATTCACACGTGTACTGTATCATGGGTACTGTAGCGGCAGCTAGGGTTTGGACGTGGCAAGTTCACTCGCCCCCTTAGCCCCTTCCACATATATATAGGCCGCCGTACTAATGGGCTGCCATCTCATGGGTCCATTAGTAACCCTAATCCCTCGTGGGTCAAGCCCATAAACAGATCCAATCCAATTGTCTCTTGCGCATATTTCCAACAACATTATCATGGACCCCCAATACATACGTAGAAGGCTCACTATACACGAAAACTGACAACTATACGGATACTCCTTACGGGATTTCCACGTTTATAGTAGAGAGAATTCCCTATATAACACCACTAAACTCAACTATTCCTTTATTGCCATTAAAATTTTCAAAGTTCCTTATATGACACCAATTCTACGTTTCATGCCCTATGCCCTATTTGACACTCTGTCCATTGTTCCATCCACTTTCTGTCAACTGCCACATGAAAAGTCGAATTTGCCCCTTAAGACAGTGGGCCCCACCCCCCTTCTCCTCCATTCCTCCCCGCTCCTTTTCCCTTTTCCCCCGATGTTTCCCCACAGGGGCAGTGGCGGCGCGCCTGCCGGCGGCGACTGGCGTGCGTGACGGCCTGGCCGAGCGGAGGGCGCGGGAGCCTGACCGGCCGGCCGAAGGTTTGCCTGCATGAAAGGCACGGCAGCCGAGCAGCCGCTGGGGCAGCGCGGAGGGCTGCGACGGCCGGAGGGTACTGAAGCCCGCCGGCATGCCGTTATAGACGAAGGCGCCGAATCCGGTGCAGGAGGTTGTCGCCGCCTTGCATGACTACGGCCGTCACGCCTCCTGCTGCTCCCGCTCCGCTACAGCTGCGCCGGCCGGCAATGGAAGGGATGGTCGGCCCGCGGCGGCGCGGAAGCCATGGACGACGGTGGCGGCGGCGGACGGGATGAGCATGGGCTTGGGCGGGCTGCGGCGGCGGGAATGGCGTCGATGGCTACGACGCTGCCGGATGGGTGGGGAGGCACAATTTTCTATTTAATCCCTATGGAATTTTGAAATAATGTTAAATCTTCTTGTGTCTTCACTATCTTACGAATTGAACCCCTAAAAATATATAAATAGACTTAACCAAGCCAAGCTCCTCACATACACAACTCACTCAGGGGTAAAAGAGTCCTTTCCTGTGGAAGTTAACACCGTTTGGGCAGCCAAGTCACGGTAGTGTCATATAGGGCATGAAACTTAGAATTGAAGTCACATAAGGAACTTTGAAAATTTTCAGGCCAAGAAAAGAAGAGTCGAGTTTAGTGGTGTCAAATAGAGAATTCTCTCTTCATGGTAAACTCTCTCCTGTGTAACATCTAACGAGATTCGATGCTATCAATAGATAATTTTATCTTCTTTTTTTGCAAGAAAATTTAATATAGAATTGATTTAATATGTGTGTTCACGCAAAGAATTTAATTATGGTTTTGTACAATAACATACCTTGTGGAGAACTTAAATTTATTTCTACTTATTTCTTGGAATTACTTTGTATTTGAACTACACGTGTTGTATAAACAATTACTAAATTACAAGCATATATGAAAATGCATTCGTGCATTTCAGAATCACTTGCATTTTTCAGAAAAAAATCAAATATTTGTACACTTTACGCTGTAGTTTTCTTAGTTATTTTTATGGTTTCTGAAAATCAATAGTACCCTAATTTTTTCTCAGCAAATCTCCAAATTTGCCTGGTGACCAAGATGCATCCTTATAACACCTGACAATATTTGAGAAAGAAAACCGAATTGAGGTAAATGTTTACTTCATTTTGTATTCATAGAACATGCTTATAGTGAACTCTTTCCCTTTTAGCAAGGTTCAAGGTGAGTAATAGTTACTTTATATTTTCTTCATGAAAAATTAATATAGCCTTGATCCGTATGCTTGTTCATGAAAATAATTTAACTATAACCTTTAAGAAATGCATTAGTTTAAATTATAATGTTACTACCAATTTGCATGTTTCGCAACTTTAGTGCACTAAAGTGATACAACACATCAACAGATGTTCTATCGTAAATGTAATTTACTCTCTATGAAAAAATAAGCTTGTTTTTACCAAAAAAGACAATTATATAAAATCAAAAAAAAATCACGGATCTCCTAGGCTCTAGGCCCAAAAATCTAGACTAGGTACGACGAGGAGGAATTACATTAGCCATCTGCTAGCGTCATGTGCCCAAGATGACAAGTTAGCTAATTGACGTCTACCATAAACATTTAGGCTAGTCTCAATGAGGTTTCACGAGAATTTGTTGTACATTAATTTTTATAATACATTAGCAATTTTGCTTATGTAGCATGTTCATTAATCATAAGGAGAGGAGTTTCATCACCATAAAACCCAGCATGCTCGGTTATCAAGTACTACGAAACACTATGAAACTTGCATTGAGAAGAAGATAGTTTCATCATCAGATCCATTGTGACAACATATTCTAGTATGCTACTTAATTTATATACAATTAAATTGGCTACATAGTTCACATGGAATATTTGATCACAATGCCATTCCAGTATTAAATGTTGCAACCTATGTATGAAACAGTGTAATGAAGTTGTACAATGAGAGTGGATATTTCGTTGCAATATAAGGGTGTCTCTAATGAAACTACCTCCGTAGTTAGCTGACTTAGAAGTAAGATAAAACTTCTCTCTCTTGAACATTTATTGACACACCAGACTTTAGCACACATTCCTCTCTCACATGAGCCCTTCTTTTCTAGATCCATGTAAAATAGATTGGCTATTTATTCGTAGCTAGTGACACATTCTCTCATATCTTTTCTCCTCATTTCATTATCCGAGCCTAGTCATCATACAAATAGCTAGCTCAAATCTCCTTGTTGGAGACTCTCTAGAACTGGCATGGCATTATTGGTAACCGTGAAGCAAAATGGGTGGGAGTTTCATAAAAAAATTTATGGGCATTAATTTTTATGTCACATCAACAAAATTGTTGATTGGACAATGTCATCAAGAGGGGAGGGGGTCATCAGATGAGAGATAAGTTCTATACCTAGGGTTGAAAATGTACAGAAATTTTTTGTACCGTCCCATCCCGTATACCGAATCAGTCATAATGGTGTAACCCTATAGTGGGCAATTTGTGTAATTATGTATCTCTATTATGGAATCGACAATTTGGTGATTGATTGCTGATTTTGTTGCTTCCTTGCTGGTGTGCTGTGTCGTCAGCCGCGCCTGACTGCCTGTGCTGCACCTTCTGCTTTCTCTTTCCAACGGCCATGTACGTGAGCAGTCAAGACTCTTTCTCACGCTATATTGGTCATGTACGTTAGCAGTCAAAACTGTTTCTCATACTACACATTAGCCACTATGACTCTTTCTCACGCTATATTTTTCTTAAAACATGTGCCTGCGGCACGTGCCTTTGTGCTAGTTTTTACTAATAATTTGAGTATATACTCTATAGTATGTATGTGTATTCAAAAGAATGAGAAAAGATAAGAATTCATCTCTTAGCCCAACTTTCTTCTGTAAAATGGGCCAAACAGCCAATGTCCGGCTCAATTTTACTCCAGCCCTCTAGCCTAGTGCATCACTGTACTTTTGTGCTCTTAGCTTTTTTCAACCTTTAGAATTTTGAATACCCAAAGCAAAAATCTTAGGCCCGCCACTGCCAGCATTGTAGCACGATGTATCGGCATCATGATCCCAGCATAAGCTCTGCTCCCCATTCATTTTCGTCATCTTTTCGTTCATATTTATTTGTTTTCTATACCCAGCGAAATTCCCCTCTCCCGTTCCCGGCTCTACGTTTCCACTCCCGTTTCCAGTGATAAAACGTGGTAACAAAAATGGAAGAGGATGTTTCCCGTTGATTTCCATTCGTTTTCATCCTTATTCATACCCATGACATTCACTTGACTTGTTTCTCTACTTTGCAGTCTTGTTAACTGTGGATTGCAACTATTCACTAAGACTAGCCTTACATCCATTGTGTGTGCGAAGGAGTGGCCAATAATGAGTAGAAATAAATGGTCAGAGGAGCATGAGGGAAAGATAGTTCTAAGGGCAACACATTTCACTTGGTGGGAGATGATACAATCGACTAACAACTGGCATTATCAATCCGTACTAAAGGTTGGAATTAGTACCAGATATTTGATCTAATACTATAGACTAGGGCTGGACAACAAGCTGGGATCTCGTGAGCTGTCTTGGCTCGTTCGTAGCTCGGCTTGGCTTGGTAGATTTTTTTTTTAACAAGTCAAGCAGGTATCTTTGCTCGTTTCGTTAACGAGCTGCTCACGAGCTAGCTTGCGAACTTCTCATGAGCCATACAAGCTAGCTAGAAAACTAAAAGCTTTACATAGGGAGTTATCTTGTTGAAACTAAGCCAAGCTGAGCTAGAGGAGTTAGCCGACCATTTTAGCCGAGTTGCTCTACACATTATGAATCGGAGTTCGAAGTTGAGATTTATGATCAAAATACGGTGACGAATTTAATAACACCGTATTATCCGGTCCTTTCAACACACATATGAGAGGATAATATGTTCCATATATACAAAAATAGGCGACTATTTTATCCTCTCACGCACAAAGAGAACGAGAGGATCATACGGTCCATACAAAAATGAAATTAAACAAGGCGACCATTTTATCCACTCACTTAGAATTAAGAAGAATGAGAGGATCATCCTGTCCATAGAAGATTAAGATAGCATTGTATTAGAGAGCTTATAATATTATTTTGGATACTAAACATTCTTAAACAAAAAACTATCAACTACAAAGTTTTAGTTCTCGTTGAGCTCTACAATTTTCTTATATAACTTATCTTCATCCGTGATCATATAAAAAAGTTATGAATTTATTTGTGTGGAACCTTTTTTAAGAGCAGGCCACGCCATGAGGACCGGCACCTGAAAATGCCACCATTTTTAGGTGTGGGTCTTAGCTATAGTGTCGGATTTCTATTTGTAAGAACGGGTCGCCTTTTTACCCGTCTCTAAAAAAGGTGTTTGGCTCTTACAAATGTTTTGTGTAGTAGTGTCGTCATATGGACTCGGAAATTAAAAAAATCATATTTTTATAAAATAACTCTAATGGAAAATATATAATTTTTACAAAATGTGCAATTTTTAGTAGAAATTATTTAAAATTTGAAGTTGTTTAAATGCCGAAATTTAATTTTAACATGTACATTCCGTCATGCAATTTGAATTTCATATTTTCTGAAAATTCACAAATCTTTTATATAGATTCTCGCATAAAGATAAATTATCTAGCATGCAAGGACAATGTCTAGGTAGAGTGGTAATGAGGCGTCACACGAAGTGAGAAGTCTTAGTTCAAAAGTTGGGCACGCATGTGTATTAATTTCGTGTGAAAAATGCATGCCTTGTGATTTAGGACGCACGACCATGAAGTAGCTCGTCTAGGGAAAAAATTAGCATAAGTACGTGCAGGATATAACGTGTTCAGACTTAGACACTTAGTTGATCTCCTAGGGTAGCTACCATGCATCATGTTCAGGTAAGTACATATATAGCCGCAAATAAAACTTTCAAAACTTTTATGTAAGAGATCGAAGTCCGATCCATTTCATATCCATGGTCGTCAGGATCAAGGTAGCTAGGAAGATAGCGTCAGCTCCAATCAAATCAAATATACTAAAGGATTGGATATTATGCCTGTTTCTTTCTTGTGGCTTAATTTTTGTCCACGGAAGCTTAATTTAATGTACCAAAGTACAAGTCTGTACTGTCGTTGGGAAATTTGTCGACCAAACTTTTGATTTTTCACGGAAACAAAATCAACGGAGGAAAGGGACGTCCACAGACCACAATACATTAACATCGGCGTGGCCGACGAATTAGCTGGTTTCGCTGCCGACCACATGTCGTGCCTACTATTCAACCGGCCGGGTACTCCATGTGCGGCCCCAGCAACAGGACAACTAGCAAAAGCACAGCTCACGAGAGTCAAGTCGTCAACGATCCCATGGATCAGGCGTGCTTGGCTTCGTCGGCACCCGCAAGTCGTCCGCAACTTCGCACGCGTTGCCAAGTCCAACAACAAAACCGTCGCTGTTCCCTTTCACTGGCTGCGACGACGTTTCAACGTCTCCGTTCAGGTGGTGACTGGCGAGTAATGAACGAAACGCGGCGATTTGTTATTAATTAGCTAGGCTAATCCAAGACTGACATGTTACAATAATAATAATAACATTAAAATAGAAGAGTAGAAAATGCATGCAACCGCAATGCAAACAGCTCCGAACGACCAAGAATCTTAAAAAATGCATATTATTCATTTGACTTTGCCTTTTGCTTGGTTGTTGCTAGACGTCTCGTAGACTTTGCTGGCATGGTCTTGGAGAGCATGCATGACACTTGTGCATTCTATGCTCAGGAGCCGGAATCCATTAAATATGTGTTCATAATAGAAGAGACATGTTTCGCAGACCTTTTTTTTTTGAAACATACATGTTTCGTAGACCTCAAACGGGTGTGGGTTGGCCCATAAGGACGGCTGGGGAAATGGGCATCAGTACTGGTTGCAGCGATAGATTAATACCGGTCAGCCCAGCCGCTTGGAGCTTGTGAAAAGAGATGAATAACTGGGTGTTTGTCTGCAGCTGGTTGCCCTAGCTCAAACATCTTCTTGGAGGTCCCTCGAGTTTGAGGACGGGCACTGGCTGGCTACCGGGACCTTGATGCTATTCTTCAGCCTCGTCGCACTCCTCTCCTTAGTCTTTTTCTTTCCTTTTTCTTTGACTTCAATGCACTGTTAGTACATAATGTTGGCAGATAGATACAATTAGGTACATCATATCTCCAATTGCTCATTTAGATACAATAACTTGCCAAGTGGGTGCAAATAGGTACATCATCACTCCAATTACTTATTTGGATACAATAACTTGGCAGGCTAATGCCCATAGATACATCATTTCTTCAGTTACTTATTAGTGATTTTGTAACTAGATGCGTGCTAGCTCACGAATGTGACAAGTGGGCAAACAAGTGTGAGGTTGTATGGAACTGAGAACAATTGCATGTAGGCCTTTTAATAGTTGATTTCCTCAATCAACTATTGTGTGCTAGTAACCCACTTCAGCCTAAAAAAGATGTCGTGCGCAGGGTGTGGTGGAGGCATGCATAAGTGTTTATCTGGATAGTTGTTCCACTATAAGAAGAAAGACAATTTAGGAATTTATGTGAGTTCTAAGGGTTTAAAAATCTAGGCAAGAACTTTATGATGTGCCTAAGTGCAGTCACCTGTCAAGGTATTGTGCCTAAATGAACAATTAGACAGATTATGTATTTAAACTCACCCACCAGTCAAGTTCTTACACCCACAACGAGAGAATTGGCCTTTAGTACCGGTCACAGGACGGCTTAGTACCGGTCGCCGTGACTGGTACTAACGTGACGCACGTTAGTACCGGTCACAGCTAGTCGGTACTAACGTGCGCAGGTTAGCAGCCGGTACTAACCCGCCGCACCCCGTGCGGGGCCTGGCGGGCGGTTTATTATCGGCTGGTAATACCAGCTGGTACTAACCCCTTTTTTCATTTATTAGTTTCCTTTTGTATTCTTTTTGGTTTTATGCGTATTTGTACCGAATGCGAGTATACGTACATGTACTACTGCATTGCATGTATTTATATTACGACGATATCGCATTACTATTATATATATACATACATAAATATATAGAGTTTACTACCAATACTTGAAAGATCCAACAAAATACATGTTTTATTCTAAATATTACAAATTACACTTCTATGCCAGCATCTTTATCAACTGCTGCGACGCTTTCGTAGGGATCACCATGGAATTCTCCGTTCTTATCAATGACTTCATCGAGCAGGAATCCGCAGATAGATTCTGGAATTGTCCTGACCCGAGCTTCTTCGATGAGATCTTCTTTCATGGACCATTTCTGTAACATTTCCAGATATAAACGTGAGAATGAAACAATAATAAATTAAAATTAATTAGCAGAATTGATTGTGCTCATGTACCGCGAATGCTTCTGCCGACATTTGTCCCTTTTCTCTTACAAAGTTATCGATCCACTCGCATACGTAGTAACCACACAAGTTGTTACCTTGTTCCTGTCTCATGCACTATAGGGAAATGAGTTATGGCATAGAATAATTAAATGTTTATTTCGAATGATAAAAGATGTAAGAATCTATTCATACTGTTTGGTCACTCCTACATCGAAGAGGGTCGAATTGATCTTTTATTTTAAGTGTTTTTCGAGTAAGCGAACCCGTGCCTTGTTGATCAGTTTGATAAGGTCTTCGTACATGGATCTATCTTGCCTCAGCGAGTCATAGATCCAGACCGTGTGTGTATCAATCTCAATAGCAAAGAGTATTCAGTGAAAGCTATTCATATACATTCACAAAATCAACCAATTAATGTTGATTATAATAGTTATTAATTACTATTATTTGATGGTATTGAAAAAGTGACGAAGGACACACTGATGATTGTATGGCAACAGAATGAATGGACACATGCTTTGCTTACGCATGCCTCTATATATAACGTCGACCACATGACAAGAACGTCTTGCGACGGTTTCCTCATGTATAACATCGGGGTCCAGGGAACCGATGTTATTGAAGTTTCTTTGGCGGGCAATTTTAGTTTTTTGCCTACGAAAAAATAAAACCACAAAATCAAGGATTAGTCAACAAACAAGAAATGAGTAAAAATAAAATAATAAGACGAGCAGAAACACTTACATGCACCATACACTAATGAGGCACTTGTGAAGGGCATCTTGATGGTACAAATCATAAAGTGCCGCAAACTTGACCCGTACCTGCCTGTTTCCTCTCCAAAAATGTTCGTCTCTTATCCGAGCTGGGAACATCGTCATTCCGTTTTAGAATGCACCATATACCACTTGTGCAACGCGGCCATTCTCGTTTTTAGATACGGTAATAACTCTAGCCATATGAGAGGCTCACCGAGTACAAACGGCTTCCGACCTTTTTTTCTAGTATGGCATTCCCTAACAACTGAGCCTTTGTCAAATCCGTTAGAATTATCATCCCAGCCATGGTCATCGGATCTCTTGATTCATTTGGACGTTTGTCATCCCGCACTACCAATGGAGCAATCTATTGTTGTGATTGTTCTCCGAGCTAGGGAATCGGTTTTGCATTTCTTTTTAGGTTCTTGGGGTTGGCGTGAAACTTTCTGATCTGCCGATCATAATCCGATTCTTTCTTTTCCTCCCTTTGCGTGGTCGTCTCTTTCATGAGGTGTGCCTTCCCAACTGGATCTATTTCTAGCTTCTTTTTCAAAGCCATCCTCTTCGCCTTCTGTGCATCGAAGTAGGCTCGAACTGGGTCCACTTCGTTTTCCATGTCCACAACCTTCTCTTTATTCTTGCTCTGCCGCTTGCTCTGTCGCTTAGAAGGTGGCTGGCCCGAAGGTATCATGTGTGCCTTCCTCTCTTGCTGCTCTGCGGCTTGTGATGGCGGGGCTGGGTTGCTGTGTGCTGCTGGTAATGGCGATGTTGGGTCGCTGTGTGCTGCTGGTGATGGCGGGGCTGGGTCGTTGTGTGCTGCTGGTGGCGGCGGATCCGTGCTGGGGTCCCGTGCAGCCGGTGGAGAAGGTGGACCACCACTTTGATTCCTGTCAGCTGGTGTTGGTGATCTTTGTCTTAAGCTCTGAGCGGAACCTGTGGCGTCTTCCACCAATCTTATATCACGTTTTGGCCAAGCGACCCATGTGCTTACGGCATGTTGTAGTTCTGTTTCTTCTGGACCTAAAGGGATTGGGTGCTCCACATCATCCCAGCCATCTTTCAATCGATCAATTTGGACTTTGGCGTATCCTTCAGGAATCGGCCGGCAATGCAGTATCTCCCCTTCTACAGGTAGTTCCACTAAACCCTCAGCACAAACTTTGAGCTTTTTCCCAACAGGATATAGAAGCTCACATTTACTACTCATCGTGATGGCATCAACGGGGTACAGACGTGGTTGCTCTGTGTCACCGACACTGCTACGACGCTGGGAGGCGGGGCTGATGTCCAAGTTGGGAGCTGGTTGTACCAAGCGTTGGCTTACTGCTGCCTCAAGAGAAGCTATCCGCTCTTCTAGGGCACGGAAATTCTCTGCCTCCGCTGCCTTGCTTCTGCATCTGCTTCGGTAGGTTTCAAGATCTTCAACACAGCCATGTTTCCATGGAACTACGCCTATGCCTCGGGTCCGTCCAGTGTGTTCCGGATTCCCAAGAGCATAAGTCAGCTCATCTTTCTCTCTGTTTGGCCGGAAAGTTCCATCTTCCACACGCCTCATTGCCTCTTGGAGTCTTTGGGTAGCCTCTCGTAGTGCATCGCTAGTCACAAACAACCCAGTATCCGGCTCTAGTGTGCCTCCATGAGCATAGAAGTAATATCTTGCTCGTTTTGGCCAACACAAGGTCTGCAGTGCGATCCTTTTTTCAATTAGACGTGCCTCCATCCTTTCCCTTTTCGGAATCGCAACCGCATAACCTCCAGGCCCAAGATTATGGTTGATTGTCCTTTTGCTTGAATTTTTTTGGCTTGCTTTGATCGTGCCTCACTGTCTGTCGACGTCTTATTCTGCATGAATTCATTCCACCAGAGTCGTTGCTTCTTGTAATGGTTCTCGAAATCTGGAATAAGTTCCTTTTTGACAAACTCTCGAACCAACTTCTTTTTGAAGGTCTGGAATTGAATAGCCATCTTCTGAAAAGCCCATTTCATCACTTTATCTTCTTTTTCCTCCGGAAAGAAGAAATGATCCTTTATCTCTTTCCGTAACATAGCTTTCTCTGAAAGTGGAACAATATCTTCTTCATTGTCAGTTGATTTCGTTCTCTTCCATAGCCTGTACTTTATGGGTACGTTTTCCCTCACAAGAGCACCCACTTGATTAAACATTGTCTTGACGCCAGGAGGGTGTGTCCGCTCGCCGTTATCAGCCACTGCCATGATGGTCGTATGACCTTCCATCTTCCTCTTAGATCCACGTTTCCGTTTTTTCTTCATCGATTCTGCTGTCTGTAAAAATATATATCAACTAATTAATACATGTACAAATAATATTTAATGTATGTACATAGATAGAATCAAATTTCTATTACCACGACTTCCTCAGCATTTTCTTGATTTCCTCCTCATCACTACCTTGTTCATGATTACTATCTTCCTCCTGATTACTATCTTCCTCCACATCAGAATTCAAGTTCGAATACTGCCTGCCAGCATCCTCAGGTCCTTCTTCATTCTCAATGGCAGGTACGTACGAGCCACCGGCCACCACGAATGATCTCATCCATGTAGTCTTCGTTGTTATTGAAAGGATCCATTTTCACTGACAATAAAAAATATTAAGTCACAAACATCTCTATTATTTTTTATATTTGTTACATGAAAAGAAAAATGAAAAAAGAGCGGTGAAGTGCTGACGTCAGCGCAGTGCACGTTACATGTCCAAAGTCCAAACATTGTCTAGTATTTTCTACTAATTTTCTAGCATTTCCTACTATTTTTAGCATTTTTCACTACGTTTCTAATATTTTTTATATTAATTACATGAAAAGAAAAATGAAAAAAAGAGCTAACGTCAGCACTTCACAGTGCTGACGTCAGCGCTAGGCACGTTGCATGTCCAAACATTGTCTAGTATTTTGTACTAAATTCTAGCATTTTCTACTATTTTCTAGCTTTTTCTACTATTTTCTAGCATTTCCTACTATTTTCTAGGATTTTCTACTATTTTCTAGCATTTTTTACTATTTTTTAATATTTATTTCTATTTTCTTATATTTTCTAGAATTTTTCCATTGATTTTTATTATTTTTTATATAATTATAGGAAAAAAAGCGCTGACGTCACCACAGTGAAGTGCTGACGTCAGCGCTGGGCACGTTACAGGTCCAAACATTTTCTAGTATTTTCTACTAATTATCTAGCATTCCCTACTATTTTCTAGCATTTCCACTAATTTCTAGCATTTTTCACTAATTTTCTAATATTTAGTTCTATTTCCTTCCATTTTCTAGCATTTTCCACTAATTTCTATATTTATACTAATTACATGAAAAGGAAAAAAATAAAAAGTGCAGACGTCAGCACTGTGTAGTGCTGATGTCAGCACTACATGTACAGAGGAGGCTCGGGCCGGTGCGGCGGGGGGCCGGGTGGAGACCGGGGGGAGGGGCGGCGCCGCGCTGCTGGCGGCGGCCGGCCGACGACGGCGGGGACGAGGAGGTCGAGGTGGGCCTGAGGTCCGGGTCGACGGCGGTGTGACGGGCCGGGGCGTGGCCGACCTAGTGGCGTCGGCGCCAAGGTCTAGGGCGGCGGTGGCCGGCGATGAGGGGCCGGCGCGCGATCGGGGACGGCGAGGTTGGGGTCGGGGGAGCGGCGCGCCGCGGCCGAGTCGACGTACGACGGCGTGAGGGGGCGCGCGGCCGATCGAGCTCCGCCGGCGCGAGGATGGCGCGCGGCGGCCGAAAGCCTGGAGGCCGGGCCGGGCGGCGCGGCCGAGATCGACGGGGCGGGGGCCGGGCGGAAAGGACTCCGCTTGTGGATGTAGCGAGGGGATCGGGCGGCCGGCGGCGGGGACGATGGCCGGCGGTAGGGGCGGCGGACGGCACGGGGAGGGCGGCCGGTGGCGGGGACGAGGATCGGCGCGAGGAGAGGAAATGGTTGGGGTTTTATACGGGGAGGCACGTTAGTACCGGCTGACATAGGGACAGGTTTGTACCGGCTGGAGACGCCAGCCGGTACTAACCTGCACTACTCATCATTATCTATTACATTTTGGATAATCTTTCTTTTGACGAAAGTTCCTTGAACGTGATCGCGACATAAGTAAGGCGTGTCCTCTTTAGATAAGAGGATGCTAGGGTCAACATCAACTGAAAATGGAGGACGGTCATCGATCTGGTCATAATCTTCTGACTTCTCTAAAATATCCTCAACTCCAACAACTTTTGTTTTACCTAGAAGAACTATGTGCTGTTTCGGCTCATTTTCTGACTTATTTTCAGGCTTGTTTTGTGACTTATCAGTGGTTTTTTTCTTCGGTTTGCTTGACATGTCCTTCACATAGAACACTTGTGTCACATCTTTGGCTAGAACGAATGGATCATCTTTATATCCAGTTTTCAGAAGGTCCACTGTGGTCATCCCATACCGGTCCTTGATTACGGCTCCTGCAGCCACCCATTGGCAACGAAACACTGGCACGACTATGGGTCCATATTCAAGTTCCCATATCTCCTCTATGACACCATAGTAGTTGTCCTTTTTCTCATGACCGTTTCCTACACACATACGGACACCACTATTTTGGTTGGTACTTTTTTTTGTCTTGAGCTCTTGTGTAAAATGTATACCCATTGATTTCGTACCCTTGGTATCTATGGACTGTGTTCGATTGTCCTCTAGCCAGCCACTAAACTTCTTGATCAACTCTGTCGTTCCCCAATAATTTTCTCTTGAACCAGTCTTCAAAAGTTTTTATATGTTGCCGTGTAATCCAACCAAGATTTTTCTCCGGATTTACGGACCGTAAAATATTCATGTGCTCGTCAATATACGGAGCCACCTTGGATGAATTCATAAGAACCGTGAATTTTGCTTTGCTGATTTCACTATAAGGGATGTCCATAACAGATTTCTTTCCTAGTGTGCCCTTTCCCTTTAGTCGCCCCTCATGGTGTGAAACTGGGAGCCCAATCGGATCGACGTCAGGAATAAAGTCAACGCAAAAGTCAATGATCTCCTCTGTTGCGTAGCCCTTGGCAATGCATCATTCTAGGCGTGAACGGTTGCGAACGTACTTCTTCAAGACTCCCATGAACCTCTCAAAAGGAAACATATTGTGTAGAAAGACAAGACCCAAGATAGTAATTTCATTCACAATATGAACCAGCAGGTGTATCATTATGTTGAAGAAGGAAGGTGGGAAGATCATCTCGAAGCTTACAAGGCATTCGACAATGTCTTTCTGTAGTTTTATCAGATTCTTTGGATTAATGGCCTTCTGTGAAATTTCATCCATGAACGCACAAAGCTTTACGACTGCCAACCTTACATTCTCCGGTAGAACACCCCTAAGTACAACCAGAAGTAATTGTGTCATCAAGACGTGGCAGTCATGGGACTTCAAGTTTAGGATTTTCTTCTCCTTCACGTTTATTATGCCTTGTATATTCGAAGAGTATCCGGTCGGGACCTTGATACTATTCAAGCTGAGATTGTAGCTAGCAGGATTCAGATAGTGTCGTCCTTTGTCTCTCTTTTCGAGTTCCAAGCCTTGTCGTTGTGTCAGCAGATGCATGTCGCGTCTTGCTGCCATTGTGTCTTTAGACTTCTTACCATGCACTCCTAGGAAGCCTAGTATGTTCACGCAAAGATTCTTCGACAGATGCATCACATCAATTGCGTTGCGAACCTGCAAGACTTGCCAATAAGGTAGGTCCCACAATATAGAGTTTTTCTTCCACATTGGAGCATGTCCCCGGTCATCCTTAGGAACAGGTTGGCTACCGTGACCCTTTCCAAATACTATCTGATCATCGAAAACACACACTTTCCATTACGAAACACAGGCTTAGGACGAGTTTCAGACTGTCCTTTAAAATGTTTCCCTTCTTTTCTTAGGGGATGATCGGCAAGGAGGACTCGGCGATGACCCATGTATACGCATTTCTTAGAATGTTTCAAATAAATGTTATCGGTTTCTTCTAGACAGTGGGTGCAAGCGTTTTATCCCATGTTCGATTGTCCCGACAGTTTTGAAAGTGCAAGCCAATCATTGATGGTTATGAAAAACAAAGCTCATAGGTCGAAAGATTCCTGTTTATACTCATCCCAAACTTGTATGTCTTCCTCCTTCCAGAGCAGTAAGAGATCATCAATCAAGGGTTGCAGGAAAACATCAATGTCATTGCCAGGTTCTTTTGGCCCTTCCATAAGCAACGGCATCATGATGAACTTCCGCTTCATGCACAACCAAGGAAGAAGGTTGTAGATACATAGCAGCACAGGCCATGTACTATGACTGCAGCCAAACTTACCAAGCGGATTCATCCCATCAGTACTAAGACCAAATCTTATGTTTCTTGGGTCTTTATCAAATTAAGGGTACTCTCGGTCAAGGTTTCTCCACTGGGCTCCATCTGCGGGGTGTCTCATCAGACCGTCTTCCTTACGATCTTCTTTGTGCCACCGCATCAACTTAGCATTATCTTTGTTCTTGAACAAGCGTTTCAGACGTGATATTATAGGGAAGTACCACAACAACTTTGCAAGAACTCTCTTCTTGACTGGCTGCCCGTCAACATCACCTGGATCGTCTCGCCTGATCTTATATCGCATTGCTTTACAAACTGTACAAGATTGCAAGTTCTCGTACTCCTTGCCGCGATACAGGATACAATCATTAGGACATGCGTGAATCTTCTGTACCTCCAATCCAAGTGGGCAAACCATCTTTTTAACTTCGTATGCTGTCGACGGCAGCTCGTTACCCTCAGGAAGCATGTTCTTTACAATGGTTAATAGCTCACTGAATCCCTTGTCGGTGACACCATTAGTTGCCTTCCATTTCAGCATCTCCAGCGCTGTATCCAACTTCTTCTACTCCGGTTTGCAACCAGGGTACAATAGCTTTCAATGATCTTCTAACATGTTCTCAAACTTCTTCTGCTCCTTCGCAGTTTCACTGTCTTTCTGTGCATCAACCAACACCTGACCTAGCTCGTCTGGTGGCTCCTCTTGTGTAACATTTGCTTCACACTCGTCCATTTGTTCATCTTGAAAGCCACCAACTTCATGAACAAATGCTCTTTGCAACCAGGGTACAATAGCTTTCAATGATCTTCTAACATGTTCTCAAACTTCTTCTGCTCCTTCGCAGTTTCACTGTCTTTCTGTGCATCAACCAACACCTGACCTAGCTCGTCTGGTGGCTCCTCTTGTGTAACATTTGCTTCACACTCGTCCATTTGTTCATCTTGAAAGCCACCAACTTCATGAAGAAATGCTCAGTCTAGATTGTCATTGTTATCATCATCTTCTTCATTATCTTCCATCATAACTCCATGTTCACCGTGTTTGGTCCAAACATTATAGCTTCTCATGAAACCTCTATCATAAATATGAGACCATAGAGTATCTCTTTTCTTGTATTCCTTCATATTTTGGCAAACACTGCACGGACAGAACATTAAACCCTTTGGTGATCCGTTGGCCTCTGCTGCATTGAGAAAAGATTCTAGGCCATTAATCCACGCTGATGTGGCTCGGCCGCCATACATCCATTGCCGGTCCATCTGCAATATTTAATTTCCCGTTTCAAAATTGATTCAACACAATTTATTGAACATAAACATATATTTTCAAAACTCCAACATGCAACACCATCAAGGTTCAAAAATAAAACATTGCAAACATAATTTATTCAAAGCAACATAAATTTCTCCACTTCCAACATGCAACACGGCCTAGCTCCTGGTTTTTTCGATTTCTCATTAGGTACTACTGGAGTTTTACCCTTCCCGCGAGACGAATGACGATCACCATCACTGGTCCCACTACCTCGAGCAGAAGCCATATTGACTTAGAAGTAAAGATTTACATTTCTCAACAAAAGAATAACATTTTCTTCAAAATGTATTACCATCTACAAATTAACTTAGAAGTAAAGATTTACAAAACATTTCTAATTAAAATTAAAAAACCAAAATAATAACATGTCACTGCAAAATAATTCGAAAAAAAGTAACTCTAAACGTGTCATATGCAAACTATCTAGTAAACTTTCTCTAAATTGAAATAGTCAATTCCACATATCTTACATTAATATACAAATAAAAAAGACATGACGTATTTAAAAAAATTAGAATAATAATATTTAAAAATGTCACTATAAAATAATTTTAAAAAATTGTGCTAAACATGTCATATACATACTATCTACTAAACCTTCTCTAAAACTCAACTAATCGATTGTACATATCTACAAATAAAAAAAATATGCACATTCCCACACATCCTAAAATCACTAATTTCTCTATATAGAAACCATAAAACGAAAAATAAACACCGTGAAAGAAGAGAGGATGAAGTTGCTAACCTTTGACACACTTAGATGAGTGAAATCCTCGCAAATTTTCGAAAAAATGGGCAAAACTCCCCCCCCCCCTCCAGCAAGCCATGTGTTGGCACTCCTTAGCCTAACTAAATCCGCAAGCGCATGGAGTCCGATGTAGCCTTTCACCAGGGGAGTAAAACCTGGATGTCAAATCCAAGGAACGGTAGACGCGACTAGTCTAGAACTTTCCTAACCGGACCCACCAGGGGAGGAAAGGGTAAAGGGTGTAGAGAGCTTAACCTTAGTTAGCCACTCGTTACCCCAGACAACCTATCTTAATCTAACATGATCTGCTTCGACGGCTAGAACGGGAAGAACTCAGAACGGGGTGAGAGAGGGGTTCTTCCGGGCTCAGCACTACTGTTATGAGTACACCCGAACGTGGTGGAGTACAAAGGACGGACAGGGCTGTCACCACCTGCCGCCTACCACTGCAGTTCCGTGGGGTGCAACACAACCTGAGGTGACTAGCCAGCACAGGCACCACGCCTAAGCTTTCAGCCACTGACCTCCACCCAACGCGATGGGCTATAGAGGACACCCCAAACAAGAGTCGCTGTCACTCGCGTAGACTCAGGTACCCGCAGATCATATATAGCGAAGATAAATTGCTGAAAGTAAAGAGTAAACTAGCAAGGTACTAAGGCAAGAGACCGAGGAACTTACTGAAGATATCTCTGAAGCTTTATTCCTCGGGGGCGGAAATGTTGAGACGAGACCGAGGAAGAAATCCTGGACTCTCTCTACAAAGCTCGGCTGTCACTCGAGCAACTCACCCACTCTCTCTCTACTCTACTCAACTCTAAGATAATAGTGGGCTACATCTTGAGGCTTCTCTTCTCTCCAATGGATGGTGTATCTTGTGTGGAGGTGAAGGGCGCCTTTTATAGCCCTCCAGGGGTGAAATCCTGCTTAGGAGTGACGCACACCTCCTGCTTAGCATCCACGCGAAAGAGGAAGCATGGAAGCCACGGTGGGAGGCCGGCCGGCCTGGTGTAGGCCGGCCGGCCTGGCCCTGGTGCCAAGTGGCACCGACTTTTGCAGGGACGGCCTGGATGATGTCCTGAAGTCGGTAGTTGTTGCGTTCACCTCAAGCTCGACAGTTAGGGGCCGGCCGGCCTAGGGTAGGCCGTTCGGCCTGGCCCTGGCCCCTCTCAGCCCTCCGTTGCACCGACTCGCTCATCAACGGTTGCATGTTGTCCCTTGAGGCGGTTTTGGTTGCGTTGAGTTGAGGTTGTCCGAGAATCCAAGGTAGGTGGACCCTCCAATCCATGGCTAGGCCTTTCGGGTCCTCGGATCAAACCGACATCAAACTCACGGCTCATGATCATCCTTGGTGTGTTAGATAGCTTGTGGATCAAAACCATGGCCAGAAGAGGCAGAAGGGGGCCGGTCGGCCTGGGCTAGGCCGGCCGGCCTGGCCCTGTGCCAGTTTGGCCTTATGTTTTTCCTGTTTGTTCCTTCGCTCACAAATTGCACAAAACTTGTGGAACTCATTAGTATAAATGATATTAGCATGATTATCACTATATGAGCATGAAATCCGGAGAAATGTTGGCGGTAAAAGTCATAGATATCGACCGCCAACACGCCCCCACACCTAGACTTTGCTCGTCCCGAGCAAAGGGTTGATTTAGATCCAGAGAATCAAGCAAAGCCTAGGGTCATGAAATCAAGAGTATGCATAAGAATTATTTCAAAGCTTTCCCTCATACCTTGGATTCCAGGTGGCTAACACCTTCACTTTCACCTATTGAACCTCAGAATAAATCAACGGAGAGCCTGATTCCTCCTTCTCAGTACTTGGAGATTTTTTTTTTCAAAAATATGGAGGCATACTCTCATTCTCTCAAGCCACTCAGTCGCTCAAATTGTTTGATCCTCACTAAGGCTTTTCAAGTAGCCTCACCTACCTCTACAAGGTTATATGTGGGGCTCAAGGTAGGGATCGATAGAAATGCTTATCTCTTCCATCTATGTTGTGAGATCAAATAACTTGTCTCCGAGAGATCATGTCAACCATGAACTTTGGTCAAGTGCAAGTGAATGTGGATGATGGATGATGAATGTCCTTGAGTGGTATTTGATTCTAGCTTCTTCCATCTTTCCCCTTCTTTTTTTTTTACTCGAGTAGGACCTCCCACTCATCTTTTTTTTCTTTTCTTTTTTTTTCAAGGGGATGAAGAGCTGCTTGAGAACCACTTTTGATGGACTTTTATTCTATGATGGACTTTATTTGATGAAACGTGTACGTGAATGACCAAAGTGCAAGGAAGAACATGCATGTCTCAGAAGGCACGATGTTTGATCAAGCTCAAAATGTAAAGATAGCTATGTGGAGTTTCAAAACTGTGTCATGCATGATATGGCTCTAGATGGGACTTGGCAAAGTTGAGCATGAATGAGAGTTGCCTCATTTTTTTGTTTTATTTTTTTTTCATTTTCAAAATGAAATTCTCCAAGACTTTGAATTAGAAAAGAACAAGCCTCTCATGTCATTATATCGTAAGAGACAATAAGCGAAAGATCAAGTGATCCTATCGTAAAGTTCCAAAGGCACATAGGTACTTGCGAAGAAATAAAGCTTATGCACCTTTGATAAACATGTAGGATTTTCATCTCTTTCTAGGTGTTTCATTCAAATTTTAATTGTCGTGAACTCATGCTCGCATTTGAATTAAAACCAAGAAAGGAAATGGAGAAAGGGTTTCAAACCTCCGTGCGTAGTTGAATCTCAGCAGATGACTGCCATGTGGTTATTTGGGCACGGGTGAAGACTGCTCGTCGATGTGTTGCTCGTCCTGTTTTCTGCGCACTTAGTGTAGAGTTAGAGCAGGGGTGTGGTTGGCACACAAGTGTGCACCAACCACTCAAGGCATGGTAGAACAAGGCAACACTTTATTCAAAAGGGAAATATGGGGGTGCTATTGAAAAATAAAACTTTGGAAAATCAAAATGAAAAGGGAAATTTTAGCACCCAAACCTATACTAAGATAATGGCACATTTTAGGTCTCGCCATGACCATGGACTATGGTAGTAACTCGGATACTCATAGCAGTCCATAACTTCGAGTTTCGGGATGTCGGACTTGAGGAATATTTTCAACTGAAAACATCCCTGTCATTGTCCTGGAGAGGAAGCATAAAGGAAAACCTTCCTTCTCCATCCTCCAATTCAGCCATTTGATTTCATCATTTGGACTCTGGCTGATTGGGGGTCTCTGTTTCACCTTTTTGTTCTCCTAATGGGAATGATGTTCTGTGTGCATAAAGTGTGTCGGGTGATTGCCCTTCCATCCCTTCTCCATGTCAGATTGTTCATGATATTCTGTTGATGTTTCTGATTGACTATCTGAAGATGGTACGGATTTGCGACCCGGTGATTTACTTCCAACCCGCTATTGCACTTCTAAGGCTGGAGTGAGAGTCTCCATTTCCTTATCCACAACATGAAGTGCTTCAACTACTATGGACGTTTAGTCCATGATCACCAAGATGCTTGTCAGTCCTTTGACTAAATGAGCATCATGGGCACCACAAAGACTCTTAGCGTGTGTGTGCTTGGTTGGTCAGGTGATCAGTCTGTCGAACCTTAGCACGAGGTTTATACGGAAGGAAACAAAAACTTCCGTGGCTCATTCTCTATGAGAAGTGGAACCGACACTTAAGAATCTTGCGGGTCTCACATGTGGGTTGCAGCGGTGGAGTAAACCAGTATGATATGAATCCCATTGGTTAAATCTGATAAGGTGAATGCATTCCTTCTCTCTAAGGGTGTTAATCCAAGTTTGTAAAGCTACCCTTGAGAGAGTATCATCTCATATGATTGAACTTGTATCCTTGGGAGATGATATGCCACGTATTTATTTGCTCTCTTCTTCTTTTGATTCGTGAAGCGAATTCATGAAGGAGCAAGAATCCAACGGATGAGTTGTGGCTCGTCATCCTTCTTGGTCAGGTGATATCTTGGTGTAGCATGGTCCGTGCGTGCTATAACTTTGACATCGACCAAGTAGGGTTTGAACTTGTCAATGGCAAAAACCATTATAGACAGTTCCTTCTCCGTTGTTTGTCGAACTATGGTCAATGCTTTTGATAATGATGATTTTTTTGCATTGATCCAGCTCTGCCCCAACTGTATGGTTACTAGCGTTGCACATGATCTTGATAGGAAGAATCCAATCAGGAGGTTGTATGATGGGGGGCCTTCTCAGCTGACACTTCTCCCAATTTGGGACAAGGTGGAGCCTTTGGGAATTCTCACGAACTCTATCCATATCCGCGAGCCATAAACCAAAGGTTGTCCATGGACTGAGACATCATCAAGGAATTCCTCCATGATGTTCTCGACAAGGACAAAGGATGTCCTTGATAATGGGAGAGAAGGCTGATATCATACACCTCTGTTGGTGCATTGCATAGACCAAACAATAAAGACAGGTGGAGGTAGATGAAAATTGGCTAGTGCCTCACCAGTTAAAGTGGGTGCTTACATGGGGTAAATAATACCCACATGCAGGTGTGCCTACCTCCCTCATCGCATCATTCAGCCAAAAGGCTGTTTGTCCGGTTCAAGCGATACGATGGGTGTTGGGGTTGATCCCCGTCTAGTCTGTAGAGAATACCTAAAAATGGACCGATACTTCTCTAAGACTGTTGCAGCCTGCCGAGCCTCATTCTCTGTCAGTTTATCACTGATGACGACTAGCGTGCTGCGATTGTCGTGAAGAGGTAAATATCTCTATTCCAAGTGGAAGAGATACATGTCTCAATCCAAGTGGCAGCAATCAACAACTCTAGTGGAGGAGGCTATAGTTCTCCACCATGTCGAGCTTGACTGCCCAGTTCTGCCCCTGGGATTGGGTGAGCATCTGAAAAATATGCCCACTGATTCTTCACGGGGTCTGTCTAGCCCTTTGCGATAATGATCGTGCAAGGCTGAACTCACTGATCGTGCAAGGTCGATCAGGATGTTTTTCTTTGTCAACCCCGAGCTATAGCTCGATCGTGACAAGATGCTCTATTGGCTGATCCAACAAGAAGATTTTGTCACCTTCAAGGATATCGAAAATGTGGAAATCAAGGATCACTCTGCTGCGCCCCTCAGGCACAACTCGGATAATTCCTTTGTTTTCCAACATCTGGCCGTTGATCCCTTTCAGGTGCTTACGAAAGATCATGGACAACTTCTTGTGTGTCAGTCCCCTCAATAGGTGGAGGGCATTAAAGCTAGCATCGACTAACTTCTGCTTCCTCCGTCATTCCTTGCTCGTAACCGCAGATAGACCCTTGGTCTACGGTCGTGACTTTCAGAATGAATTACTCAGACCTTGAGCGTGCACACCTAACGTGGCAGATCCTTAAGGGAATTCTCTTGGTCTGGGGGTTTTTGTTCGCTCACGTCGTGTGGTTGGAGGCGATGGATCTAATGAAAGAGTGAGGATTTGCTGTTTGGTTCATGGGGAAGTCGGTGGGAGGGTCCGAAAAACTGATCCTGAGGAAGAGCACTATGTCTCAATCTACCAACGAATCGTTGTATGAGCACCATACCAAACTTCTCCCAGGTTGCTCCAAGTAGCTCATCTCTGAGCTTTGGGGATGGGATAGACAAACTGACAAACTTCAACGTTCACTTTGATCCAATTTCCTCCAACTCCTCTTGCACTCCGATTGTACCAAAACTTTGCTTCCCCCGTCAGAGAAAAACAGGAAGAGTTCCGTCTTGGTTCATCCCGGGAATGTTAGGAGAGAACTTCTCCTCATCTATTGCAAGGAGTGTGAACAAACGATGGCAACGAGATTGGGGCGGATCTCGAAGCCATCAGATAACGGGGTGGAAGGATGGTGGCAATTCCAAACACTCGCGAAATGGAACCGCCTGATAACTAGGAGAAAACTCCATGTGGTAGATGGTTATGGGGATAAAGTGTACGGCTAAAAAAAATCCTACACTAGTGTTGCTACCGTTCCCCGGCAACAGCGCCAGGAAAGCTTGTTGGCACTCCTTAGCCTAACTAAATCCGCAAGCGCACGGAGTCCGATGTAGCCTTTCACCAGGGGAGTAAAAACCTGGATGTCAATTCCAAGGAACGGTAGACGCGACTAGTCTAGAACTTTCCTAACCGGACCCACCAGGGGAGGAAAGGGTAAAGGGTGTAGAGAGCTTAACCTTAGTTAGCCACTCGTTACCCCAGACAACCTATCTTAATATAACATGATCTGCTTCGACGGCTAGAACGTGAAGAACTCAGAACGGGGTGAGAGAGGGGTTCTTCCGGGCTCAGCACTACTGTTATGAGTACACCCGAACGTGGTGGAGTACAAAGGACGGACAGGGCTGTCACCACCTGCCGCCTACCACTGCAGTTCCGTGGGGTGCAACACAACCTGAGGTGACTAGCCAGCACAGGCACCACGCCTAAGCTTTCAGCCACTGACCTCCACCCAACGCGAAGGGCTATAGAGGAAACCCCAAACAAGAGTCGCTGTCACTCGCGCAGACTCAGGTACCCGCAGATCATATATAGCGAAGATAAATTGCTGAAAGTAAAGAGTAAACTAGCGAGGTACTAAGGCAAGAGACCGAGGAACTTACTGAAGATATCTCTGAAGCTTTATTCCTCGGGGGCGGAAATGTTGAGACGAGGCCGAGGAAGAAATCCTGGACTCTCTCTACAAAGCTCGGCTGTCACCCGAGCAACTCACCCACTCTCTCTCTACTCTACTCAACTCTAAGATAATAGTGGACTACATCTTGAGTCTTCTCTTCTCTCCAATGGATGGTGTATCTTGTGTGGAGGTGAAGGGCGCCTTTTATAGCCCTCCAGGGGTGAAATCCTGCTTAGGAGTGACGCACACCTCCTGCTTAGCATCCACGCGAAAGAGGAAGCGTGGAAGCCACGGTGGGAGGCCGGCCGGCCTGGCCCTGGTGCCAAGTGGCACCGACTTTTGCAGGGACGGCCTGGATGATGTCCTGAAGTCGGTAGTTGTTGCGTTCACCTCAAGCTCGACAGTTAGGGGCCGGCCGGCCTAGGGTAGGCCGTTCGGCCTGGCCCTGGCCCCTCTCAGCCCTCCGTTGCACCGACTCGCTCATCAACGGTTGCATGTTGTCCCTTGAGGCGGTTTTGGTTGCGTTGAGTTGAGGTTGTCCGAGAATCCAAGGTAGGTGGACCCTCCAATCCATGGCTAGGCCTTTCGGGTCCTCGGATCAAACCGACATCAAACTCACGGCTCATGATCATCCTTGGTGTGTTAGATAGCTTGTGGATCAAAACCATGGCCAGAAGAGGCAGAAGGGGGCCGGTCGGCCTGGGCTAGGCCGGCCGGCCTGGCCTTGTGCCAGTTTGGCCTCCTGTTTTTCCTGTTTGTTCCTTCGCTCACAAATTGCACAAAACTTGTAGAACTCATTAGTATAAATGATGTTAGCATGATTATCACTATATGAGCATGAAATCCGGAGAAATGTTGGCGGTAAAAGTCATAGATATCGACTGCCAACACCATGGAGAGAGGAAGAAACTCGAGCTCGGTCTGAGCTCGGGGAGGAAGAAGGTTGGCTGATATAGCCGTGCCAAGTTAGTACCGAATGGTAAAACCAGCCGGTACTAATCTTTGACACTTAGTACCGGCTGGTGTTACCAGTCGGTACTAACTTGGCACGGTCAGGTTAGTACCGGCTGGTAACACCAGCCGGTACAACGTGTCATCTGCCCGTTGGTGGGTGGGGACAACAATGCACGTTAGTACCGGCTGGTGTTACCAGGCCGGTACTAACTTGGCATTTTTTCCACTGTTGCCTGGAGCCGGTACTAAAGGGGCCTTTAGTACCGGCTCCGCACAACCGGTACTAGGGAGAGGGACCGAAATTCCATTCTCCCATAGTGACCTAAATGAGCAATTTGAGAAATGTTGCACCTAAATACACCTGCTAGCCAACTTTACGTACTAATCATGCATTTAACTCTTTTCCTTTTATCAGGGTTTTCCCCCTTTTGTTTGTGAACCGTGGTTTATTTCCTTTCAATTTTAATAAAATACTATGTGCAAAATTGCCACGTGTTTTGTGCCTATAAAAGTGCACCTAAAATGTGAGTACGTTTTTCTAATTTTACATGTTCACACTATGATATAATATAACTTTTTTCTCAGTCTTCATTATGCCATAAAACATTTTATCATTGAGTAATGTATATGATACCTTGGACTGAGATCAGTCTTAGTCGGGCAGTCAGGCCGTCGCTTTCAACCAGCAAGATGCATGATTGAGGTTGAGAGTCAAACTTGGAATATTGAAGCGTAGTATGCTGACTTTTATTAACTCACGAAGGCGACACGTATGACGACTTGACTTGTACAAGTGCACATGCAACTCAATGAGGACGGCGCTCGCTACTATCCCCCCCTCTCCAAAAAAAAAAAAAAAAAAAAAAAAAAAAAAGCATGTATTTTGATTTCTCCTGCTTCCAAATTTTAGTCCACTTGCACATGTGAGCTCAAAAGTAACATGTTGCGTGCTGCGAGTGCTATCTACAACCTAGTAGGACATGGAGTAATTAATCCTATTAAAAAATAACTCCAGGAGCTTTTTTTTTAAAAAAAGAAATAAAAACCAACTCCGTCATCTGTTTAAAAAACCCTAACTCGAAGAGCTATTTTCAAAAATATCTCCACGAGCTGAGCTGTTAAAAGAAGTAAAAACTAACTCCACGATTTTTGGAAAGATATTAGCCTCGAGACTGACTCTAGCCATCGGCATCGGATGGAGATCGGACGTCCTGGCGTTGCGTCTTCGTCTTCGGCAACCGCACGATATGGATTCTGGAGTGTGTGTGTACTCACCGTCTCACCCATTCGCTCTCGTCAAAAAAACTAACTCCAGGAGTTTTTTTTAAAAAAAGAAAGAAAAACCAACTCCGCCGTCTGTTAAAAAAACCCTAAGTCTAAGAGCTATTTTAAAAAATATCTCCACGAGCTGTTAAAAGAAGAAAAAACTAACTCCGCGATTTTTGGAAAGATATTAGCCGCGAGACTGACCCTAGCCCCTAGCCATCGGGATCGGACGATGGAGATCGGACGTCCTGGCTGGGTCTTCGTCTTCGGCAACCGCACGATATGGATTCTGGAGTGTGGACTCACCGCCTCGCCCATTCGCTCTCGTCAATAAAGACGAAGACTCTTAACAGCCTGCCGCATCTGCTCCTCCTCCTCATACATGCCCCTCCCATCTCTCTCGTCTCCGTGACACTCTTCCCCTCTCCTCCCCCATTGCTGAAGGCTCTGTTGCATCCATCAGCCATGGGAACCCAAGCGCCCGAGACCTATTCTCCTGCAAAGGTATGTTTGGCTTCTTCTTCTCTCTCTGCGCCATCTTCGTCTTTACTTTCGCCCATTGTTTATCCTTCCAAGAAGACAACACCTGCCTGAATTCGCCAATGAACTCTTGGATCGTTGAATGATTTTTGTCACAAAGTTTTGATTTTTGGTACGAAAGAAGGCCGTCAAACTCTAAAGCTTGTTTCACCCTTGCTAATCGCATCTAAATTGCAAAAAACTCGCAGGACGATGTTAAGACCAAGGAGGAGAAGGCGATCGAGGACTGGCTTCCTATCAACGGGTCCAGGAACGCCAAGTGGTGGTACTCGGCCTTCCACAATGTCACCGCCATGGTCGGCGCCGGCGTGCTCGGCCTTCCCTACGCCATGTCCGAGCTCGGCTGGTAAGTAACCTGCCATCTCCACAATCTTTAATTTCTTCTCCCCTGGCGGCCGCCGTAACATGCGGATGAGTCAACTCTTATAGTCTTTGCGTCTCATTTCACATGGTCACATGGATACAGTTTTGTTCAGTTTTCTAAGGCTGTGTTTAGTTCGCGAAATGTTTTCGTGAAAAGATTTCGGGTTTTGATTTTATCAATTTAGAAGTAGTAAATGTAGACGAAAAAGGTGGAAAGTTATATGGATAGGTTGGAAATCTCGAGACGAATCTAACGATGGTAATTAGAGGTCAATTAATCCATAATTAGCGAATGATTACTGTAGCACTCCTGTTGCAAATCATGGATTAAGTAGACTCATTAGATTCGTCTCGCGATTTACAGTCTATCCATATAACTTTTCACCTTTTTCGTTTACATTTAATATTTCATGCATCAAAGATTCTCCTTTGATGTGATGGATGAAAATATTTCGAGTGGGAACTAAACATGGCCTAAGTCATCATCACGCGATTGAGTTACAGGTTATCTGTCAGTTGTCAAATTAGTGGTCCATTCGATGTTGATCAAGTCAACTCCTACGTTTCTTTTGAACATAATTTTGTCCTGTCTCCTAACCCATCAAGAGCGATAGATTTTATTTGTTCAGTTGGGTCGTCTGGATCTGACAGTTAGGAATAAATGCGATGGATACACGCGCAAAACTTCAGCCGACTGATCTGTTTCCACCGACCACGTATTGAATTCGCAGGGGCCCTGGCATCGCGGTTATGATCTTGTCATGGATCATCACGCTGTACACGCTGTGGCAGATGGTGGAGATGCACGAGATGGTTCCGGGGAAGCGGTTCGACCGGTACCACGAGCTCGGGCAGCACGTGTTCGGCGAGAAGCTGGGCCTCTGGATCGTGGTGCCGCAGCAGCTGGTGGTGGAGGTCAGCCTCAACATCATCTACATGGTCACCGGCGGCCAGTCCCTCAAGAAGTTCCACGACGTCATCTGCGACGGCAAGTGCAAGGACATCAAGCTCTCCTACTTCATCATGATCTTCGCCTCCGTCCACTTCTTCCTCTCCCAGCTCCCCAACTTCAACTCCATCTCCGCCGTGTCCCTTGCCGCTGCCATCATGTCAATCAGGTAGCTTGCTAAACTGAACTACTGTAGCATATCCGGCAAATATCTGAAAATTTCGAATTCATCATTATCATTCACATGAACACTTGTGCTAGTTACTCGACCATTGCGTGGGGTGCGTCCTTGGACAAGGGGAGGGAGGCGAACGTGGATTATGACCTGCGCGCGACCACGACACCAGGGAAGGTGTTCGGCGTCCTAGGTGGTTTGGGTGATGTGGCATTCGCATATTCAGGGCACAACGTGGTGCTGGAGATTCAGGCTACCATTCCTTCCACGCCGGAGAAGCCATCTAAGCATGCCATGTGGAAGGGCGCGCTCGTTGCCTACATCATCGTCGCATTGTGCTACTTCCCTGTCACATTCGTTGGGTACTGGGCCTTTGGCAACAGTGTCGAGGACAACATCCTCATCACACTTAACAAGCCTAAGTGGCTCATTGCCGCCGCCAACATGATGGTTGTCGTCCATGTCATTGGCAGTTACCAGGTGCATAGATGTCTTTGTCTGGTAAACTCTGTACACTCCATATATCGTCTCTGAACTGAATCTTGTTGTTGGCATGCACAGGTTTACGCAATGCCGGTGTTTGACATGATAGAGTCAGTGCTGGTGAAAAAGCTGCGGTTCTCTCCAAGCCTGAAACTCCGCCTTGTTTCCCGCACGTCCTATGTTGGTAATGACTCTATCTGAAATCTGCAGGTCTGCTCACCAAAGGGGCATCTGACACTGTAAAACAACAAGACTGACTAGTTGCAACCTGTGCAGCGTTCACAATGTTCATTGGCATCAGCTTCCCCTTCTTCGGTGGATTGCTCAGTTTCTTTGGCGGATTAGCCTTCGCACCGAACAACTTATTTCGTAAGATCCCATAAATCAACAACTGGTCATTTTCTTTCCTGCTACAACACCAGATCGTTTTGAGTTTCACAGTGTCTTACAACTTTCAATGTGATCAAGTCACGTTGATCATTGAGATGTAAATCTCAGGTCTAGCATTGTAACCAGAGGCCTGACCAATTTCACTTTTCTATTCCAGCTTCCCTGCATCATGTGGCTCGCAGTTTACAAGCCCAAAAGATTCGGTCTCTCATGGTTCACAAACTGGGTAAGAACTAAGGCCTTTGGACATTTGATTGAAGCTTCTGTTTCTTTCTTCAGTACAATGCCTCTGTTATGATTCACCTCTAATTTTCTCTATGCCCCACATGTTCTTCAGATATGCATTGTCATTGGAGTGCTGCTGCTGGTGTTGTCTCCGATTGGAGGACTACGGCAAATCATCTTGACAGCCAAGACATACAAATTCTACCAGTAAAATGATCAACTGGGGATGTATGCATGGCAAGATGCAAAAGGCCCGAACACTCGCTCTTTCCATTTTCTAAATAAGTAAATATAGTCAACTCAACACATCATCTCGGAATGCCATGGTATCAAATCAAAAAGTTAATCTAGCTGATGATGGATGGTGTAGCAGTTGTGTTAATTAGGATTAAACCAGGGAGTTCACTTTGAGTTAGTTATAGAAATTTGTGTGCTGCGCGTTCCTGTATTTTCTAGGATGGATTGGGTTTTATGTGCACGAGGGAGAGTGGACGCTAGTGGCTTGTATTTCTTTCAACCACAGCGTACTGTATCTATTTTCCTTTGCCGGTAACCATACTGTATCTTGAAGTTCGGACATTAAACGAGACAGACATATGTCGAGACAGACATATGTTATGATTTTTATGATGTTTTTAACTTGGTAGCACTACCGGATTCGCCCCCTTTGCCGTGTGCCTGCAGCACACGGCAAAGACCGCTTTGCACACGGTAAAGGTTTTTGCCGTGTGCTGCACACGGAAAAGGGCACACGGCAAAGATTGGCCGGCAAAGAGCATCTTTGCCGTGTGCCCAGTTGCGGGCACACGGCAAAGGTTTGCCGTGTGCCATAGTCTTTGCCATGTGCCCGCGTGGGCTTAACGGACGTGGCCGTTAAGGGCCTTTGTCGTGTGACGGCAAAGGCGGCAAAGGCTTAGCCTTTGCCGTGTGCCACGTACACCTGGCGCACGGAGCCTTTGCCGTGCGTCGGCCTTGAGTGCACACGACAAAGGCCATGCCAGGTGGGCCAAAGCTGGGACCTTTGCCGTGTGCCCCTGGCCCACGGCTCACGGCAAAGGCCTGCCGTGAGGGCCCCAGCCGCAGGCCTTTGCCGTGTGCTAAGGGAAAAGCACACGGCAAAGGCCCAACCTTTGCCGTGTGTTTTTTCTTTGGCACATGGCAAAGGCCCCTGTCCCCCCCCCCCCCCCCCTTTTGCCGTGTGTATGTGGCCCTGTGCCATGTGCCATTTCTTTGCCATGTGTCCAGCCTCAGGGCACACGGCGAAGGCACCTGATGCCGTGTGCCTGCTTGCTGGCACACGGCAAAGAGGTCCCTTTGGCGTGTGCCCGTGGCCCTGCACACGGCAAAGGCCCGAGCACACGGCAAATGGGCGGTTTCCGGTAGTGTAGCTTTCGTATTTATTGTTAATTTATTATACTGGTACAGTACAGGATTATTCGATCTTTGTTGAGAACACTATTGTGGTACTACACAAGGCGTTCTATAATGTGATGTGTCTCTTCTAATGATGGTGACCAAGTACTAACAAAAACTCTAGGAATGACACAGGATTGTGATTAATTCGTGCCCTTCGTTCCAGCATGTAGGTTCAATGTTCTGGAATGGCTGTGTGTGACTTGGGCCATAGAGGCTATGATAATTTGTTGTTTTAATATTATCTAAAATGAAGAGAAAAAAAACTAACAACATTATAATCAACTACCAGCTCTCCCTATATGAGAAAAAAAAGATACTAACATCATAATCAACCACCAGCAGAAAACAATGGCAACAAATCGGGCCTACTTAAGAGTGTGGCCAGCAGTGGCCCATAAAGGAATTCGGGCTGGTCACACTCACCAAGGTGATCTGACCCAGTTTTGATTTTTTTTCGATAATGCTCCAGTTAAGACGGCGGACGGTCCGTAGCAATATCGAAAATACATATTTATAACATCGAAAACACATGTTTGCAACATGAGAAGCCATGTACTCAATCACAGTGAAACATCTGGATGCGCGGAGTAAAATTTTCGCCGCAACATCGAAGCTATGTTGCATGCCACATCGTTCAATTTGTGCAGCACCAAAACAAAGCTATTGAAACATCACTATCATATAATTGCAACATTGAAAAAATTCTACTTAAACATAGTGAAACGTCTGGATACGGGGGAGTCAAAAATTCCCGCTGCGACATTGGGTGCATGTTTCATGAAACATTTTTAGAACAAAACTTTGCAACATGCAAAATCAGCAAGTGAAACTTTTAAAAGCAGTTGTTGCAACATCACGTAGGAGCGTCCGACGGGAGCCCGTTTCCGGACGTCCGGGCGCTAGGCATTTTCTATCTTTCTTCGGCTTCTAGACGAGATTCCACATTTATAAAACTAAGTGTAACACCCCGAATTTTAAAAGCATTTAAAAATATATAATTAAAATAATTTTTCTCTTAATTTTCTCTCCCTCGAAGATTCAAATATAATAACTAAATCTAAATTATGCATTTAATCGGTCATGTGTGGTGCATTTGAATGCTATAGAATTCCTCTCTAATCTCTAAATTCTGAGAAATAGAAATTCCTCCGAGTCTCTCTCTTTTCCAATGTTTAGGTTTAATATTCGAATCTAATTTGAATATTAATTCTCATCCTAAATCTCCTCAAAATATTCTAAAACTGTCCTCTTCAAGCCTCACACTAAAATCCTATTTTAATTTGAATTCCCATTCAAAGTTAAGCCCAAAACCTTGTTTAAACAAATAGAAAACCCTTCTATTTGCTAAGCAAGCCACAACTCTATTTTCGGCCCGACATCCCTCGCAGTCGCAGCCCAACACCAAAGTTCAGTTTATCTCCCCGAATTCCTCTCTCCACGGCCGCCTCCTCCCCTCCTCTCGAGCCGGCCCACGGCCCAGCTCGCCCTCCTTTCCCTCCCGGCTTGCACGCCTCCCCTTCCACTTTTGGCCCGCGTAGGGCCCAACCGGCCATCTCCCTCTCTTCTCCCACGGGCCGCACCCCCTCCCCTCCTCCGCTGGCCCACACGCGTGGCCCAGCGACGGCCCACATGCGCACACGCGGCCCGCTCCACCCCTGCGACACCCTCCAAATTAAAAGGAAATTATTTAAGTAGTTATTAGACTAATTATCAAATTTATTTAAGCCACTATAGGCTTAATAGGAATTTATCATGAATAATAGAATATAAAATAATTATAGGAAAATAAAATGAAGTTCTATAACTTGAGTGCTCCATAAGGACTAAACTACCATCGAAACCCTAGGGTCAAACCAAAACAAGTTTGGTTCAAAATCGAATTCAAAAACCCCTTCAAAAATCCCTTAAAAGAAATAGAAAAAGGAATCCTATACCTAATGGGCCGTCGGTTCGCGGCCCGAATTGGTGAAGTCCGTTTTGGCCCCCTCAATTTCCTCTCCGGCTCACCCTCCCGCGCGGCCCGGCCCACCTCCCTCTCCCTCTCTCTCTCCCTCCTCTCGCCTCTGCGCGGCCCAGCCGGCCCAGCCCGCCGTCATCTTCCTCCTCCCTCTCTCTTTCCCCGGTTCTTCCCCCCTCTCTCATTGCTCCGGCGCCGCCGCCGCCGCCGCCGCCGCCCTGCTCTTCCTCGCCTCGTGGCAACCGCAAACCAGCGCCACACTGCCTCCTCCATCCCCTTCTCGCGTCAGAGAGGCCGCTCCGGCACGGGAGCCCTCTCCCCCACTATCCCGTGGCACCCGTACCCCTGCCGCTGCCGTGCGATCTCTCTCTCCCAGCCAGGATAGGCCTGACAAGGACGCGCAGGATGCGTGCCGCCCTCACACAAAGCCACCGCACACAGAGTGCGGCGCCGACGCCCCTCCTCGGCCATCTACACGAAAGACCGCGGCCGCACGCATCACACGCCGGCGAGCTTGCCGCGCCACGCGTCGGGGCCGCGCTGCTCCGGCAAACCCCCGGGGGGAAGCTCCGCCGGGCTATAATTAGCCCGTGCGCACCCCGGATGGAGCTCACACCCACACCTACACCCTACACAAACACCACCGCTGCCGCCGCGGACTCGCCGCCACCCCGCTCCGGCCCTCCCGCCACCACCAAGCCTCTAGGCTCCCCTCAGGCCATAGCGGCGCTGTTCGGAGCGCCCTTAGCCGCTTAAGGCGTGAAGCGAAGCAACCTAAAGAGGACGCCTACCCACCGGAGGAACGCCGCCGTGCGTCGCCGTGACCGCGACCTGTCCGCCGCACGCCATAACGCTACCCCTGGCCACTTTCCTTTCCCGCAACATAGTGGTAAGCACCCGTTGGCACCGCCGCCCTTCTCCCTGGCCCTCTCCTTTCCTCCGCGATACCCGGCCAAGCTGCGACCGGTTACCGTGCGCGCCGCCGTACTCCGGCAAGCTACCGGCCGGCTCTGGCCTTTCTCCTCTGCACCTGCGAACGCCAACATGCTCCATGCCACCCAGCGTACACGCCCCGCCCTTAACTAAAGCCCCTAAGACACCCCAACCCCGTTTTCCCCTCTCCACCGTCCGCCGCCCGAACTCCGGCGAGCCCGCACCGCCACACTAGCCCCCAACCCTCAACGAGAGCATCCTCGTCGTGTTCGCCGTATTTCCCCGAATCCGTAGATGCCTTTACCGTCGCGGGAACTGCCCTAACATTGCCGGCGGCGAGCTTTCCGACGAACTTCCCCTGTTGCCTCGCCGCGCCGCCGCGAAGTCTGGTGCCCGTGTGGCGCCTGTGTGGCGGCCACGCAAGTGCGGGCCCCGCCTGCTAGCCTCTCCCGCGCCCCACGTCAACCGCCACCTCCACCTCCCTGTCCCGCGTACTCCCGGTCCAGTGGACCGCAGGCTCATCGGCCAAAAGGTCCACGCGCCCACGAAGCCGGTCCACAGCACAGTAAAGCGCGGGCTGGCGCCAGCGCTGGAATCAGCCGACCCCACGTGTCAGCCTCTCAAACAGAAAGAAAATGCTAACTACACCCAGCTTAGTGCACCCAAAAAGTTATTTCTCCACCTTAGGACTTCCTAAAAATTCTCAGAAAATACCCAAAAATATTAGAGAAAATAATAAGCTGATCAGTACCACCCAAATTAATTGTACACATTCCTAGAGTCTAGAATTAAAAGGATTCCCTTTCAGCCTATAAGATGCCTCCGTTAACGTACCCCAAAATACGCCAAACCCTAAATTAGGCTCCATAAATAGCCAATAAATTCCTAAAAATACTAGAATATATTCTAAGGTTTTTCATAAAATTAAATTCCATAAAAGCCTTTCTTAAATCTAAAGACAATTTATCGCCTTCCACCGACAATTCCTAAACCCCGCCAAAACCCTGAGAAAAACCCCGGAACTCCCGAACAATAGCCCCAAACCCTCGTTTAACCTAGAAAACCTGCCATACGACCACTCTTTCCAGCCCCCTCCTTCCGAAGTAATCCGCCCGATGTGATGATTGACTTAGTTAAATATCTATGCTTTTGTAGACGCTCCGCCAGGAACTCCAGGATTTAGCCTCCGGCGGACAGCACCGTGATACCAGGCAAGTCTTAACGATCTCCTTGCTCATATGATTCTGCTGCATGAAAATGCTCTATTCTTCCCTAGCATCTGTAGAGTGCATTAAGATTAGCCACCAAAATAACCTAGGAACACTACTTAAACACTATCCACAGCCAGAAACCGTTGTTGCGAGAGGCATCAGGGGGATGAAGATGCGAGGTAGGGTGGATAGTCTTAGGAGAAGCTCCTATCCAGAGGCCTACCTTGGTCGCTTAAGGACCGGTTTTTGGGAAAGTCTTTCCAACGCCGTGTACGGCTATACGGGCCAAAAAGGACATAGCCTTCGGAATGCCCTGTAATGTGAGGCCTCGACTCACACTCTACCAGCTACCACTGGTAAAGCTACCCCAAGGGCCACGGTTGGGCAGCGGATATGCTGGAGACAGCCCCAGACAGAGGGCTGGGACTTGCCGGCACAGGGTCGCATGTGACCGGGCTGGTAGGGCCCATGGGCGATGCATGCCCATTTATATGATGCATCCATACCCGGGTTTTAATGTCCTTTTGTGGACGGATATGTGATCCCTGCTTAGGCCCCAGTAGCATCCGTGGGTAGACCCAGATGGAAGTTGTCCAGTAATGGACGCCGGTGGATACGAGTTCCGTAGGGTGACCCTACCATTAGCCACGGGAGGGTCGCCTGACCGTATAGTCAAGAGTACAAGTCTCTGCAGAGTCATCTAATCTATCTGATAGCCATGGCTCTCGGTCAAGAGCCGGTCTGGTTAAAGCTCCCATTGATTAGCCAGCAATAACCCATAGGAATGATGAAAAGAAGAGGTGATTGCAGGATCGACAGAAGGATCGCTAGCCCAAGTCACCGGGGACTGGTAGGGAGGTTCTTGCCCCTCCAGGACCCAACACTGTTCTACTTAATAACTTGCCAACTAAGATAATGCATACACTTACCTCCGGTTGCTAAGTACTTGCTGAGTGCGGTGGTACTCAGACTTGCGTGTGAAACCATGCAGCTCCATCGGAAGGCCGCCCTCTCTTCACCGGTGCTGTAAGCCGTCTCTACGTCCTGATCAGGACTAAGTACCGTTCTTCACTCTTCTAATCTATTTAGCCGTTTACCAACTCTATTGCAATTAATGTTTTCCTTCCTCTTACCCAGGGAATGACATTAAATTGTGCTAAGGGGGAACGTTAGGAGGGCGGTTCCCACAGCCCCCAACCCTATCTTCTTCAAGCAGCTACCGCCGCCGCGGCTAGGACGCCACCACTGACACCAATCCGGGGCAACTCCTCTTCCCAGCCATCCATCTATCCTTCATCAGACCGCGGAGATGCCAAAGGAGCGCTGGCCACACCGCGCTCCACCGTCGGATGCCCGACCATCCAACCGCCGGCAACCATCAGCGCCGGCCACCGTCGCCACGTAGCCAGCACCAGCGCCACGCGGCCGCCCCGGCGAGGTCCGCTCGGCCTATAAATAGGAGCACCCCTCCCCCCTTCCTGCACAAGCTCGAGCCGAACTGAGCTCCAACATGGCCGCCCCTTCCTTGACCTCCTTCTCCACAAACCAATGCCCAGAATGAGTTCCTCTCGTCGTGCTCTTCCCTCCCGTCCCCTCCTTGTGGTGTGAGGCGACCAAAGCGCAAAGATCGGACGGAGCCCCGAGCTCCACCTCCACCTCCCATGGCGCATAGGCGCCTGAAAGAAGAAGACCCTCTGGGTCACCTTCTTCCCCGCCTCCACTCGCCGACAGTTGGGCCCAGCCCCTCCTAAGGCCGGGTAGGCCTGGTCCATGTGGATCGTTGGCCCAACAGGCCTCCGGTCTATGTCCGGCCCACGGCCTAAAGGCCGCACCTCTGGCCTCGCCTCAGGTGGACCCGGTGCACATGGACCGTGAGGCAGCAGCCCCGGTCCACCGCGTCCACGCCCCCGGCCCACGAAACAGTAGCCGCAGCGGACCCCACCCCCTACGCCAGCCAATCCAAAAATGCTACGCACACCCGGTAACTGTACACAAACCTTTATTTAGAGCCATTCCTCACTTCCAAAAATTCTCCAAAAATACATAAAAATACTAGGAATATTTATAAACCTATTAGTACCCTCCAATCCTTTTTAGCATATCATTAGAGCCTAAATCCATTTATGCTAGTTTCTAACCAATAGAAGGCCGCCATTAGTGTACCCAGGATTTTCCCCTTTCCATGTCTTAGCCCCATAAATTCCTAGATAATTCTCATAAATACTAGAGATTATTCTAAGCATTGTCATATGCTTGTTGCCCTAGGATTTATGCCCTAGCTCCAAAACCCTAGCCACTGCCGTTATAATGCCCGTCCTATTAGGAAACCCGGTCGATACGCCGCCCGTATGAAACCCTAGCCTTGCCAAAACCATAGCCGTCATACCGTCCATCCATAAACTCCTAAGTTTCAATGAAACCCTAGCCGTCATGCTGCCTAGAGACAGATAAAGATTCTCTAGAAATCCATATCGGTTATTCGGGGTTTATTCCTTACAAATCTATATAATTCCCGAAGTACTAATAATCATCATCCCAGCCAATTCCAAAAAATTATTCGATATTTTCCTAGGAATTCCCTCCAAAACCCCCATTCTTTAGTCCATTAATCTTTACCTAATAATAAAGCAAGAAACTATTTTGGCCTTAATTTTGGTCCGGCTACAGTAATCACCATCTACAGTAATCGGAACCGAAACAGATTAGAAGAAAACCGGACTCATCCCTGTGAACCGGCGCCTACAGCAAAAAAACCGAACTCCCCCGTTGAACCGACTCAACAAAAACGGGAAAAAGACCCCACCAACACGGGCGCACCCTCCCCTGTGAGACATATGCACCACGTGAAAGTGAAAAAAAAACATGTCATCCAAAAAAATTAAATAAAAGGCTTCAGGGAGATTTGAACTCACCATCTTCATCTTTGAGGAAGCCTTCTATAAGTTTTAACTACTTGCAATGCATACGGGTTTTATTTAATAATTGTAGTATGCTTCATTTGATCATGTTAAATTTAATGTCATATTGGACAATAAATGTAACCACATCACGGTATAAATAATCTTCTAGCAAAGAATGCACACCCATACATAATATTAATACTTCTAATTTCTACATGCACTTTTAATTTTTATAAATTGAAGATTTTTTATGAGAATGGCTCGTTCTCAAACGTTTGAAAACTAGCTTTGTTTCAATCACCGTCTTAGAGGAAGAAGAAGGAGGCGGGGTGAGGTCGCCGTCGCGCAGGGTGGAGGTTGTCGCCGGCATCGAGGTTAGGGTTTTGGGATTTCAGGGCTCAAGGGGCTTACCTTCATTGTCGGCTGTAGAGAAAGCTTTGGGGGCGGCTCTCCAGCCGGCGATGGTGGCGGGAGAGACGGCGATGGAGCGTTAGGTGGCGGGGGCGTCAGGCTCCAAGATATTTGTGGCAGAACCCTCAAATTAATCCGGCTTAAGATGACAGTCTGTCGGGTCGAGCCCGATGCAACCACGAACAGTTACCTCGATCGAAACGAGTCGTGCGAACACTCACTCAAAGGTGAGTCCTAGAGATTACCACCATCCACAAGTGATTAAACAGGTCCCACTTGAGGAATTTTATTACAAACCGAGTTCTTGCATAAAGTAAAGAGTTCAGAGTTCAAATGCAGCGGAAATAAACTAATTATTCGGGAAGGTAGTGACGTCACGTGAAGCGGTTGTGACATCACTCAGCTGGGGCATCGTCCCAAACCACGGTCCAACCAGGAGGTAGAGTGGTTGGCCAAGTCAGACTGGCAACCATCTCCTCAAGAGTGCTACCTGAAAACAATTCAACAAGCAAGGCTGAGTATACTAATACTCAACAAGACTTACCCGTTGGGTGAGAACTACATCACCAACTCCTAGACATGCATGGCTTTTGGCTGGTGGGTTTGTTTTGCCAAAGAGCGCTAAGAGTGGGTCCTTACCTTCAACATTTTAGCATCAAGTTCTAGTGATTAGCCATTCTAGGTAAGCATCTTATTCTAACCAAGCAAGTTGAGCAAGCAATTAAGCAAGCATCAAGTTTATCATCGTCATGTTCCACTTTCATTACTCAGTGCGACAAGAGGTCAAGTAGTCTCATTAGCTGCGAGAAACAGACAGTTCGAACCAATTTTATAACCTTGCAAGGTGGAAACTAAACACACGGAAAAGCACCAACCACCAAGGTCAACGCTAACTAGGCCGTTCCCATGTCATCCTGGTTCATTAATCCGAGCCTACTCCCCTTGGACACAAGCCTATCCGGTTGATACTTCGCGGCCACGCCGGCCAGATTCGGTCTTGAGCCACATGTGTACCGCATGGGGAGGTGAATCCCAGGGAAAGCAGGACAAGGCCACTCCCCATTTCGAACAGGTACTAAACTTACCGGTCCCATGCCCAAACAAGTGCTTAGTGCTTTCAAACACTTGACCAACATCGCCGACACACTTCGACCTTAGCCAATTCTTAATAAACAAACAGGGCATCTACATGACAAAAATCCCCGTCCGTCATCCTTATGATTCCAACATAAGTAAAGCAGGCGATTTCTATAATCTCGCGAGTGACAGGAAATCACTCGACTTTTACTGGGTCCTTATAGCAAAGCCACTAACGACCTATCATACTAGTATTGCAAAGCATAGGTACCTAGGATCATGCAACTAGGGTTTCAAGTCAACTCCTGAACGTAAATGCACAAACATAATCTTAACAAAATATAGTTGCATAATTTCAGAATATAGGTTATGCTCTGGGGCTTGCCTTAATCCTAAGCTAGGTTAGTATTGACTCTCCCGAACTTGGTTCGGGTCTTGACTTGTTTGCGACGACGTTCGGCCCCTCCTCGGGCGGTACTTCTTCTTGCGTCGGGATCAGCTCGTACTTCCCGTCGGTGAGAGTCGTTCCTATATGAGATGCAATGCACAAGAGAATGATGTTATATCGATCATCGCGTTTCACACGATAAACCCAGGGCGTATTGATCGGTCACATTCACCTAGACAACTTTGTCTAACCTTCCCTTTCTTTAATTAAGTTTGTATTTACTCATAAAAGAACTTGGGGTGTTTGAGGGTGATTGTGTACACATCTAAAATTATTTATCTTGATTTCATCACAGAACAGCAAGGATGTGCGAGGTGATGTGTTTAACCAACTCATTTAATTTGTTTAAAGAGGTGACTTATTTTTATTTAGCCTTTTAAGCATCGCAACTTCAACAATTTATTCTGGCAGTTTGGTGCACGAGTTTTATGTGAGAAAAATACAGCGTTCTGGTTATATCAACATGGATTTACTGACCAAAAACCAACTCAAAAGCATTTATACGTCTACCATGAAAAATCAAACAACTTTAACACACTAATTAATGAATAATCCTTAACAATTCACACTGACAGGAATAAATCGTAACAAAAATGCCAGAGATACATCTAGCTATGAAAAGCTATCATGCCAAACCACAGCTTAAAAAGATCTGAGGATCTCCCTAGAAAACTTGTTTTAGGAACAGCCATCAATTTCAGCCGAGCCTGGAGTTTATTATCTAACAGCATGTTAGCAAGGTCAAACTAAGCTCTACTATTTACCGCACATACATCAAGCAATTACAGAGCTACTGCAAAAGGATTGGGTTTATATGCCAAACAGATAATTTAAACAAATCATAGACCATTTGCTGTACAGAAATACAAATTAATTCATAACTGAGGTTTTAGAGCAGATCTGGGCGCCATCAATTTATAGGAGCTCATACATGCTACCATAAATAACATACTAAAACATCAACTCAAACAAAGCTGTAGATTCAAACTATGCTCAAAACTATTCAAACACAGATTTGAATCTAGTTCCAAAACTTAGCACAAAACACCTATACATGCTTTCTAGAAAAGGTAGAACTCATCACCAGGAGTTCAATAAAATCAGATTTGCATTTTTCTGATTTGTCTAGGATTTTTAATCTACTTTACAAGTTCACTGTTTTGGATCTAAAACTTGAAGTTTCGGTTCCGCGGATAACACCCTGGAAACTTCTAAAGTATCGTGAACAAGTCCCTAAAACTAGCCAAAACAACCCTGACCACTATCTAATTATAAACTCGCGGTCCTTGGACAGGGAGCGATCTGCCAATCTAGGGAGGCGGATTCCGGCAAGGGGAGGCCGGGATCTGCTCGGGGAATGGCACGAGGAGGCCTCACCTCGTGTCGATTTGATGTACAAGTTGGAGCATGTGGTGGCCGGGAGCGCCGCGCCGTGTATGGGGGCGGAACGGGCCGCCTCTGCTCCTGCTCCGGCGAGAGGAGTGGCGATGGTGGGGGTTTGAGGGGCTGGGGAGCTGCGGTGGGGCTAGGGGAAGGCTGTTGGTGGTCGTTACGATACGATTTCGCCACCAACATTCCGTCATATTTCAGGCTCATCTTGCTCATAACAAAGTGAAATTGGTTATTTCTAATGAGTTCCACAAGTTTTGTATAATTTGTGAGTGCAGGAGCAAGCAAGCAAAAGATGAAGACTTTTGGACACAAAGCCAGGCCGGCCGGCCTAGCATAGGCCGACCGGCCCCCTTCTGTGGCCCTCTGCCACGTCAATGATCCAGATCCCAAATATAACACCAAAGATCCTTAGACGTGAGATCAATGTCGGTTTGATCCGAGGACCCGAAAGGCTTAAGCTATACTTGCATGAATTGAAGGGCCCACCAACCTTGGATTCTCGGACAGCTTTGATCCAAAGCAACCGTTACTGACCTCAAGGAGCAATCCAGAGCGTCCCTGAAGAAGGCGGTGCCACGGGGCAGCCAGGCCAGGCCGGCCGGCCTCCCCCAGAGGCCGCCACCTGTCCCCCTTTGCGTGGCAGTTAAGCAGAGAGTTAGCTTAAGCTTGACGCCTGCAACCGCCCTTGAAGACTATAAAAGGGACCCCCCTTCACCTTGAGAAAGCATCCATCAATCCATCCAAAGGAGAGAAGAGAAGTCTAGAGATGAGTTTTCATCTTTAGTGTTAGATTAGGGAGAGAGTGGGTGAGTTGCTTGGGTGACAGCCAAGCTTTGAGGACCCGGTGTGTCCGAGGACCGGTGGATGGTCGCTTCCTGGTGTGATGAGTGATTGACAACGTGGTGTGGATTGACGTTTCCCTTGGCTCAAGTATTACAGGTGTAGAATGCGGCTTGGTTGCATTGGTGCAGGTGAAGAACAGGCGCGAAAGGTCTTAGCCATGGCGGCCTCCGAGGAGCGGAGAGACAAGTAGGCTTGGTTCGAGGGACCCGGTGGCCGGTGGATCAAGTGCGGTTCACATGCTGGCAAGAACGAGCAAGGGGACGTGGTTCCGGTGCGAGGTAGCGGCTCACAACCGAAGCTCGTACGCGGACGTGAAGCCGGCGCAAGGTGGCGGCTAACAACCGAAGTTTGCGCGCGGGGTTTGGTGATTTGGCCACAAAATCATCGGTGGACGGTTTCCCTTGGTTTGGGCCTCAAAACCAAGGACCGAGGACTCGACGTGGCGAAGATGGGCCGTTGGGCTGCTGGGCTGTATGTACCCGGCAGTGCCGAGTTGAACAACTCGGCAGTGCCGAGTACATGCACCCGACTGGGCTGGCCCAAGAACGGCGTCGAGGAGCTTCGATCCGGAGGACACGCGGCGTGACTGCAAGGCTTGCGTCGGAGGGAAGCTAGCTTGCAGTGGAAGGTGCCCGAGCCGGAAAATATCTGAGATCAAAATGTCAAATTTGCCCCTGAGGGGTATGTATCACTTAGGGGTAGTTTAGTCTTTAGGACACCACCACTTGGACTACTAATAGGCCCCTTCAGGGCTGGTGGCTGTTATCTCTTTAGTTATCTTTTATTTGGTTTGTTTAGTTTTCCTCTTCCCTTCATCCCCTCCACCTAGAACTATTTCGAATCATTCCTAGTTTGTATAGGTGAATTCATGGTTATGTGATTGAGTTTGTGCTGTTCATCTTTGTGCCATGATTTGATCTTCCCGAGCTCCTTCATCCTTTTCTATTTTCGTGGGTATTTTCGGAGCTATTTTTGGGGGATTTTCGTTCTTCTCTATCTAGGGCGTTTTCTCTCGGATTTCTTTGGGGGATTCACGTATGAGTGCCTTGTGCCTCTTTTGCTGGTGATCCTTTGCCCCCAAGCGCCGAGAATCGCTTCAGATTTGAGATTTTCGGGATGAACTTGATGTCATGGTGTTCATCACGAGATCTGAGTTTTCGGGAGTTGTACTGAGCTAGAGGCCGAGATCTTTTGGGAAAACACTCCACTGGAGGTCTAGATCATCTGACCAAAATCTCGCCTCAAGAGCTCAAGCCGTTTGGGAGATCCATCCTCGAGTTGACTTTGGGGCTGTGCTGTTTGCGTGTACCCGGCACTGCCGAGTTGTGAAAACCGGCACTGCCGAGTACATAGACTCGAGGGGTGCTTCTGTGCTGTGTGTATTCGGCAGTGCCGAGTTCTGAAAACCGGCAGTGCCGAGTACACACACCCAGTGGCTGTTTCGGTGAAGTTTTTGGATCGAGGATTCTTTCTGTGTTTCCGCTGCATGTTTCTTGTTCCTAGGGTCAGTAGCATCTCAGTTGCTGCGTGATCTTGGCAAGATTGTGTCACGAAGTCCGGAAGTGATTTTGGGGTGAAAGCCGGATTTGGAAAAGAAATTTTTATCGGCTCCCATTCACTCCCCCCTCTCTGGTCGCCGTTTCGGTCCTTCAATTGGTATCAGAGCCGGTTACGGGTCTTTGTGACACTAACCAGTCTAAGATCCAAAGATGGCGTACCAAGATCGGGGTTCCGGGCCTCCGCACTTCGATGGGAAGAACTACCCGAACTGGGTTGCGCGTATGGGCGCTTTCTTGCGAGGCAAAGGAAAGTTGCTGTGGGATGTGACGAAAGATGAAAATTATGTCAATCCCACCAACTTAGATGCCCAGGATGCAAAGGATAGGTTTGAGGCAAACGCTAGAGCTGTTGACTACTTGTTCCGTGCTTTGTCTGCCGAGGAGTTTGAGCGTGTTTTGGGCGAGGACCTAGCTAGCCAGATCTGGCAGAAGCTCAAGGTAGCCCACGGTGGTGATAGCCATGTCAAGGCTAGGCTTTTCTCGATGTACAGGAGAGAATATGAGAATTTCGCTCATTTGCCTGGAGAGTCGGTTGATGCTTTGTTTCAGCGTTTCACTTCGATTGTTAACAACATGAAAGCCAACATTACCGTGCTCCCATACTCGGATCATGACCGAGCTATCAAGCTCCTGCAAGCACTTGATAGATCCGTGTGGGGTGCCAAGGTTGAGGCGATCATGGAGTCGGCAAACTATGAGACTCTTTCTGTTGATGAGCTTTTCTCGAAGTTGAAATCTTCCGAGGTGGACAGACAGTTGCTTGCCAAGGCTAAGAGTCCGACTGATCCCCATAGTCTGGCTCTAGTCGGTGGCTCTGGTTATGGACAGGCTAACACTTCCAGACACTTTGCTTTGTCTTCTCTTGTGTCTCTTCCAGATGAAGAGTATGAGGTGCTGAGCGAGGAGGATCTCGCGTTGCTCACGAGGAGGTTCGAGCGGATGTACCAGAACCGCAAGGGTTCGAGGCGTGCCGGGAGTACGTGCTACAGATGCGGGAAGATGGGTCACTTCATCGCCGAGTGCCCCGAGGAAATCAAGAAACACAAGCACCGCCCGCGAGATGAGCACAAGCACCGCTCCAAGGACAAGCACCACTCCAAGCACAAGAACAAGGAGGAGAACACCGACACCTCGTCAAGCTCAAGCAGCGAGGAAGAAGACCGCAGCCACCGCAAGGAGAAGAAGCACAAGAACCGCAACTTCAACGGGCTTTCTGGGGTCGCTATGAACTTCTGCACCATGGCACACGACTCCAACAACAAGAACGTCTCCGACTACGACTCCGACTCTGACTCCGAGGATGAGGTATTGACCGATCCCACCTCTTTGCGTCAGGAGATTGCTAGATTAGAGCAGTTGGTCGATAACCGTGATGATTGTGCAGGTGTGAGGTATGGAGAACATGAGCTTGGTGACTCTTGGTCTTTTGTATGATCAAGGTTTGATGGTTCTCCACACCTTTTTGGATGGCCCCGATGTGGCCCTTGTACACTATGTATTGTGAGTATATCCCTTGTACACTCTTGTGTTCGTCTGTGTATATTTAGCTTGCTTTGTGCCTGTATCATGATTTTTATGTTTTGTGTAGCATACTGTACACTTGTTTATCTGGTATCCTTTTAGTTGGTATATTTTGTTGCATTTTGCTCATTTGAGATTTCTCTTCCTTTTTATGATGGAGCTTTCCATTTGCTTTTGTACACCTTTGTTAGTTTTTCTAGGTGTCTTTGATTGAGGGGGAGCTCGGCTTTATTTAATGGGGAGAAATTTGCTCAAGTTGGTTTGACAAGGAGATGACTCTGTTTATAGCTTTTTGGATTGCATGAGATTGTGAGTTTGCTGCATTTGCATTTTGATTGTGCATATTATGGGAGTTTGAAGTTTACACCTGAACCTTGGATTTGCATTTCAGTTGCACATTCCAAGGGGAGCTGATGATTGAACCTGAACCTTGGATTTGCATTTCGGTTGCACATTCCAGGGGGAGCTTTGTATTTGTGCTTTGATTGCGCTTGTGTTTTGAGATTGAGCTTGCCCATGTTTCTACCCAAAACCAGCTTGCAGACATTTTCACTAAGCCACTTGACCAAGTTACCTTCACCCGCTTGCGAGGAGAACTTGGTGTGTGTGCGGTTTTCTGAGCTGAGTTTTGGAGGCTTCTCTTGTAGCATATGTATACTGTTGTACCATCTTTGTATCTTGATGTATATTTTTCTTGCTTTTGTATCTTGATTTCATCTTTTGTATCATATCTTAGGATGAGCTTCTCCTATATGCAGTGATTGGTACAACTTGCTACATTTTAGAGTTTAGGCAGGCTGGCTAGGGATAGCTTGTATGGATGGCTATGCTCTTGATGGTTTTGATATATATTCTATTGAGATAGTCTCTTTTTGAATTAAAATGACAAACTGAACTTAATTCTTCACCCATGAGTAAATGCCTTTGCATGTCTTGTTTGAGTCGAAATGGCTATATCTGGCTTAAGATCATGCTAGGGTGTGTATTCTTTTCAATTGGGTCAAAGACCTTTGTCATTGTAAATGTTTAGCCCATGCTTTATCTTGTGGAGGAGCATAAGCTTCTTTCTGTCGCAAAGACATTTCATGTACCATGCTTAACTTGAAAAACTTGAAAAATGAGATGTCTATGCATGAAAGAAGAAAGATGAGAAAAAGAATATTTGCAGAAATTATGCTCATGTCTCTATGCTTTCACCATTGCACACACTTGCACACATGGGTGCTAAGCGGTTGCATGTTGTTTGCCGGAGAAGTCTCCCATGAGAAGTGAACACATGGCTCCGTGCTTTGACATGACATGAGGTAGAACTTGGGCGTTTATGATGATCTTTTGTCAAGAATGCTTGTCCTTTCATGATTTTGGTGAGATGAAGTTATTTTTGCTTAAACAATCCATGGTTAGGACTTTGCTCATGTGGTGACATTTTTGATAAAAATCCACAATTTGCTCATGGCTTTGTCAATTGGATATATGTCTTCACCTTCTTGATGGCAATGCCCGTGTGACATGATGAACTAGCTTGTATGCCTCTTCTCTAACTTGTAGCACTTTGTATTGCTCATTGTATATTTGAGAAGCTTGTAGTTGCATTTTTTGCATTTTTGCTGTGCTGCCTGTACATACTCGGCAATGCCGACAGGAGCAACTCGGCAGTGCCGGTTCTTGTGATTATAGTTCCATTTTTGCATTTTCGTTGTACTGGCTGTGTATACTCGGCAGTGCCGGTTTTGACAACTCGGCAGTGCCGAGTACACGCAACTCAGCGTCGGTTTTGTGCACTTTGGCTTTTTCTGACCTTGATTCATGCATTGTCAACAAGGGGGAGAATATCTTGAGCATTTCTAAAGAAGAGGGACAATTTTCTGGAAAGATTTTGAAAGTTTGTGCAAGATTGCATTTTCTAAAAGAGAAGTACATGTGAGTCATTTTTGAGTGTTTTTAGCACGCACAAGTTCACTTGTTCAGGGGGAGTTGCATCAATGCAGGGGGAGTGCTTTGAGTATTCTGAGAAGTGATTTGGAGATTCGTGACTTGTTTTGTGTTTTTGCTCTTTTGCCGATGGTGTTGAGCCCTTTCGCTTCTTCTTGAAGGGTCGGCGTTTCTGGAGCTTTCTCTTGCTAAGTGACTTTTGATTTGGCTTGTTCTTGCTTTTAGTCACTTGCTTGAGTCTTGTTTTCGATTTCTTTTACATTTTCTTTATATCATTGGTTACTATGTGTGTGTTGTCAATGCACTCATCAAGGGGGAGATTGAGGACCCGGTGTGTCCGAGGACCGGTGGATGGTCGCTTCCTGGTGTGATGAGTGATTGACAACGTGGTGTGGATTGACGTTTCCCTTGGCTCAAGTATTGCAGGTGTAGAATGCGGCTTGGTTGCATTGGTGCAGGTGAAGAACAGGCGCGAAAGGTCTTAGCCATGGCGGCCTCCGAGGAGCGGAGAGACAAGTAGGCTTGGTTCGAGGGACCCGGTGGCCGGTGGATCAAGTGCGGTTCACATGCTGGCAAGAACGAGCAAGGGGACGTGGTTCCGGTGCGAGGTAGCGGCTCACAACCGAAGCTCGTACGCGGACGTGAAGCCGGCGCAAGGTGGCGGCTAACAACCGAAGTTTGCGCGCGGGGTTTGGTGATTTGGCCACAAAATCATCGGTGGACGGTTTCCCTTGGTTTGGGCCTCAAAACCAAGGACCGAGGACTCGACGTGGCGAAGATGGGCCGTTGGGCTGCTGGGCTGTATGTACCCGGCAGTGCCGAGTTGAACAACTCGGCAGTGCCGAGTACATGCACCCGACTGGGCTGGCCCAAGAACGGCGTCGAGGAGCTTCGATCCGGAGGACACGCGGCGTGACTGCAAGGCTTGCGTCGGAGGGAAGCTAGCTTGCAGTGGAAGGTGCCCGAGCCGGAAAATATCTGAGATCAAAATGTCAAATTTGCCCCTGAGGGGTATGTATCACTTAGGGGTAGTTTAGTCTTTAGGACACCACCACTTGGACTACTAATAGGCCCCTTCAGGGCTGGTGGCTGTTATCTCTTTAGTTATCTTTTATTTGGCTTGTTTAGTTTTCCTCTTCCCTTCATCCCCTCCACCTAGAACTATTTCGAATCATTCCTAGTTTGTATAGGTGAATTCATGGTTATGTGATTGAGTTTGTGCTGTTCATCTTTGTGCCATGATTTGATCTTCCCGAGCTCCTTCATCCTTTTCTATTTTCGTGGGTATTTTCGGAGCTATTTTTGGGGGATTTTCGTTCTTCTCTATCTAGGGCGTTTTCTCTCGGATTTCTTTGGGGGATTCACGTATGAGTGCCTTGTGCCTCTTTTGCTGGTGATCCTTTGCCCCCAAGCGCCGAGAATCGCTTCAGATTTGAGATTTTCGGGATGAACTTGATGTCATGGTGTTCATCACGAGATCTGAGTTTTCGGGAGTTGTACTGAGCTAGAGGCCGAGATCTTTTGGGAAAACACTCCACTGGAGGTCTAGATCATCTGACCAAAATCTCGCCTCAAGAGCTCAAGCCGTTTGGGAGATCCATCCTCGAGTTGACTTTGGGGCTGTGCTGTTTGCGTGTACCCGGCACTGCCGAGTTGTAAAAACTGGCACTGCCGAGTACATAGACTCGAGGGGTGCTTCTGTGCTGTGTGTATTCGGCAGTGCCGAGTTCTGAAAACCGGCAGTGCCGAGTACACACACCCAGTGGCTGTTTCGGTGAAGTTTTTGGATCGAGGATTCTTTCTGTGTTTCCGCTGCATGTTTCTTGTTCCTAGGGTCAGTAGCATCTCAGTTGCTGCGTGATCTTGGCAAGATTGTGTCACGAAGTCCGGAAGTGATTTTGGGGTGAAAGCCGGATTTGGAAAAGAAATTTTTATCGGCTCCCATTCACTCCCCCCCTCTCTGGTCGCCGTTTCGGTCCTTCAAGCTTTGTAGAGAGTGTCCGGGATTTCCTCTCGGTCTCTTCTCAACATTTCCACCCTAGAGGAATATACTTCAAGAGTTATCTTCAGTAAGTCCTCGGTCCCTTGCCTTTAGTACCTCGCTAGTTTACGAATTACTTTTAGCAATCTATCTTATTTATATTTGATCTGCGGGTACCTGAGTCTACGCGAGTGACAACGACTCTTGTTTGGGGTTTCCTCTATAGCCCTTCGCGTTGGGTGGAGGTCAGTGGCTGAAAGCTTAGGCGTGGTGCCTGTGCTGGCTAGCCATCTCAGGTTGTGTTGCACCCCACAGAACTGCAGTGGTAGGCGGCAGGTGGTGACAGTCCTGTCCGTCCTTTGTACTCCACCACGTTCGGGTGTACTCATAACAGTAGTGCTGAGCCCAGAAGAACCCCTCTCTCACCCTGTTCTGAGTTCTTCCCGTTCTAGCCGTCGAAGCAGATCAGATTAGATATAGATAGTTTGTCTGGGGTAATGAGTAGCTAACTAAAGTCAAGCTCTCTACCCGCTTACCTTGTGCTCCCTGGTGGGCCCGGTTAGAAAAGTTCTATGCTAGTCGCGTCTACCGTTCCTTGGATTCGATATCCAAGTCCTTACTCCCCTGGTGAAAGGCTACATCGTACTCCGTGCTCTTGCGGATTTAGTTAGGCTAAGGAGTGCCAACAAGCTTTTCTGGCGCCGTTGCCGGGGAACGGTAGGAACACTAGTGTAGGATCTTTCCAGCCGTACACTTTACCCCCATAACCATCTATCACATAGAGTTTTCTCCTAGTTATCCGATGGTTCCATCTAGCAAGTATTTGGAACCGCCTTCATCTTGCCACCCCATACCATGGTTCGTGCACAGTCTTTCGGTGGAACGAAAGACGAAAGTCCCTATGCTCACTTGTAGGTTTTTGAAGAGAATTGCTCTCTTCTTATCATACCCGGCGTCAACCAAGACACTATTCTATGGAAACTTTTCCCATTTTTCTCTGATAGGAAATGCAAAATCTTGGTACGACCGGATTGCAAGGAGATTTAGCGGAGATTGGATCAAATTGAAGGACGAGTTTATCTGTTCTTTTACCCTGTCTCCAAGATCTTAAAGCTCAGAGTCGAGTTGATGACATATCAGCAAGGTGATGAGTCACTTGGAGCCACGTGGGAGCGATTTATTCAGGTGGCCCACTCAGGGCCACCGCATAACATTCTAGAGGAAATGCTTATGCAGCATTTTGTTGGTGGATTGAAGCCGGAAAGTGCACAGTTCTTGAACATCACTTCCGCAGGGTCAGTGTTATACAAGACAGTGGACGAGGTACGAGAAATCTTGGAAAAGGTTCTCAGCTCTACCGAGTACACAGGAGTCTTCGACGACCCACCAACACCACCAACAACCCCCATAGACAAGCAGCCAATCCTTGTCCTTACCTTTGATCCACCTCCTCCGATCATAGAGGAAGTGCTCGAACACCACAAGTCCTCAGACTAAGAAACTATTCTCGACGATCTGCCGCACTTCATTCCCGAGCTCTTTACAGAAGAAGAGTACTTGAAGATCGGCAATACATCACGTATGCCTATGGAACAAGTGTGCGCAAGTTCTAGGTCTAAGGCATTCATTCCAGAAGTCGTACCGCAGATTGAGGGTTTATCTGCGATCATGAGCAAGGAATGGATGGAGGAAATTGGAAGTTGCGAAGACATCATCCGAACCACCCGCAACTTCAGAGTACTCCATTGCGCTATTAAGGGAACTGACACTCAGGAAGTTGTCTACGACCCGAAGGTCGGGAGTAATATCATATCAAGTGCATTCGTAGCATGAGTGCAACCAGACGAACCCCGGTCCTTCTCCCGTAAGTACCTCAAGTGGATCGACGACCAAATGATGGAATGTAGAGGAATCATCCGTGTTGTGCCCGTACACATGGGACGCAATAGGATTTTCCTGGACTTCCACATTTTCGATGTCCCGAGAGGTGACAACTTCTTCCTGATTGGACAGCCAATAGAGCACCTTGCCAACCCGAACCACGATCGATCAACGATACAGTTCAGAGTTGGTAAAGAGATCATCCCGGTCAGTCTCGTGCGGGCGGTTAACACCATCGCAGAGGCTCGATCCGAGATAGACCCAGTGGAAGAAGCAGTTAGCTCGGCTCAAGCAGAGCAAGCTCAGTCATCACAGGCTGAAGAGGCTAACCATTTCATCCAAGAGGCAGAAACGGACGACTTTATGAAACTCAACGAGGAAGAAAAGCCACAACACCCCCCTCCTGAGCTAAAGCCGCTGCCTCCTGGACTCAGATACGCTTTCCTCCACAACGACCGACGCTCGCCAGTCGTCATCAGTGACAAACTGACAGAGAATGAGACTCGGCAGCTTATCGCAGTCCTAGAGAAACACCGGTCTGTCTTCGGGTATTCTCTACAGGACTTGAAAGGGATCAACCCTAGTTTATGCACCCATCGCATACCTATGGAGCCGGACCATACGCCGTCTAGAGAACATCAACGACGGCTGAATGATGCGATGAGGGAGGTAGTCAAGAAAGAAGTGTTCAAGCTTCTGCACGCGGGTATAATCTATCCCGTGCAAGACAGTGAATGGGTCAGCCCAGTTCAAGTTGTGCCAAAGAAGGGTGGAATGATGATTATCCAGAACGAGAAGAACGAGCTTATTCCTCAGAGGACCGTTACTGGATGGAGGATGTGCATCGATTACAGGAAGCTCAACAAAGCAACCCGTAAAGATCACTTCCCTCTCCCCTTCATTTACGAGATGCTTGAGCGGCTGGCAAACCACTCATTTTTCTGCTTCCTTGATGGATACTCTGGTTATCACCAAATTCCTATCCATCCCGATGACCAGAGCAAGACTACCTTCACCTGCCCATACGGAACGTTCGCCTATCGGCGGATGTCTTTTGGCCTATGCAACGCACCTGCTTCATTCCAGCGGTGCATGATGGCGATATTCTCTGACCTGATTGAGCAAATCATGGAAGTATTCATGGACGACTTCACCGTCTATGGCAAAACCTTCGACCAATGTCTCGGAAATCTGGAAAAGGTTCTCGAGAGGTGCGAAGAGCATCACCTCATCCTAAATTGGGAGAAGTGCCACTTCATGGTCAGAGAAGGAATTGTGCTGGGGCACAAGGTGTCAGAAAAAGGGATAGAAGTTGACAAGGCAAAAATAGAAGTTATCGAACAACTACCACCCCCGACGAATGTCAAGGGTGTGCGAAGTTTTCTGGGTCATGCTGGCTTCTACCGAAGATTCATCAAAGATTTATCTCGGGTAGCCAGACCTCTTACAAGCCTATTGGCTAAAGAAGCACCCTTCAACTTCGACGATGATTGCCTTCTCGCCTTCTACACCCTCAAGAAGGCACTTATCTCAGCTCCCATCATACAACCACCCGACTGGAATCTTCCATTCGAGATAATGTGCGACGCTAGTGACTATGCAGTCGGGGCAGTGCTCGGTCAATGCAAGGATAAACAACATTACGCCATATCTTATGCAAGCAAGACATTGACCGGAGCTCAGTTAAACTACGCAACAACGGAGAAGGAACTCCTGGCAGTGGTGTTTGCCATGGATAAGTTCAGATCTTACTTGGTCGGTGCTAAGGTGATAGTATACACAGACCATGCTGCACTGAAGTACCTCTTGACCAAGAAAGACGCTAAGCCATGACTCATCCGTTGGATTCTGCTCCTTCAAGAATTTGATTTAGAAATACGAGACAAGAAGGGGACAGATAATTGTGTGGCAGATCATCTCTCAAGAATGCAAGTTCAAGGGTCGGACCTTCCGATCAATGATTACCTCAGAGATGATACTCTCGTCAAGATCACCACATCCAGTCCATGGTATGCAAATTTGGTAAATTTCATGGTGACTGGGTATGTACCTCCGGGAGAAGACAAGAAGAAGTTAATCTACCTCAGCAGATTTCACCTATGGGATGACCCTTATCTACTCAAAGTATGTGCTGATGGATTACTCCGAAGATGCATCCCTCACGAGGAAACACACAAGGTCCTTGACCGCTGCCACCCATGCAAAGGTCTGGCAAAGTGGATTCTTCTGGCCGACTATGTATGGAGACGCTAAGGAATTCGTACGGAGATGTGCCAGGTGTCAGAAACACGGGAACATCAACGCTCGTGATGCAATGCCACTGCAGAATAACCTCCAATTGGAGATTTTCGACGTATGGGGAATTGACTTTATAGGGTCCTTTCCCTGCATCCGAGCAGTGTGAGTATATCCTGGTGGCAGTCGACTATGTTTCCAAATGGGTGGAGGCACTTCCGTGCACGGCAGCCGACTCGAAGAATTCAAGAAAGATGTTCGAAGAAGTCATCTTTCCCCGTTTCGGAGTACCCCGAGTCGTGATCAGAGATGGAGGATCACACTTCATCGACAAGACGTTCCGGAAGTGCCTAAGCGACTTAGGAGTGAACCACCGAGTGGCTACACCTTATCACCCCAGACCAGCAGGCAAGCAGAAACATCAAACAAACAAATCAAGAACATTCTGCAAAAGACGGTCAATGCAATGGGAACAGGGTGGAAGCGCAAGCTACCAAAAGCACTTTGGGCATATAGAACAGCATTCAAGACACCGATAGGGATGACTCCCTACCAACTGGTATACGGCAAGACGTGCCACTTACCAGTTGAGCTTAAATTTAAATCCCATTGGGCGATCAAGAGGTGGAATATGGATCTCCAGACAGCCGGACTCAAAAGAAGAATGCAATTGGCTGAACTGGATGAATGGAGGGAGAAGGCCTACCACAACGCCAAGCTTTATAAAGAAAGAACAAAGTGATGGCATGACAAGCGCATCAAGATCAAGCATTTCAAAGCGGGAGATCAGGTATTGCTCTTCAACTCCCGTATTCGTTTGTTTGGTCATGGTAAGCTTAGAAGTAAGTGGGAAGGTCCTTTTAAAGTTTTAGACGCCGCCGATCATGGCGCGATAACCCTCCAGGATAATGATGGAAATACTTTCAAGGCTAATGGCCAAAGATTGAAAATATTTCTCGAATCCGAAATGTCGGGGCTCAAAGAGATGGACGTCTACGAGCTAACCGATATACTTAGTCCAGGTCCGGGCGGGACCTAAAAATGACCCTTATCTAGGATAGATTTCCCTTTCCTATTTTCTTTTTCTTTTCGTTAAACTTTTTCTAGCCAAATTCTAAGAAACTTCTGGAAGAAGAGCGAGTGGAGCACATCTGAAAAATTTCAGGGGCTTCCGAGACAGGGCCAGGCCAGCCGGCCTACCCCAGGCCGATCGGCCCAGCCTCGGGCTCGTCCCGGGACGCTCTTCGTTTGAAAGAGTCTCCCCGTTATCCCTTTCGAGAATCTGTCGGGTTTTGAAAGAGGAGAGTCGTTTTAAATCGAAAGGCTCCCCTCTCTTCTTCCCCATCAGAACTCTCGAGCCTCTCTTCTCCAGAAAATCTCCCCCCTTTGAGAGTTCGTGCCATGGCCTCCCAGTCCAGCCACCAAGACTCCAACTCGGTCTCCCGAAGCAGCCATTCCCCATCCCAATCCTTGAAAGGGATGCCCAGCGCCTCCAATGCCAGCAGCGTCAAGATAATCGAGAGGGTGGCATTCGTCGAGGCCGTGGTGGCGAAGCCGGAGGGCCGGCGGGCCTCTGCCCAGGCCGATCGGCCTGTGGCAGGCCGGCCGGCCTCCCTCGTCGCCGTTCTGGCTCGCCTTAGGCAGAGCCCCCCTCCTGAATCCCAAGGAGGAGGGCCAAGGGAGTTCACGGCCGAAGACGCCCCGAAGGCCAACTACGGGACTTTTGTCCCCAGAAAAGGCCATCGGGAAGCGCCTCGTCGCCTCCCCATCCAAGAAGGAGATCGTGCCGCTCTTCCTCTCCACCTCGCCGGAGTTCTCACCGCAGTACACGCCTGCAAAGTCCTAGCCCTTTACGCCGGAGCGGCCCAGGCATCGGGAAGGGGCTCTTTCTAGCCCCTAAGAAACCCGATGAGGGGAGGAAGCGCTTCATGGTGCCTCCACCCATCCAAGGGCCTCCCGGACAGATGGAGTGGTCCGATGAGGAGGAGGAGGAGGACGTGGAGGAGCTGAGGAGGAAGCTCGCCGCGCTGCAGCTCAAGGTCAACAATATGGACGGGCGCAGTGGCGGAGGCGATGATCGGGCAAATGGAGGCCGAGAACAAAATTGAGATCCTTCGCAAGGCAATGGCCTCTAAGGTCAAGCGCCTCACGAAGGTGACCGGCAATGAGCACCTCTACCGCCCGAAGGAGGAGTAGATAGGCTAGAATAGGTTTAGAATTTGGGTGCTTAGTTTAAATTTCCTTTCATTTTGTTTTTTAAATTTTCCCTTGTATACAGCACCCCCACTTTTATTTGAGTTGATTTGGAATAATATAAATTTATTTATTTGAAGAAGTGACTCATTTATAAAAAAATATGAAAGGTTGGTGCACACTTGTGTGCTAACCAACCTCTCGGACTAAACTTTCAGTGAAGCACGCAGAAACTCAGACGTACAAAAGGTTTACTGGTCACTGGCCAAGGCGGGCATGATCTGGCACAATGCCAGGCCGGCCGGCCCCATGTTGCTGCCTCTCGAGGAGATCCCGCGCCCACTGCGTAATCCTGCAAATCACATACACGAGGAACCTGAACCAGGATGTCTAGCAACAAGGCCAGGCCGGTCGGCCTATGCTGGGCCGATCGGCCTGGGCCTATGGCCAACTTCGCTGGCTCGACTCCAGGACACGGTTTGAAACCCCTACACTTGATCCTTGCATGATTTTGATTCAAGAAAAATTCCTGGCTAAATAAATTTAAAACTTGATCAAAATTCATGAAAGTGAACCCCTACGAATGATATCTAGGATACACCTGTGATATTTCTTGAGCAATGATTTCATTTACCTTGGAACTTTTATAGGAATACCTGATTCTTGTTAATTGATCCTTACGATATGATGATTTGAGAAGTTGAACCTTCCGATTCAAGGTTTTGGAGAATTGTTTTTGAAAATAAAACTTAAGGCAACCCTTGTTATCATCAACTTGAAATGTCCTATTCAAAGCCATATATTAAATTCAAGTTGAAGTTTCCACATAGCCATCTTCTAAATTTTGAGCTTTCTCGAATTGTTTGCCTTCACGCTCATGCTATCTTGATCATCATGGCCATTCACGCACACGTGCATCAAGAAAGTCCAAATTGTCAAAGCTCTTCATCCCCCTGAAAAAAAAGAGAGAATGAAGAAGGGAATGATACACTCCTGTTGGCGGTCGATATCTATGACTTTTACCGCCAACATTTCTCCGGATTTCATGCTCATATAGTGATAATCATGCTAATATCATTTATACTAATGAGTTCCACAAGTTTTGTGCAATTTGTGAGCGAAGGAACAAACAGGAAAAACAGGAGGCCAAAGTGGCACAGGGCCAGGCCAGCCGGCCTAGCCTAGGCCGACCGGCCCCCTTCTGCCTCTTCTGGCCATGGTTTTGATCCACAAGCTATCTAACACACCAAGGATGATCATGAGCCGTGAGTTTGATGTCGGTTTGATCCGAGGACCCGAAAGGCCTAGCCATGGATTGGAGGGTCCACCTACCTTCGATTCTCGGACAACCTCAACTCAACGCAACCTAAAACCGCCTCAAGGGACAACATGAAATCGTTGATGAGCGAGTCGGTGCAACGGAGGGCTGAGAGGGGCCAGGGCCAGGCCGAACGGCCTCCCCTAGGCCGGCCGGCCCCAACTGTCGAGCTTTAGGTGAACGCAACCACAACCGTCATCAGAACATCATCCGGAGCGTCCACGAGAAAGTCGGTGCCAAATGGTGGAAATCAAGGGCCGAATGGCCTTGTTGAGGCCGGCCGGCCTGGAAGCGTGGCTTCTACGCTTGATCTTCTGTGTGACGGTTCCTCTGACCGTTAGCGTCACTCCTAAGCAGGATTCCACCCTTGGGAGGCTATAAAAGGCGCCCTTCACCCCCACTCAAGACACACCATCCATTGGAGAGAAGAGAAGGCTCAAGATGTAGTCCACTATTATCTTAGAGTAGAGTAGAGAGAGTAGTGGGTGAGTGCTTGGGTGACAGCCAAGCGTGTAGACGGAGTTCGAGAGTCATCTCGGCCTTCCCTCAACATTGTTCCGCCCCCGAGGAATAAAGCTTCAGAGATATCTTCAGTAAGTTCCTCGGTCTCTTGCCTTAGTACCTCGCTAGTTTACTCTTTACTTTCAGCAATTTATCTTGGCTATCTATGATCTGCGGGTACCTGAGTCTGCGCGAGTGACAGCGACTCTTGTTTGGGGTTTCCTCTATAGCCCTTCGCGTTGGGTGGAGGTCAGTGGCTGAAAGCTTAGGCATGGTGCCTGTGCTGGCTAGTCACCTCAGGTTGTGTTGCACCCCACGGAACTGCAGTGGTAGGCGGCAGGTGGTGACAGCCCTGTCCGTCCTTTGTACTCCACCACGTTCCGGTGTACTCATAACAGTAGTGCTGAGCCCGGAAGAACCCCTCTCTCACCCCGTTCTGAGTTCTTCCCGTTCTAGCCGTCGAAGCAGATCATGTTAGATTAAGATAGGTTGTCTGGGGTAACGAGTGGCAAACTAAGGTTAAGCTCTCTACACCCTTTACCCTTTCCTCCCCTGGTGGGTCCGGTTAGGAAAGTTCTAGACTAGTCGCATCTACCGTTCCTTGGATTTGACATCCAGGTTTCTACTTCCCTGGTGAAAGGCTACAATGTACTCCGTGCGCTTGCGGATTTAGTTAGGCTAAGGAGTGCCAACAAGCTTTTCTGGCGCCGTTGCCGGGGAACGGTAGCAACACTAGTGTAGGATTTTTTTTAGCCGTACACTTTATCCCCATAACCATCTACCACATGGAGTTTTCTCCTAGTTATCAGGCGGTTCCATTTCGCGAGTGTTTGGAATTGCCACCATCCTTCCACCCCGTTATCTGATGGCTTCGAGATCCGCCCCAATCTCGTTGCCATCGTTTGTTCACACTCCTTGCAATAGATGAGGAGAAGTTCTCTCCTAACATTCCCGGGATGAACCAAGACAGAACTCTTCCTGTTTTTCTCTGACGGGGGAAGCAAAGTTTTGGTACAATCGGAGTGCAAGAGGAGTTGGAGGAGATTGGATCAAAGTGAACGTTGAAGTTTGTCTGTTTGTCTATCCCATCCCCAAAGCTCAGAGATGAGCTACTTGGAGCAACCTGGGAGAAGTTTGGTATAGTGCTCATACAACGAACGTTGGTAGATTGAGACATAGTGCTCATCCTTAGGATCAGTTTTCTGACCCTCCCACCGACTTCCCCATGAACCAAACAGCAAATCCTCACTCTTTCATTAGATCCAACGCCTCCAACCACACGATTTGAGCAAAAAAAAACCCCTAGACCAAGAGAATTCCCTTATGGATCTGCCACGTTAGGTGTGCACGCTCAAGGTCTGAGTAATTCATTCCGAAAGTCACGACCGCAGACCAAGGGTCTATCTGCGGTTACGAGCAAGGAGTGACGGAGGAAGCAGAAGTTAGTGGACGCTAGCTTTAATGCCCTCCACCTATTGAGGGGACTGACACACAAGAAGTTGTCCATGATCTTTCGTAAGCACTTGAAAGGGATCAACGGCCAGATGTTGGAAAACAAGGAATTATCCAAGTTGTGCCTGAGGGGCGCGACAGAGTGATCCTGGATTTCCACATCTTCGATATCCTCGAAGGTGACAAAATCTTCTTGTTGGATCAGCCAATAGAGCATCTTGTCACGATCGAGCTGACAAAGAAAACATCCTGATCGACCTTGCACGATCAGTGGGTTCAGCCTTGCACGATCATTATCGCAAAGGGCTAGACAGACCCCGTGAAGAATCAGTTGGCATATTTTTCAGATGCTCACCCAATCCCAGGGGCAGAACCGTGCAGTCAAGCTCGACATGGTGGAGAACCACAGCCTCCTCCACTAGAGTTATTGATTGCTGCCACTTGGATTGAGACATGTCTCTCTTCCACTTGGAATAGAGATATTTACCTCTTCACGACAATCGCAGCACGCCAGTCATCATCAGTGATAAACTGACAGAGAATGAGGCTCGGCAGGCTGCAACAGTCTTAGAGAAGTATCGGTCCATTTTTAGGTACTCTCTACAGACTAGACGGGGATCAACCCCAACACCCATCGTATCGCTTGAACCAGACAAACAGCCTTTTGGCTGAATGATGCGATGAGGGAGGTAGGCACACCTGCATGTGGGTATTATTTACCCCATGTAAGCACCCACTTTAAGTGGTGAGGCACTAGTCAATTTTCATCTACCTCCACCTGTCTTTATTGTTTGGTCTATGCAATGCACCAACAGAGGTGTATGATATCAGCCTTCTCTCCCATTATCAAGGACAGCCTTTGTCCTTGTCGAGAACATCATGGAGGAATTCCTTGATGATGTCTTAGTCCATGGACAACCTTTGGTTTATGCCTCACGGATATGGATAGAGTTCGTGAGAATTCCCAAAGGCTCCACCTTGTCCCAAATTGGGAGAAGTGTCAGCTGAGAAGGCCCCCCATCATACAACCTCCTGATTGGATTCTTCCTATCAAGATCATGTGCAACGCTAGTAACCATACAATCGGGACAGAGCTGGATCAATGCAAGAAATCATCATTATCAAAAGCATTGACCAGAGTTCGACAAACAACGGAGAAGGAACTGTCTGTAGTGGTATTCACCCATGACAAGTTCAGACCCTACTTGGTCGATGTCAAAGTGTTAGCACAGGGACCATGCTACACCAAGATATCACCTGACCAAGAAGGACGACAAGCCACAACTCATCCGTTGGATTCTTGCTCCTTCATGAATTTGCTTCACGACTCAAAAAAAAAGAAGAGAGCAAATAAATACGTGGCATATCATCTCCCAAGGATACAAGTTCAATCATATGAGATGATACTCTCTCAAGGGTAGCTTTACAAACTTGGATTAACACCCTTAGAGAGAAGGAATGCATTCACCTTATCAGATTTAACCAATGGGATTCATATTGTGGCAGAACCGCTCAAATTAATCCGGCTTAAGTGCGCTAACCTTCCATTGGTCATCACGCAATTAAATCGGAGTGATCTGACAGTCTGTCGGGTCAAGCCCGATGCAACCACGAACAGTTACCTCGATCGAAACGAGTCATGCAAATACTCACTCGAAGGTGAGTCCCAGAGATTACAACAATCCACGAATAATTATAGGTCCCACTTGAGGTAATTTATTACAAACCGAGTTTAATGCATAAAGTAACCATTGTCTCAGAGTTTTGAAAAGCAGCGGAAATAAACTAATTATTCGAAAGCGGTAGTGACATCACGTGAAGCCTGTCGTGACATCACTCAGAAGCATCCTCGTCCCAAACAACAGTCCAACCAGGAGGAAGGGTGGTTGGCCAGGTAAGACCTGCAACCATCTCCTCAAGGGCACTACCTGAAAAACAATTCAACAAGCAAGGCTGAGTATACTAATACTCAGCAAGACTTAACCGTCGGGTGATAGCTACATCACCAACTTCTAGACATGCAAGGCTTTTGGCTGGTGGTTTTGTTTGCCAAAGAGCGACTAAAAGTGGGTCCTTGCTTTCAATGTTTTAGCATCAAGTTCTAGTTCGAATTAACCATTCTAGGTAAGCAACCTGTACTAATCAAACAAGTGAAGCAAGCAATTAAACAAACATCAAGTTTCTTTCCCTCGTCATGTTCCACTTCTTACTCAATGCGGCACAGAGGTTAAGTAGTCTCATTAGCTGCGAGAAACAGACAGTTCAAACCGATGTTAACCTTGCAAGGTGGATACTAAACACACGGAAAAGCGTCAACCCCGAGGGTCGACACTAACCAGGCCGTTCCCATGTCTTCCGAGTTTGTTAATCCGAGCCCACTCCCCTTGGACACAAGCCTTAGCCGGTCATACTTCGCGGCCGTAGCCGGCCGGCCTCGGTCTTGAGCCACGTGTCAGCGACAGGGGGATAAATCCCAGGGAAAGCAGGACAAGGCCACGCCCCCTTCCGAACAGGTACTAAACTTACCGGTCCCATGCCCAAACAAGTGCTTAGTGCTTTCAAACACTTAACCAGCAGTACCGTACCATTCGGCCTTAACCAATTTTTTTGCATACACGGACGGGGCATCTACATGACAAAAATCCCCGCCCGTCATCCTTATGATTCCAACATAAGTAAGACAGTTGATCCCTATATCTCGCGAGTGACAGGAAATCACTCGACTTTTACCGTGTCCTTAAAGCATAGCAACTATCGACCTAACATACTAGTATTGCAAAGCATAGGTTCCTAGGATCATGCAACTAAGGTTTCAATCAATGCCTGAAACGTAAATGCACAAACATAGAGTCCCAAAACATAGTTGCAAGATTTGAAACATGGGACATGCTCCGGGGCTTGCCTTCGGGCACGTTGTTAGCCTGGGACTCCTCTGCAGCGGGGTTTGGGTCTTGCTCGACCTGGACGGCGTTCACTTCACCTTCCGCTTGGCCTTCTCCTCCAACGGGGACAAGTTCGTAGTCGCCGTCAGCGAGGACTTGCTCTACACGAATGCACATGCAATAAGAGTACGATCTTTTATCGAGTCATCATCATTGCATAATGATAAACCCGGGGTGTACTTAGTGACACATTTACCTGGACAATTTTGGTCTGACCTTCCCTTTCTTTAACTTAGTTTGCAATTGCTCAATAAAGTACTAGGGTGTGTTTAGGGTGATTGTGTACACATCTATTATTAGTTAACTTTGATTTCACCCCAAAACAGCAAGGGTGTGTGTGTAATGTGTTTAGTTTATTTAATAATTTAAAGAAGTGACTTATTCTTATTTCCTCCTTTTTGAGCAATGAAACTTCCATAAATTATTCTGGCAGTTTGGAACTTCAGTTAAATGTGAGAAAATTACAGTATGTTCTTGGTGGGTTATTTGATTTACTGACCAAAAACCAACTCAAAAAGATAAGCACAACAACTATGATAAATCATACAAGTTTAACATACTAAAATCAAGATTAATCCTTAGAAAATCACACTAATAGAAATTAATCCTAGCAAAATTACCAGAGCTACACCTAGCTAATACAAGCTACCATGCCAAACATTAGCTTAGAAAGATCAAAGGATCTCCTTAGAAAATTAGTTTTATAAACAGTTCTCAATTTCGGCCAAGCATGATATTAAATATAAAACAGCATGTTATCAAGGTCAAACTAAGCTCTACTATTTATCAGACATGGATCAAGTTGTATTAGAGCTACTGCAAAAAGATGCGGCCCAGAAGTTGCACATATTAATTATTAAAATTGTTGAACTAAACATGCACAGTCTTCCTAAACTATTAATAACTCAAAATCTAATGTGTAACTCCGTGCCAACTTTTCACAGGAGCCTAAACATTTCATCAGCTACAACATATCCAAAAATTAGCACAAACAAGACAGTAGATTTCAAACTGTGCACAAATTTAAGTTTGAACAGATTTGAATCTAATTTTAAAACTACACAGAAAACCCCTATAGATGCTTTCTAGAAAAGGTAGAGCACAGCACCAGGAGTACAACAAAATTGGGTTTGCATTTTTATGATTTTTCTGCGATTTTTAATCTATTTTAGAAGTTCACTGCTTTGACTCAAAAACTGGAACTCGACTTTCACAGATAGGTCCCTGGAACTTTCTGAAGCCTCGCGAAAAGGTCCCTGCGTTTTACGCCAGGAACCCTGGACTTCAGCTAATTCTAAACGCGGGTCCTTGGGCGGGCTGAGATCTTAGAAGGTCGATTCCGGCTAGGGGAGAGGCCGATTCGGCCGGGGAACGGCACGGGGAGGATGAGGGGCTCACCAACTACCCGTTTTGCGCAGGAACCGGGGGCGGAGGAGGCCGGGAGCGGGCGCGCCGTGGGAGAGGACGGAGCAGACCGGGTCTGCTCGTGCTCCGGCAAGCTCGGTGGCGGAGAGGCTTGGCCGGGGCTTGGGGAAGCTCGAGTGGGGCCAGGGAAGCACGATGGTGCCCACAGATGGCGGCGGAGGTGGGCGGAAGGGGGAGTTCGTCGGCGAGCAGCAATGGCAGACGGGGCGGCAGCAGGGGAAACTCACGAGCGAGGGAGGGGCTGCACCTTTTATAGGCGGCCGGAGGCGAGGTTTGGACAACGGCTCGGGCACGTGCGCGGCTTGGCGTGCACTGCAGGCGGCGGCGCCGGTCGGGAGCCGGTCACGGCGAGGCGGCGGTCGGACAGGGCTTGTCCGCGGGCGGTCGGGAAGGAGCTCGCAGGTGGCGGCGTGCCGCGTGGCGTGCAGAGGAGCGGCGCGGCGCGCGGTCGGGAAGCAGAGCAGAGACAAGCACGGCCGGTCGGACGGCGCCCCTCCGTTCGCATTGAAGGCCTGCGGCCGGTCGGAACGGCGCCCCCCCCATTGCATTGAAGGCTTGCGGCCTCGACAGCCATGCCAGGCAGGTCGCGCCGCGCGGTGACAGGCGCGGTCGGCTGGAACGCGAGCGCCGGCGCGAGCTCGTCAATTCATCGAACACCTTGCGGGCGTATGTTCAGACGGTCCGTTCTCCAAAAATTTGAACTAAAGTTCAAAATCTCCAAATACGAAAGTTGTGTCCCGTAGTGCAGGCTACAACTTTCGTAAAGGTCGACCATAGAAAAAGTCTATAGATCAACGGGAAAATTGAAGAGAAAACCGCATGAACTCGGGTGCCAGCCTGCGGTGAACTTTTGTGTTTGACTGACTTTGACTGAGATTTAAGGTGCCTTCCACTCAAAATCTTGGAATTAGCCAATTGACAAAAATGTGTCCCATGAAAAACTGAACAACTTTTGTATTGGTCGATTTTCAAGTCCTTAAGTGAAAATCTGAATCCAAGCCATGCCAACCAGGAAAGGTCCAAAGTTCACCGAGAAACTTCGTGATTTCATGCATGAACCCTTAAGTGAAAACCTTGGTGGGGTTAGCCTAAGCCTAACTAAGTGAAGACAAAGGGTTTAGTGGACGCTAAGGTTAATTAAACACCTAGATTGTCACAGCCTACCCCCCTTAAACAGAATCTCGCCCCGAGATTCGGGTGACTAAAATTAGATTTGCAAAGAAGGGAGACCGGGGCTACACACCGAAGCCACAGAGAACACGCTAGGGTTCTTCAAGATTCAAAGCCCAGAAAGATAACCGATACAATGGCCTTCTCATACAACATCAACGTCGCTCATGAGGGAGTGGACGATGAATATAAACATGGAACGCTAAGAGCATCGAGATTGGAGCGCAAAACAGACGTACAACGCTACCAGAGTCCAGCAATCTAAATCGCACATCCCCTGAGAACGAGCCATGGTTGGCAGCAAGGAAACGAATCCTTCTTAGCTCGCCAATCTTTAATCTTGTGGACTCCTCTTGTAGGCTTCTGCTTGGACTTTCTGCTGCGGTCGGAGAGTCAGGTGAATGAGCTTCAAGTGGTTGGAGAGCGCGGCTCTTTCTTGCGGCACCTAAGGGAGGTGAAGGAGGAGTTTGGCGAGGGGTGGAGCAAGCGGTGGGGATGGATGGCTTGCGTGCTAGAGTGGCAGCAAGAGGAAGTATGTATGGTGAGTTGCGTAGCTCGAGCGGAGGCCGGCTTGGATGAAAGGAGTCGGGTGGAGGTGCTTTTATCGATCGTCGGAAGGGGTGCGGCTGTCGGTGGCGTGCGCGATAGCTTGCACACGCTAGTAGGGGCCGGCGAGGCGATGACGCGGTGGCTGCGCGTGGCGCGGTAGTGGCCGGCATCGAGATGCCTTTGCGAAGTGACGGCGACTGCAGTGGCGTGTGCGTGGGCGGCGATCAGCAGCGGTGGAAGAAAGGTGGCAGGGTGATGGAACGGCACGGAGCAGGCGACACATTGATAAGGAGGAGGTCAAACGGGTCCTCGCGACTTCACTGTGGCGATGAGGAAAACGAGGAGACATAGGTTAACAGCCTATTAAGGGGAATCGGACCCATCGAGCTAAGTGGGCCATGGGCCACTTTCGCATGGGCGGTAGGCCGTGGTTACTACAGCGTAAGGCTTTTGAAACATTCTTACTCAAGGTTCACCATTTAAGCATACAGCTGTGAAACATGCTGAATTAAGGCCCATTTCAAAAGCTTTATGCTAATGCCATGGGGATAGGAGGAGGATGACACAATGCTGACTAAAATGTGTTGGTTTGATGCACCCGCATAGTTGCCATGATGCAATGCCCTATGCATCGAAATGTTGCACATGACATGATGCATATGCATATGAGCTTATGATGCATATATTGAAGTACATGTTAGCAGTTCCTGGGGTCACACCGCTAAAACTCAGTATTCGTCCGGGGAGATATTAGAAAACCATTCGGGTTGTGCAAAAAGAGGTTCTAATGGAGTCGTATTCCCACACTCCTAGATACCAGCGCGCTCCTAGTGGCGCAATTGCGTGGCTGCAGCACACACAAGGCCCTAGGTTCCGTCACGGCACCCTAGGTTATGGAACAAACATTCCCCACGAGAAAACTCATAGATAGCAACCCCAAGATTATGATGGTTAATTGACCCATTGATTCCCATGATGCATCTGTGTACCAATGACAATGCAATAATCATGCATTAAGCAATAAGGCGATCATGATGCACATGTGAATGTTGCAACAATGCTCATGTATGTCTAACCGATGCTTGTTGGACAACAGGGGTGAGACAAGGTTTATAAGTTGAATTCAGGGGATCCATCAATGCAGGAAAGATGTCACATTGGAGGTAAAACCAAGATTTATCAAGGCACGGTTGGATAGGTTATGGATCGAACGGAAAGGGGTGTAATGGCAAGGAAGAATCCACTAGCCATTGCAAAAAGGAGTGAGTACATCTAACTGATCGAAGAGTGTAGATGTACTTGAGGTGCACGACGAGAACTTACTTTGTCGCTTAAGGAGGTTGAGTAAGGAGCCATCGATGAGTAGAAACTCGTGAAAGGGTGGTAACAGACATCTAGTTAACTAGAGGGACTACGTCACACAACCATCTAGGGTCAACCATTCCAAAAGCGGTGGGGCAGCACTTCACGTCCCATATTCCTTAAGTTAACGTTCAAAAGAACTCAAATCCTGCCAGATGCACTTGATCAGGTGAGATATTCCTTGCCGTAGCAATCCAACTCAATCCAAAAATATGGCCTTCGAAACTCAACTTCTTCCCATGGTTATTATTCGAAACCACTTGGGATTTGGGTATTGCTCCCATCATCCGCAATAGGATTCACTTAATTGCTGCATGACTCTTAAACTCGTTTACAGGGTAAACAAGGGATTCATGCGTGAAGGCAATAAGAATCAATCGCAGGAAATTTTCCCAACAGCAAGGTAGTTGTGAGAGAAAAATTCATAACTCCTTGGTCAGATTCCCAAAAATCATGAATTTTTGCCAGCAGCTAGGAAATTTTGCGAGCTACAACTTTCGTTTATAACTCCAAGTCAGATTCTGACTCTAGCAAGGGCGAAAAATTCAACACTCGGGCCTCTGCCTGTGCTGTTTTCAAGATGGCCGAGGGTTACCAAATTGGTCATAACTCAAGTTTTGCTTAACCAAAAACCTTAAAATTTTTACAGCATCTTCCTTATGAAATTATGAAAAACTTTTATTTAAGGTGTCCAGCCATCTGAGACATTTTTATGACCCGAAAAATTTGGATCGGCAAGACACACAGTTTTGACAGATTTCCAGGAGTTTGTGAGATTTACGATTTTTACTTCCTTTTTGCCTCAAGTTGTCTTAAGAATTTTTAAGGTGGTTAACATGATGCAAAAGAACTAGGATCGTCCTCACAAATACCAAGAAACCTTGGTGTACGTAGTTAGTTGCCGGTGGCGAGGCACAATATACGTCTCTCCCTATAATAGCTAGTCGTCACTCAACCATCGTAACCTTAAACGAACGGAGTCAGTGTACCTGCAAGAAAACCATGAACCTTCCGTGCCAGCACGCCACGGAAGCGTCCCCATTCATTACCGTTCATTTATAAAAACGGTATCCATGCGTTCAACACTGCATGGACAGTGCATCTAGTCTAGGCCGTACGCTCCTTTCGAATAGAGCACACAACCCTTCGCATAACTCGTGATGCGGCATCATGCACATGTCTCGAACATGGCGAACAACCAGGATGATAGGCTCAGTTTGAATTAGAACCATACCATCAAGACCTTGCTCACATATAAAACATGTGGCGACTCATACACAACCGTAATGATAGGTTCCTTGGAATGGAGATCCTATCACCCTTCGTGCACGCGAGGCACGGAAACCAGCGCACGTATAAAACACGTGGGCAAGGTGTGCTGGGCAAGTTAGTCAAATATACCATAATTAGCAAGCCACCTGAAACAACCCAAAATTCCCTCTAGGACTTCACGATCTAGTTAATCCTTAGCGATCCAACGAGTTTTCGTAAAGCACTAGTTGGTCAAGTTTTATTGTAGAACAAGTGTATTGGGACCGTGCGAACCTCTGGTGCACAACTTTTCGCTCTGATACCAGCTGTGGCAGAACCGCTCAAATTAATCCGGCTTAAGTGCGCTAACCTTCCATTGGTCATCACGCAATTAAATCGGAGTGATCTGACAGTCTGTCGGGTCAAGCCCGATGCAACCACGAACAGTTACCTCGATCGAAACGAGTCATGCAAATACTCACTCGAAGGTGAGTCCCAGAGATTACAACAATCCACGAATAATTATAGGTCCCACTTGAGGTAATTTATTACAAACCGAGTTTAATGCATAAAGTAACCATTGTCTCAGAGTTTTGAAAAGCAGCGGAAATAAACTAATTATTCGAAAGCGGTAGTGACATCACGTGAAGCCTGTCGTGACATCACTCAGAAGCATCCTCGTCCCAAACAACAGTCCAACCAGGAGGAAGGGTGGTTGGCCAGGTAAGACCTGCAACCATCTCCTCAAGGGCACTACCTGAAAAACAATTCAACAAGCAAGGCTGAGTATACTAATACTCAGCAAGACTTAACCGTCGGGTGATAGCTACATCACCAACTTCTAGACATGCAAGGCTTTTGGCTGGTGGTTTTGTTTGCCAAAGAGCGACTAAAAGTGGGTCCTTGCTTTCAATGTTTTAGCATCAAGTTCTAGTTCGAATTAACCATTCTAGGTAAGCAACCTGTACTAATCAAACAAGTGAAGCAAGCAATTAAACAAACATCAAGTTTCTTTCCATCGTCATGTTCCACTTCTTACTCAATGCGGCACAGAGGTTAAGTAGTCTCATTAGCTGCGAGAAACAGACAGTTCGAACCGATGTTAACCTTGCAAGGTGGATACTAAACACACGGAAAAGCGTCAACCCCGAGGGTCGACACTAACCAGGCCGTTCCCATGTCTTCCGAGTTTGTTAATCCGAGCCCACTCCCCTTGGACACAAGCCTTAGCCGGTCATACTTCGCGGCCGTAGCCGGCCGGCCTCGGTCTTGAGCCACGTGTCAGCGACAGGGGGATAAATCCCAGGGAAAGCAGGACAAGGCCACGCCCCCTTCCGAACAGGTACTAAACTTACCGGTCCCATGCCCAAACAAGTGCTTAGTGCTTTCAAACACTTAACCAGCAGTACCGTACCATTCGGCCTTAACCAATTTTTTGCATACACGGACGGGGCATCTACATGACAAAAATCCCCGCCCGTCATCCTTATGATTCCAACATAAGTAAGACAGTTGATCCCTATATCTCGCGAGTGACAGGAAATCACTCGACTTTTACCGTGTCCTTAAAGCATAGCAACTATCGACCTAACATACTAGTATTGCAAAGCATAGGTTCCTAGGATCATGCAACTAAGGTTTCAATCAATGCCTGAAACGTAAATGCACAAACATAGAGTCCCAAAACATAGTTGCAAGATTTGAAACATGGGACATGCTCCGGGGCTTGCCTTCGGGCACGTTGTTAGCCTGGGACTCCTCTGCAGCGGGGTTTGGGTCTTGCTCGACCTGGACGGCGTTCACTTCACCTTCCGCTTGGCCTTCTCCTCCAACGGGGACAAGTTCGTAGTCGCCGTCAGCGAGGACTTGCTCTACACGAATGCACATGCAATAAGAGTACGATCTTTTATCGAGTCATCATCATTGCATAATGATAAACCCGGGGTGTACTTAGTGACACATTTACCTGGACAATTTTGGTCTGACCTTCCCTTTCTTTAACTTAGTTTGCAATTGCTCAATAAAGTACTAGGGTGTGTTTAGGGTGATTGTGTACACATCTATTATTAGTTAACTTTGATTTCACCCCAAAACAGCAAGGGTGTGTGTGTAATGTGTTTAGTTTATTTAATAATTTAAAGAAGTGACTTATTCTTATTTCCTCCTTTTTGAGCAATGAAACTTCCATAAATTATTCTGGCAGTTTGGAACTTCAGTTAAATGTGAGAAAATTACAGTATGTTCTTGGTGGGTTATTTGATTTACTGACCAAAAACCAACTCAAAAAGATAAGCACAACAACTATGATAAATCATACAAGTTTAACATACTAAAATCAAGATTAATCCTTAGAAAATCACACTAATAGAAATTAATCCTAGCAAAATTACCAGAGCTACACCTAGCTAATAAAAGCTACCATGCCAAACATTAGCTTAGAAAGATCAAAGGATCTCCTTAGAAAATTAGTTTTATAAACAGTTCTCAATTTCGGCCAAGCATGATATTAAATATAAAACAGCATGTTATCAAGGTCAAACTAAGCTCTACTATTTATCAGACATGGATCAAGTTGTATTAGAGCTACTGCAAAAAGATGCGGTCCAGAAGTTGCACATATTAATTATTAAAATTGTTGAACTAAACATGCACAGTCTTCCTAAACTATTAATAACTCAAAATCTAATGTGTAACTCCGTGCCAACTTTTCACAGGAGCCTAAACATTTCATCAGCTACAACATATCCAAAAATTAGCACAAACAAGACAGTAGATTTCAAACTGTGCACAAATTTAAGTTTGAACAGATTTGAATCTAATTTTAAAACTACACAGAAAACCCCTATAGATGCTTTCTAGAAAAGGTAGAGCACAGCACCAGGAGTACAACAAAATTGGGTTTGCATTTTTATGATTTTTCTGCGATTTTTAATCTATTTTAGAAGTTCACTGCTTTGACTCAAAAACTGGAACTCGACTTTCACAGATAGGTCCCTGGAACTTTCTGAAGCCTCGCGAAAAGGTCCCTGCGTTTTACGCCAGGAACCCTGGACTTCAGCTAATTCTAAACGCGGGTCCTTGGGCGGGCTGAGATCTTAGAAGGTCGATTCCGGCTAGGGGAGAGGCCGATTCGGCCGGGGAACGGCACGGGGAGGATGAGGGGCTCACCAACTACCCGTTTTGCGCAGGAACCGGGGGCGGAGGAGGCCGGGAGCGGGCGCGCCGTGGGAGAGGACGGAGCAGACCGGGTCTGCTCGTGCTCCGGCGAGCTCGGTGGCGGAGAGGCTTGGCCGGGGCTTGGGGAAGCTCGAGTGGGGCCAGGGAAGCACGATGGTGCCCACAGATGGCGGCGGAGGTGGGCGGAAGGGGGAGTTCGTCGGCGAGCAGCAATGGCAGACGGGGCGGCAGCAGGGGAAACTCACGAGCGAGGGAGGGGCTGCACCTTTTATAGGCGGCCGGAGGCGAGGTTTGGACAACGGCTCGGGCACGTGCGCGGCTTGGCGTGCACTGCAGGCGGCGGCGCCGGTCGGGAGCCGGTCACGGCGAGGCGGCGGTCGGACAGGGCTTGTCCGCGGGCGGTCGGGAAGGAGCTCGCAGGTGGCGGCGTGCCGCGTGGCGTGCAGAGGAGCGGCGCGGCGCGCGGTCGGGAAGCAGAGCAGAGACAAGCACGGCCGGTCGGACGGCGCCCCTCCGTTCGCATTGAAGGCCTGCGGCCGGTCGGAACGGCGCCCCCCCATTGCATTGAAGGCCTGCGGCCTCGACAGCCATGCCAGGCAGGTCGCGCCGCGCGGTGACAGGCGCGGTCGGCTGGAACGCGAGCGCCGGCGCGAGCTCGTCAATTCATCGAACACCTTGCGGGCGTATGTTCAGACGGTCCGTTCTCCAAAAATTTGAACTAAAGTTCAAAATCTCCAAATACGAAAGTTGTGTCCCGTAGTGCAGGCTACAACTTTCGTAAAGGTCGACCATAGAAAAAGTCTATAGATCAACGGGAAAATTGAAGAGAAAACCGCATGAACTCGGGTGCCAGCCTGCGGTGAACTTTTGTGTTTGACTGACTTTGACTGAGATTTAAGGTGCCTTCCACTCAAAATCTTGGAATTAGCCAATTGACAAAAATGTGTCCCATGAAAAACTGAACAACTTTTGTATTGGTCGATTTTCAAGTCCTTAAGTGAAAAATCTGAATCCAAGCCATGCCAACCAGGAAAGGTCCAAAGTTCACCGAGAAACTTCGTGATTTCATGCATGAACCCTTAAGTGAAAACCTTGGTGGGGTTAGCCTAAGCCTAACTAAGTGAAGACAAAGGGTTTAGTGGACGCTAAGGTTAATTAAACACCTAGATTGTCACACATATCATACTGGTTTACTCCACCGCTGCAACCCATATGTGAGACCCGCAAGATTCTTAAGTGTCGGTTCCACTTCTCACAGAGAATGAGCTACGGAAGTTTTTGTTTCCTTCCGTATAAACCTCGTGCTAAGGTTCGACAGACTGATCACCTGACCAACCAAGCACACACACGCTAAGAGTCTTTGTGGTGCCCACGATGCTCATTGAGTCAAAGGACTGACGAGCATCTTGGTGATCATGGACTAAACGTCCATAGTAGTTGAAGCACTTCATGTTGTGGATAAGGAGATGGAGACTCTCACTCCAGCCTTAGAAGTGCAATAGCGGGTTGGAAGTAAATCACCGGGTCGCAAATCCGTACCATCTTCAGATAGTCAATCAGAAACATCAACAGAATATCATGAACAATCTGACATGGAGAAGGGATGGAAGGGCAATCACCCGAGACACTTTGTTCACACAGAACATCATTCCCATTAGGAGAACAAAAAGGTGAAACAGAGACCCCCAATCAGCCAGAGTCCAAATGATGAAATCAAATGGCTGAATTGGAAGATGGAGAAGGAAGGTTTTCCTTTATGCTTCTCCTCGAGGACAATGACAGGGATGTTTTCAGTTGAAAATATTCCTCGAGCCCGATATCCCGGAACTCGAAGTGATGGACTACTATGAGTATCCGAGTTACAACCATAGTCCATGGTCATGGCCGGACCTAAAATGTGCCATTATCTTAGTATAGGTTTGGGTGCTGCAATTTCCCTTTGCATTTTGTTTTCCCGATATTTATTTTCCAACAGCACCCCCATATTTCCCTTTTGAATAAAATGTTGCTTTGTTCCTGCTATGCTTTTGGTGGTTGGTGCACACTTGTGTGCCAACCACACCCCTGCTCTAACTCTACACTAAGTGCGCAGAAAATAGGACGAGCAACACATCGACGAGCAGTCTTCACCCGTGCCCAAAATAACCACATGGCAGCCATCTGCTGAGATTCAACTACGCACGGAGGTTTGAAACCCTTTCTCCATTTCCTTTCTTGGTTTTAATTCAAATGCGAGCATGAGTTCATGACAATTAAAATTTGAATGAAACACCTAGAAAGAGATGAAAATCCTACATGTTTATCAAAGGTGCATAAGCTTTATTTCTTTGCAAGTACCTATGTGCCTTTGGAACTTTACGATAGGATCACTTGATCTTTCGCTTATTGACTCTTACGATATAATGACATGAGAGGCTTGTTCTTTTCTTGAAGGACCGATTAGGCAACCAGAGAGGGGGGGAGTGAATGGGAGCCGATAAAAATTTCTCTCACGAATCCGGCCACTCCCAACTCAACTCCAAAGCCTACCAACCGATCTTGCCAAGATCACGTAGCTACTGTGAGGCTACTGACCCTAGGAACAAGATCAACACAGCGGAACACGAATCGAACAAATCCAACACGAATCGATCGAAAACTACACGAATCAGCAACTCTCAGCCAGGGGCGGTTGCACCTCTATCCAGGGGCGGTTGCACCGCCCTTGCCTGCCAGGGGCGGTCACACCGGTATCCAAGGGCGGTCGCACCGGTCTTGCCAGACAGCACGGGAAAAAGGTCAACTCGAGAACGGATCTCCCAAACGGCTTGGAGTTTTGAGACGAAACTTTGGGTAGATGATATACACCTCAAGGAGAGGCTATGCCCCAAAAATCTCGGCCTCTAACTCCCTAGAACTCCGGGAATTTCAAATCTAGCGAAGAACACACCCTCCACGAGTTCATCCCGAAAACTTCAAATCTAAACCGATTCCCGGCGTTTGGGGGCAAGGGATCACCAGAAAAAGAGGCACAAGGCACTCATACGTGATTCCCCCAAAGAAATCCGAGAGAAAACGGGCTAGAAAATGAAGAACGAAAATCCCCCAAAAATGGCTCCGAAAATACCTCCGAAAATGGGAAAAAGAAAAGGAGCTCGGGAAATCAAATCATGGCACAAAGATGAGCAGCACAAACTCCATCACATAACCATGAATTCACCTATACAAAACTAAGAAAGATTAGAAGTAGTTCTAGGTGAAGGGGATGAAGGGAAAACTAGTTCAAAGGAAAACTAGAAGAGATAACAGCCACCACCCCTAGGGGGTCTATTATATAGTCCAAATGGTGGTGCTCGAAAGACTAAACTACCCCTAAGCGATAGATACCCCTCAGGGGCGAATATGACATTTTCTGCGAAGATTTTTCCGGCTGGGACACCTTCCACCGCAAGCTAGCTTCCCTCCGACGCAAGCCTTGCGATCACGCCGCGTGTCCTCCGGATCGAAGCTCCTCGACGCTCACGGGCGACCTGCCCAGGTGGGACCGGTCACACCGCCCCTGGGGGCGGTTGGACCGCCCCTGGCTGGCAGGCCGGGCCGTCGCTACGTCGAGTCCTCGGTCCTTGGTTTTGAGGCCCAAACCAAGGGAAACCGTCCACCGATGATTTTGTGGCCAAATCACCAAACCCCGCGCGCAAACTTCGGTTGTTAGCCGCCACCTTGCACCGGCTTCTCGTCCGCGTACGAGCTTCGGTTGTGAGCCGCTACCTCGCACCGGAACCACGTCCCCTTGCTCGTTCTTGCCAGCATGTGAACCGCACTTGATCCACCGGCCACCGGGTCCCTCGAACCAAGCCTACTTGTCTCTCCGCTCCTCGGAGGCCGCCATGGCTAAGACCTTTCGCACCTGTTCTTCACCTGCACCAATGCAACCAAGCCGCATTCTACACCTGCA